>JAXQQM020069326.1:0-600000 GCA_034641835.2 Pinus albicaulis | reverse complement strand
TGAAATAAGTATATGAAACCAAAAATGAGCCTCAAATGAGATACTCATCTTGAGGATTTTTTTAGGACTCCCTACAAAGCTTTGAGGGATACCTAAAACTTATAAAAAAGAAAAATGTATTTTTCCAAAAATATATTAAATGCCTATAAATTATAAAACATCAAAAATATAAAATAAAATATCTAAAGCTACAAGAAAAGTACTTGGTAGTGTAAGTCCCTAATGTTAAATTCTCCAAGCTTGACTTCCTTTGAGTTTCCTTCTTCAATAATGTTGGCCAGATATCTCTCTATTTTCTTTTTTCTTGGATTTTCAAGATATTCAATCCTATAGTGACCCTTCTTATGGAATCAATATTATTATACCTTGGACATGTCAACTTTATTCCTTGGCCCTTTATATTTCTTTCATTTATGTTGAGAAATATAGGCATTAGGTACTCCTTTAGCATTGGAAGCTAATGAGATACTCAGAATTCTTCTTGACTGTTGGAAATCCATTGTTCTTCAAAGGTGGGAGCTACCTTCCAATTATTAAATATGGCAGAAAATGCTTCCGAAGTAGGTGTCAATCCTAATAGAGCATTGACCACGAGTTCTTTGTCTAGAAAAATTTCATCAATGGCCAAAATATCATCCTTGATTATTTCTATATGCACAAATGAGGCCAATGTGTCTTACTTTGTCATATTTGTAGTCCTTAGCTCATTTTTCAAAGTAGCTACTTGAAAAATGTTCTTAACAGTGAATAACTTCGACAAGGCTTCATACATTTTGTGAGCATGGTCAATGTTGGCTATGAATGGGAAAAGGTAGTCCTTTATTCCTGCTACCATTAAAGTCATGGCCACCAATTTAGTTCCCTGTATTTTAGTTTTTCACCATCAAAAGAATCCTTTGTAGGCTTCTTTAATTTTCCTTTGACCAGGTATAGTACCTTATTCTTTTCAAGGATTCTTCTAGGACCTGTAGTTTGAGGCTCCAATTTTGTTTTCTCCCTTGATTGTGTTATACATCCTCCTAGAGTGTAGTAGACTCCTACCTCGAGATGATCCTTCAAATTGTTCCTTGATTAAGTGCTGAAGACTTCATTTTTCTTCCTTATTTCAACAAATCTATGATACCATGTTAGAAAATCAAAAAGGCGGAAATATTTTCTTATTCTTGAAAATTACTTGTGATTTTTCTTATTATTACGATTATTTATATCTTCTTTCTTTTAGTTCATCAATAAATTACCGAAGCAACATCACATAAAAAAATAGACACCAGATGTAGGAACTATGCCGAGGGGAAACCCCCCTTAAGGGGAAAACCCCCCTGGCATATGCTCCATTAGTCCCATCCTCCTGCCCATAGTTGATCCTAAGTGGCTCGTATTTCTACAACTCCCACAAAATTTGAATGATGGCCGAATTAACCTCTACTTTATTTTCATGTGCTTGTATAAGTCTATCATTATATTCTTTAAAAATCCTTATTTATTCCTATAAAATTCTCAATGTATCTTTGAAATCAGATGAATATCCTATTAGAGCCTAAATCCACCTCAGGCTAAAGTAAGGCAGAAAAATGACAACACGAAACCACGCTCAACCTCATAGCTAGCCCTACGAGGACAGGAGAGGGCTCTCTCTGGGTCAATCTCAATGAAAATATTCAAAGGGGCTTGAGATGACTAAAACAACAACTGATCTTAGGATAGATAAACAAATAGGAGGGTTTGATTTTGATTTTTTGGGATTTTGTTGGAAAAAGGGGAAAGACAATTTCAGACTTGGGGATGAGGCCAAATTCTTGCAGAGTTCAAGTTGGGGCAGGGAAGGAAATAAATTTGATGTCATAGATTCAATGAATGGATAGAAAATACTGCTTAGGAGCTAAAGAGAGAAATAAGGTGCAAGGATCCTCTCCAAACTCACAAAAACATATAAAACTAAACAAAATTTTAAGGCAGAGCACCAGCAAACTAATGAATTCTACCTTAGTTACTCATTTGTTTAATTCAGAAGCAAAGAGAAGGGAAATGGCATACATAAAATTCAATGAAACTTACAGATACATGAAGAAAAGCATCATCAAAACTCATAGCCACAAGGATCCCAACAAGTGCTGCAAAACTCTGGTCTTTCCTTTGCCAAAAATCTGAAATGAATATATAATGAGGTGCCAAACTATTCCTAAGTATCCAAACCTAAAAATGACTCAGAAAATACAATATATAGACCATCCTAACCCCTTCCCATGCCTCTATGGGTTGAGCTCATCCTTCTAGGAGTTGTTTCAACCAACTCTAAACATGGAACTGAAATCTAGGCAGCCAAACAACTTGCCTCTATATGCTAGGAAACTGATCCATTTACTTAATTTTAACTTTTTAGTGAATGAATCCTCTAGAACAAGTAAAATCATGCCAAATTTACATCATAGCTACAAAATTACATCAATATAGATCAAAAATTACATCCAAAAGTGAAACTAGTCAAACTGGCCGAATTTCTGAGCTGAAAAGTGAAAATTGGGCAAAATTCCTCTATGCGCCGCGCCAGAAAACTCAATGCACCACGCCAGTTTGAGCCTATTTTTGGGGCACTTCCTGAAGACAAAATTGAGCTCATGATAGCTCTTTGGAAATCCCTATTTGTCTTCTATCCAACCCAAGTGGAATTTTTCAATTTGGATGTCATTTTCCCCTCAAAAACTGCAATCTCCCAAGACTGGTTCCTGCTCGTGCAAAAAGTGGCAGAAAGGCCATTTTTGGAGTGTTTTTGAACTTTAAGACCACCCAGAACTTCATGAAATCTCTCAGCCATTCTTGAGCACGCATAATTTACCATAAAAAACCCAAAAATATCAATTTTTCCTCCAGAAGATGTCCCAATCATAAGCGCGCGTCGGGTGGCACGACGTATCGGGCAGAAAAAACTGTTTTGCAACCACAATTTCAAAAATGACAAAATTTACTCCAAATTTGCTGAAATTTGGAGTGAAGGTCCCCCATCATGTCTCATGCTCAGCCAAGGAGGCTTTGGCTAATATTCGGAGTGGATCAGGCCTTTTGTGTCATTTCAGTGCTCTTCTCAACCTCGTCTTCAGGATCTTCATCCTGGCTCTGCAAACGTGTGTGCGGGCCCAATAGTGGTTCTTCATATGTCTGAGCATGTCTTTGTCTCTATTGGCCTTCGCCAAGAGCTTCTCCAGATGAATTTTGACTCTCGTAAGGCAAGTCTCTCGCTCAAATGGTGTCATGTCACATGGTCTCTTCTGGGCTGATTCCCGGTCTTCGCGGATTCTCTGCAGCTCCATGAATGTGTGCTGATCCTCCAGTTGTTTATTCCGCTGCTCCAAGTAATTTATAATCCACTGAGCTCTCTGCAATTTCTCAGTCAGTGTTTCAATTTCAGCTTTCTTCTCCTGGATGATTTCTTTCAGCTTTGAGCTGGGAGAGCTCGAATCAACATCGATCAATATAAAATTAGTATCTTGGCCTCCTAAAGGGCTCTCATCATGCATAGGCCTCTTGCCTCGGTCCTGTACCTGTGCTGATGTCGAAGGTGAGACCCCTTCCATGCCAAATGGAGATAGTACTCGTGCTGCTGATGAAGGTAACGAGACCCCTCCCACCCCTGGTGGAGATAGTACTCATCGTGCTACTGCAAATAAGGCTCTGTGGCCTCTCTGATATGTCACACACACTGGAGCACTGATAGGCTCAGTCTCAAGAACCTAAAACTAATGTGAAGGCTCTCCCTCATCATGAACAATCTCGGGAGGAGGCTGGGGGGCTGCAAAAAAATCACGGGAAATGAACTCATCCCATGTGATGCCCTGCAATCCAAGATGATGTACTACAATGATTTTGATGAGCGCATAATGATACATGCTGTTATGCTACTGCTCTAGAGTCTTCTTCTGCACCAGGGTAGTCATCTGCTCTATGTTTTGACACATGAAATATGGAATACTCATCACTCTCACTCTCGTAAAATGCATCAAAAGTCTGATGTGATATGCATTAAGACGTGAGAGCTAGCCCTCACAACTGAAATATCTGATGATGAGCTTCATTAATGGCGCATAAGACTCTTTCAGAAACCCGAATGGAAATACTCTGCTCAGCTTCCTCAAATATCCAGGCTTGATGTAAGGTTCATAATATGCTCTATCCAGCTGTTGTCTCTTATTCCACTCTTCACCAATGTTTGGTATCCCGGTCACCTCAGAAATGGTCTCTGGTGTCAAAGTGAAATTCACTCCAGCAAGGTTTAAATGACCAGCACGCAAATGTAAAACAAATAGGCGAACCAACTCCTGATGGTGCTGAATTTGAGATATCATCTCACAATACTGAAAACATGACTGTTGCTGAAATCATGTCATTGCAAGCGGGCAGGCTTGCAATTGAGCCAAAGAAGTAGGCTCCTCTCTAACGTCCCTGCCACTTTTATGAGACCTCCTCTGTACATTTAGCTCAGTGGTTGAGTCACTATCTTGCTCATATCCCTGCTCATATGATGAATTTTTCTCCGACATGGTGCTGAAACAAGGTGTTTATGCTGATATGTAGGTGAAAACAAGAGTTTTTTTTTCAATACCATGTGTGCCACATATGTAATGAAAGGCTGCAAGGAAATATCACAATGAATACAATAAACTGTCAAGTGAATTTGGAGTGGAAGGACAGTCACTCACTGCTTGGGGAACTTCGGGATTTGGACCTTTTATAAGTGATATGGGAATGAGTGATAGTGATGGGGGTAGTTTTTAGGAATAAGAGTAAATGAAATGGAAAAATATACATGGGTTAAATAGAGACAACCCTTGAATGCTTCGGAAATTAGGATTTTCTCAATGTTATGAAGGGAGGGAAATGATGGCAAGTGATAGGGTTTGAGGATTCAAAACATGGGAAAAAAGGGTATAAGGGATATGGGACAGTGGGAATAGGAGAGGGGATTATGACAAGAATATGATAACAGTAATGAGAGCACAAATGAAAATGGGGTGGGAGTTTTAAGCACCAATAATCAAATTTCAACACCTCTTTTCAAACCCTAGCAAGCAGATTTTAATATGGGTATAGGGTTTACTCTTTCATCAACCAAACTCTAATGTCTTCACCTCTACACCGCACCACTCATGACTAAAATCACTGAACAGGCTTTGTCAACTTACTTGGAAAAAAAATGAGCTGAAACAAATTGAGTTTTTATGGAGCGGAAATGATTTTGGCCTTGGGGGCTCTATGCGCCGCGCACAAACCCAATGCACCGCACTCTGTGGGTGCACCGTGCCCGTTGGCAATTACACGATGAACTCTGGCTCTATGCGCCATGCTGTGTGGGTGCGCCGCGCCCTGTCCCAATGCGTCGCGCTCAATTCCAACACACAGTCGGCCCTTCTAAAATCACATCTTTTTTCTTTCAACTCCAACTCGACTTCTCTCTTGGATTTTTCCCAATATCTCTTGATGCAAATGGATTAATAACTTTGAGAAATATCTTATATAGACATGGTTTTAATTTTTTCTTCTCAAAAACCCATTTTGTAATGTTTTTGGCTTTGGCACTTTTTGCATTTAATACAACTCTGTCTTTTTGTTTCCTTACTTATTTTCTGAGCTTGAAATGATATTTTCTTCGTTGATTTTTGCAGGGATGGTGGCATTGAACCTTGGAAAAGGATGACCAGAGTTTGCATGTGAAGTACTACATGGCAGAAAGATACATATTTATTACAAAATTTTTTTTGACAATTTCTTCTTCAAAGCAGAGTTTTGAATAAGAAACATCCTCGAGCATTATTGACGATGAAGATCTTGAAATAAAAACTTATTGAAAACATCCTCATGGCCTGCGGGCATTGTTTAACATTTATGAAGATCAAACCCTAGAACTAGAAACTAAAATGACTCTTTTTTGACCAAAATGGCATCTATGACTGTAAATGACGTGAAATGAACTTTGATGAATTTTGAGAAATTTTGACCAACCCAGCAGGTACAAACATGAGGAAAACGAGAAAACCAAGCCCTTCCGTCAGCCAATGGCATGCACCTAATGGAATGAAGATGAATGAGCAGAATGAGACACCTAAAAATGAAATGCAATAAGATAAATGATCTCTGACAGAGGGATGTAAAGACCGACTCTAACATTGGCTCCAATGGGGATGGTAGCTCCTGGGAGGTGCCAAGAACAACAGATCTTTGGGAGAGCAGACCAGTTCCTTCATCCATTGGGCTATGGAGTCCATTATTTTGACAAAACAACTCAAGACTATTGACTAAATTTATTTGACTGAAACTTTAACTCAAACTGACTCAACTTTTGAAACTGAAACCAAACCGACTAGATGGACTCAAACCAAAACTAAAATCCTTCTTCAGAATTATAGCCTTCACTTCGGGCCCCAAACTGAAGAAAAGACCACAATGCACACTTTCAATGAAATTGAAATAAATGATATGTACAATGACAATATGATCAGCAGAAAACATCTTAGAAATGGTACCGCTTGAGTAGCCGACCATTGACTGGCCGTCCTGGACAATCTTCACCATTCATCTCCTTTAAAAGAAAGGCGTTCTGACCTCGATATGCTGCAATCTTGAATGGAACTTTCCAGAGATTTTCAAACTTACCGTGTTTACCTTTGTCCTCATTCCTAGCATCCCACTTCAGCACCACTTCCTCCAATTGGAATTTATCCGCCTTCGCTTTCCTGTCGTAGATATTTTTTATTCTCTGCTGCAATTTGAATGTGTTCTGGAAAACCTCTTCTCTCTTTTGCTGCAAATGAATCATCTGATTTATCCTTCTCTGCATATGGCTTTCTTCACTACCAGCTTCCTGAAGAAGCTTGACCATCGAAACAGCAAGAGAGGTAGGAAACACTATATTCACTCCATAAACTAACTCAAATGGGGACATACCAATGGACTTCTTTTGACTCACCCGATCATCCCATAGCGCATTGACCAGCTTCTTATGCCAACTCTTCTTATTTATGTCTAGCAACTTTTTAATGATGTTGACTAGAGATTTATTGGAAGATTCCACCAAACCATTGCCTTGTGGATAATAGGCAGTTGAATGTCCCAAAATAATTTTATACTTGGCACAAAACTCAATCATATTTCTTGATTTAAAAGCTGCTGCATTATCAGTGATCAATTTATTCGGGCAACCAAAACAAGACAAAATGTTGTTCTCAAGGAAAGAAATGATTACCGAATCGGTAGCCTATCTGGTGGGAACTGCTTCGATCCATTTCGTGAAGTAATCAGTGGCTGTTAGAATCCATCTATGATGTCCCGAGGAAGGAGGATGGATCTCCCCAATGAAATACAAACCCCGTTGCTGAAAAGGGGCGCTTACCTCATTAGGCTTGAGTGGAAATGGCTGTAATTTCTGTCTTCCCTCAAAAATCTGGCACTCATGGCAGCCTCTGACTGTTTTATACACATCAGCAAACAATGTCGACCAATAGTACCCTGCTCTCAAAATCTTATTGGCTGTCGTTTTCCAAAAATGATGACCCCCACAGTCTCCTTTATGGAAATCCCCCATTACCTTCTTCTCCTTCCTCCACCAAAAAATTCAATAAAACACCACCTGGATCTTTCCAATAAAGTGCAAAATTTAAAATACAAAATTTTGCAGCCTCTTCAGTTTCAAATTTCTACCTTTGTTTCTAGTCATGCCGGGCGGTGATGACAAATTTTGAAGAACATACATGATATCTGAATACCATGGGGAAGCAACAAACATTTCCAATACCTGAACTGGCGAATTCTCCTCATCCTCATCAGACATAGCAGCAATCAGATTTATGTCTAATGCATGTGTTACACAGTAATTTGTCACCATCCCTGCCATTCCCCGTCCCACACAATGGAAGACCCATTTTGTGACCTGTGAACATTGTCATGCCTTGAAAACATCATCAATGAGTTCCTCTAAGCATGAGTTTCATTTGCCCTAAAGACATCTCCTTGCAAAAATCATGAAAAACATCCCTTTTTGCATTGGCGCGGGCAGACAGTTCATCACTCGCGCCAATAGGGAAAATCCTGCAAAGAGGTCGCACCAACTGGCACTCTGTCCCAGAGCAGTAGTCGCGCCACCCAATTTAAGGACTGTTTTTTAAATAAAGATGGCGGAAGTTGAGTTCCAACAAACTCAGAAACCATTGCCTATCTTGAGTTGGGAGGTTTGGCTGCGGAAGTTCTATGGAAGGGAAGTGGTTTTGCCACCTCCCATGGAACCTTCCTTGTTGATAGAGCCAATCCCACAATAATAGGGATCCCAACTCCCTCCTTCCCCATCTATAAAAGCCTGCTCAATTCCATGGCAAGCTAGTCTTGAAGTGCCTAAGCTTTGAATCTCCAAATTCCCAAGAGCCTTTGTGCTGTAAGAGCCCTCTTTCCTCCCTTAAGGCCGCCTCAAGTAAGGAGACTATTGTCGAGAGACTCAGGAGAGGTTTTCCCTTTCCCTGGCGAGCTTTGCGAGACGTGAATGACTGGAGACCCATCCGAAGGAGACCACGACGTCAGAACTTTGGTTGTAATCTCTTTCGATCGTTATTTAATGAATGATTACGATTATGGTTCCACTCTATTTTCAATGATGTTAATATGAGTAGTATCCTTTCTGAATGATATTGAGTTACGTATGCCAGATTTTATGCTTGTATCTGTTTGTTTCTTGCATGTGCAGGTGTCCACCCACGAAGATCGTTGGAGGATCGTGATCTGCCGAGGCTGAGGAATGGGAACGCTCTCTTCTTCAGATCATAGCATTGGAATCCAGGTAGGCTTCTATCTCTAGTCTTTTCATTCGTAACTAGGGACTTGCGTCATAACATTTCTGATTGTTGCTAGACCCCTGCTGGGCTAGTAGGGATCGCCTCTATCCGCAGAGGGGATTTACCTCCTCAACAATTTGGCGACTCCGCTGGGGATCGTCTAGATTTCATTGTCTCGTTTTGATTATTTTATGTTTTTCCTTGCTTGATGAGCCTTCTGGCTTGGGTTATTTTGCTGTTGTTTACTTCTTGGTTTGCTTAGTATGCATTGATCTGCTTCTGGAGTAGTTCTTTTTCTTTTTTGGTTGAGAAACTCGACTGGCACACTTTTTAGCTAGACAGTCGTGCCAATTGGCGCATGTTGCTTTTGTTTAGCCCGCGCCAATTGCTTTCTGGCGCCAGTTTCATCCTTACAGTCGCGCCACTCCTGTAAGGTTTTTTAGTTTCTTCATTTTTGAACTCTCTGAGTTTGGTCAGTGTTTTTCTTCTTGATTTTCCAACTGCCTGAGTGTGTTGGAGTCCTGTTTGGCTAGGAATTCACCTCTGTCCTTTGGTTGTTTGCTTTTATCTATCGATTTCATGTTTTGAGCCCTAGGGCATCTAGTGGCCTAGTGTATCGAGCCCTCCTTGGGAATTTTGGTGTTTGGTTTGTCCGGTCAACTTCTTGATTGATTCTCCACATCCTCTTAGTAGTTGTTCATTGTTTTGTTGTGATTTTTGGGTGATTTTTCATTCCTTCATTCGAATTTGGTTTGGTCTTGCATTGGGCCTAGATCACACAGCCCATTGGAGCCTTTTGAGTCTTTTCTTGGTTTTGAGAGACTTTGGTCGATTTTGGATTTGATTTCTTGCATTGTTGAGTGAAATTTGTTTTTTTTGCTCTATCGAATATCGTTTCTCAAGTTGTTCCGTTTGTTTTCAAGCTTGTTTAGTGCATATTAGCTATCAAACATTAAAAATTGCAAAAAACATGTCTTGTGCTTTTGGTTGAATTAGTGCAAATTGTGATCTTTTAGATTTTGCTAGTGATTAATGATCTGAATGAAAAGTTTTCAATTTCATTAGTTGCATTCGAGATCTCATTGTTATCTTCCGTTCATTTCATTTGTCTAAAAGCTCTCACTCTTCTCTAATTAGTTTTCATCGAACGAAATGTTGGACTGTGGCATGTAGCTTTGCATTTAGGAGTCTTTTAAGACACTACATATGATAGGGCCTGAAAATTGAAACTTAATCGAAGATCAACTTTAAAATCTATTCAATTAACCTAAGGCACCATTGGAACTTAACGAAACATTTTTAGAGGTCTAGGCTAGAGACGTGTTCCAACGTCTTTAAACCTAGCAGCTGTCGCTCACCGTTTGGCTTTAGACAGCGCTAGTATGGACTTGTGCTCCCCGTACCATCGCGTATATAAAGGGAGACCCCTCTAGGTTTTCAATCCTTTATCCACAGGAAGCCGAGTCTGCCTCCCTATACCCGTGATACACCGAACACAGCATTCGGGGAGACTACCTGCACGTACGGAAAGTCCTTGGTCGATTTCTATTTCATTACTGAAACCAAGGTGTATATGGCAGTTCACGGATATTTGGTACACCCTTTGTGCCTAGTTTTTCCTGAGTAGTCATTTGGTCTTTTCTGACTCCCTAAACTTGAAAAGACCGTCGAGCGCTTGTCCTTTCACGCTTGTATCAAATATGAAAGAGATAGAGTCATCTTTCTATTGTTTCTCGACTCTTAAAATATGAAACGATAGAGTTTCTTACTTTTCAATGTGGTAAAATTAATCACCCACGATTACACGCCCGCTTAGATATTGCTTGTTGACCGTTTGATCGTGTGCCCTTAACTCATTTTCAGCCCGTGTGTGTGTTTGCTTTTTTTTCTCTGGTCTTTTGCCGCAGTGGCGGAACCTTCAGTTTCGTCGACTGGTAGTCCTTACACGGACGATTCTTCAGAGGCTTCCTAATCCTCTGTCGAACCACAGCAGCCTGTTGTTTCCGAGTTTCCTGACGGGGGACCGGTTCTCGCTGAGCAACCCTTTGGAGGACCAGTTGAGTTCAATTGGCCCTTTTCGGACCATGTGTCTAAATTGAGATTAGGAGCTGATTTCCTTTCTCTTACCTCGGGTTCGCCTTTTGTTGCTGCTATATTTCCTCCTAGTCCTCGCCGTCTTTTGCGTGATTTAACGGCAGGATCAACCATGAGTGATTCTGGTGAGGAAATCCCGACGTCTGGTGAAGAATATCAGCTCTTCCCGTGTAGATTATTTGAGGGAGACAACTCTGAGCTGGCTAACATGTCAACAGCCAGTCCTTCTTTACCATAGGGATAGAGATCTCTGGGTCAGATCATTTCAGCTGCAGCCTCTATGGGAATTTCATCTCCTGCTTCGAGGCCAGCTGCTACTACACCCGGGTGTCTCCTCAGACACCTGTCACATCTGTTCCCATCCGGCCCACTGTCTGTGTGGCTACCTCTTCTCCTATTGTCTCAGCATCTGCTACCAGGGCTGGGCCAACTCCTGAAGATGTTTATCTAGTTACTGCTATACCGGAGAACATCTCTCCGGAGGAGTATCGGTTGTCTTTGCAACAGCCGAACGCCGAGGCTGGACCGTCTGCCCAAGAACCCTACCGACCTTACTTTTCACACTATGCACAGGATGGTACTCCCGTGTATGCTTTCCCAGGTCAGTATGACGAGCAAGGGGAGATTTTGCGTCTACCCGCTCCTGAGGCTCATCTTTATGCTCAAGGTTTACCGTACAACCAGGCTTATAACCCGCAGGGGCAACCTTTCCAAGGCCAACCTGCGGGCCCACCTGGCTATCTCTATGATCCACAGGGGCAACCCATTCAGGGCTACCCTATGGGCCAGCAAGGGCCATCGTATAGTCCGCAAGGACAGTATTACAGCCCTTCCGGTCAACCTATCCAACCTCAGCCGGGGTACCAACCGGGACCAGTCTATGGTCCTGGGGGGAAAATCCAACCTTCTTTACCGATGCAACCGTAGTATCCTATTGTTTCTAATGTTGCATATCAGCCAGGACCATCTTATGGTTCTGCTTCAGGTCAAACCAGCTTCCAGCAAATACCTGGTCCCGTTCCATCACCAGGCCAACCGGCTCATCCGGTACAACCCGGTGTTCCGCCTCCAAGCCAACCGGTCCATCCTGTACAACCTGGGGCTCACTTACAACCAGGTCAACCTGCGCAACCGGCGCCGCTTGTCTATCCGGGTCAGCCTGGTCATTCTGGTCAACCCTTGCACCCGGGTCAACCTGTTCACTCAAGTCAGCCCTCTCAGTCGGGTCAACCTATTCATTCAAGGCAGCCTGCTCATTCCATAAACCCTGCATAGTAGCCAGTTCATTCAATGCTGCAGCCAAATCAGCAGCTGCGCCCTACGTATCAAGCTCCGTAGGGTTCCACTTTTCAGCAGCCTACTCATCCTCAGGGTGGTTATTATCCTCATGGTCAGTCTCAACCGAACTATAACCACCCTAGAGGCTCTCAGTATTATCCTCCTCCACCCGGTTCTACCTACACTCAGCAGCCAAATCCAAATGCTACTTATACAGGGCCAACACATAATCAGGGTCCGTACCCTAGTTATCAAGCCCCACACTATGGTTACCAGCATCCAAATCAGTCTGGCTATACAACCTATGCCCCCTACGGTCAGAATCCTGCGGGACAGAACCCGTGGGGGCAAGGATATTCACAACCATCGTGGAGTATGGGTACCGGACCTCATCCTGGGCCTGGCATGGCAGTTAACCCTCCATTGCCATTCCTGGCTACCTTGGAGCTGCCGGACGTTTCAAAGTTGACCAATGATGCAATTTTACATAATCCGTATTGGCCTCCGGTTCCCACCAAGATACCAGGTGACTGTCCCAAGTTTGAGGGGAAAGCTGGGGAGGACCCCCAGGCGCATGTGATGACGTATCACCTTTGGTGTTCGTCTAACTCTTGGGTCGATGATTCGATTCGCCTGCACCTCTTCCAGCGTACTTTAACTGGAGCTGCTGCTAAGTGGTACATAGAGCTATCCCGTGGCATTTTTCAAGATTTCAACTCTTTAGCCATGGCTTTCCTCACGCATTTCCAGTTACTGGTTCGGTATGAAGCCAGGACGCACCTCCTGACTTCCCTGAAGCAGGATAAAGCCACTCACATCTCAGATCACATCCATGAGTGGCGGCGCCATCGTCGACTGATAAAGTTTCACATACCTGATCAGATATTGACTCACTGGTTCACCACCTCCTTTGTGAATAAAATCGCTCAGGATATCACGATGGGAGTGTGCGTGACTGAGGAGCAAGCCATCGCGTGTGCCCAGTACCTGGATCTTGTCTATTCACAGTCTGGCACGCTTTACGACATCTTGACTGATGCTCCACGGCCCGGAACCACTAAGGCACCGCCCACCCCTGCGGTGGATGGTGTCATTGGTTCTGTCTCTCAAAATTTGAAAAAGTCTTCGAATGGGAAGCATAAGGCTAATTCTTCCAACAATACCTCTACCAATCCCACCCCATCTGATTCTGTTAAAACTATGAAGGTGAATGCCGTTCAGACCAATCCTGCGGACAAATCCTCCAAGGGGAAGAAGAAGGGAAAAGGCAAATCAAAATCTGATGCCCCGAAACCAGAATCTAAGTCTCGTACTGAGGATGGCTCCCAGCGTAAACCGAAGTACCCTTGCGTCATCTGTGAAGAGGACCATTATACTAAAGATTGTCCACGATGATCCGAGGTTAGTCAACTTCTTAAAGGCCCTAAAGGAACTTCGGCTGTTTTGAAAGAGCCATTTCCATCTCAGCAGACCCAGATGGTCGAACATGCATCACCATCTGCACTGTTTGGGTCTCAGGTTTTCATGGTGAAGAGTGTTGCACCTATCTCTGTCGCTACACGGTCGAAGGATTACAATGAACCGTGACAGGCACCCGGGAAGGAAGTTGCGGATGGGTCGCCTCCCCCACCTGTCTCCGGTCCATTGGAAATCGAGAAGCCTTCTCTGGAACCCGTTGTGAAGACACCTCCCAAAGGTGTCCTTCGAAGATCTTCTTATAATCCAAATGCTCGTGCCGCTCAACATTATAGCATTATTGAGGATCTGGCACAGGCGCCATGTGCTATGTCCGCACTTGAGGTTCTTCAAAGTTGTCCTTCACAATGGATGGCATTACTGTCTGCCATCGGGGGCATAGATCCCGCCGAATCGAGCCTTCTCACCTTCGATCTGGAGAATTTTAATCCCCGGCTTCCACATCAAATCACTTTGGTCATTCAAGTCGGGATTAACGGTCTGAACATTTATAGGGCCATCATAGATGAGGGTGCATCTACCTGCGTTATGTCCTCCGCTTGCTGGAAGGCCATCGGCTCTCCAGCCTTGTCGTCATCCCCCAATGCCCTTGAGGCATTTGATGGTCGGGAATCTAAACCCCTGGGCGTTCTTGAGAGTCTCGCTATCACATTACAGGGGAAAACTGTCAACGTAGAAGTGGAAGTGGTTGATGCTAAACTCAACTACAATATACTTCTTGGCCGCAGCTGGACCCATGCCATGCTCTGCGTGCTGTCCACCGTCTTTCGATTCATTAAATTCCCTCAGGAGGGAAATATTGTCACAGTGGATCAGTTGTCATTTTTCACCTCTAACTCTGAGAACAACGTGCCATACATGGATCAAATTCCGAATCCCCCAGACAGTGTAGGACCTGGTCTCTTCAAAGACCCAGTCCTCATTGGTATATTTCCTACACTGCCACCGCATACCACTCAAGTCAAAATGTTGTCGAGGTCTGATGACCCCTGGCTTATTCCTACACCTAAGCAGGTATATGATTTTGGAGAATCCATGCCTTTAACGCCAGTAGATATCAGCTACTGTGAGATTGTTGCGGCATCGGATCCTCCGCCTCCTCAGCATGCTCCTTTGAGCATGGCTCTCGACGTCTACTCCCAATCCCCCTGGCTTGGTCAGGCTGATTCGCCTGATCCTCTCAGAGAGACTTTTCTTTCCGATGAGGCTATCATTGAAACTATGTCTCTTGAGGAGCTGCCTTGGGGCGATGGACATCATCGCTCCTCGTTTATGCCTAGCTTGGGGGCAATGACTGACTGTCTGGAGTGTTATGCTACTCAGGTTCCTTCCCCTCCTCTTCAAACACCGATCTTGACGCACGAGGTTTTTTCAGAGGGTAATCTGAGTAACATTACTCAAACTGTTCCAATCAACATCTCTATTAAACCGGGGATTGTTGAGAATATTCATGTGGGTGTGACTTGTTCTCCCGATGAGATTGAAGTCTATACTAAGCTTTTCAAAGAATTCAGAGATGTTTTCACATGGTATTACGAGGAAATGCCAGGGATTGATCCTAGTATTGTAGTGCATGAGATTCCAACCTATCTAGGTGCGAAACCCGTGCGCCAACGCTTACGTCCCATGCATCCTCGGAAAGCCGCCACTATCAAGGCAGAAGTTGAAAAACTTCTGAACATGGGTTTTATTTATCCCATCCCCCTTACAGAATGGGTGTCGAACATTGTCCCTGTCGATAAAAAGTAGGGTTCAATTCGAGTCTGTGTGGATTATCGCGACATCAATTTCGCCTATCCAAAGGATAATTATCCCACTCCGTTTATCGACCAGATCATTGATAAATGTGCCGGGAGTGAGATCTATTCCTTAATGGACGGTTTCTCAGGATATAACCAAATCAATATCTCACCTGAGGATCAACATAAGACCACATTCATCTGTCCGTGGGGCACTTTCGCGTACAAAAAACTCCAGTTCGGCTTAAAGAACGCTGGAGCCACGTTTCAGCGTGTGATGTCCTACGCTTTTCATGACATTCGTCATATCGTTTAGCCTTATCTGGATGAATTTCCAGCCCACTCGGGTAAGCGAGAGGACCATCCTGAGCATCTCTGCCAGATCTTTCTTCGTTGCAGACGTTACAATATCAGGCTCAATAAATGCGTCTTCTGCGTTGATTCTGGCCATCTTTTAGGATTCATTGTCTCGAAAGACGGAATTCGCCTTGACCCTCTAAAGGTCGAGGCCATCGTAAATCTCCCATCACCCTCCTCCCTGTATCAATTACAGAGTCTGCAAGGGAAAGCGAACTTTCTTCGGCGCTTTATCCCGAATTATGCCGAGGTGGCCAAAGGATTCACTCGTTTGTTAAAGCAGAACATTCCCTTTCACTGGGATGAAATTGCTCAAGAATCCTTTGAGAAGCTGAAGACGTTGCTAGTCAATGCTCCGTTGCTTCGTCCTCCGGACTACCACCGTGACTTCACTTTATATCTAGCCGTCGCATTTAGCACCATAGCCATGGTCTTGGTGCAGGATGACGATCATGGTGATGAACATGTCGTTTATTACCTGTCTCGAAACCTTCTCGACCCGGAAACGCGTTATGCACATGTCGAGAAATTGGCTTTAGCAGCAGCACATGTTGTACAACGCTTTCGCAATTACATCCTTTTGCGCACAATAACAGTGGTTTCAGACTGCAACCCTATGACGTATATTCTTTCTAGACAATTACTGGGGGGCAAGTACTCCAAATGGATTGTGATCCTGCAGGAGTTTGACTTGGAGTTTACCACTGCTAAGTCAACTAAATCACTGGTCTTCGTGGATTTGATATGCTCTTTCCCTACAGACTCTGTTCCCTCACACTCTGAAGACAATATACCGGACGAAACTCTTTTCTCATCAATACTCGTGATCCTTGGTACGGTGACATCATAGTGTATCTTCAGACCTCAACATTTCGGTCTGAGTTGGATAAAGCTGCCCGCCGTCGGATTCGGCACCAGTCCCAACCCTACCGTATAGTAGGAGATACCTTATATCGTGTTGGAGTAGATTCGGTGCTCCGACGATGCCTAACCTTGGAAGAGGATGAGAAGGTCTTAAATGACTGCCACAATGGTGCCTGTGGCGGACATATGTCCGGGTATGCTACTGCCCAGAAGATTTTGCGAGCAAGTTATTTCTGGCCTTCCATATTCAAGGACTGTATCACTGCAGTCCGTAAATGTCATCCATGCCAGATTTTTCAGTGCAAGATGCGCGCGCCGCCGTTGCCACTGCATCCCATTATTACCATCGGCCCTTTTGTGAAATGGGGCATGGATTTTATGACGTGTAACCCTCACTCGACTGGGGGGCATGCGTATATTATTGTCGCCGTCGACTACTTTACTAAGTGGGCCGAGGAGATGCCTACACTAGCTGCTGACGGGAAAATGGCTGCTCAATTTATATTCAACCACGTTATCGCACGGTTCGGGGTTCCTCAAGCCATCATCACTGATCACGGTACTCATTTCCGGGACTACATGATGGCGGAGCTGACTTCAACGTTGGGCTTGCGTCACGACAGCTCAACACCATACTACCCTCAAGCGAATGGTCAGGTTGAAGTAGTGAACAAGGTTTTCGTCACTATGCTTCAATGAACAGCTGGTATTCATAAATCCAATTGGCATCTCCAACTATTCTCAGCTCTCTGGGCATACCGAACATCTGCTAAGAGTGCAACTGGTTTCACACCATTTCAATTGGTGTACAGTCTGGAAGCCACTCTGTCGATTGAATGTGAAATTCCTTCATTGAAATTAGCTGTGGAGCTTCTACCTGGTACTTCTGCCAAGGAAGAACATCTTCTGTACCTGGAACCGTTAGATGAAACCCGTCGTCTGGCTGCTTTGATTATCGAAGCACAAAATAAGAGGGTCAAAACTCATTTTGATCAATCTATTTCTCCCTGTTCTTTTATCGAAGGAGACCTCGTCCTCCTGTACGATCAAGCGCATGATAAGCTTGGAGCCGGTAAGCTTCAGCCTATGTGGCACGGGCCCTATATAGTAAAGTGCGTTTTGAAAAATGTGGCCTACGAGCTTATAGATTATGAAGGAGTTCCACTGGCGCAGCCCATAAATGGGTTGTACCTTAAAAAGTACTATGCCTGAAGTGATTTCTTGGTGTGGTGTGTGTACATAGGTGTGTGATTTTCATTTGTGTGCATGTATTGTGTGGTGTGCTTTGTAAACATCTTTCTATTGATCGGGTCTTCCTGGTTGTGCAGATGTTTTTTCATCCATTTGTCGATTTCGCAGATGGTGCCTCCCGCAGTACCAGGAATCTATCTTCAGCAGCCTGGGTAATCTATGATCCTGCTGGTGAGTTGATTGATCTGCAAGGAGTGTGTCTAGGACGTACCACGAACAACATCACGGAATATAGTGCTGTGTTAGAATTATTAACCGAGGCAGTAAACCTTGGTATCTGTGAATTGCTCGTGTATCTAGATTCGCAACTTGTGGTGTTACAACTGAACGGACACTATTCGGTAAGGAACCCGTCCATCTTACGTTTGTATCTGCGTATTCGATTACTGGAAATGAATTTTGACTACATTACATATCATCATATACCCAGACATTTGAATACACTAACAGATGCAGTAGCAAATTTGGTATTAGACAGACATTTGCGCAATTTATAAATCATCATCACATGTAAAGAAAGATCCATCCAGAAATAGATATGTATATATATAGATATCAAAATGTTTACATAGAGTGTGTCACATAAAATTCAAAAATATACATAGTCGTCTTAAATACATCCGGAGACGATACGTTTCTCAAAAAATAGGTGTGGTATAAATCCTAAGAGCTAATCCGCATGGTGCTCATGATAGCACGTGACTGCATGCACTAAGCATCTCAGGATTCGGTGGATCCGACTCAGAACTCCCACCGTGTGGCGCTGGTATGCCATCGGTATGTCTTCCAGCCGAGCATAGTCTGGGATCCCGTGGGCAATGCCCTCGAGATTCTGGATCAGCTCCTCTCCTCCGGTGCCCTCTCCCTGAGGATCAGGGGCGATTTGTGTCCTCCGTGAGATAGGAGACATCCCAGCTGGTCTCTCAGGTCCCACATCTGCATGCATATGTAAAATGTGGTAAGACGAATGTGTATTAAGAAAAAAAAACATATAAACATAAAATCAAAAAACATGAGGTCTTACCCAACTCCTCGTCCCAGTCGTCTCCTTCTGGTAGTGGGAGATCTGGGTCCCCGGTAAAGTCAGTTCCTGCATAGGGCCAGTCTTCCACGACAATCAGCTGGCGCCGTAACCACCTAAAGAACTCCGGCCTCCAAGACATCTGTTGGTCGCCTCCAGATCTGGGCATCAATGCTGCCCGGCGAGCCATTCTTGGCTCTCGTGGTATCGGGTCTGCTACTGCGGCCCCTTGGCCCTGGAAGATTGGTAAACGTTCCAGAATGAATGATACCAAGATGGAACCATAACCGAACTGTTTCAGTTTACCCTGTTTGCATTTCGTGAGCTGCCTTTTCATATTTATTGTTACTGCTATTGCCCAGTCAAACAGAAGGGGACTCATGCATTCTGAAGCTAGCAGGAGTTGGGCCTTTGTGGCCTCGTGTGATGCCTGCGACCCAGAAGCCCGCGTGATCGTATGGAGAACCACTCTCAATGCCAGATCAGGGATAGTGTGGATATCCACTTTGTTGCTACTTGATCCCGTTTGAGCTCCTTGGCACACTCGTGCCATCACTTCTTCCATCTTTTCCCCAGATGGTCTGCTTCCAGTCAACACCGGTATCGGACCTCTGCGGGACAATCCAGTGATAAAATAAAAATCGGAAACCTCCAGCTCTAATACCTGGTCTCGTAACCTGAACACCTGGTCACATTCATCCCAGATACTGATTAAATACTGGAGGAGCTCGGGTTGAGCTCGTAAACACGGTGTGAGGAAGAACTTTTTCAGTCCACAGTTTCTAAGCGCATTCATGCAAGCTTGACTTTGCATGGCTTGTTCATCCTCTTCTCCATGTTCTCGTTCTTTCCATTCAATTGCCATTTTGATTGACTACCTGCATTCATATGGTCATAAACCCTTAGTTAGGTCTCTGATGAGTCTCGAATTCCATACAATTTGGTCTAAATGTCGAAATTTTAGGCGTATTTTGAGGTTTGGCCGCTTGCGCGACTGTTTCCTAAAGAGTCGCGCCACGTGGCACGGGCCCTTTGTATAAAAGAGCTCATTGGCACGGGTCCGTGCCCGACACCCGCGCCAATGAGCCCAGCCCTAAATTTTCAAAAATGGCTCTAGAAAACTAATTTACAAGGTAAAACTATTAAAATTTGGATGAAAATGAAGAGCAAGGGAGCGCCTCTTACCTGTGACAGACAAGAAGCTGAATGACCAACTGGATTTGTCGCAATCACCGTCAGAAGTTTCTGCTCCAAATGGACCACTGTTACTTTTTACCAAGGTAAATAGTAAATGTAATTTTATTTTTACCAATTTGACATATTTATAACTTTTTGACTTGAAATGAGTTGTAAAAAGTCATTTTTATCTAATATTTTTATATGTTATGTCAAAAATGGATTTTACGCTTGCTTGGTATGTGAAGCAGCAGACTTTTGCGACTTTAACGATGGAAACGAGTTGTATTTTATACTTTTTCGGACTCAGTAAATACACGAAAAAGTCACTTTGGAGTCATCTTTTAGCTCTTTTCTGACTCTCTAAACATGAAAAGATTGCCGAGGCCCTTGTCGTTTTGATCTTGTTAAATTGGACACGAATCGACATCTACCAAGTATACGATTAACCCTTTTTCGGGCTGGGATGGATTGATTACGAAAAAGGAATACCCTAGCCTATCACAACTAGGAGGTTTTCTCGGATATTGTTTTCTACCTTTTCGGATCTGAGGAACTATTCACGAAAAGGGACCTGTGGAGTTTACTTTTCCGCTGTCTTTTCAAACTCTCTAAACATGAAAATATGCCGAGTTCTTCCTTTGTCAGACTCGTTAAACCCTGATGACATCGGACTCAGTCGAAATGACATTCTCCTCCTTCCTCCTTCCTAGGACTCGTTAAATGCACTAGGATGGATTTTCCCAAAGGGCGGACTTATATCGCAAGCATATGCTATCCCCTTCAAGCTTGTTATAAAAAATAATTGGGGTACTCACCAGAAATGGTGGGGGAAAAATGGAACCATCGTCGTTGTCGTCGACAGTATGTCGCTCTTGAACATGGCACTTGTCTGCATTCGTGTCAGGTTGGTGACACCTCATCTCATTTTTTCACTTTGCCTCCGTGGGTTTGGATAATCCCTTTTGACCTCTCCTCTGCTCATTGCCTTGTCACCATGACCTCTGATCTACTGATGTCAAATACTGCCAAATCCACTGTCGTGCCGTTCATATGTTCAAGAGAAGTTGGCCTCTTCTAGTATCAACCTTCCTCTGATTCTCATACGATTCTGATTCACAACAAAACATCATGTTCCTCTGTCTTGTGTCGATGATGTGGGAATCATTTTGGCCCACCTTCAATCAAGGTCACTTCCTGTCAACATCATCTCATTATCCAGGAAGCTGATCTAGAGACTCCTTTATGGTACCTTGGAGCCTGCATGCCTCAATGGCAGGTTCGTCGCATTCGACGTGAGGTTTTCATCATTGGCCTCTGATCGAGTGATTCTGCTGGTGTTCGACGCCAACCCATTGATTCACATGCCGTAGATTGTACCTGTAGTACCTTGAGAGCCATTGTCATCATTGGTGGTTCCTCTCGCGTCTGTTAACAGCTTTCATCATTGGCTGGTAATCAGACGATGTTCCTGCATGTTCGACTTCAGCTCACATATTCACATGCTCGAACTTGTACTTTGTTTGGGTCGAGATGGAGCGCAAGACCCTGGATTGTGTCTGTTGTAATCCAGGCTGCGATTGTGGATTGTTATCATTATGTACATGACTCACTGATTGGATGGCTGCGACCATACCTGAGTCTATTTGTTTGATCTTAGTTGGATGGCTGCGCCCATACCCTAGATCCGAATTATAGCATACTCTGTTTCGGATGGCTGCGTCCATACCACATATACATCATGTACTTGAGATATCAGTTGTATCTTTCTGCGCAGGTTTTCCGACGGCGGGCCTTCGGTTGAACATGTTCTCGTAAAGCATTTCACCCCTCTCTCTCTCGGGCCTCATACTTTAGGGGGCATCTGTTACACAGTAATTTGTCACCGTCCCTACCATTCCCCATCCTGCACAATGGAGGACCCATTTTGTGACCTGTGAACATTGTCATGCCTTGAAAACATCATCAATGCATTCCTCTAAGCATGAGTTTTATTTGCCCTTGAGACATCTCCTTGCAAAAATCATGAAAAACATCCCTTTTGGCATTGGCGCGGGCAGGCAGTTCAGTACTCGCGCCAATGGGGAAAATCCTGCAAAGAGGTCGCACCAACTGGCGCTCTGTCATAGAGCAGTAGTCGCGCCACCCATTTTAGGGACTATTTTTTAAATAAAGATGGTGGAAGTTGAGTTCCAACAAACTCACAAACCATTGCCTATCTTGAGTTGGGAGGTTTGGCTGCGGGAGTTCTATGGAAGGGAAGTGGTTTTGCCACCTCCCATAGAACCTTCCTTGTTGATAGGGCCAATCCCACAATAATAGGGATCCCAACTCCCTCCTTCCCCATCTATAAAAGCCTGCTCAATTCCATGGCAAGCTAGTCTTGAAGTGCCTAAGCTTTGAATCTCCAAATTCCCAAGAGCCTTTGTGCTGTAAGAGCCCTCTTTCCTCCCTTAAGGACGACTCAAGTAAAGAGACTATTGTCGAGAGACTTAGGAGAGGTTTGCCCTTTCCCTGGCGAGCTTTGCAAGACGTGAACGACTGGAGACCCATCCGAAGGAGACCACGATGTCATAACTTTGGTTGTAATCTCTTTCGATCGTTATTTAATGAATGATTACGATTATGGTGATACATATGCTCTTCATTTGAATTGGAAAAGACTGTCAAATCATCAAGTTATATAACAAGGAAAACATCTTTCTCATTCACAAAATCCATGTCCATCACCCGCTGGAAAGTCGCACCAGCATTCTTCAAAGCGAATGGCATCTTGGCATAGTGGAAAGTTCCCCACGGAGTGGTGAACGTTGTTTTGTCACGGTCGTCCTCATGGACCAAAATTTGGTTATATCTAGAATAACCATCAAGTATTGACATGCGAGATGCTCCAACCACTCGCTACAATATATGATCCATCTTAGGCAATGGATTATTGTCCTTCAATGACACCTTGTTCAGATTTCGGAAATCAATACACAATCGAATCTCACCTATATTTTTTCGCACTGGCACTAAATTGGAAATCCAATTAGAAAATATGATGGGAACAATGATTCCTTCTTTGTACAACCTAAGAGATGCAGGAACATCACATAAAAAAATAGACACCAGATGCAGGAACTATGCCAGGGGGAAACCCCCCTTAAGGGGAAAACCCCCTTGGCATATGCTTCATTAGTCCCATCCTCCTGCCCATAGTTGATCCTAAGTGGCTCGTATTTCTACAAATCCCACAAAATTTGAATGATGGCCACATTAGCCTCTACCTTCTTTTCATGTGCTTGTATAAGTCTATGATTATATTCTTTAAAACTCCTTATTTATTCCTATAAAATTCTCAATGTATCTTCGAAATCAGATGAATATCCAACAGAATGCAATGTGAAATGTCTCACCTAAACCAATTCATAAAAAAACTAACGAACCTTAGTGTAATTTTGGGAGGATACATCCTGCAAGATCAACCAATTAACCAAATACATAAATATCCATAGTCGTAGCCTCATATAAACTTGTAAAAAAAGGTATAATATCGCATAAACCTCACTCTAGTTGGAGTAGAATCATGGATGCATAACCATAAAAATTACAAAACATGACCTAATGTATAACCATACCAATGAAAATTTACTACACACCATCACAAGCATAAGCAAAATGTAACCAAGCATGAATGACCAAAGCATTTTCAACATATAATCATCACACAAGAAAGCATACAAGGACACTACACAAGCATGACCAATATGTGACCTAGCATAAACAAGCAATGCATATACAACCTGTAATAATATGTAAGATAATGTCCATGCACAATACACAAACATGAAAAATAGATAATCAGTCATACACACATTACCACATGTTGATAACAACACCATAAACACTTCCATGGGGTCACCACTAACACCATGGCTAACAAAACATGGGTGCAATAAACAAATACACCATAAGTATGAAAAAAAGACATGAAATCAACATAATGCATGATCAACACACTACCCATCCATTCTGATAGTTGAACCATGCTCTGATACCACTCTATAACACCCTCATCCCACATCTACCCAAGTAACCAACCAACCAAGGTAAACATGTGAGGAGAGGCTACTAATATGAGATTTCAAATCATATCTGACCTTAAGGTAGTGGAACCGAGGGAAAGAAGGCAAATACACCTTACAAAACATCAACAACATCCCTAAGAGGTAATCCAACCTCCCAGACCCCTAACCCCTGAGGGCGACTGAATTTTCAGCACTTTTGGGCCATAGTCGCAGGTATGCCAAGGCACAATAATAGTTGGGAGCCTATAGCCATAAGAACAACACAAAAAACATGCAGCGAGGGCCCCAATTGGTCAGTTATGTGTGTGCAACTACAAGATTTATGCCACATTTTTAGCCATAGAGCCCAAGCCACTGCCCAAAACTTCATGAAACTTTAGGAGATAATAAATAACATTAAAAAAAAAAGGTACAAAAGCAATAAAATCATCAAGAACTCATCTTGACATCTCCTAGCCATGGCAAGAATTTCATCAAACATGTCACAAACATTGCATCTACAGGTGTAAACAACAGGTTTAAACATAACGGTCTCATACTTATCTAAGAATCACTAAAAGGCATTTTTCCCTTACATCATTAGTTGTAGTACAATATATTTGACCATAGATACATTATGCATTCATTTACAAGTAAAAACATAGATAGAGACATACATCATCATTAATAAAACATATTCTTATAACCAACATAATAAAAATAAAATACCATGTATATGATAACCCAATAGAATCCACATAATAATAACCAATACATTTGCATGCAAATACTAAAGGATTTAGTTCTTACATTAATGCATGTAAAAAAAAACGGAGCTCGGAATTCCGCATTCAACCAAGCCATATCAACCAAGCCATGTATTAGTTTATCCAAGTCTCACTTCGACCAATAACCCCCATGCCATATTCCAAAAGCATGAATGTGGGATATCATAACATAAATCATAATCAATCCGGAGGCCTCCAAAGGCCAAACCACCTCAACCCTCAACCAATGACTCCACCTCATGGTCGGAAATCACAACCATCGTTGATTGGTCTCTATCCAAGTTGTTCGAAGACTCGAGAGTCTTTTTTCCAATCAGGGCTTCGAGGACTAGTAACTCAACCCAAACTATTACAGGGCTTCTAGAGCGTTTTTCCAACGAGGGCTTCCAACATCAGTAACTCAACCCACCTAGAGATTCCAAAGTGTTTTTCCAACCAAGGCTTCCATGACAAGTAACTCAACCCATAGTTGTTCGTCGGGCTTCCAGAGAGTTTTCCCATCCAAGGCTTCCATGAACTAATAACTCAACCCATAGCTAAATGAATCATGAGAACCAAAAAGAAAATAATCAATGGAAATAAACCCACAACACCATTTCTGTCCAGGAAATCCAAAGACGAGGGAAATTCACATGCATACACCATGCATGCTAAAACTAGTGAGGAAACCATGCATACAACTTGATACCTACAATCAAATCTCTTTCTATTCGTTGATCCTGATGTCCAATTGCATTTTCCTTCTCTTTATTTACCTTCTTGCTTCAATCACCAATTATCCACACTCTCCAAGAGCGATCCAATAAAAATCTAAGTATCCAATAGTATGAGAGGGAGAGAGATCAATGAGAGAGCTTCAAAATGCACTACTAAAAGGGTACCAACAGAATCTCAGAAGCCTTTTTATAGAAGAGGTTTCTATTTTCTTCATTTTCCTCCTCACATGCAACCTGTGACATTTTACCTCCCCTTTCTTCTAATTTCCACTATTCTCATAAATAAATGTGTCAAAAATATGTTTTTCTTCTTTAATGATTTAGCCATAGCCTTTTCCATAGACGTAATAAACCATGTGAACACCCGCACTAGGATGTTTTTCCCAACATTCATCTTGGAATATGTCTCTCACGAACAATGGTTATTATTTTAACTTTATTACATGGAATTTTGAGTAGGTTTGTTATAGGAAGGATGTTTTTGGTACAACGATGACGCAAGATGGACACATATGAAATTTCCAATTCATAGAAAAGATCAACAAAGTGAAATAACTATTGTGAGAGGTGAAGTAGAATCACAAGAAAGTGGTGCAATGAATGGTGGAGAGGAACGATTGCAATTGAGTGCACTGACATTTGGAATTGGTACAAGCAATGATGAACACATCATAATACAATATCAAGAATTAAGATTTGGAATTGGCGCATTCAATAATGGCAAGTTATTTCTTTAGAAGTTAAGCTATTAGAAACAAAAAGGGGCAAAGCATGTAGTGGCCCTTTAAAACCACAAATTACTAGGTAGAAAAGTTTTCCTCAAAGTACTAGTCACTAAGCAGAGTAATGGAAAACCTAGCATTTACAGAAATTCAGGAGGGTGGGGTGGTGTTATTTGGAACAAATACTTATGAATAAGAACAATGATAAAATGAAGAATTCAGTATAAATGGTTACCATAGCTGTACTCTTAGATTTTTGAATGTTAAATATGAATAGCGAATGGGGTAGAAGGGGTCAATTTCCAACCCATAGCACGAATCTCATAAAAAAATAGATGACATCCATAATGTATGCATACATGTAAAAAGGAGGATTATATTTGTAAATTATGGAGGCTCTAAAACTTTGAACACCCTTTCATATGTTTTCAATTAAGTTCTCGGCCCAATTGAAATAAAAGCCTTTGAGGACTCTTTGAATAATGGGATCTAAGTCTAAAGGAGAATGTGTAACATTGATTGTGGAAAAAATCATACAAAGCACTCAAACCACAAAAGATAGTTTAGGATTAATTAGTGACTAATCACATATTATTTAGAAGCTTCATTTTTAAGTATCTTGTCACTATTTCTCTGTGATTTAATTAATTCATGCATCCTTTCTCCAAATACACCACATTCCTTTTTGGTAAAATCCTTAATGAATCGAACATTAATACAATTAGGGTTCAAGAAGTTTATACATAACTTGAATATTATCTAGCCGCTTTACTTGTCAAGATCCATACATCTCATGAATTGGGAACCCATGAAATCATCTAATGGGAATGGGTGGAGGGTGAGCAATGAGGGTTCTTACAACTTCCCATAACTCTTCCCAATGATCAAAATTGCACCAACTACGAGAATTTTTATTTTGTGAATTCACGAGAATTGGTTGAATCAATCCTCTTGTCCATAATACTTGTTAACTTGAATTATCGAGGCTATCCAATATTAACATCAGTGCTACGAAAATTTTCCTACCATTCCACAACCATGTCATCCTCTCCTTTCATTTTGAAATAAAATACATAGACAAAAATTAGGGAAAAATATTCACACACAAAATAAATTCGTATCATAATCAAAGTTCCATAGCAAGTCTTCAAAGTTTTAAACGAAAGTATAATATAACGTTCCACCTAGATTTAAAAATTAGATATTGGATTTTCTTAAGCTTATTCTGGCACATATCCTTATAAACCTGATATGAAATAATGCAACATCACGTCAACATAAAGATATCATATCTGGCCACCCATGATGCTTCTTTGCATAATTAACCTCCTCCCATATCAACATTTTCTATCATTGATTTAATCAACTAGCCATGTGCCAAGTATTTCACATAATACAAAGTTCAAACCACGTGACATAGTCTAAAACACCCCAAAGTGATCAATGGTGGCTAAAGCACATCAAAAGAAAGGATTTAACTCTGTCAAGTTACCCGATGTTTAGCCGATGTGCGGCCCACTACTTGAATTATATGGCACCACCTAATTAGACATAAAATTATTTTGATTTTTTCCAAATTACTTGCTCGAGGCCCAATAATCTCAATAAAATCATCCCTATTTTCATAGTATCAATGGAACGGTCCAAGATTTGGATAAACAAATTTTACCTTTGATAAAGAAATTTCCAACAAATTGGAGGCATGCTGATTAACCTCAAGAAATCTATGTAAAAGGCTATATTTTGTTCCGTAGTGTTTGGTGGATGCTCATGAATTTCCAAATTTTGGTGGATGTCGTGAATTTCTGGAGTTAATGTCATTACATAAGGAGAGGTGTGCTATGAGAAAACTACACAAGATTAATAATTAATTTGGACAATAAAGTATTCAAAATTGTTGGCACCATGGATTTTTAAGTGGTGATATTATCCATATTTTTAGTGACATTTTATAATTCCGATGGACATGAGAAACCATAACTTTATGGAATTACGGCCACTTTACTAGCATTGGCAAGTAGAAAGTGCAACTTTTTGACTTTGAGGTTAATAAAAATAAATCAATTAAATTCACTTGAAATTTATATTTAAAATATAGAGTTGTATTTAGTGTTATTTTTTAAAAATTTTAAAAATTACTATTTTTATCAAATTTGTATAAAAATCATATATTTATTAAAAATCAAATTTAAATAACACAATTCAATATTTTAACTAAAATTTCTCATTTTAATATTATTATTTTTTTTGTATAAACAATAAATTACATATATATTATTTGATTAATTTTCTAAATCGGCATTCTCCATCCCTATAGCTATTATCACCCCGCAAATAAACTTTTGTAACTAAATTGAATTGAATTTAAGGTAGGGTTTTACCCATTCTTGTGCGCTAGGCTCGATCTAGGTTGTGTCCAGTTTGAATGTTTTATATAGCAGGTTTTATATCTTTATAAAATATAGTTTGAAACAGTTTTTCTTTTATAGCTCGTAAATATCAATAGGAGTTGTGTAGTTGGAGCTTGCACAGACAGTCATTCAGAGGGAGAACAGAGTCATTAATAGGAATATGGAAGGAAATATGGAAGGACGAGCTCAATACAGTGGGGATGATGCAAGAAGGACAAGATCAACATTGTGCAGGGAACGACAACAGATTGCACAGGAATGATTTGGAGAGCAGGGTTTATATGTATGTTTTTTTTTTAAATTATTATATTTTGTTAAATGTAAGACTTTTGTGATCCATAATTTAAATGAATGTCTTTATGTGATTAATCCAAAAAACACTCATCTACATTAATTCAAAGGACAAGATCAACATTGTGCAGGAAACGACGAACAGATTGCACAGGAATGATTTGGAGAGCAGGGTTTATATGTATGTTTTTTTTTTAAATTATTATATTTTGTTAAATGTAAGACTTTTGTGATCCATAATGTAAATGAATGTATTTATGTGATTAATCCAAAAAACACTCATCTACATTATTATATTTGTTAAGGAATTTTGTAATATTTAAATATTAAAAAAATTCATTCAATATTTTTATCTATTTTCTTATTGAAATTATTATACTTATTAAGAAATTTTGTGATATTTGAATATTAAAAAATAGCATGTTATGTTCCTTTTAATATTGAAAATAATCCAAACAGGTATAAATGATGTGGTGTGATCCCTCCAAATGGCTAGGGCAGGGAGGACTTGGCATGGCCACTCACAAATTAGCCGTTGATTGAAAAAGATATTTTGATTATGATATTCACAAGTTCAAGCCGTTGATTAAAAAAAGCTATATAATGAGGATTTTGATTATGATGTTCACAAGTTCAAGTTGACGGAGGATAAGGACGGTACCGGAGAGAATGGAATTAAGACGATGCCATTTTTTGGATTTCTTCTAAAGCGTGCAGTATCCATGATCTCTACTCTTTTTTTCCACACAAACAAGATCTCTCTTCTTTTTTTCCATTGATGTATAGTTTTATGAGATTAATTTAATGATATTATTAAAAGATTTGATTGATAAGGTTTGCGCCTTCTTTTAATTGCCTTCTTTTAATGTTTGCGCCTTCTTCTAATCAACCGGTGTCTGTGTCAGGTAACCCAGGATCATTGGCTGTAAACAAAACCCCCAGCCAAAGGTAAGTTTCTGCGTCTTCGTTTTGTCTTTCTTGAATTAAAAGTTTCAAGTAAACCCATTTCAAAGAATTATAAATAGAATTGTTTTTTCATTTTCATTTTCTGGTGGTTCTATAGTTTTTGAATTAATAATTGTTTGTAATATCACTTTTTTTTGGATTTCTTCTAAGCGTGCAGTATTCATGATCTCTGTTTTTTTTTTTCCATTGATATATAGTTTTATGAGATTAATTTAATCATATTATTAAAAGATTTGATTGATAACGTTTGCGCCTTCTTTTAATCACCTTCTTTTAATCAACCGGTGTCTGTGTCAGGTACTACTAAAATCAACTTGCAAGGTTTCACAGGAAACCCGAAAACCCAGGAGCATTGGCTGTAAACAAAACCCTCAAGAAACCTAATTCTGGTCTCGACGCCAAAAGTAAGTTTCTGCGTCTTCGTGTTTCTTGAATTAAAAGTTTCAAGTAAACCCATTTCAAAGAATTATAAATAGATTTTTTTTTTTCGTTTTCATTTTCTGGTGGTTCTATAATTTTCGAATTAATACTTGTTTGTAATATCACTTTTTTTTGGGGGAGTACAACTATATTTTCTCTGTCTACTGTTAAAACAAAAACCAGTCTACTTCTCTTAGTTTTATTGTTCCTAGTTTTATTATTCCATTTTCCTTCTGTCCTCGGCTATCAGAGATGCCATAGTTTCTTATTAATTCATATCAGCTGGTGTAATCTCTTTGTCTTTCATTTCTCTGTTGTAATTTAGATATTTCTTTGTTGGATCTATCAAATCAAATTTCTAGATAAATTGAATTTTCTTTGATGTTTTTTCAGGTATGTTTTGAGAATTTTGATTCCATCTATTATATTCATCTTAATATCAAATATCAAATCAAATGTCTGGGCATATTAATTTTTTCTTTGATGTTTTTGCAAGTATATTTTAAGGATCTTGATTATATAGATAATATCTAACCTGAATATTAGTTTGTTTTCAAATTTTTTTTCAAATAGAAATATTTGAAATATTTATAAATTAGTAAAATAATAAATATTGTTTTTCAAATTTTATAAATGAATCTATGAAATAATTAGATATCTTCATCTATAAAGGAAATTCAACAGTTGCACCATACTTAATTGAATTGGAAATTAGGTCAAATCTGAAAAGGAAATAAGGATATTGGATAATTCATTACATTCAAATAATTCCATTTTTATTTATAAATTAACTTTTTAGAGTTTTTTAATAACCAGAATGTCAAACCACAAGTATTGGTTGGTTAGCTTTATAGTTTTGTGAGCTTTTTTACAATTGAATAGAATTGGAAATTGGGTCAAATAAGGAAATTGGAGAATTCCCTTAGTAGAAATAATTCAATTTTATTTATAAATTAATTTTTTGTAGCCTTGTAACAACGAGAAAGTCAAATCACAAGTATTGGTTGATTTGCTTTATAGTTTTGTGAGTTTTTTTTTCAATTAAAAATATTAGTTGACTTAACATATGGTTCTTAAAATCAGTTTTGGATGATTTGCTTTATAGTTTTGTGAGTCTTTTTTTTTTTTCAATTAAAAATATTAGTTCACTTAACATGTGCCTCTTAAAATCAGCTTTGGATGACCTTTTCCAATAAATAAGTATTTTTTCTAATAATTTAGATGAGATTAATGGATTTCTCAAAATGATTTTCAATTATGTTTTTATGTTCTACTAATATGTTTTTCATTTAAAAATAAATTTTCATTTATATCTTATAACTCATGTCAGATTTTGTTCTTACATGATTATTATGGTTAAATTCAATATATTTTAAATTCTATTTTCATAAATCCAATTTATTTTAAAGAATTTTTCTTGTATTTAAACTTTTATTAATAGCTTTTAATTTATTTTGTTTTTTGAATGATTTCTTCATTAATATTCTAATATAGAGTAATGTAGCTTAAGCTTGAGTAGCCTAGACTAGGCTACTAAAGACTACACTAAGGTAAGCTAGAGTAGGCTAGGTTAGGCTAGAATAGGCTAGACTAACTTAGGATAGGCTAGACTAGACTAGGATAGGCTAGGTAAGAGTAGTTTAGGCTAGGCAAAGCTAGGTTAGGCTACTATACCCTAGGATAGAGTAGGTTAGGCTAGGCTAGGTCAAGCTAAGCTTAGGATAGGATTAGATAGGCTAGGATAGGATAGGTTAGGCTAGGCTACTATAGCCTAGCATAAAGTAGGTTAGGCTAGGCTACTATAGCCTAGCATACAGTGGGTTAGTCTAAGATAGGTCAAACTAAGATAGGCTAGGCTAGGATAGGATAGCTTACACTAGGTTAGGCTAGGCTAGGTAAGACTACACTAGGGTAGGCTAGGTTAGGCTAGGTTAGCTTAGGTTAGCTTACGCAAGCTTAGGCTAGGCTAGGCTAGGATAGGTTAGGCTAGGGCATGCTAGGCTAGGTTAGGGCCACCTAGGTTAGGGTAGGCTACGCTAGGTTAGTTTAGGTTAGGTTAGGTTAGGTTATGTTAGGCTAGGGTAGGGTAGGCTAGGGTAGGCTAGGGTAGGCTAGGCTAGGGTAAGGCTAGGCTAGGCTAGGCTAAGTCTAGGGTAGGCTAGGCTAGGGTAGGCTAGGGTAGGGTAGGCTAGGTTAGGTTAGGTTAGGTTAGGTTAGGATATGATAGGTTAGGGTAGGTTAGCTTAGCTTAGCTTAAGCTAGGGTAGCGTAGGTTAGGTTAGGTTAGGTTAGGTTAAGCTAGGGTAGGGTACGTTAGGTTAGGCTAGGCTAGGTTAGGTTAGGTTAGGTTAGGTTAGGTTAAGCTAGGGTAGGGTAGGTAGGTTAGGTTATGCTAGGCTAGGTTAGGTTAGGTTAGGTGAAGTTAGGGTAGGTTAGGTTAGGGTAGGTTAGGTTAGGTTAGGTTAGGTTAGGTTAGGCTAGGCTAGGTTAAGGTAGGATAGGGTAGGCTAGGCTAGGCTAGGCTAGGTTAGGATAGGTTAGGATAGGTTAGGTTAGGTTAGGTTACGCTAGGTTAAGGCTAGGGTAGGGTAGGTTAGGTTAGGTTAGGTTAATCTAGGGTAGGGTAGGTTAGGTTAGGCTAGGCTAGGCTAGGCTAGGCTAGAGTAGGGTACGGTAGGCTGGGGTAGGCAACGATAGGGGTAGGCAAGGGTAGGTTAGGCTAGGTTAAGCTAGGGTAGGTTAGGGTAGGCTACATTAGGTTAGGCTAGGGTAGCTTAGGCTAGGTTAGGCTAGGTTAGGATAGGGTAGGTTAGGGTAGGCTAGGTTAGGTTAGGCTAGGCTAGGTTAGGGTAGGCTAGGCTAGGCTATGCTAGGTTAGGCTAGGATAGGTTAGGCTATGCTAGGTTAGGTTAGGTTAGGCTAGGATAGATTAGGTTAGGTTAGGTTAGGTTAGGCTAAGCTAGCGTAGGGTAGTTTAGGTTAAGCTAGGGTAGGTTAGGTTAGGTTAGGTTAGGCTAGGTTAGGTTAGGTTAGGTTAGGCTAGGTTAGGTTAGGTTATGTTAGGTTAAGCTAGGGTAGCGTAGGTTAGGTTAGCCTAGGTTAGGTTAGGCTAGGCTAGGCTAGGCTAGGTTAAGGTAGGCTAGGCTAGGCTAGGCTAGGCTAGGATAGGATAGGTTAGGATAGGTTGGGCTAGGATAGGTTAGGTTAGGGTAGGTTAGGTTATGTTAGGGTAGGGTAGGTTAGGTTAGGTTAGGTTAGGTTACGCTAGGGTAGCGTAGGTTAGGGTAGGTTAGGTTAGGTTAGGTTAGGATAGGCTAGGCTATGGTAGGCTACGGTAGATAGGCTAGGTTAGGGTAGGCTAGGTTAGGGTAGGCTAGGTTAGGCTAGGATAGGCTAGGCTTGGATAGGTTAAGTGAGGCTAGGCTAGGTTAGATTAGGTTAGGCTAGGTTAGGTTAGGTTGGGTTAAGCTAGGGTAGGTTGGGTTAAGCTAGGGTAGGTTAGGTTAGGTTAGGTTAGGTTAGGCTAGGCTAGGCTAGGTTACAGTAAGGTAGGGTAGGTTAGGGTAGGATAGGGTAGGCTAGGATGGGCTAGGGTGGGCTAGGCTAGGCTAGGCTAGGTGTTACACAGTAATTTGTCACCGTCCCGACCATTCCCCGTCCCGCACAATGGAGGACCCATTTCGTGACCTGTGAACATTGTCATGCCTTGAAAACATCATCAATGCATCCCTCTAAGCATGAGCCTTATTTTCTCTTGAGACATCTCCTTGCAAAAATCATGAAAAACATCCCTTTTTGCATTGGCGCAGGCAGGCAGTTCAGTACTCGCGCCAATGAGGAGAATCCTGCAAAGAGGTCGCGCCACTTGGCGCTCTATCATAGAGCAGCAGTCGCGCCACCCATTTTAGGGACTGTTTTTTAAATAAAGATGGCGGAAGTTGAGTTCCAACAAACTCACAAACCATTGCCTATCTTGAGTTGGGAGGTTTGGCTGCGGGAGTTCTATGGAAGGGAAGTGGTTTTGCCACCTTTCATGGAACCTTCCTTGTTGATAGGGCCAATCCCATAATAATAGGGATCCCAACTCCCTCCTTCCCCATCTATAAAAGCTTGCTCAAATCCATGGCAAGCTAGTCTTGAAGTGCCTAAGCTTTGTATCTCCATATTCCCAAGAGCCTTTGTGCTGTAAAGAATCCTCTCTTTCCCTTAAGGCCAACTCAAGTAAGGAGACCATTGTCATGAGACTCTGGAGAGGTTTTCCCTTTCCTTGGCGAGCTTTGCGAGACGTGGACGACCGGAGACCCGTTTGAAGGAGGCTGCGACGTCAGAACTTGGTTGTAACCTCTATTCGTTTATTATTTAATAGATGACTATGATTATGGTTCCACTCCGTTTTCCATCATGTTATTGCGAGTAATGTCTTTTCTGACCGATGTTTAGTTACGTATGCTGGTTTCTATGCTTGTATCTGTTCGTTTCTTCTATGTGCAGGTGTTCATCCGCGGAGATCGTGAAAGGATTGTGATCTCCCAGGGCTGAAGGACGGGGACGCTTCTTCTTCATATTATAGCGTTGGAATCCAGGTAGGCTTCTATTCCTAGTTTTTCCACTCGTAACTAGGAGCTTGCGTCATAGCATTGTTTGTTTGTTGCTAGACCCCTGCTGGGCTAGTAGGGATCGCCTCTGTCCGCAGAGGGGATTTACCTCCTCAACACTAGGCCATGATAGGTTAGGTTAAGTTAGGTTAGGTTAGGTTAGGTTAGGTTAGATTATGGTAGGTTAGGATACGATAGGTTAGGGTAGGGATAGATACGCTAGGCTAGGCTAGGCTAGTCTAGGTTAGGATAGGGTAGGTTAGGCTAGGGTAGGGTAGGTTAGACTAGGTTAGGCTATGTTACGTTAGGTTAGGCTAGAGTAGGGTAGGCTAGGTTAGATTGGGCTAGGTTAGGGTAGGCTAAGTTACCTTAGGCTGGGCTAGGCTAGGCTAGGTTAGGGTAGGCTAGGCTAGGGTAGGCTAGGGTAGGCTACAGTAGGCTAGGCTAGGTGAGGTTAGGATATGGTAGGTTAGCGTAGGGATAGTTAGGTTAGGTTAGGCTAGGCTAGGGTAGGTTAGGTTAGACTAGGCTAGGCTATGGTAGGTTAGGTTAGGGTAGGGTAGCTTAGGGTAGGATAGATTGGGCTAGGTTAGGGTAGGCTAGGTTGTCTTAGACTAGGTTAGGCTAGGCTAGGCTAGGCTAGGCTAGACCACGTTAGGCTAGGCTAGGCTAGGCTAGGATAGGCTACGCTAGGCTAGGATAGGCTACACTATGCTACGTTAGCCTAAGATAGGCTAGGCTAGGCTAGGCTATGCTAGGATATGCTAGGCTAATTTAGGTTAGGCTAGGATAGGTTAAGCTAGGCTAGTATAGGTTAGGCTAGGGTAGGCTAGGCCAGGGTTGGCTAGGGTAGGCTAGGATAGGTTGGGGTAGGGTAGGTTAGGCTAGGCTAGGTTAGGCTAGGTTAGGTTAGGTAGGCTAGGATAGGGTGTTCTAGGCTACGGTAGGTAAGACTAGGCTAGGTTAAGCTATGCTAGGGTAGGCTAGGGGAGGCTAGGCTAGGCTAGGCTAGATTAGGCTAGGTTAGGTTAGGTTAGGCTATGTTATGTTAGGCTAGGTCAAGTTAGGTTAGGTTAGGCTAGGTTAGGTTATGCTAGGCTATGTTAGGGTCAGCTAGGGTAAGTTAGGTTAGGCTAGGGTAGGTTAGGATAGGTTAGGCTAGGTTAGGCTAGGTTAGGTTAGGCTAGGGTGTACTAGGCTAGGGTAGGTAAGACTACACTAGTTTAGGCTAGGGTAGGTAAGACTACACTAGTTTAGGCTAGGATAGGTTAGGCTAGGCTAGGGTAGGCTAGGTTAGGCTAGGATAGGATAGGCTAGGCTATGTTAGGCTAGGTTAGGCTAGGCCATGTTATGTTAGGCTAGGTCAGGTTAGGTTAGGTTAGGTTAGGCTAGGTTAGGTTAGGTTAGGCTATGCTAGGTTAGGCTAGGCCAGGTTAGGCTAGGCTAGGCTAGGCTAGGCTAGGCTAGGATAAGATAGGGTAGGTTAGGTTAGGTTAGGTTAGGTTTGGCTAGGTTAGGTTAGGCTAGGCTAGGCTAGGCTAGGCTAGGCTAGGCTAGGCTAGGGTAGGCTAGGTTAGGCTAGGTTAAGCTAGGCTTGCCAAACCTTGTTGGTGTGCTTCCATCCCACCATGATGATATTGATTTTGTTTACCTCTATTTGATCTTTGCCCCATATGCATCCTACCCATGGAGTTTCAGACTCATGGGAAGTATCTCTCATTTAGCCAATGAGGTGGGAAATGTGAATAGAGACCATAGCAAGACTAATGCACACATTATATATTTTTGTACACTCTATGTCTAGGATGACACGTGTCCAACCACTTGATCTAGGATTAATAGTAGCGAGGTTTCAGACCTCCAACTGACATTGGGTCAGTGAAACTAAATTGGGGTTAGTATATGACTCTCTCGAGTCCAAGAGACATTTTGGACCTCCAACTGACTTTGAGTCAGTGAAACTATCTTCAGGTTAATATATGACTTTCTCGAGTCCAAGAGAGGTTTCAAACCTCCAACCGACTTCGGTTCAGTTAAACCAAATTTGGGTTGGTGTGTGACTCTTTTGAGTCCTATAGAGGTTTCAGAACTCTGAGCTGACTTCAGGTTAGATGTGAGTGATGTCCTTATGACTCAAATTTTTTTTTGAAATAAATAAGCTAGCGAAGCAAGTTACGGTGGGATGACGCACAATGTTTGGAGGGCACTAGTGGATGCAGTTCTCCCTAGTTGAGAGAGTGTGTTAATTTTGGGCAACTAGGTCTAAATTCCATGATGTCATGCTCAAATGATGATGCCAATATTTTTATTTGATTCCTCTTTCAGAGAGGTGAAAGATCAATCCAAAGATCATCTTGATCAGATGAGTAGAACATGTATTTTGAATTTATTCCACATGTGCAAGGTCAGCCTAATTTATCCCACATGCATAAGAGATGTTCCACACACCCCCACAGATGTCTATATATTGGAGATACTTGGATTTCATTACACACAAAATTTGTGGAGGCATTTTTCTTCTCCTTTGGATGGTGATGGAGCAACGTTCTTGGTTCTACGTTTAGGGCTTCTTGGTGTAGCATCTTGGTGGAGTATTCTTGATGAAATGTTCTGGGGTTGTGTGACATATGTGGTTGGGTGACCTTATGAATACTTTACTATTTGAACCATACTGCTCATCGCCGTAATGCCACCATTATTTATCTCTTTTTTTAACTTGTCTTGCATCAATCTATTGGTATGTTCTGTCTACATCTTACTTTAATTATGACGTATAAAGTTAAAGTATATTTTCATCTTAGCACAAAACATCTTCAAAATTTAAAACATAATGCTACATCTTCTGCTTTGGAAGTTAAACTATCAACAAAGTTAGAAATACCATTGAATAAATACAATGTACCAACATTTTCTCCTTTTTCTATTACTAGGTCTCCTTTAATGACCTTCCATGTTTTATCTGTGAAAGCTGTAACACAACCTTCACTGCCTAACTACCCTGTTGAAATCATACTTTTCTTCAGCTCTGGAACATGCCTTAGCTCCTTCAATAACCATTGGTTTCAATTTTTCTATTTTACAGGAACTTTACCACATAAAATATGCAGAAACACAAAGAAATAAAACATATAAAATAAGAGAGACAAAAATATATGTGGTTCACCCAACTTGGGCTATTTCCATGGAAACAACCAATCCTTCCTTTACATTATCCAGCAAAATGAAGAGACACAATATACGTCAGATCCGATGTAATATCCTCTTCTCTCTCACACAGTCCCCTTTGTGATTTCTCACTCAGAGTATACACACCATACACAAACACAATACAATACCCTCAAACAATAGACAAGTTTCCTTCTAGGGTGAAAAACCCTAACTTAAACATAACTTCTACTCCCAAATCATCTGCCTAATGAACGAACCATATTGACTATGAAATTACAACATTTTACAAGGAAATTTTACATATTTTTTTAGCCTCGGGGGCGCTTCCCCCGAAACCCCCTCCCAAGGGGGGCTCTAAAAGGCCGCCAACACCCCCCCAAGACCCCCCTCATGAAGATGAAATGACGTTAAGAATAGGGTTCCAACATGGTGATACATATAAATAAAGAAGATAATCATGTTCCACACCCAACACAACATATGAATAAGAAAATTAATTAGACTAGGGTTTTATCATAAAAACACACACATACAAAGCAAATCATTTCTAAGACATTGTGGGGCTCTTACTTACACATTCCATGAAACCCCAATGAGTAACGATTTCAATATAGGAACATAAAAAACCCAATATTACCAACATTTCAAAGGTTCAAGACTTTATCCCTTATCATTCAACCCTAAGAAGTTAGTTTTTCATGATCATATCAAAATCCTAAACATGATATCATTAATAAAAACTTCAAATACAATATCCCTAAGAAGTTTAGGGTTTCAGACATTCACATTAGAATACCCTTCGGTTAGGGTTTTCCAAAACTTGTCTAGGGTTCTACAAAATCAATTAGAAATATGAGTGGGGTTGGTAGATTTATCAAGTGATGAATCACCTAGAATAAGAATCATTATGATTCAGTATAGATAGATATAACAATGCCAGTAAGATAATTTCAAATGAAAAAACCTTTAATATAAATAAATCAATGTTTTAAGGCATACCTTTGTTTCTTGACAAGCCTTGTCTTGAGAGGCCGTCCTTCATACTTCTTGAGAGTATAACAATTCTTTTCCTAATCAAAACCATAGAGGGAGAAAGTTCATTAGTATTAATATAATCAAAACTGCAATAAGTATATGAAACCAAAAATGAGCCTAAAATGAGATACTTATCTTTAGGATCTGTTTAGGACTCCCTACAAAGCTATGAGGGATACCTAAAACTTATAAACAAGAAAAATGTATTTTACAAAAATATATTAAAGGCCTATAAATTATAAAACATTAAAAATATAAAATAAAATATCTAAAGCTACAAGAAAAGTACTTGGTAGTGTAAGTCTCTAATGTTAAATTCTCTAGGCTTGACTTCCTTTGAGTTTCCTTCTTCAACAATGTTGGCCAAATATCTCTCTATTTTCTTGTTTCTCGGATTTTTGAGATAGTCACTCCTATAGTGACCCTTCTTATGGAATCGATATTATTATACCTTGGACATGTCAACTTTATTCCTTGGCCCTTTATATTTCTTTCATTTATGTTCAGAAATATAGGCATTAGGTACTCCTTCAGGATTGGAAGCTAATGAGATACTTAATTCCTCTTGACTATCGGCAATCCATTGTTCTTCAAATGTGGGAGCTACCATCCAATTATTAAATATGGTAGCAAATGCACCCCAAGTAGGTTTCAATACTAATAGAGCATTGATCATGAGTTCTTTGTCTAGAAAAATTTCATCAGTGGCCAAAATATCATCCTTGATCATTTCTATATTCACAAACGAGGCCAATGTGTCTTATTTTGTCATACTTGTAGTCCTTAGCTCATTTTTCAAAGTAGCTACTTGAAGAATGTTCTTAATAGTGAATAACTTTGACAAGGCTTCATACATTTTGTGAGCATGGTCAATGTTGGCTATGAATGGGAAAAGGTTGTCCTTTATTCCTGCTACCATTAAAGTCGTGGCCACCAATTTAGTTCCCTTTATCTTACTTTTTCAACATCAAAATAATCCTTTGTAGGCTTCTTTAATTTTCCTTTGACCAGGTATAGTACCTTATTCTTTTCAGGGATGAGGCCAATTATCTTCTTCTAGGACATGTAGTTTGAGGCTCCTTCAATTTGTTTTCTCCCTTGATTGTGTTAGACATCCTCCTAGAGTGTAGTAGACTCCTACCCCGAGATGATCCTTCAAATTGTTGCTTGATCAAGTGCTGAGGACTTCGTTTTTCTTCCTTATTTCAACAAATCTATGATATCATGTTAGAAAATCAGAAAGGCGGAAATATTTTCTTATTCTTGAAAATTACTCGTGATGTTTCTTATTATTACGATTATTTATATCTTCTTTCCTTTAGTTCATCAAGAAATTACCAAAGAAACATCACATAAAACAATAGACACCAGATGTAGGAACTATGCCAGGGGGAAACCCCCCTTAAGGGGAAAATCCTCCTGGCATATGCTCCATTAGTCCCATCCTCCTGCCCATAGTTGATCCTAAGTGGCCCATATTTCTACAACTCCCACAAAGTTTGAATTATGGCCGCATTAACCGCTACTTTCTTTTCATGTGCTTGTATAAGTCTATCATTATCTTCTTTAAAACTCCTTATTTATTCTTATAAAATTCTCAATGTATCCTCCAAATCAGATGAATATCCAACACAATGCAATGTGAAATGTCTCACCTAAACCAATTCATGAAAAAACTAACGAACCTTAGTGTAATTTTGGGAGAATACATCTTGCAAGATCAACCATTAACCAAATACATTTATATCCATAATCGTAGCCTCATATAAACTTGTAATAAAAGGTATAATAACGCATAAACCTCACTCTAGTTGGAGTAGAATCATGGATGCATAACCATACAAACTACAAAACATGACCTAATGTATAACCATAGCAATGAAAATTTACTACACACCATCACAAGCATAAGCAAAATGTAACCAAGCGTGAATGAACAAATCATTTTCAACATATAATCATCACACAAGAAAGCATACAAGGACACTACACAAGCAAGGACACTACAAAAGCAATGCATATACAACATGTAACAATATGTAGGATAATGTGCATCGGCAATACACAAACATGAAAAATAGATAATCAATCATACACACATTACCACATGTTGACAACGACACCATAAACACTTCCATGGGGACACCACTACCACCATGGCCAAAAAAACATGGGTGCAATAAAAAAATACACCATAAGTATGAAAAAAACACATGAAATAAACATAATGCATGATCAGCACACTACCCATCCATTCTGAGAGTTGAACCATGCTCTGATACCACTCTATAACACCCTCATCGCACATCAACCCAAGTAACCAACCAACCAAGGTAAACATGTGAGGAGAGGCTACTAATATGAGATTTCACCTCATATCTGACCTTAAGGTAGTGGAACCGAGGGAAAGAAGACAAAGACACCTTACAAAACATCAAAAACATCCCTAAGAGGTAATCCAACCTCCCAGACCCCTAACCCCTGAAGGCGACTGAATTTTCTGCCCTTTTGGGCCATAGTCGTAGGTATGCCAAGGCACAATAATAGTTTGGAGCCTATAGACGTAAGAACAACACAACAAACATGTGGCGAGGGCCCCAATTGGTCAGTTATGTGTGTTCAACTACAAGATTTATGCCACCTTTTTAGCCATAGAGCCCAAGTCACTGCCCAGAACTTCATGAAACTTTAAAAAAAGGTACAAAAGCAATAACATAATCAAGAACTCATCCAGACATCTCCTAGCCGTGACAGGAATTTCATCAAGCATGTCGCAAATATTGCATCTACAGGTGTAAACAAAAAGTTTAGACATAGGGGTCTCATACTTATCTAAGAATCAATAAAAGGCATTTTCCCCTTACATCATTAGCTGCATTACAATATATTTGACCATAGATACATTATGAATTCATTTACAAGTAAAAACATAGATAGAGACATACATCATCATTAATAAAACATATTCTTATAACCAACATAATAAAAACAAAAATACCATGTATACGATAGCAATAGAATCCACATAATAACCAATACATTTGGATACCAAATACCAAAGGAATGAGTTCTTCATTAATGCATGTAAAAAAAATTGGAGTTGGGAATTCCACGTTCAACCAAGCCATATATTAGTTTAGCCAAGTCTCACTTCAGCCAATAACCCCTGTGCCATATTCCAAGCATGAATGTGGGATATCACCAAACACATCAATCATAATCAATTCAGGGCCTCCAAAAGCCAAACCACCTCAACCCTCAACCAATGACTCCACCTCATGGTCGAAAATCACAACCATCGTTGATTGGTCTCTATCCATGTTGTTCGAGGACTCCATAATGTTTTCTCCAATCAGGGCTTCGAGGACTAGTAACTCAACCCAAACTATTACAGGGCTTCTAGAGAGTTTGTCCAACGAGGGCTTCCAACATTAGTAACTCAACCCACCTAGGGCTTCCAAAGTGTTTTTCCAACCAAGGCTTCCACGACAAGTAACTCAACCCATAGTTGTTTGTCGGGCTTCCAGACAGTTTTTCCAACCAAGGCTTCCATGAACTAATAACTCTACCCATAGCTAAATGAATCATGAGAACAAACAAGAAAATAATCAATGGAAATAAACCCACAACACCATTTTTGTCCAAGAAATCCAAAGGAGAGGGAAATCCACATGCATACACCATGCATGCTAAAACTAGTGAGGAAACCATGCATACAACTTGATACATGCAATCAAATATCTTTCTATTCGTTGATCCTGATGTCCACTTGCATTTTCCTTCTCCTTCTTTTCCTTCTTGCTTGAATCACCAATTATCCACACTCTGCAAGAGCGATCCAAGAAAAATCTATGTATCCAATAGTATGAGAGGGAGAGAGATCAATGAGAGAGCTCCAAAATGCACTGCCAAAAAGGTACCAACAGATTCTCAGAAGCCTTTTTATAGAAGAGGCTTCTATTTTCTTCATTTTCCTCCTCACATGCAACCTATGACATTTTACCTCCCCTTTCTCCTAATTTCCACTATTCTCATAAATAAATGTGTCAAAAATACTTTTTTCTTCTTTAATTATTTAGCCATAGCCTTTGCCATAGACGTAATAAACCATGTGAACACCCGCACTAGGATGTTTTTCCCAACATTCATCTTTGAATATGTCTCTCACGAACAATGGTTATTACTTCAACTTTATTACATGGAATTTTGAGTAGGTTTGTTATAGGAAGGACGTTTTTGGTACAACGATGACGCAAGATGGACACATATGAAATTTTCAATTCATAGAAAAGATCAAAAAAGTGAAATAAATATTGTGGGAGGTGAAGTAGAATCACAAGAAAGTGGTGCAATGAATGGTGGAGAGCAACAATTGCAATTGAGTGCACTCACATTTGGAATTGGTTCAAGCAATGATGAACACATCGTACTACAATATCGAGAAATAAGATTTGGAATTGGCGCACTCAATAATGGCAAGTTATTTCTTTAGAAGTTAACCTATTAGGAACAAAAAGGGGCAAAACATGTAGTGGCCCTTTAAAACCACAAATTACTAGGTAGAAAAGTTTTCCTCAAAGTACTAGTCACTAAGCAGAGTAATGGAAAACCTAGCATTTACAGAAATTCAGGAGGGTGTGGGGGGGGGGGGGGTGTTATTTGGAACAAATACTTATGAATAAGAACAATGATAAAATGAAGAATTGAGTATAAATGGTTACCTTAGATGTATTCTTAGATTTTTGATTGTTAAATATGAATAGCGAATGGGGTAGAAGGGGTCAATTTCCAAACCATAGCACAAAACTCATAAAAAAAGAGATGACATCCATAATGTATGCATACATGTAAAAAGGAGGATTATATTTGTAAATTTTGGAGGCTCTAAAACTTTGAACACCCTTTCATATGTTTTCAATTAAGTTCTTAGCCCAATTGAAATAAAAGCCTTTGAAGACTCTTTGAATAATGGGATCTAACTATAAAGGAGAATGTGTAACATTGATTGTGGAAAAAATCATACAAAGCACTCAAACCACAAAAGATAGTTTAGGACTTAATTAGTGACTAATCACATATTCTTTAGAAGCTTCCATTTTAAGTATCTTTTCACTATTTCTCTGTGATTTAATTAATTCATGCATCCTTTCTCCAAATACACCACATTCCCTTTTGGTAAGATCCTTAATGAGTCAAACATTGTAATAGAATTAGGGTTCAAGATGTTTATACATAACTTGAATATTATCTAGCCGCTTTACTTGTCAAGATCCATACATCTCATGAATTGGGAACCCATGAAATCATCTAATGGGAATGGGGGGAGGCTGAGAAATGAGGGTTCTTACAACTTCCCATAACTCTGCCCAATGATAAAAATTGCACCTTGAACTACCAGAATTTTTATATTGTGAATTGACGAGAATTGGTTGAATCAATCCTCTTGTCCATAATACTTGTTAACTTGAATTTTCGAGGCTATCCAAATTAGGCTTGGATAGGTTAAGTGAGGCTAGGGTAGGTTAGGTTAGGTTAGGCTAGGTTAGGTTAGGCTAGGTTAGGTTAGGTTAGGCTAGGTTGGGTTAAGCTAGGGTAGGTTAGGTTAGGTTAGGTTAGGTTAGGCTAAGCTAGGCTAGGCTACGGTAGGGTAGGGTAGGTTAGGCTGGGCTAGGGTAGGCTAGGATGGGCTAGGGTGGGCTAGGCTAGGCTAGGCTAGGCCATGATAGGTTAGGTTAAGTTAGGTTAATTTAGGTTAGTTTAGGTTAGGTTAGGTTAGGTTATGGTAGGTTAGGCTAGGATAGGTTAGGGTAGGGATAGTTACGCTAGCCTAGGCTAGGCTATCTTAGGATAGGGTAGGTTAGGCTAGGGTAGGGTAGTTTAGACTAGGCTAGGCTATGTTACATTAGGTTAGGCTAGGGTAGGGTAGGTTATTTTAGATTGGGCTAAGTTAGGGTAGGCTAGGTTAGCTTAGGCTAGGCTAGGCTAGGCTAGGTTAGGGTAGGCTAGGCTAGGGTAGGCTAGGGTAGGCTACAGTAGGCTAAGCTAGGTGAGGTTAGGATATGGTAGGTTAGGGTGGGGATAGTTAGGTTAGGTTAGGCTAGTCTAGGGTAGGTTAGGTTATACTAGGCTAGGCTACGGTAGGTTAGGTTAGGGTAGGTTAGGGTAGGGTAGGTTAGATTGGGCTAGATTAGGGTAGGCTAGGTTGGCTAATACTAGGTTAGGCTAGGCTAGGCTAGGCTAGGCTAGACCACATTAGGCTAGGCTAGGCTAGGATAGGATAGGCTACGTTAGGCTACGATAGGCTAGGCTAGGCTACGCTAGCCTAGGATAGGCTAGGCTAGGCTAGGCTATGCTAGGATATGCTAGGCTAGTATAGGTTAGGCCAGAGTATGTTAAGCTAGGCTAGGATAGGTTAGGCTAGGGTAGGCAAGGCGAGGGTAGGTTAGGGTAGGCTAGGGTAAACAAGGATAGGTTGGGGTAGGGTAGGTTAGGCTAGGCTAGGTTAGGCTAGGTTAGGTTAGGTAGGCTAGGATAGGGTGTGCTAGGCTACGGTAGGTAAGAATAGGCTAGGTTAAGCTAGGCTAGGGTAGGCTAGGGGAGGCCAGGCTAGGCTAGGCTAGACTAGGCTGGGTTAGGTTAGGTTAGGCTATGTTATGTTAGGCTAGGTCAAGTTAGGTTAGGTTAGGTTAGGTTAGGTTATGCTAGGCTATGTTAGGGTTGGCTAGGGTAAGTTAGGTTAGGCTAGGGTAGGTTAGGTTAGGCTAGGCTAGGTTAGGCTAGGTTAGGTTAGGCTAGGGTGTGCTAGGCTAGGGTAGGTAAGACTACACTAGTTTAGTCTATGGTAGGTAAGACTACACTAGTTTAGGCTAGGATAGGTTAGGCTAGGCTAGCGTAGGTTAGGTTAGGCTAGGATAGGCTAGGCTAGGCTATGTTAGGCTAGGTTAGGCTAGGCTATGTTATGTTAGGCTAGGTCCGGTTAGGTTAGGTTAGGTTAGGTTAGGTTAGGCTATGCTAGGGTAGGCTAGGCCACGTTAGGGTAGGTTAAGTTAGGCTAGGCTAGGCTAGGCTAGGCTAGGATAAGATAGGGTAGGTTTGGTTACGTTAGGTTAGGTTTTGCTAGGTTAGGTTAGGCTAGGTTTGGCTAGGCTAGGCTAGGCTAGGCTAGGCTAGGCTAGGCTAGGTTAGGCTAGGTTAGGCTAGGTTAGGCTAGGCTTGCCAAACCTTGTTGGTGTGCTTCCGCCCCACCATGATGATATTGAGTTTCTTTACCTCTATTTAATCTTTGCCCCATATGCATCCTACCCATCGAGTTTCAGACTCATGGGAAGTATCTCTCATTTGGCCAATGAGGTGGGAAATGTGAATAGAGACCATATGAGAACGATGCACACATTAGATATTTCCGTACACTCTATTTCTAGGATGCACACATGTCCAACCACTTGATCTAGGATCAATTCTAGCGAGGTTTCAGACCTCCAACTGACATTGGGTCAGTGAAAATAAATTTGGTTTAGTATATGACTCTCTTGAGTCCAAGAGACATTTTGGATCTCCAAATCACTTTGAGTCAGTGAAACTATCTTTAGGTTAATATATGACATTCTCGAGTCCAAGAGAGGTTTCAAACCTCCAACTGACTTCGGTTCATTTAAACCAACTTTGGGTTGGTGTGTGACTCTTTTGAGTCCTACCAGGAGTTTCGGGCCTGCGAAGTGACTTAGTTGGCGCCCAGGTTATTTCCTTATGACTGAAATTTTGTTTTGAAATAAATAAGCCAGTGAAGCAAGTTACGATGGGATGACGCACGATGTTTGGAGGGCACTGGTGGATGGAGTTCTCCCTAGTTGAGAGAGTGTGTTAATTTTGGGCAACTAGGTCTAAAATCCATGATGTCATGCTCAGATAATGATGCCAATATTTTTATTGGATTCCTCTTTCAGAGAGGTGCAAGATCAATCCAAAGATCATCTTGATCAGATGAGTAGAACATGTATTTTGAATTTATTCCACATGCATAAGAGATGTTCCACACACGCTCACAGATGTCTATATATTGGAGATACTTGGATTTCATTACAAAAAAAATTTGGAGGCATTTTTCTTCTCCCTTGGATGGTGATGGAGCAACGTTCTTGGTTCTACGCTTAGGGCTTCTTGGTGCAAAATCTTGGTGGAGTATTCTTGATGAAATGTCCTGGGGTTGTGTGATATATGTGGTTGGCTGACCTTATGAATACTTTGCTGGTTGAACTATCCCGCTGATCGTCGTAACGCCACCATTATTTATCTCTATTTTTAACTTTTCTTGCATCAATCTATTGGTATGTTGTTTCTACATCTTACTTTAATTATGCCCTATAAGTTTAAAGTATATTTTCATCTTAGCATAAAAAATCTTCAAAATTTAACACATAATGCTACATCTTCTGCTTTGGAAGTTAAACCATCAACAAAGTTAGAAGTACAATTTACCAACATTTTCTCCTTTTTCTATTACTAGGTCTCCTTTAATGACCTTCCAGGTTTTATCTGTGAAATTTGTAACACAACCTTCACTGCCTCACTGCCTTGTTGAAATCATACTTTTCTTCAGCTCTGGAACATGCCTTAGCTCCTTTAATAACCATTTTTTTCAATTTTTCTATTTTACAGGAACTTGACCACATAAAATATGCCGAAACACAAAGACATAAAACATATAAAATAAGAGAGACACAAATATATGTGGTTCACCCAACTTGGGCTATTTCCATGGAAACAACCAATCCTTCCTTTACATTATCCAACAAAATGAAGAGACACAATCTACATCAGAACCGATGTAATATCATTTTCTTTCTCACACAGTTCCCTTTGTGATTTCTCACTCAGAGTATACACACCATACACAAACGCAATACAATACCCTCAAACAACAGACAAGTTTCCTTCTATGGTGAAAAACACTAAATTAAACATAACTTCTACTGCCGAATCATCTACCTAATGAACGACCCATATTGACTATGAAAATACAACATTTTACAAGGAAATTTTACATATTTTTTTAGCCTCGGGGGCGCTTCACCCGAAACCCCCTCCCAAGGGGGGCTCCAAAAGGCCGCCGACACCCCCCCAAGACCCCCCTCATGAAAATGAAATGACGTTAAGAATAGGGTTCCAACATGGCGATACATATAAATAAAGAAGATAATCATGTTCCACACCCAACACAACATATGAATAAAAAAATTAATTAGACTAGGGTTTGATCATAAAAACACACACATACAAAGCAAGTCATTTCTAAGACATTGTGGGGCTCGCTCTTACGCATTCCACGAAACCCTAATGAGTAACGATTTCAATATAGGAACATAAAAAACCCAATATTACCAACATTTCAAAGGTTCAAGACTTTATCCCTTATCATTCAACCCTAAGAAGTTATTTTTTCATGATCATATCAAAATCATAAACATGATATCATTAATAAAAAATTCAAATACAATATCCCTAAGCAGTTTAGGGTTTCAGACATTCACATTAGAATACCCTTCGGTTAGGGTTTTCCAAAACTTGTCTACGGTTCTACAAAATCAATTAGAAATATGAGTGGGGTGGGTAGATTTATCAAGTGATGAATCACCTAGAATAAGAATCATTATGATTCATTGTAGACAGATATAACAATGCCAGTAAGATAATGTCAAATAAAAAAACCTTTAATATAAATAAATCAATGTTTTAAGGCATACCTTTGTTTCTTGACAAACCTTGTCTTGAGAGGCCCTCCTTCATACTTCTTGAGAGTATAACAATTCTTTTCGTAATCAAGACCATAGAGGGAGAGAATTTATTAGTATTAATATAATCAAAACTGAAATAAGTATATGAAACCAAAAATGAGCCTAGAATGAGATACTTATCTTGAGGATTTGTTTAGGACTGCCTACAAAGCTTTGAGGGATACCTAAAACTTATAAACAAGAAAAAATTATTTTCCAAAAATATATTAAAGGCCTATAAATTATAAAACATCAAAAATATAAAATAAAATATCTAAAGCTACAAGAAAAGTACTTGGTAGTGTAAGTCTCTAATGTTAAATTCTCCAGGCTTGACTTCCTTTGAGTTTCCTTCTTCAACAATGTTGGCCAAATATCTCTCTATTTTCTTGTTTGTCAGATTTTCGAGATAGTCACTCCTATAGTGACCCTTCTTATGGAATCGATATTATTATACCTTGGACATGTCAACTTTATTCCTTGGCCCTTTATATTTCTTTCATTTATGTTCAAAAATATAGGCATTAGGTACTCCTTCAGGATTGGAAGCTAATGAGATACTTAATTCCTCTTGACTGTCGGCAATCCGTTGTTCTTCAAAGGTGGGAGCTACCATCCAATTATTAAATATGGCAGCAAATGCAAGCCAAGTAGGTTTCAATCCTAGTAGAGCATTCATCATGAGTTCTTTGTCTAGAAAAATTTCATCAATGGCCAAAATATCATCCTTGATTATTTCTATTTTCACAAACGAGGCCAATGTGTCTTATTTTCTCATATTTGTAGTCCTTAGCTCATTTTTAAAAGTAGATACTTGACGAATGTTCTTAACAGTGAATAACTTTGACAAGGCTTCATACATTTTGTGAGCATGGTCAATGTTGGCTATGAATGGGAAAAGGTTGTACTTTATTCCTGCTACCATTAAAGTCATGGCCACGAGTTTAGTTCCCTTTATTTTACTTTTTCACCATCAAAAGAATCTTTTGTAGACATCTCTACTTTTCATTTGACCAGGTATAGTACCTTATTCTTTTGAAGGATTAGGCCAATTCTCTTCTTCTAGGACCTGTAGTTTGAGGCATCTTCAATTTTTTTTCTCCCTTGATTGTGTTAGACATCCTCCTAGAGTGTAGTAGACTCCTACCCCGAGATGATCCTTCAAATTGTTCCTTCATCAAGTGCTGAGGACTTCATTTTTCTTCCTTATTTCAACAAATCTATGATATCATGTTAGAAAATCAGAAAGGCGGAAATATTTTCTTATTCTTGAAAATTACTTGTGATGTTTCTTATTATTACGATTATTTATATCTCCGTTCTTTTAGTTCATCAAGAAATTACCAAAGAAACATCACATAAAACAATAGACACCAGATGCAGGAACTATGCCAGGGGGAAACCCCCCTTAAGGGGAAAACCCTCCTCGCATATGCTCCATTAGTCCCATCCTCCTGCCCATAGTTGATCCTAAGCGGCCCATTTTTCTACAACTCCCACAAAGTTTGAATGATGGCCACATTAACCTCTACTTTCTTTTCATGTGCTTGTACAAGTATATCATTATATTATTTAAAACTCCTTATTTATTCCTATAAAATTCTCAATGTATCTTCCAAATCAGATGAATATCCAACACAATGCAATGTGAAATGTCTCACCTAAACCAATTCATGAAAAAACTAATGAACCTTAGTGTAATTTTGGGAGGATACATCCTGCAAGATCAACCATTAACCAAATACATGTATATCCATAATCATAGCCTCATATAAACTTGTAACAAAAGGTATAATAGCGCATAAACCTCACTCTAGTTGGAGTAGAATCATGGATGCATAACCATACAAACTACAAAACATGACCTAATGTATAACCATACCAATGAAAATTTACTACACACCATCACAAGCATAAGAGAAATGTAACCAAGCGTGAATGACCAAATCATTTTCAACATATAATCATCACACAAGAAAGCATACAAGGACACTACACAAGCATGACCAATATGTGACCTAGCATAAAAAAGCAATGCATATACAACATGTAACAATATGTAAGATAATGTGCATGGAAAATACACAAACATGAAAAATAGATAATCAGTCATACACACATTACCACATGTTGACAACGACACCATAAACACTTCCATGGGGACACCACTACCACCATGGCCAAAACAACATGGGTGCAATAAACAAATACACCATAAGTATGAAAAAAACACATGAAATCAACATAATGCATGATCAACACACTACCCATCCATTCTGAGAGTTGAACCATGCTCTGATACCACTCTATAACACCCTCATCCCACATCAACCCAAGTAACCAACCAACCAAGGTAAAAATGTGAGGAGAGGCTACTAATATGAGATTTCACCTCATATCTGACCTTAAGGTAGTGGAACCAAGGGAAAGAAGACAAAGACACCTTACAAAACATCAACAACATCCCTAAGAGGTAATCGGACCTCCCAGACCCCTAACCCCTGAGGGCGACTGAATTTTCAGCCCTTTTGGGCCATAGTCGTAGGTATGCCAAGGCACAATAATAGTTGGGAGCCTATAGCCATAAGAAAAATATAACAAACATGCGGCGAGGGCCCCAATTGGTCAGTTATGTGTGCTCAACTACAAGATTTATGCCACCATTTTAGCCATAGAGCCCAAGTCACTGCCCAAAACTTCATGAAACTTTAGGAGATAACAAACAACATTAAAAAAAAAGGTACAAAAGCAATAACATCATCAAGAACTCATCCAGACATCTCCTAGCCATGACAGGAATTTCATCAAGCATGTCGCAAACATTGCATCTACAGGTGTAAACAACAAGTTTAGACATAGGGGTCTCATACTTATCTAAGAATCACTAAAAGGCATTTTTCCCTTACATCATTAGCCGCAGTACAATATATTTGACCATAGATACATTATGCATTCATTTACAAGTAAAAACATAGATAGAGACATACATCATCATTAATAAAACATATTCTTATAACCAACATAATAAAAAAAAAATACCATGTATACGATAGCAATAGAATCCACATAATAACCAATACATTTGCATACCAAATACCAAAGGAATGAGTTCTTCATTAATGCATGTAAAAAAAAATCGGAGTTGGGAATTCCACATTCAACCAAGCCAAAGTCTCACTTCAGCCAATAACCCCTATGCAACATTCCAAGCATGAATGTGGGATATCACCAAACACATCAATCATAATCAATTCAGGGCCTCCAAAGGCCAAACCACCTCAACCCTCAATCAATGACTCCACCTCATGGTCGGAAATCACAACCATCATTGATTGTTCTCTATCCAAGTTTTTCGAGGACTCCAGAGTGTTTTTTCCAATCAGGGCTTCGAGGACTAGTAACTCAACCGAAACTATTACAGGGCTTCTAGAGCATTTGTCCAACGAGGGCTTCCAACATTAGTAACTCAACCCACCTAGGGCTTCCAAAGTGTTTTTCCAACCAAGGCTTCCACGACAAGTAACTCAACCCATAGTTGTTCGTCGGGCTTCCAGAGAGTTTTTCCAACCAAGGCTTCCATGAACTAATAACTCAACCCATAGCTAAATGAATCATGAGAACAAACAAGAAAATAATCAATGGAAATAAACCCACAACACCATTTCTGTCCAGGAAATCCAAAGGCGAGGGAAATCCACATGCATACACCATGCATGCTAAAACTAGTGAGGAAACCATGCATACAACTTGATACCTAAAATCAAATCTCTTTCTATTCGTTGATCCTGATGTCCACTTGAATTTTGCTTCTCCTTCTTTGCCTTCTTGCTTCAATCACCAATTATCCACACTCTCCAAGAGCGATCCAAGAAAAATCTAAGTATCCAATAGTATGAGAGGGTGAGAGATCAATGAGAGAGCTCCAAAATGCACTGCCAAAAAGCTACCAATAGATTCTCAGAAGCCTTTTTATAGAAGAGGCTTCTATTTTCTTCATTTTCCTCCTCACATGCAACCTGTGACATTTTACCTCCCCTTTCTCCTAATTTCCACTATTCTCATAAATAAATGTGTCAAAAATACTTTTTTCTTCTTTAATGATTTAGCCATAGCCTTTGCCATAGACGTAATAAACCATGTGAACACCCTCACTAGGATGTTTTTCCCAACATTCATCTTGGAATATGTCTCTCACGAACAATGGTTATTATTTTAACTTTATTACATGGAATTTTGAGTAGTTTTGATATAGGAAGGACGTTTTGGTACAACGATGACGCAAGATGGACACATATGAAATTTCCAATTCATAGAAAAGATCAACAAAGTGAAATAACTATTGTGAGAGGTGAAGTAGAATCACAAGAAAGTGGTGCAACGAATGGTGGAGAGCAACATTTGCAATTGAGTGCACTGACATTCGGAATTGGTACAAGCAATGATGAACACATCATACTACAATATAGAGAATTAAGATTTGGAATTGGCGCACTCAATAATGGCAAGTTATTTCTTTAGAAGTTAACCTATTAGGAACAAAAAGGGGCAAAGCATGTAGTGGCCCTTTAAAACCACAAATTACTAGGTAGAAATGTTTTTCTCAAAGTACTAGTCACTAGGCAGAGTAATGGAAAACCTAGCATTTACAGAAATTCAGTAGGGGGGGGGGTGTTATTTGGAACAAATACTTATGAATAAGAACAATGATAAAATGAAGAATTGAGTATAAATGGTTACCATAGCTGTATTCTTAGATTTTTGAATGTTAAATATGAATAGCGAATGGGGTAGAAGGGGTCAATTTCGGACCCATAGCACGAAACTCATAAAAAAATATATGAAATCCATAATGTATGCATACATGTAAAAAAGAGGATTATATTTGTAAATTTTGGAGGCTCTAAAACTTTGAACACCCTTTCATATGTTTTCAATTAAGTTCTTAGCCCAATTGAAATAAAAGCCTTTGAAGACTCTTTGAATAATGGGATCTAAGTCTGAAGGAGAATGTGTAACATTGATTGTGGAAAAAATCATACAAAGCACTCAAACCACAAAAGATAGTTTAGGAATTAATTAGTGACTAATCACATATTATTTAGAAGCTTAATTTTTAAGTATCTTGTCACTATTTCTCTATGATTTAATTAATTCATGCATCCTTTCTCCAAATACACCACATTCCTTTTTGGTAAAATCCTTAATGAATCGAACATTGTAATACAATTAGGGTTCAAGAAGTTTATGCATAACTTGAATATTATCTAGCCGCTTTACTTGTCAAGATCCATACATCTCATGAATTGGGAACCCATGAAATCATCTAATGGGAATGGGGGGAGGGTGAGCAATGAGGGTTCTTACAACTTCTCATAACTCTGCCCAATGATAAAAATTGCACCTTGAACTACTAGAATTTTTATTTTTTGAATTGACGAGAATTGGTTGAATCAATCCTCTTGTCCATAATACTTGTTAACTTGAATTTTCGAGGCTATCCAATATTAACATCAGTGCTACCAAAATTTTCCTACCATTCCACAACCATGTCATCCTCTCCATTCATTTTGAAATAAAATACATAGACAAAAATTAGGGGAAAATATTCACACCAGTTGACAAAATAAATTCGTGTCATAATCAAAGTTCCATAGGAGGTCTTCAAAGTTTTAAACGAAAGTATAATATAACGTTCCACCTAGTTTTAAAAATTAGATATTGGATTTTCTTAAGCTTATTCTGGCACATATCCTTACAAACCCGATATCAAATAATGCAACATCACGTCAACATAAAGGTATCATATCTGGCCACCCATGATGTTTCTTTGCATAATTAACCTTCTCCCATATCAACATTTTCTATCATTGATTTAATCAACTAGCCATGTGCCAAGCATTTCACATAATACAAAGTTCAAACCACGAGACATAGTCTAAAACACCCCAAAGTGATCACTGGTGGATAAAGCACATCAAAAAAAGGGATTTAACTCCGTCAAGTTACTCGATGTTTAGCCAATGTGCGGCCCACTACCTGAATTATATGGCACCACCTAATTAGACATAAAATTATTTTGATTTTTTCCAAATTACTTGCTGCCCAATAATGTCAATAAAATCATCCCTATTTTCATAGTATCAATGGAACCGTCGAAGATTTGGATAAACAAATTTTACCTGACAAAGAAATTTCCAACAAATTGGAGGCATGCACAATGATTAACCTCAATGTTTCTATGTAAAAAGTATATTTTATTCCGTGATCTTTGGTGGATGTCATGAATTTCCAAATCCTTGGTGGAGGTCGTGAATTTCTGGAGTTAATGTCATTACAGAAGGAGAGGTGTGCTATGAGCAAACTACACAAGATTAATAATTAATTTGGACAATAAAGTATTTAGAATTGTTGGCACCATGGATTTTTAAGTGGTGATATTATCCATATTTTTAATGACATTTTATAATTCCGATGGACATGAGAAACCATAACTTTATGGAATTAGGGCCATTTTACTAGCATTGGCAAGTAGAAAGTGCAACTTTTTGACTTTGAGGTTAATAAAAATAAATCAATTAAATTCACTTGAAATTTACATTTAAAATATAGAGTTGTATTTAGTGTTGTTTTTGAAAAGTTTTCAAAATTACTATTTTTATCTAATTTGTATAAAAATCATATATTTATTAAAAATTAAATTTGAATAACACAATTCAATATTTTAACTAAAATTTCTCAATTTAATATTATTATTTTTTTATATAAACACTAAATTACATATATATTATTTGATTAATTTTCTAAATCGGCATTCTCCATCCCTATCGCTATTATCACCCCGCAAATAAACTTTTGTAACTAAATTGAATTGAATTTAAGGTAGGGTTTTACCCATTCTTGTGCGCTAGGCTCGATCTAGGTTGTGTCCAGTTTGAATGTTTTATATAGCAGTTTTTATATCTTTATAAAATATAGTTTGAAACAGTTTGTCTTTTATAGCTCGTAAATATCAAGAGGAGTTGTATAGTTGGAGCTTGCACAGACAGTCATACAGAGGGAGAACGGAGTCATTAACAGGAATATGGAAGGACGAGCTCAATACAGTGGGGATGATGCAAGAAGGAGAAGATCAACATTGTGCAGGGAAAGACGAACAGATTGCACAGGAATGATTTGGAGAGCAGGGTTTATATGTATGTTTTTTTTTTTAAATTATTATATTTTATTAAAGGTAAGACTTTTGTGATCCATAATATAAATGCCTGTCTTTATGTGATTAATCCAAAATACACTCATCTACAATATTATATTTATTAAGGAATTTTGTAATATTTAAATATTAAAAAAATCCATTCAATATTTTTATCTATTTTCTTATGATATTTGAATATTAAAAAATAGCATGTTATATTCCTTTTAATATTGAAAATAATCCAAACAGCTATAAATGATGTGGTGTGATCCCTCAAAACGGCTAGGGCAGGGAGGACGTGGCATGGCCACTCACAAATTAGCCGTTGATTGAAAAAGATATTTTGATTATGATGTTCACAAGTTCAAGCAGTTGATTAAAAAAAGCTATATAATGAGGATTTTGATTATGATGTTCACAAGTTCAAGTTGAAGGAGGATAAAGACGGTACCAGAGTGCGGGGAGGAGGAGGCACTAACCACATCGCCGCTAAGGCTAGGCTAGGTTAGGGTAAGTTAGGGTAGGCTAAGGCTACGCTGGCTAGGCTAGGCTAGGCTAAGTTAGGTTAGGTTAGGTTAGGTTAGGTTAGGATAGGATAGGTTAGGGTAGGTTAGCTTAGCTTAGCTTAAGCTAAGGTAGGGTAGGTTAGGGTAGGTTAGGTTAAGCTAGGGTAGGGTACGTTAGGTTAGGCTACGCTAGGCTAGGCTAGGTTAGGTTAGGTTAGGTTAGGTTAGGCTAGGGTAGGGAAGGGTAGGGTAGGTTAGGTTAGGCTAGGCTAGGTTAGGTTAGGTTAGGTTAAGTTAGGGTAGGTTAGGTTAGGTTAGGGTAGGTTAGGTTAGGTTAGGTTAGGTTAGGTTAGGCTAGGCTAGGTTAGGTAAGGTTAGGTTAGGTTAGGTTAGGTTAGGCTAGGCTAGGCTAGGTTAAGGTAGACTAGGGTAGACTAGGGTAGGTTAGGATAGGTTAGGATAGGTTAGGTTAGGTTAGGTTAGGTTAAGGCTAGGGTAGGGTAGGTTAGGTTAGGTTAGGTTAAGCTAGGGTAGGGTAGGTTAGGTTAGGCTAGGCTAGGCTAGGCTAGGCTAGGCTAGGCTAGAGTAGGCTACGGTAGGTTGGGTTAGGCAACGGTAGGTTAGGCTAGGGTAGGTTAGTGTAGGCTACGTTAGGTTAGGCTAGGGTAGCTTAGGCTAGGTTAGGCTAGGTTAGGATAGGGTAGGTTAGGGTAGGCTAGGTTAGGTTAGGCTAGGCTAGGTTAGGCTATGCTAGGCTAGGCTATGCTAGGTTAGGCTAGGATAGGTTAGGCTATGCTAGGTTAGGTTAGGTTAGGCTAGGATAGATTAGGTTAGGTTAGGTTAGGTTAGGCTAAGCTAGCGTAGGGTAGGTTAGGTTAAGCTAGGGTAGGTTAGGTTAGGTTAGGTTAGGTTAGGTTAGGCTAGGCTAGGTTAGGTTAGGTTAGGTTAGGCTAGGTTAGGTTAGGTTATGTTAGGTTAAGCTAGGGTAGCGTAGGTTAGGTTAGGTTAGGTTAGGCTAGGCTAGGCTAGGCTAGGTTAAGGTAGGCTAGGCTAGGCTAGGTTAGGATAGGTTTGGCTAGGATAGGTTAGGTTAGGGTAGGTTAGGTCATGTTAGGGTAGGGTAGGTTAGGTTAGGTTAGGTTAGGTTACAATAGGGTAGCGTAGGTTAGGGTAGGTTAGGTTAGGTTAGGTTAGGATAGGCTAGGCTATGGTAGGCTACGGTAGGTTAGGCTAGGTTAGGGTAGGCTAGGTTAGGCTAGGCTATGTTAGGCTAGGATAGGTTAGGCTTGGATAGGCTAAGTGAGGCTAGGCTAGGTTAGGTTAGGTTAGGCTAGGTTAGGTTAGGCTAGGTTAGGTTAGGTTAGGCTAGGTTGGGTTAAGCTAGGGTAGGTTGGGTTAAGCTAGGGTAGGTTAGGTTAGGTTAGGTTAGGTTAGGCTAGGCTAGGCTAGGCTGCGGTAGGGTAGGGTAGGTTAGGCTAGGCTAGGGTAGGCTAGGATGGGCTAGGGTGGGCTAGGCTAGGCTAGGCTAGGCCATGATAGGTTAGGTTAAGTTAGGTTAAGTTAGGTTAGGTTAGGTTAGGTTATGGTAGGTTAGGCTAGGATAGGTTAGGGTAGGGATAGTTACGCTAGGCTAGGCTAGGCTAGGCTAGGTTAGGATAAGGTAGGGTAGGGTAGGGTAGGGTAGGTTAGACTAGGCTAGGCTATGTTACGTTAGGTTAGGCTAGGGTAGGGTAGGCTAAGTTAGATTGGGCTGGGTTAGGGTAGGCTAGGTTAGCTTTGGCTAGGCTAGGCTAGGCTAGGTTAGGGTAGGCTAGGGTAGGGTAGGCTAGGGTAGGCTACAGTAGGCTAGGCTAGGTGAGGTTAGGATATGGTAGGTTAGGGTAGGGATAGTTAGGTTAGGTTAGGCTAGGCTAGGGTAGGTTAGGTTAGACTAGGCTAGGCTATGGTAGGTTAGGTTAGGGTAGGGTAGGGTAGGGTAGGTTAGATTGGGCTAGGTTAGGGTAGGCTAGGTTGGCTTAGACTAGGTTAGGCTAGGCTAGGCTAGGCTAGGCTAGGCTAGACCACGTTAGGCTAGGCTAGGCTAGGCTAGGATAGGCTACACTAGGCTAGGAGAGGCTAGGCTACGCTACGCTAGCCCAGGATAGGCTAGGCTAGGCTAGGCTATGCTAGGATATGCTAGGCTAGTATAGGTTAGGCTAGGATAGGTTAAGCTAGGCTAGGATAGGTTAGGCTAGGGTAGGCTAGGCCAGGGTAGGCTAGGGTAGGCTAGGGTAAGCTAGGATAGGTTGGGGTAGGGTGGGTTAGGCTAGGCTAGGTTAGTCTAGGTTAGGTTAGGTAGGCTAGGATAGGGTGTGCTAGGCTACGGTAGGTAAGACTAGGCTACGTTAAGCTAGGCTAGGGGAGGTTAGGCTAGGCTAGGCTAGACTAGGCTAGGTTAGGTTAGGCTAGGCTATGTTATGTTAGGCTAGGTCAAGTTAGGTTAGGTTAGGTTAGGTTAGGTTATGCTAGGATATGTTAGGGTTGGCTAGGGTAAGTTAGGTTAGGCTAGGGTAGGTTAGGTTAGGCTAGGCTAGGTTAGGCTAGGTTAGGTTAGGCTAGGGTGTGCTAGGCTAGGGTAGGTAAGACTACACTACTTTAGGCTAGGGTAGGTAGGACTACACTAGTTTAGGCTAGGATAGGTTAAGATAGGCTAGGGTAGGTTAGGTTAGGCTAGGATAGGCTAGGCTAGGCTATGTTAGGCTAGGTTAGGCTAGGCTATGTTATGTTAGGCTAGGTTAGGTTAGGTTAGGTTAGGTTAGGTTAGGTTAGGCTATGCTATGTTAGGCTAGGCCAGGTTAGGCTAGGTTAGGTTCGGCTAGGCTAGGCTAGGCTAGGCTAGGTTAGGCTAGACTAGGATAAGATAGGGTAGGTTAGGTTAGGTTAGGTTAGGTTTGGCTAGGTTAGGTTAGGCTAGGTTAGGCTAGGCTTGCCAAACCTTGTTGGTGTGCTTCCGCCCCACCATGATGATATTGAGTTTCTTTACCTCTATTTAATCTTTGCCCCATATGCATCCTACCCATCGAGTTTCAGACTCATGGGAAGTATCTCTCATTTGGCCAATGAGGTGGGAAATGTGAATAGAGACCATAGCAAGACTGATGCACACATTAGATATTTCCGTACACTCTATTTCTAGGATGACACGTGTCCAACCACTTGATCTAGGATCAAGTCTAGTGAGGTTTCAGACTTCCAACTGACATTGGGTCAATGAAACTAAATTGGGGTTAGTATATGACTCTCTCGAGTCCAAGAGACATTTTGGACCTCCAACTGACTTTGAGTCAGTGAAACTATCTTTAGGTTAATATATGACTTTCTCGAGTCCAAGAGAGGTTTCAAACCTCCAATTGACTTCGGTTCAGTTAAACCAACTTTGGGTTGGTGTGTGACTGTTTTGAGTCCTATAGAGGTTTCAGACCTCTGAGCTGACTTCAGGTTAGCTGTGAGTTATTTCCTTATGACTGAAATTTTGTTTTGAAATAAATAAGCCAGTGAAGCAAGTTACGATGGGATGACGCACGATGTTTGGAGGGCACTGGTGGATGGAGTTCTCCCTAGTTGAGAGAGTGTGTTAATTTTGGGCAACTAGGTCTAAAATCCATGATGTCATGCTCAAATGATGATGCCAATATTTTTATTGGATTCCTCTTTCAGAGAGGTGCAACATCAATCCAAAGATCATCTTGATCGGATGAGTAGAACATGTATTTTGAATTTATTCCACATGTGCAAGGTCAGCCTAATTTATCTCACATGCATAAGAGATGTTCCACACACCCCGACATATGTCTATATATTGGAGATACTTGGATTTCATTACACACAAAATTTGTGGAGGCATTTTTCTTCTCCCTTGGATGGTGATGGAGCAACGTTCTTGGTTCTACGTTTAGGGCTTCTTGGTGCAACATCTTGGTGGAGTATTCTTGATGAAATGTCCTGGGGTTTTGTGATATATGTGGTTGGCTGACCTTATGAATACTTTGCTGGTTGAACCATCCTGCTGATCGCCGTAACGCCACCATTATTTATCTTTGTTTTTAACTTGTCTTGCATCAATCTATTGGTATGTTCTGTCTACATCTTACTTTAATTATGCCCTATAAGGTTAAAGTATATTTTCATCTTAGCATAAAACATCTTCAAAATTTAACACATAATGCTACATCTTCTGCTTTGGAAGTTAAACCATCAACAAAGTTAGAAATACCATTGAATAAATACAATGTACCAACATTTTCTCCTTTTTCTATTACTAGGTCTCCTTTAATGACCTTCCAGGTTTTATCTGTGAAATTTGTAACACAACCTTCACTGCCTCACTGCCCTGTTGAAATCATACTTTTCTTCAGCTCTGGAACATGCCTTATCTTCTTTAATAACCATTGGTTTCAATTTTTCTATTTTACAGGAACTTTACCACATAAAATATGCAGAAACACAAAGACATAAAACATATAAAATAAGAGAGACACAAAAATATGTGGTTCAACCAACTTGGGCTATTTCCATGGAAACAGCCAATCCTTCCTTTACATTATCCAGCAAAATAAAGAGACACAATCTACATCAGATCCGATGTAATATCCTCTTCTCTCTCACACAGTCCCCTTTCTGATTTCTCACTCAGACTATACACACAATACACAAACGCAATACAATACCCTCAAACAACAGACAAGTTTCGTTCTAGGGTGAAAAACCCTAAATTAAACATAACTTCTACTGCCAAATCATTTGCCTAATGAACAACCCATATTGACTATGAAATTACAACATTTTACAAGGAAATTTTACATATTTTTTTAGCCTCGGGGGCGCTTCACCCGAAACCCCCTCCCAAGTGGGGCTCCAAAAGGCCGCCGACACCCCCCCAAGACCCCCCTCATGAAGATGAAATAACGTTAAGAATAGGGTTCCAACATGGCGATACATATAAATAAAGAAGATAATCATGTTCCACACCCAACACAAAATATGAATAAAAAAATTAATTAGACTAGGGTTTGATCATAAAAACACACACATACAAAGAAAATCATTTCTAAGACATTGTGGGGCTCTTACTTACACATTCCATGAAACCCTAATGAGTAACGATTTCAATATAGGAACATAAAAAACCCAATATTACAAAGCTTCAAAACTTTATCCCTTATCATTCAACCCTAAGAAGTTAGTTTTTCATGATCATATCAAAATCATAAACATGATATCATTGATAAAAACTTCAAATAGAATATCCCTAAGCAATTTAGGGTTTCACACATTCACATTAGAATACCCTTTGGTTAGGGTTTTCCAAAACTTGTCTAGGGTTCTACAAAATCAATTAGAAATATAAGTGGGGTGGGTAGATTTATCAAGTGATGAATCACCTAGAATAAGAATCATTATGATTCAGTATAGACAGATATAACAATGCGAGTAAGATAATGTCAAATAAAAAAACCTTTAATATAAATAAATCAATGTTTTAAGGCATACCTTTTTTTCTTGACAAACCTTGTCTTGAGAGGCCCTCCTTCATACTTCTTGAGATTATAATAATTCTTTTCCTAATCAAGACCATAGAGGGAGAAATTTCATTAGTATTAATATAATCAAAACTAAAATAAGTATATGAAACCAAAAATGAGCCTAAAATGAGATACTTATCTTGAGGATCTGTTTAGGACTCCCTCTAAAGCTACAAGAAAAGTACTTGGTAGTGTAAGTCTCTAATGTTAAATTCTCCAGGCTTGACTTCCTTTGAGTTTCCTTATTCAACAATGTTGGCCAAATATCTCTCTATTTTCTTATTTCTTGGAATTTCGAGATAGTCACTCCTATAGTGACCCTTATTATGGAATCGATATTATTATACCTTGGACATGTCAACTTTATTCCTTGGCATTTTATATTTCTCTCATTTATGTTCAGAAATATAGGCATTAGGTACTCCTTCAGGATTGGAAGCTAATGAGATACTTAATTCCTCTTGACTGTCGGCAATCCATTGTTCTTCAAAGGTGGGAGCTACCATCCAATTATTAAATATGGCAGCAACTGTACCCCAAGTAGGTTTCAATCCTAATAGAGCATTGATCACGAGTTCTTTGGCTAGAACAATTTCATCAATGGCCAAAATATCATCCTTGATTATTTCTATATTCACAAATGAGGCCAATGTGTCTTATTTTGTCATATTTGTAGTCTTTAGCTCATTTTTCAAAGTAGCTACTTGACGAATGTTCTTAACAGTGAATAACTTTGACAAGGCTTCATACATTTTGTGAGCATGGTCAATGTTGCCTATGAATGGGAAAAGGTTGTCCTTTATTCCTGCTACCATTAAAGTCATGGCCACCAATTTAGTTCCCTTTATTTTACTTTTTCACCATCAAAAGAATCCTTTGTAGGCTTCTTTACTTTTCCTTTGACCAGGTATAGTACCTTATTCTTTTCAAGGATGAGGCCAATTCTCTTCTTTTAAGACCTGTAGTTTGAGGCTCCTTCAATTTTTTTTCTCCCTTGATTGTGTTAGACATCCTCCTAGAGTGTAGTAGACTCCTACCCAGAGATGATCCTTCAAATTGTTCCTTGATCAAGTGCTGAGTACTTCATTTTTCTTCCTTATTTCAACAAATCTATGATATCATGTTAGAAAATCAGAAAGGCGGTAATATTTTCTTATTCTTGAAAATTACTTGTGATGCTTCTTATTATTACGATTATTTATATCTTCGTTCTTTTAGTTCATCAAGAAATTACCAAAGCAACATCACATAAAACAATAGACACCAGATGCAGGAACTATGCCAGGGGGAAAACCCTCCTGGCATATACTCCATTAGTCCCATCCTCCTGCCCATAGTTGATCCTAAGTGGCCCATATTTCTACAACTCCCACAAAGTTTGAATGATGGCCGCATTAACCTCTAATTTCTTTTCATGTGCTTGTATAAGTCTATCATTATCTTCTTTAAAACTCTTTATTTATTCCTATAAAATTCTCAATGTATCTTCCAAATCAGATGAATATCCAACACAATGCAATGTGAAATGTCTCACCTAAACCAATTCATGAAAAGACTAACGAACCTTAGTGTAATTTTGGGAGGATACATCCTGCAAGATCAACCATTAACCAAATACATGTATATCCATAATCGTAGCCTCATATAAACTGTAACAAAAGGTATAATAGCGCATAAACCTCACTCTAGTTGGAGTAGAATCATGGATGCATAACCATACAAACTACAAAACATGACCTAATGTATAACCATACCAATGAAAATTTACTACACACCATCACAAGCATAAGCGAAATGTAACCAAGTGTGAATGACCAAATCATTTTCAACATATAATCATCACAAAAGAAAGCATACAAGGACGCTACACAAGCATGACCAATATGTGACCTAGCATAAAAAAGAAATGCATATACAACATGTAACAATCTGTAAGATAATTTGCATGGACAATACACAAACATGAAAAATAGATAATCAGTCATACACACATTACCACATGTTTACAACGACACCATAAACACTTCCATGGTGACACCAGTACCACCATCGCCAATAAAACATGGGTGCAATAAACAAATACACCATAACTATAAAAAAAACACATGAAATCAACATAATGCATGATCAACACACTACCCATCGATTCTGAGAGTTGAACCATGCTCTGATACCACTCTATAACACCCTCATCCCACATCAACCCAAGTAACCAGCCAACCAAGGTAAACATGTGAGGAGAGGCTACTAATATGAGATTTCACCTCATATCTGACCTTAAGGTAGTGGAACCGAGGGAAAGAAGACAAAGACACCTTACAAAACATCAACAACATCCCTAAGAGGTAATCGGACCTCCCAGACCCCTAACCCTTGAGGGCGACTGAATTTTCAGCCCTTTTGGGCCATAGTCGTAGGTATGCCAAGGCACAATAATAGTTGGGAGCCTATAGCCGTAAGAACAACACAACAAACTTGCGGCGAGGGCCCCAATTGGTCAGTTATGTGTGTTCAACTACAAGATTTATGCCACTTTTTTAGCCATAGAGCCCAAGTCACTGCCCATAACTTCATGAAACTTTAGGAGATAATAAATAACATTAAAAAAAAAGGTACAAAAGAAATAACATCATCAAGAACTCATCCATACATCTCCTAGCCATTTCAGGAATTTCATCAAGAATGTCGCAAACATTGCATCTACACGTGTAAACAACAAGTTTAGACATAGGGGTCTCATACTTATCTAAGAATCACTAAAAGGCATTTTTCCCTTACATCATTAGCTGCAGTACAATATATTTGACCATAGATACATTATGCATTCATTTACAAGTAAAAACATAGATAGAGACGTACATCATCATTAATAAAACATATTCTTATAACCAACATAATAAAAACAAAAATACCATGTATACGATAGCAATAGAATCCACATAATAACCAATACATTTGCATACCAAATACCAAAGGAATGAGTTCTTCATTAATGCATGTAAAAAAAATCGGAGTTGAGAATTCCACGTTCAACCAAGCCATATATTAGTTTAGCCAAGTCTCACTTCAGCCAATAACCCCTGTGCCATATTCCAAGCATGAATGTGGGATATCACCAAACACAACAATCATAATCAATTCGGGGCCTCCAAAGGCCAAACCACCTCAACCCTCAACCAATGACTCCACCTCATGGTCAGAAATCACAACCATCATTGATTGGTCTCTATCCAAGTTGTTCGAGGACTCCAGAGTGTTTTTTCCAATCAGGGCTTCGAGGACTAGTAACTCAACCCAAACTATTACAGGGCTTCTAGAGCGTTTGTCCAACGAGGGCTTCCAACATTAGTAACTCAACCCACCTAGGGCTTCCAAAGTTTTTTTCCAACCAAGGCTTCCATGACAAGTAACTCAACCCATAGTTGTTCGTCGGGCTTCCAGAGAGTTTTTCCAACCAAGGCTTCCATGAACTAATAAATCAACCCATAGCTAAATGAATCATGAGAACCAACAAGAAAATAATCAATGGAAATAAACCCACAACACCATTTCTATCCAGGAAATCCAAAGACGAGGGAAATCCACATGCATACACCATGCATGCTAAAACTAGTGAGGAAACCATGCATACAACTTGATACCTACAATCAAATCTCTTTCTATTCATTGATCCTGATGTCCACTTGCATTTTCCTTCTCCTTCTTTGCCTTCTTGTTTCAATCACCAATTATCCACACTCTCCAAGAGCGATCCAATAGTATGAGAGGGAGAGAGATCAATGAGAGAGCTCCAAAATGCACTGCCAAAAAGGTACCAACAGATTCTCAGAAGCCTTTTTATAGAAGAGGCTTCTATTTTCTTCATTTTCCTCCTCACATGCAACCTGTGACATTTTACCTCCCCTTTCTCCTAATTTCCAGTATTCTCATAAATAAATGTGTCAAAAATACTTTTTTCTTCTTTAATGATTTAGCCATAGCCTTTTCCATAGACGTAATAAACCATGTGAACACCCGCACTAGGATGTTTTTCCCAACATTCATCTTGGAATATGTCTCTCACGAACAATAGTTATTATTTTAACTTTATTACATGGAATTTTGAGTAGTTTTGTTATAGGAAGGACGTTTTTGGTAGAACGATGACGCAAGATGGACACATATGAAATTTCCAATTCATAGAAAAGATCAACAAAGTGATATAACTATTGTGAGAGGTGAAGTAGAATCACAAGAAAGTGGTGCAACGAATGGTGGAGAGCAACAATTGTAATTGAGTGCACTGAGATTTGGAATTGGTACAAGCAATGATGAACACATCGTACTACAATATCGAGAATTAAGATTTGGAATTGGCACACTCAATAATGGCAAGTTATTTCTTTAGAAGTTTACCTATTAGGAACAAAAAGGGGCAAAGCATGTAGTGGCCCTTTAAAACCACAAATTACTAGGTAGAAATTTTTTCCTCAAAGTACTAGTCACTAAGCAGAGTAATGGAAAACCTAGCATTTACATAAATTTAGGAGGGGGGGGGGGTGTTATTTCGAGCAAATACTTATGAATAAGAACTATGATAAAATGAAGAACTGAGTAGAAATGGTTACCATAGCTGTATTCCTAGATTTTTGAATGTTAAATATGAATAGCGAATGGGGTAGAAGGGGTCAATTTCCAACCCATAGCATGAAACTCATAAAAAAATAGATGACATCCATAATGTATGGATACACGTAAAAAGGAGGATTATATTTGTAAATTTTGGAGGCTCTAAAACTTTGAACACCCTTTCATATGTTTTCAATTAAGTTCTTAGCCCAATTGAAATAAAAGCCTTTGAAGACTCTTTGAATAATGGGATCTAAGTCTAAAGGAGAATGTGTAACATTGATTGTGGAAAAAATCATACAAAGCACTCAAACCACAAAATATAGTTTAGGACTTAATTAGTGCCTAATCACATATTCTTTAGAAGCTTCCTTTTTAAGTATCTTGTCACTATTTCTCTGTGATTTAATTAATTCATGCATCCTTTCTCCAAATACACCACATTCATTTTTGGTAAAATCCTTAATGAATCGAACATTGTAATACAATTAGGGTTCAAGAAGTTTATACATAACTTGAATATTATCTAGCCGCTTTACTTGTCAAGATCCATACATCTCATGAATTGGGAACCCATGAAATCATCTAATGAGAATGGGGGGAGGGTGAGCAATGAGGGTTCTTACAACTTCCCATAACTTTGCCCACTGATAAAAATTGCACCTTGAACTACCAAAATTTTTATTTTGTGAATTGACGAGAATTGGTTGAATCAATCCTCTTGTCCATAATACTTGTTAACTTGAATTTTCGAGGCTATCCAATATTAACATCAGTGCTACCAAAATTTTCCTACCATTCCACAACCATGTCATCCTCTCCTTTCATTTTGAAATAAAATACATAGACAAAAATTAGGGGAAAATATTCACACAACTTGACAAAATAAATTCGTGTCATAATCAAAGTTCCATAGGAGGTCTTCAAAGTTTTAAACAAAAGTATAATATAAAGTTCCACCTAGTTTTAAAAATTATATATTGGATTTTCTTAATCTTATTCTGGCACATATCCTTACAAACCCGATATCAAATAATACAACATCATGTCAACATAAAGATATCATATCTGGCCACCCATGATGTTTCTTTGCATAACTAACCTCTTCCCATATCAACATTTTCTATCATTGATTTTATCAACTAGCCATGTGCCGAGAATTTCACATAATACAAAGTTCAAACCACGTGACATAGTCTAAAACACCCCAAAGTGATCAATGGTGGATAAAGCACATCAAAAGAAAGGATTTAACTCCGTCAAGTTACCCGATGTTTAGCCGATGTGCGGCCCACTACCTGAATTATATGGCACCACCTAATTAGACATAAAATTATTTTGATTCTTTCCAAATTTCTTGCTCCAGGCCCAATAATGTCAATAAAATCATCCCTATTTTGATAGTATCAATGGAACGGTCCAAGATTTGGATAAACAAATTTTACCTGACAAAGAAATTTCCAACAAATTGGACGCATGCACAATGATTAACCTCAATGTTTCTATGTAAAAACTCTATTTTGTTCCGTGATCTTTGGTGGATGTCGTGAATTTCCAAATCTTTGGTGGATGTCGTGAATTTCTGGAGTTAATGTCATTACAGAAGGAGAGGTGTGCTATGAGCAAACTACACAAGATTAATAATTAATTTGGACAATAAAGTATTTAGAATTGTTGGCACCATGGATTTTTAAGTGGTGATATTATCCATATTTTTAGTGACATTTTATAATTCCGATGGACATGAGAAACCATAACTTTATGGAATTAGGGCCACTTTACTAGCATTGGCAAGTAGAAAGTGAAACTTTTTGACTTTGAGGTTAATAAAAATAAATCAATTAAATTCACTTGAAATTTACATTTAAAATATAGAGTTGTATTTAGTGTTATTTTTTAAAAGTTTTCAAAATTACTATTTTTATCTAATTTGTATAAAAATCATATATTTATTAAAAATTAAATTTGAATAACACAATTCAATATTTTAACTAAAATTTCTCAATTTAATATTATTATTTTTTTATATAAACAATAAATTACATATATATTATTTGATTAATTTTCTAAATCGGCATTCTCCATCCCTATCGCTATTATCACCCCGCAAATAAACTTTTGTAACTAAATTGAATTGAATTTAAGGTAGGGTTTTACCCATTCTTGTGCGCTAGGCTCGATCTACGTTGTGTCCAGTTTGAATGTTTTATATAGCAGGTTTTATATCTTTACAATTTTTCTTTTATAGCTCCTAAATATCAAGAGGAGTTGTATAGTTGGAGCTTGCACAGAGAGTCATACAGAGGGAGAACGGAGTCATTAACAGGAATATGGAAGGAAATATGGAAGGACGAGATCAATACAGTGGGGATGATGCAAGAAGGAGAAGATCAACATTGTGCACGGAACGACGAACATATTGCACAGGAATGATTTTGAGAGTATGTTTTTTTTTTAAATTATTATATTTTTGTTAAATGTAAGACTTTTGTGATCCATAATGTAAATGAATGTCTTTATGTGATTAATCCAAAAAACACTCATCTACATTATTATATTTATTAAGGACAAGTTCATCTACATTATTATATTTATTAAGGAATTTTGTAATATTTAAATATTAAAAAAATTCATTCAATATTTTTATCTATTTTCTTGTTGAAATTATTATACTTATTAAGAAATTTTGTGATATTTGAATATTAAAAAATAGCATGTTATATTCCTTTTAATATTGAAAATAATCCAAACAGGTATAAATGATGTGGTGTGATCCCTCCAAACGGCTAGGGCAGGGAGGACGTGGCATGGCCACTCACAAATTAGCCGTTGATTGAAAAAGATATTTTGATTATGATGTTCACAAGTTCAAGCCGTTGATTAAAAAAGGCTATATAATGAGGATTTTGATTATGATGTTCACAAGTTCAAGTTGAAGGAGGATAAGGACGGTACCGGAGGAGGAGGCACTAGCCACATCGCCGCTCCCAGCCGACCAGGATGCGTGCCCAGAACTAAGAGCTTCTCAATTAAGAGCGTTCATACAACTAGTTCCATGCGTTCATACATTCGATTCGTTCATGGATATTTGTGGATGAAGTGAAGGGAGTTCAGGAATAATTAATTTTCAGAAGGACAAATAGTAATGGTTTACATTCATTTTAGTAAATTACATCTAGGTTTGCAGGTCTTCCTAGATTTTTTATTTTGATTGTTCAGCTAACATGTAGGTTTCTTTCGTAATTTTTTTTTTTAACAGGTTGTTCTTGAATCCAATCTTGTTGCCCTACGAGACACTATTGGACCAATAACCTTTCTGACCCTTCGCCATTTAATATTCCTCCCACCTTCGACATTTTTTCCAATATTCTTCCCACCACTTCTTGCGTTGATGGTGAGATTTCCTTTCAGATTTTCTTTTCATAAATCAAAAGGTGCTCTACAAATTTGGATTTAGTTGGCTGCAACGCTTCCCAGAAGGCCCAGTGGGGTAATGGTGCTTGCGGAGGCAAAGCACCATTACCATACAAATCGGAGGCAAAGCTTCATGAGTATTGACTGTATCGTCTGCTGCTTCCACCCGTGCAGATCTATTTATGAGGTTCTCTCTGGTTCTCTGATTCGATTTGTTTTCTAGTGGGATGCCATTTTTGGATTTCTTCTAAGTGTGCAGTATCCATGATCTCTGTTCTTTTTTTCCACACAAACATGATCTCTGTTCTTTTTTTCCATTAATGTATAGTTTTATGAGATTAATTTAATGATATTATTAAAAGATTTGATTGATAAGGTTTGCGCCTTCTTTTAATTGCTTTCTTTTAATGTTTGCGCCTTCTTTTAATCAACCGGTGTCTGTGTCAGGTAACTACTAAAATCAACCTGCAAGGTCACACAGGAAACCCGAAAACCCAGGATCATTGGCTGTAAACAAAACCCCCAAGAAACCTAATTCTGGTCTCAACGCCAAAGGTAAGTTTCTGCGTCTTCGTTTTGTGTTTCTTGAATTAAAAGTTTCAAGTAAACCCATTTCAAAAAATTATAAATAGAATTGTTTTTTCATTTTCATTTTCTGGTGGTTCTATAATTTTCGAATTAATACTTGTTTGTAATATCACTTTTTTTTTTGGATTTCTTCTAAGCGTGCATGTATTCATGATCTCTGTATTAAAAGATTTGATTGATAAGGTTTGCGCCTTCTTTTAATGCTTGCGCCTTCTTTTAATCACCTTCTTTTAATCAACCGGTGTCTGTGTCAGGTACTACTAAAATCAACGTGCAAGGTTTCACAGGAAACCCGGAAACCCAGGAGCATTGGCTGTAAACAAAACCCTCAAGAAACCTAATTCTGGTCTCGACGCCAAAAGTAAGTTTCTGCGACTTAGTTTTGTGTTTCTTGAATTAAAAGTTTCAAGTAAACCCATTTCAAAGAATTATAAATAGATTTTTTTTTTCGTTTTCATTTTTTGGTGGTTCTATAATTTTCGAATTAACACTTGTTTGTAATATCACTTTCTTTTTTTTGGATTACAACTATATTTTCTCTGTCTACTGTTAAAACAAAAACCAGTCTACTTCCCTTAGTTTTATTGTTCCTATTTTTATTATTCCATTTTCCTCTGTCCTCGGCTATCACAGATGCCATAGTTTCTTATTAATTCATATTCTTATTAATTCATATCAGCTGGTGTAATCTCTTTGTCTTTCATTTCTCCGTTGTAATTTAGATATTTTTTTGTTGGATTTATCAAATCAAATTTCTAGATAAATTGAATTTTCTTTGATGTTTTTTCAGGTATGTTTTGAGAATTTTGATTCCATCTATTATATTCATCTTAATATCAAATATCAAATCAAATTTTTGGGCATATTAAATTTTTCTTTGATGTTTTTGCAAGTATATTTTAAGGATCTTGATTATATAGATAATATCTAACTTGAATATTAGTTTGTTTTCAATTTTTTTTTCAAATAGAAATATTTGAAATATTTATAAATTAGTAAAATAATAAATATTGTTTTTCAAATTTTATAAATGAATCTATGAAATAATTAGATATCTTCATCTATAAAGCAAATTCAAGAGTTGCACCATACTTAATTGAATTGGAAATTAGGTCAAATCTGAAAAGGAAATAAGGATATTGGATAATTCATTACATTCAAATAATTCCATTTTTATTTATAAATTAATTTTTCAGAGTTTTTTAATAACCAGAATGTCAAACCACAAGTATTGGTTGGTTAGCTTTATAGTTTTGTGAGCTTTTTTTACAATTGAATAGAATTGGAAATTGGGTCAAATAAGGAAATTGGAGAATTCCCTTAGTAGAAATAATTCCATTTTATTTATAAATTAATTTTTTGTAGCCTTCTAACAACCAGAAAGTCAAATCACAAGTATTGGTTGATTTGCTTTATAGTTTTGTGAGTTTTTTTTTCAATTAAAAATATTAGTTGACTTAACATATGGTTCTTAAAATCAGTTTTGGATGATTTGCTTTATAGTTTTGTGAGTCTTTTTTTTTTCAATTAAAAATATTAGTTGACTTAACATGTGCCTCTTAAAATCAGCTTTGGATGACCTTTTCCAATAAATAAGTATTTTTTCTAATAATTTAGATGAGATTAATGGATTTCTCAAAATTATTTTCAATTATGTTTTTATGTTCTACTAATATGTTTTTCATTTAAAAATAAATTTTCATTTATATCTTATAACTCATGTTAGAGTTTGTTTTTACATTATTATTATGGTTAAATTCAATATATTTTAAATTCTATTTTCATACATTCAATTTATTTTAAAGAATTTTTCTTATATTTAAACTTTTATTAATAGCTTTTAATTTATTTTGTTTTTTGAATGATTTCTTCATTAATATTCTAATATAGAGTAATGTAGCTTAAGCTTGAGTAGCCTAGCCTAGGCTACTAAAGACTACACTAAGGTAAGCTAGAGTAGGCTAGGTTAGGCTAGAATAGGCTAGACTAACTTAGGATAGGCTAGGCTAGACTAGACTAGACTAGGATAGGCTAGGTAAGAGTAGTTTAGGCTAGGCAAAGCTAGGTTAGGCTACTATACCCTAGGATAGAGTAGGTTAGGCTAGGCTAGGTCAAGCTAAGCTTAGGATAGTCTAGGATAGGATAGGCTAGGCTAGGATAGGATAGGTTAGGCTAGGCTACTATAGCCTAGCATAAAGTAGGTTAGGCTAGGCTACTATAGCCTAGCATAGAGTGGGTTAGTCTAAGATAGGTCAAACTAAGATAGGCTAGGCTAGGCTAGGATAGCTTACACTAGGTTAGGCTAGGCTAGGTAAGACTACACTAGGGTAGGCTAGGTTAGGCTAGGTTAGCTTAGGTTAGCTTACGCAAGCTTAGGCTAGGCTAGGCTAGGATAGGTTAGGCTAGGGTAGGCTAGGCTAGGTTAGGGCAAGCTAGGTTAGGGTAGGCTACGCTAGGTTAGGTTAGGTTAGGTTAGGTTATGTTAGGCTAGGCTAGGCTAGGCTAGGTTAGGCTAGGATAGGCTAGGCTAGGCTAGGCTAGGGTAGGTTAGGCTAGGCTAGACTAGGCTAGGCGAGGCTAAGGCTAGGCTAGGCTAAGGCTAGGCTAGGCTAGGCTAGGCTAAGGCTAGGGTAGGCTAGGCTAGGCTAGGCTAGGTTAGGTTAGGTTAGGTTAGGTTAGGATAGGATAGGTTAGGGTAGGTTAGCTTAGCTTAGCTTAAGCTAGGGTAGGGTAGGTTAGGTTAGGTTAGGTTAAGCTAGGGTAGGGTACGTTAGGTTAGGCTAGGCTAGGTTAGGTTAGGTTAGGGTAGGGTAGGGTAGGGTAGGGTAGGTTAGGTTAGGTTAGGTTAGGTTAAGTTAGGGTAGGTTAGGTTAGGTTAGGCTGGGTTAGGTTAGGTTAGGTTAGGTTAGGTTAGGCTAGGCTAGGCTAGGTTAAGGTAGGCTAGCGTAGGCTAGGCTAGGCTAGGGTAGGTTCGGCTAGGTTAGGATAGGCTAGGTTAGGTTAGGTAAGGCTAGTTTAAGGCTAGGGTAGGGTAGGTTAGGTTAGGTTAGGTTAAGCTAGGGTAGGGTAGGTTAGGTTAGGCTAGGCTACAGTAGGCTATGGTAGGCTGGGGTAGGCAATGGTAGGTTAGGCTAGGTTAGGTTAGGGTAGGTTAGGGTAGGCTACGTTAGCTTAGGCTAACGTAGCTTAGGCTAGGTTAGGCTAGGTTAGGATAGGGTAGGTTAGGGTAGGCTAGGTTAGGTTAGGCTAGGCTAGGTTAGGCTAGGCTAGGCTAGGTTAGGTTAGGCTAGGCTAGGCTAGGTTAGGTTAGGTTAGGCTAGGTTAGGTTAGGTTAGGTTAGGTTAAGCTAGGGTAGCGTAGGTTAGGTTAGGTTAGGCTAGGCTAGGTTAGGTTAGGTTAGGTTAGGCTAGGTTAGGTTAGGTTAGGTTAGGTTAAGCTAGGGTAGCGTAGGTTAGGTTTGGTTAGGTTAGGTTAGGTTAGGCTAGGCTAGGCTAGGCTAGGTTAAGTGATCCAGGTGGATATCGGTGGCCACCCACCTATTCCATTTGGACCAGGACCATCAATTCTTGCAGATTTTCACATTCAGCACAACTTACTATTTTTAGCAGGTTTTCGGGTCTTCCACTCTCGGAGCCGTTTTGGGGGCTTAATGATCCAGGTGGATATTGGTGGCCACCCACCTATTCCATTTGAACCCCCATCTTCAGTTCTTTCAATTTTCAAGCTGCAACAAAACTTACTATTTTTAGCATTTTTTCGGGTCCTAAACTTCCGGAGCCGTTTTGAGGCCCTAAACGACATTTTTTGGGAAAACGGAGAGCAACATGGGTCTATGGATCGATGTTGCTCGTTCAAAAATTGAAGTCCTCGGATAGATCTTTCTAATGAGCTATTGAACACGTCAAACGGAGATCGGGTGCCAAAGTTATGCCCCCGGGAAGTTGAACCACCAATTTTACCCAAACGGGCGCCCACAGTTTTGGCGCCTCATCTCCTACGGCTAGGTTTTTGGACATTTCAGATTCTACATTGTTTCTCAACAATAAATAGGCCCTCGAGCCTCATTGTAACACAGTTCAGAGGTCTGTAGCCATCACATCTCTTCTCAGAGATTCGCTACCAGCACCATAGCTATTTTATTTCCATTATGCCTGTAAGCATATTTCTGTTATTTGATATTAATGAAATGAAGCATTATTTCCGCTGCATCTCTATGTTCATGGTTATTTCTGTATTCTGTTGCGTTCCTGCATAAAATCTGGATCAGTGGTATCAGAGCGGATCTGCTCTTTCTTTGTTTTTTCTTTGCATGTCCCCAATGCGGTCAGGGTATAAGGAGTTAGGGCTCGATCTGGTTGAACCCTTGCAAGATCAGCCTCGCAAACCCCGACGACCTCCAATGGCGGAAGAAAAGAAAGACGAGGGAGCAGGAGATCCTATCAAAATACTGCTCGAGGAGGCCCTCGAGAAACAAAGGAACGCGATGATGGATAACTTTGCTCAAATCCTTCAACGACTGCCCACATATGGCGCATTTGCATCCAACAGCCACTCTGGAGGCGCCACTCCCTTCAAGGTACAGGTAAACTTTGACATTCCTATATTTGAAGGAAAAATAGATGCAGACGCCGTAGACAGATGGTTAAATTTGTTGGAAGGGTATTTCTCGGTCCATGACTTCTCTGACCGAGAAAAGATTATTTTTGCACTCCTCAAAGCTGCCCCCCATGTCAAAGACTGGTGGGAAACCTACCGTGAGTAAGAGGGCGAAGGGGAACCCTCTCTGTTCTCGACCACACCCACTTGGAATTCGTTCCGAGACGGCATCAAGGAACAATATTACCCTGTGGGGAGCTATGAGGACAAATACATCCAATGGACCACGCTGCGGCAACAAAAGGATCAAGATGTGCACGAACTGACGAATCTGTTCCATACCCTTCGCACAAAGTTGGGTATTAAAGATTCAGAGAGACATTTGGTGCTCAAGTACCGCGGCTGTCTGCACAAACACATTCAGGAGGAAATGGAGTTCCTCGACATTACATCGCTTGGCACGGCATATCGTTATGCCGCCAAGATCGAGCAGAAATTTAAGCAGAAGAAGCGAGACTTTGGATCTGCGAATCCGAAAGGTGCCCCCGAATCGAAGAACAAGGGGCAAGGCCAAAGCAATGCGACTCAGAACAACACCACAAATCCAAAGAAGGACACATGGAAGTGGTGTGAATTTCATAACAGCCCCACTCACAGCACAAACGAGTGTCGGGCCAAACAGTCTTTGGTGGCTGAACTAAAGGCACCCGAATCAGATGCATTTTCTGATCCCGAGTTAGAACCAGACAAAGGCAATGACAAAGGGAAGCAGATCATTGATGCGGATCCCAGTGCCATTGTTGCCACCACCAAGATCCAGAAGGAGGGTCCAGAGGATCCAGAGGAGGGGGAGCGCCTCTTCCAGTCGCAGATGTGGGTGAAGCGTTCTCCGCTGCAGTTTCTCGTTGATAGCGGAAGCCAAAAGAACCTCATTTCAGCAGACGTTGTGAAGCGGCTCGGCCTACCAACCATAGCACACCCGCAGCCGTATACCATCGGGTGGCTCCACCCAGGGAGAGATCTCTGCATCCGCCAGCAGTGCCGACTTCCATACAGTATCAAGCCATTCACGGATGAGGTATTGTGTGATGTTGCTCCTCTTGATGTAGCTGATGTATTATTAGGCCAACCATACTTGTGGAGGCGACATGCTGTGTATGAGTCTAGGCCTCGTGCTGTTATTATTACTTTGGGAAATAACTTATACAGGATACCTCTGGAGGCAGTACCGCTCCCGCCATCTCTTTGACTACCGCAAAACAACGCAGAAGATTGTTTCCTAGACAGAAAACGGGCTCTTTTACGACTCACTCTACAGGAAAGAAGAAAATGGGGCCATGCATAACTCGAAACAGGGCTCGCTTTCACGGCTGCAGCAGATGGACAAAGTCATGGAGGAATACAATGACAATTTCTCCTCACTCAGAGGTTCCTATACACTGTCAGGACAAGCACTCCATTGATCTGACTCCCAATGCACCACCACCTGATGTTGCCATACATCCTGCAACTACACATACAGAATCCAAACATGTACTGTATGAGGCTGATAAAGAAACCAAATTTACTAACCACATCCAGCATGTCCACCCGCAGGTCCCTGACATCTTCAATACATCTAATACTCAGTTCAACAGAATTTGCCTCATCTCATGGAGGATCTCAATGAAATGGGGACCATTGCTTCCTAAGGAGGGAGGAATGATCCAGGTGGATATCGGTGGCCACCCACCTATTCCATTTGGACCAGCACCATCAATTCTTGCAGATTTTCACATTCAGCACAACTTACTATTTTTAGCAGGTTTTCGGGTCCTCCACTCTCGGAGCCGTTTTGGGGGCTTAATGATCCAGGTGGATATTGGTGGCCACCCACCTATTCCATTTGAACCCCCATCTTCAGTTCTTTCAACTTTCAAGTTGCAACAAAACTTACTATTTTTAGCAGTTTTTCGGGTCCTGAACTTCCGGAGCCGTTTTGAGGCCCTAAACGACATTTTTTGGGAAAACGGAGAGCAACATGGGTCCATGGACCGATGTTGCTCGTTCAAAAATTGAAGTCCTTGGATAGATCTTTCTAACGAGCTATTGAACGCGTCAAACGGAGATCGGGTGCCAAAGTTATGCCCCCGGGAAGTTGAACCACCAATTTACCCAAACGGGCGCCCATAGTTTTGGCGCCTCATCTCCTACGGTTAGGTTTTTGGACGTTTCAGATTCTACATTGTTTCTCAACAATAAATAGGCCCTCGAGCCTCATTGTAACACAGTTCAGAGGTCTGTATCCATCACATCTCTTCTCAGAGATTCGCTACCAGCACCCTAGCTATTTTATTTCCATTATGCCTATAAGCATATTTCTGTTATTTGATATTAATGAAATGAAGCATTATTTCCGCTGCATCTCTATGTTCATGGTCATTTCTGTATTCTGTTGCGTTCCTGCATAAAATCCGAATCATTAAGGTAGGCTAGGCTAGGCTAGGCTAGGATAGGTTAGGATAGGTTGGGCTAGGATAGGTTAGGTTAGGGTAGGTTAGGTTATGTTAGGGTAGGGTAGGTTAGGTTACGTTAGGTTAGGTTACGCTAGGGTAGCGTAGGTTAGGGTAGGTTAGGTTAGGTTAGGCTATGGTAGGCTACGGTAGGTTAGGCTAGGTTAGGGTAGGCTGGGTTAGGCTAGGCTACGTTAGGCTAGGATAAGTTAGGCTTGGATAGGTTAAGTGAGGCTAGGCTAGGTTAGGTTAGGTTAGGCTAGGTTAGGTTAGGCTAGGTTAGGTTAGGTTAGGCTAGGTTGGGTTAAGCTAGGGTAGGTTGGGTTAAGCTAGGGTAGGTTAGGTTAGGTTAGGTTAGGCTAGGCTAGGCTAGGCTAGGCTAGGCTACAGTAGGGTAGGGTAGGCTAGGGTAGGCTAGGGTAGGCTAGGATGGGTTAGGGTGGGCTAGGCTAGGCTAGGCTAGGCCATGATAGGTTAGGTTAAGTTAGGTTAAGTTAGGTTAGGTTAGGTAAGGTTATGGTAGGTTAGGCTAGGATAGGTTAGGGTAGGGATAATTACGCTAGGCTAGGCTAGGCTAGGCTAGGCTAGGTTAGGATAGGGTAGGTTAGGGTAGGGTAGGGTAGGTTAGACTAGGCTAGGCTATGTTACGTTTGGTTAGGCTAGGGTAGGGTAGGCTAGGTTAGATTGGGCTAGGTTAGGGTAGGCTACAGTAGGCTAGGCTAGGTGAGGTTAGGTTATGGTAGGTTAGGGTTAGGTTAGGCTAGGCTACGGTAGGTTAGGTTAGACTAGGCTAGGCTATGGTAGGTTAGGTTAGGGTAGGGTAGGGTAGGGTAGGTTAGATTGGGCTAGGTTAGGGTAGGCTAGGTTGGCTTAGACTAGGTTAGGCTAGGCTAGGCTAGGCTAGGCTAGACCACGTTAGTCTAGGCCAGGCTAGGCTAGGATAGGCTACACTAGGCTAGGAGAGGCTAGGCTATGCTACGCTAGCCCAGGATAGGCTAGGCTAGGCTAGGCTATGCTAGGATATGCTAGGCTAGTATAGGTTAGGCTAGGATATGTTAAGATAGGCTAGGATAGGTTAGGCTAGGGTAGGATAGGCCAAGGTAGGCTAGGGTAGGATAGGGTAAGCTAGGATAGGTTGGGGAAGGGTAGGTTAGGCTAGGCTAGGTTAGGCTAGGTTAGGTTAGGTCGGCTAGGATAGGGTGTGCTAGGCTAGGCTAGACTAGGCTAGGTTAGGTTAGGCTAGGGTATGTTATGTTAGGCTAGGTCAAGTTAGGTTAGGTTAGGTTAGGTTAGGTTATGTTAGGCTATGTTAGGGTTGGCTAGGGTAAGATAGGTTAGGCTAGGGTAGGTTAGGTTAGGCTAGGATAGGTTAGGCTAGGTTAGGTTAGGCTAGGTTAGGTTAGGCTAGGGTGTGCTAGGCTAGGGTAGGTAAGACTACACTAGTTTAGGATAGGATAGGTTAGGCTAGGCTAGGCTAGGTTAGGTTAGGCTAGGATAGGCTAGGCTAGGCTATGTTAGGCTAGGTTAGGCTAGGCTATGTTATGTTAGGCTAGGTCAGGATAGGTTATGTTAGGTTAGGTTAGGTTAGGTTAGGTTAGGCTATGCTAGGTTAGGCTAGGCCAGGCTAGGCTAGGCTAGGCTAGGCTAGGCTAGGCTAGGCTAGGCTAGGATAAGATAGGGTAGGTTAGGTTAGGTTAGGTTAGGTTTGGCTAGGTTAGGTTAGGCTAGGTTAGGCTAGGCTAGGGTAGGCTAGGGTAGGCTAGGTTAGGCTAGGTTAGACTAGGTTAGGCTAGGCTTGCCAAACCTTGTTGGTGTGCTTCCGCCCCACCATGATGATATTGAGTTTGTTTACCTCTATTTGATCTTTGCCCCATATGCATCCTACCCATGGAGTTTCAGACTCATGGGAAGTATCTCTCATTTGGCCCATGAGGTGGGAAATGTGAATAGAGACCATAGCAAGACTGATGCACACATTAGATATTTTCATACACTCTATGCCTAGGATGACACGTGTCCAACCACTTGAACTGGGATCAAGTATAGTGAGGTTTCAGACCTCCAATTGACATTGGGTTAGTGAAACTAAATTGGGGTAAGTATATGACTCTCTCGAGTCCAAGAGACATTTTGGACCTCCAACTGACTTTGAGTTAGTGAAACTATCTTCAAGTTAATATATGACTTTCGCGACTCCAAGAGAGGTTTCAAACCTCCAACCGACTTCGGTTCAGTTAAACCAACTTTGGGTTGGTGTGTGACTTTTTTGAGTCCTATAGAGGTTTTAGACCTCTGATCTGACTTCACGTTAGCTATAAGTGATGTCCTTATGACTCAAATTTTGTTTTGAAATAAATAAGCCAACGAAGCAAGTTACGGTGGGATGATGCACGATGTTTGGAGGGCACTGGTGGATGGAGTTCTCCCTAGTTGAGAGAGTGTGTTAATTTTGGGCAACTAAGTCTAAAATCCATGATGTCATGCTCAAATGATGATGCCAATATTTTTAATGGATTCCTCTTTCAGAGAGGTGCAAGATCAATCCAAAGATCATCTTGATCGGATGAGTAGAACATGTATTTTGAATTTATTCCACATGTGCAAGGTCAGCCTAATTTATTCCACATGCATAAGAGATGTTCCACACACCCACACAGATGTCTATATATTGGAGATACTTGGATTTAATTACACACAAAATTTGTGGAGGCATTTTTCTTGTCCCTTGGATGGTGATGGAGCAATGTTCTTGGTTCTACATTTAGGGCTTCTTGGTGCAACATCTTGGTGGAGTATTCTTGATGAAATGTCCTGGAGTTGTGTGATATATGTGGTTGGCTGACCTTATGACTACTTTTCTAGTTGAACCATCCTGCTGATCGTCGTAACGCCACCATTATTTATCTATGTTTTTAACTTGTCTTGCATCAATCTATTGGTATGTTCTGTCTACATCTTACTTTAATTATGCCCTATAAGGTTAAAGTATATTTTCATCTTATCACAAAAAATCTTCAAAATGTAACACATAATGCTACATCTTCTGCTTTGGAAGTTAAACCATCAACAAAGTTAGAAATACCATTGAATAAATACAATGTACCAACATTTTCTCCTTTTTCTATTACTAGGTCTCCTTTAATGACCTTCGAGGTTTTATCTGTGAAAGTTGTAACACAACCTTCGCTGCCTAACTGCCCTATTTAAATCATACTTTTCTTCAGCTCTGGAACATGCCTTAGCTCCTTTAATAACCATTGGTTTCAATTTTTCTATTTTACAGGAACTTTACCACATAAAATATGTAGAAACACAAAGACATAAAACATATAAAATAAGAGAGACACAAATATATGTGGTTCACCCAACTTGGGCTATTTCCATGGAAACAACCAATCCTTCCTGTACATTATCTAGCAAAATGAAGAGACACAATCTACATCAGTCCCCTTTGTGATTTCTCACTCAAAGTATACACACCATACACAAACACAATACAATACCCTCAAACAACAGACAAGTTTCCTTCTAGGGTGAAAAACCCTAAATTAAACATAACTTCTACTGCCAAATCATCTGCCTAATGAACGACCCATATTGACTATGAAATTACAACATTTTACAAGGAAATTTTACATATTTTTTTAGCCTCGGGGGCGCTTTCCCCGAAACCCCCTCCCAAGGGGGGCTCCAAAAGGCTGCCGACACCCCCCCAAGACCCCCCTCATGAAGATGAAAACATTAAGAATAGGGTTCCAACATGGCGATACATATAAATAAAGAAGATAATCATGTTCCACACCCAACACAACATATGAATAAAAAAATTAATTAGACTAGGGTTTGATCATAAAAACACACACATACAAAGAAAATCATTTCTAAGACATTGTGGGGCTCTTACTCACACATTCCATGAAACCCTAATGAGTAATGATTTCAATATAGGAACATAAAAAACCCAATATTACCAACATTTCAAAGGTTCAAGACTTTATCCCTTATCATTCAACCCTAAGAAGTTAGTTTTTCGTGATCATATCAAAATCCTAAACATGATATCATTAATAAAAACTTCAAATACAGTATCCCTAAGCAGTTTAGGGTTTCAGACATTCACATTAGAATACCCTTTGGTTAGGGTTTTCCAAAACTTGTCTAGGGTTCTACAAAATCAATTAGAAATATGAGTGGGGTGGGTAGATTTATCAAGTGGGTACTCCTATAGTGACCCTTCTTATGTGAACTTATATTATATTTTGGACATGTCAACTTTATTCTCAGTTCCTGGTATTTCTTTTCATTTATGTTCAGAAATATAGGTATTAGGTACCCTTCATGATTGAAATAATGAGATACTGCACCTTCAGTCGTTTGCAATCCATTGCTCTTTCAAAGGTGAGCTACCATCCACCATTAAATATGCATGTTAAAATGACCAAGTAGGTTTCTTCAACTTAATAGAGCATTGGATCACTAGTTCTTTGTTCAGGAACACCATCAATGGCTTATTATCATCCCTGATTAGTTTCTATATTCACGTATTTGCGCTAATGTCTATTTTTTCATATTTAGAACTCAGCTCATTTTTCAGCAGCTACTTGATTTAACGTTTCAACGTGAATAGCTTTGACAAGGCTTCATACATTTTTTGTGAGCATGGTCAATGTTGGCTGTCGGAAAGGTTGTCCTTGTCTTCGCCACCATTAAAGTCATGGCCAATTTAGTTCCCTTTATTTTACTACCATCGTTAACCCTTTGTAGGCTTCTTTACTTTTCTCCTTTGAACTGTGCATAGTACCTGTTTTTGCGATGAGGTCAATTTTCTTCTAGACCCTAGTTTACGTTCTTCAATTTTTTTCTCCTTGATTGTGTTAGACATCTCTTGAGTGTAGTAGACTTACCCTGAAAGATGATCCTTCAAATTGTTCTTGATCATGTCGTAGACTTCATTTTTCTTCCTTATTTCAACAAATTTATGATATCATGTTATGAAAATCGAAGCATGGGAATATTTTTTTCATTTCGAAAATTACTGTGATAAGCTTCTTAATATTGTTTTGTATTATTTACATCTTTCATTCTTTTAGTTCATCAAGAAATAAAGCAACATCACATAAAACAATAGACACCAGATGGTGTGGAACTATGCTGGTGGGGAAACCCCTTAAGGGAAACCTTCCCCAGACATGCTCCATTAGTCCTATCCCTCTGCTTCATAGTTGATCCTATGGTTTGAGTGAGTTTTCACAACTCTACAAAGTTTGAATGATGGCCGCATTAACCCTACTTTCTTTTTCATGTGTTTTTACAAGTCTATCATTATTTCAGTCTTGCTTATTCTTATAAAATTTTCACTTATCTTCCAAATCGATGAATATCCAACACAATGCAATGTGAAATGTCTCAATTAAACTAACGCAAGAAAAACAATAAACTCAGTGTACTTGGAGATATATCCTTAAGATCAACCATTAACCAAATACATGTATATCCATAATCGTAGCTCTCATGTTCAACAAAGGCAGTTACGCATAAACTCACTTAGTTAGAGTATAGAATCATGATGCACAACTATACAAACTACAAAACATGACCTAATGCATAACCATACCAATGAAAATTTACCGCACACCATCACAAGCATAAGCGAAACAACTAAGCGTAACAAACTATTTTCAACATATAATCATCACACAAGAAAGTATACAGACACACAAGCATGACTAATATGTATCGAAGAAAAGTAATGTATATACAATACAATAATACAAAGATACTGCATGGACAATACACAAACATGAAAATAGATAATCAACACATATATACACACATGTTGACAACGTAACTATAAACACTTTCCACAAAGGACACCACTACCACTATACAACAAAACATGGGTGTAATAAACAAATACACCATAAGTATGGAACATACAAAATCAATATAATGGAAGATCAACATATCACCTATCCATTTCGAGAGTTGAACCATGTTTCGATACCACTTTATAACACCTCTATCCCACATCAACCTACACCAACCAACCAAGGTAAAGAGGTTGCCTTCAATATGAGATTTCAATATCATATCCGACCTTACAGTGGAACCGAGAAAGAAATATTAATAATTTTACAAAACATCAAAGAACATCCCTAAGAGGTAATCCTACCTCTCATTCTAACCGAGGGTAAATCGTATTTTTCAGCCCTTTTTGAAGCCATAGTCATAGGTTCTGCTGCACAATAATAGTTGGGAGCCTATAACAAAGAACACAAAACCCATGAAGGGCTCCAATTGGTTTCTACCAGGTGTTCAACTACAAGATTTATGCCATCTTTTTGAAATATAGATCAAATCAACGTCAACTTCATGAAACTTTTAGAGATAATAATATTAAAAAACAAATTTACAAAAAGTACAAATTATCAAGAACTCATCTTATTATCTTCCCACCATGATGAATTTTCATCATATGTTTAAACATTGCATTCATTGCAACAACAAGTTTAGACATAGTCTCATACTATCTCAAGAATCACTAAAGATATTTTTTCCTTACATCATTAGCTGAGTACAATATATTTGACCATAGACACATTATGTCTATTTAGAAGTAAGAAATAGATATATATACATCATCATTAATAAAACATATTTATAGCCAACATAATAAACAAATACCATGTATATTTATAAGAATCCACATAATAACTAATACATTTACATACTAAATACCAAAGAATGAGTTCTTTCATTAATGCATGTAAAAAATCGAGCGATAACTAATGCTCAACCAAATCATATTAGTTTAGCTAAGTCTCACTAAACAATAACTGTACATACACTTGCCATGAATGTGATATCACCAACACATCAACTACACCAATTAGGCTCTAAAGGCCAAACCAATTTTCAAATCAACCAATGACTCCACATCATGGTTTGAAATCACAACCATCATCATTGTCTCTTCATCTGTTGTTCGAGGACCTCCAGTAGTGTTTTTTCCAATCGTGTTCGAGACTAGTAACCTCCAACTCAAATTATTACAGGGTTTCTAGATGTTGCTTATTCAACGAGGGATTCTGAATATTAGCACCTAAATTCCACCTTAGGCTTCCAAAGTAAGCGCCAACCAAGGTTTACCATAACTTCAAATCCCATAGTTAATTGTCAGTACTTGTGAAAGCGCTTCAACCAAGGCTTGTATGAACTAATAACTCAACCCATGAAGCAATGAATCATGAGAACCAACAAGAAAATAATCAATGAAATAAAACCACGCATACCTGCTGCATATCCGTGAAACCAAATATTTAGGAACCACATGCATACACCATGCACGTTAAAACTAGTGAGAAACCATGTACAAACTTGACACCGTAATCAAATTTGTCTATTCGTTGATCCCGATGTCCACCATTTCTTCTTCTTTCGTTTTCTTTGCTTCAATCACCACCATCCACACTTCAAGAGCGATCCAAGAAAATCAGTATCCAATAGTACAGAGGAGAGATCAATGAGAGTTTCAAAATGCATCTACCAAAAAGGTACCAATAGATTTCGTTTTTTGCGAATATATTATTTTCATTTTTCCTCTCACGCAACTCGTAATATTTTTACCTCCTTTCTCCTAATTTCCACCACCATAAATAAATGTGTCAAAAATACTTTTTTCTTTCTTTAATGATTTAGCCATAGCTTTGCTAGACGTAATAAAACCATGTGAACACCCTTTACCTAGGATGTTTTTTCCCCAACATTCATATCTTTTGGAATATGCTCTGGCCATCAATGGTTATTATTTTAATTTTTTTATTATATGGAATTTTTGAGTATGGTTTTTTACAGAAGGACGTTTTTGGTACAACGATGGACGTAAGATGGACACATATGAAATTTCCAAATTACAGAAAAGATCAACAAAGTGAACAACTATTGTGAGAGGTGAAGAATCACAAGAAAGTGGTAAAACGAATGGTGGATAGTTAACGATTGCACTGAGTAATCACATTTGGAATTTGTATGTTAATGATGAACACATCGTACTGCTAACACGTAGAATTAAGATTTGGAATTACGCACTCAATAATGTTATTTTTTAGAAATTGTTATTAGAACAAAAAGGGCAAAGCATGAAAGCCCTCAAAACCACAAATTACTAGTAGAAAGTTTTCTCAGTACTAGTCACCACAGTAGTAATGGAAAACCCATTGGTTTAAGGTAATTGTGAGGGGGTGTTGTTTGGAACAAATACTTATGAATAAGAACAATGATAAATGAAATAATTGAGTATAAATGGTTACCATAGCTGTTTGATTTGAATGTTAAATATGAATAGAAAATGGGGTAGAAGGGGTCAATTTCCAACCCATAGCACGAATCTCATAAAAAAATAGATGACATCCATAATGTATGCATACATGTAAAAAGGAGGATTATATTTGTAAATTTTGGAGGCTCTAAAACTTTGAACACCCTTTCATATGTTTTCAATTAAGTTCTCGGCCCAATTGAAATAAAAGCCTTTGAGGACTCTTTGAATAATGGGATCTAAGTCTAAAGGAGAATGTGTAACATTGATTGTGGAAAAAATCATACAAAGCACTCAAACCACAAAAGATAGTTTAGGATTAATTAGTGACTAATCACATATTATTTAGAAGCTTCATTTTTAAGTATCTTGTCACTATTTCTCTGTGATTTAATTAATTCATGCATCCTTTCTCCAAATACACCACATTCCTTTTTGGTAAAATCCTTAATGAATCGAACATTAATACAATTAGGGTTCAAGAAGTTTATACATAACTTGAATATTATCTAGCCGCTTTACTTGTCAAGATCCATACATCTCATGAATTGGGAACCCATGAAATCATCTAATGGGAATGGGTGGAGGGTGAGCAATGAGGGTTCTTACAACTTCCCATAACTCTTCCCAATGATCAAAATTGCACCAACTACGAGAATTTTTATTTTGTGAATTCACGAGAATTGGTTGAATCAATCCTCTTGTCCATAATACTTGTTAACTTGAATTATCGAGGCTATCCAATATTAACATCAGTGCTACGAAAATTTTCCTACCATTCCACAACCATGTCATCCTCTCCTTTCATTTTGAAATAAAATACATAGACAAAAATTAGGGAAAAATATTCACACACAAAATAAATTCGTATCATAATCAAAGTTCCATAGCAAGTCTTCAAAGTTTTAAACGAAAGTATAATATAACGTTCCACCTAGTTTTAAAATTATACTGGTTTTTTTGGTCATTCACCTATAAACCTGATATCAAATAATGCAACATCACGTCAACATAAAGATATCATATCTGGCCCACCCATGATGTTTCTTTGCAGAATTAACCTCCTCCCATATCAACATTTTCTATCATTGATTTAATCAACTAGCCATGTGCCAAGCATTTCACATAATACAAAGTTCAAATCACGTGACATAGTCTAAAACACCCCAAAGTGATCAATGGTCGATAAAGCACATCAAAAGAAAGGATTTAACTCCGTCAAGTTACCCAATGTTTAGCCGATGTGCGGCCCACTACCTGAATTATATGGCACCACCTAATTAGACATAAAATTATTTTGATTTTTTCCAAATTACTTGCTCCAGGCCCAATAATGTCAATAGAATCATCCCTATTTTCATAGTATCAATGGAACGGTCCAAGATTTGGATAAACAAATTTTACCTTTGATAAAGAAATTTCCAACAAATTGGAGGCATGCACAATGATTAACCTCAATGTTTCTATGTAAAAACTATATTTTATTCCGTGATCTTTGGACCACCCGTGAATTTCCAAATATTTGGTGGATGTCGTGAATTTCTGAAGTTAATGTCATTACAGAAGGAGAGGTGTGCTATGAGCAAACTACACAAGATTAATAATTAAGTTGGACAATAAAGTGTTTAGAATTGTTGACACCATGGATTTTTAACTGGTGATATTATCCATATTTTTAGTGACATTTTATAATTCCGATGTACATAAGAAACCGTAACGTTATGGAATTAGGGCCACTTTACTAGCATTGGCAAGTAGAAAGTGCAACTTTACTTTGAGGTTAATAAAAATAAATCAATTAAATTCACTTAAAATTTACATTTAAAATATAGAGTTGTATTTAGTGTTATTTTTGAAAAGTTTTCAAAATTATTTTTTTATCTAATTTGTATAAAAATCATATATTTATTAAAAAATAAATTTGAATAGCACAATTCAATATTTTAACTAAAATTTCATCAATTTAATATTATTATTTTTTTATATAAACAATAAATTATATATTATTTGATTAATTTTCTAAATCGGCATTCTCCATCCCTATCGCTATTATCAGCCCGCAAATAAACTTTTGTAGCTAAATTAAATTGAATTTAAGGTAGGGTTTTACCCATTCTTGTGCACTAGGCTTGATCTAGGTTGTGTCCAGTTTGAATGTTTTATAAAGCAGTTTTTATATTTTTATAAAATATAGTTTGAAACAGTTTTTCTTTTATAGCTCGTAAATATCAAGAGGAGTTGTATAGTTGGAGCTTGCACAGACAGTCATACCGAGGAAGAACGAAGTCATTAACAGGAATATGGAAGGAAATATGGAAGGATGAGTTCAATATAGTGGGGATGATGCAAGAAGGACAAGATCAACATTGTGCAGGGAACGAAGAACAGATTGCATAGGAATGATTTGGAGAGCAGGGTTTATATGTATGTTTTTTTTTTAAATTATTATATTTTGTTAAATGTAAGACTTTTGTGATCCATAGTGTAAATGAATGTCTTTATGTGATTAATCCAAAAAACACTCATCTACATTATTATATTTATTAAGGAATTTTGTAATATTTAAATATTAAAAAAATCCATTCAATATTTTTATCTATTTTCTTGTTGAAATTATTATACTTAGTAAGAAATTTTATGATATTTGAATATTAAAAAATAGCATGTTATATTCCTTTTAATATTGAAAATAATCCAAACAGATATAAACGATGTGGTGTGATCCCTCCAAATGGCTAGGGCAGGGAGGACGTGGCATGGCCACTCACAAATTAGCATTATGATTAAAGATATTTTGATTATGATGTTCATGTCTATTCTACATTATTATATTTATTAAGGAATTTTGTAATATTTAAATATTAGAAAAATCCATTCAATATTTTTATCTATTTTCTTGTTCAAATTATTATACTTATTAAGAAATTTTGTGATATTTGAATATTAAAAAATAGCATGTTATATTCCTTTTAATATTGAAAATGATCCAAACAAGTATAAATGATGTGGTGTGATCCCTCCAAACGGCTAGGGCAGGGAGGACGTGGCATGGCCACTCACAAATTAGCCGTTGATTGAAAAATATATTTTGATTATAATGTTCACAAGTTCAAGCCGTTGATTAAAAAAAACTATATAATGAGGATTTTGATTATGATGTTCACAAGTTCAAGTTGAAGGAGGATAAGGACGGTACCGGAGTGAATGGAATTAAGACGATGCCCTTCGGTGCGGGGAGGAGGCACTAGCCACATCGCCGCTCGAAGCCGACCAGGATTTCCAGAACTAAGAGCTTCTCAATTAAGAGTGGCTCACATATCTGATCTGTCTGTGGATACTAGACAAGAGAAGGAGCTCAAGAATACCAATCGTAAAGGGACAACAGTAATAAGATATTCATTAGGTAAATTACATCTAGGTTTGCAGGTCTTCCTAGATTTTTTATTTTGATTGTTCAGCTAACATGTAGGTTTCTTTCGTAATTTTTTTTGGTAACAGGTTGTTCTTGAATCCAATCTTGTTGCCCTGCGAGACACTATTGGACCAATAACCTTTCTGAACCTTCGCCATTTAATATTCCTCCCACCTTCGACATTTTTTCCAATAGTCTTCCCACCACTTCTTGCGTTGTTGGTGAGATTTCCTTTCAGATTTTCTTTTCATAAATCAAAAGGTGCTCTACAAATTTGGATTTAGTTGGCTGCAACGCTTCCCAGAAGGCCCCCGTCTTCAAGATTTTTTTCTAGACCACCGGAAAGAATCTGGACGAATGAAGGCCCCATGTTTCATTACTCCTCTGGAATGCAGGTCATGATGCTTGCGGAGGCAAAGCACCATTACCATACAAATCGGAGGCAAAGCTTCACGAGTATTGACTGTATCGTCTGCTGCTTCCACCTGTGCAGATCTATTTATGAGGTTCTCTCTGGTTCTCTAATTCGATTTGTTTTCTAGTGGGATGCCATTTTTGGATTTCTTCTAAGCGTGCAGTATCCATGATCTCTGTTCTTTTTTTCCATTGATGTATAGTTTTATGAGATTAATTTAATGATATTATTAAAAGATTTGAATGATAAGGTCTGCGCCTTCTTTTAATTTCTTTCTTTTAATGTTTGCACCTTCTTTTAATCAACCGGTGTCTGTGTCAGGTAACTACTAAAATCAACCTGCAAGTCTATTGAATCCAACCAGACTATTTATTGAAAACCTCTAAGAAACCAGAATTATGTCTCAATGCCAAAGGTAAGTTTTTGAAGTTTCTGTGTCTTCGTTTTGTGTTTCTTGAATTAAAAGTTTCAAGTAAACCCATTTCAAAGAATTATAAATAGAATTGTTTTTTCATTTTCATTTTCTGGTGGTTCTATAATTTTCGAATTAATACTTGTTTGTGATATCACTTTTTTTTTGGATTTCTTCTAAGAGTGCACGTATTCATGATCTCTGTATTAAAAGATTTGATTGATAAGGTTTGCGCCTTCTTTTAATGCTTGCGCCTTCTTTTAATCACATTCTTTTAATCAACCGGTGTCTATGTCAGGTGTTGGGGTTCCCATGTTTTGGCTGTGCCGACAGACCGTACCAGACAACATAGAACCACTTTCTCAAACCTTAGATCTGAGCTCAGGTCCAGAGAGAGGATCTCCATGATTACCAAAGGATATCTGTCTTTGAAGTTCTCAATTGTGATTTTAGGCTAGTTATAGGCTCAAGGTTGTTTGTTTGGTTGTTTGAGTTTGGTTGTTGAGAATCAGGAAGGAAGGTTTCATAATAAGACAAAGATAGGTAAATAAGGAAGCTAGGCAAGGATAGATAACTCAGGGAACATCAAGGCCATTGGGCAATGGAGTCAAGAAAGGATTTACTTATGTTCAATGTGTAAGCTTCAATTGGGCTAGTCATCTATAGAATTTGGATCTCAAATATTGATTGGTGGGATGGAACACTAAGGAATGAGAATGAAGGATGGAAAACCATCTGATTCCGTCTATAGATCATGCCAGAGGTCATTTAACTCCAGGCCTGCTTGGACAAAACCATAGGCAACACAAGGGGTCTTGAAAAGGTTTGTATGGAAGGGCAGGTTATGAAGAGGCAGCGACAGGCTTTACACCTCCCAATGTTCCTAACCTCTTTCAATTAACTCTTAACAAAGACATCTGAACACTGATTCTATCAACTTGCACATCAGAGAGCAGGCAATAATCATCCACTACACTGGTTCAGTCTATTAAAAACAATATTCAGATACACATATGAGCAGAAAGACAGAAGATCGGAGCTCAGATAGCAAGGTACCTAACAAGGGTAAATCTTATGTCACGTTGCTCGCATGCTTCGGGTCACCAAGAACATGAAATGAAAATGGGAAAGTAAGCATAGAGAAAACATCAACAATCACAGAGATCAGATCCAATAAAACGCTTTTTATCATGTTAAACACAATACCAATCAGGTACATCATTGCCCAAAGCTTTTACATTCAGCCCGAATACATCATATTTCTCAGCCTATCATACAATCATTACAGAGAGAACTTGGCTCGGGACAAAAAGCTTGCAATTCACTGATAATGCACCAACAACCATTACAATGATATCCTTTTGTGCTTTATAGCAGAAGAGACATAGAGGACCGACTGAGGAGGTAGGTGAATTTTAAATGTTACATTTAAACACAACAATGAATGCAGGGCCGAGGCCCATTTTGCTTGATATGCTGTATATTTAATCTTTGTCACTTTCCTTGTGAAAGAAAGATCTACTCCATATATGATTTGACCTTTTGGCCGCAGTACTCCAGGTGATTTGAACAAAACGAAAGAACTTGCTGAGAGGTCTGCCTCATGGATGTTAGATTGTTTTGAACTATAGTTGGGACGAGAAAATTCTTTAAGGACGCGGCTCATAATAAAGACTGTATGGGAGACCTGTCCTTTATGGAAAAACATTCTGCTAATAAGAAAACCTTGATATTACCTCTTATTGATGTTCAAGATCTCCAGAATCGATCCTCGGGATCTTCAAAATGATTCTTTGCCTCTTTAAACCTCTGTTTCAGGGCTCAAGATCTTCGTTGACATGCACTAATTCCTCTGCTCTGTACTGAAACTCCTTGCTTCTTCATTACTGCCTCTGTCGAGTTAGCTCGAGCTTTTAATGGCGCCGGAAGGATTTTCGGCGTTTGAACTCTGTCTTCCTTTAATGTGAGTCTTGGCGGCCCCATTCCTTGACTTTCCTGATGGTACTGGCTCATTAGATTTGATCTTGACTGCGCCGCTCGCCATTGGGGTAGTACACTGAACAGCGGCGGTCTCATCTCCTAGAAACTCTGCAACACAGCAAACTTGTGAAGAAAACAGTGGACGGAGCAATGGACGCAGGGCGAACGAAACAATGCTTTTGTGCAAAAGAACGATGAAAATGCAGTGGAGTGGTGGAATGCGCGGATAATAGGGTTTGGTGTGAATATGCAGCACAGACCGTGATCGAGGTTCGAGATGAGACTACAGTGGGAGATTAATTTGTAACAAATTATCGCATATCGAACCTTAGACTTTGGCGAGAATGTATGGAATGCAACAAATGCAACGGGAATGCATGTATGAGGTGGGACCCAGCGGAGGCGGAGGGCGATTAAACCTGATCCGTCAGATCCGGGGGGAAACAGACGGCGGAGATGTAATCGGAAGATCGCAATCGCAAGGGGAGGAAAATGGCATCATTTGGAATTTGCGATTGCGATTGGAGTGGGAGTGCGATGGCCGTCGGATCATAGATTAAACGGACGGCTGAGATCAAATCGGGAGACGGAGGGAAGGGGTTTTGATTAGCAAACGGGGGAACTGGAGTTGCATGGTCGTCGGATCTGTTGTGGAGACGCACGCCACTGATCCTGAGATCCCCCAACCTGGATCGCACCATCGGAGTCGCGATTGCGATCGGACAAGGGTTGCGATTGAGCACTGTCCGTTGGATCAGCGGGGGAATCAACGGTGGGGAAAACCATCGGAGGGGCAGCGCCATCAGCGCGGGACCGTTGGATCGACTGTGAGATGAACTGCGAAGATTAAATCGGAGCATCAAAATCGGAGGTAGAGAGCTTTGACTCATTATCATGACCAAGGAAAGCAATTGAGTCAGTCAAGAGATCTAGTGTCCATCACTGGAAATGGCGACCTGGAGATCAGGAGAAAGGTAACAATTGATCGGAGGGCGCACTTAACATGTTCCGATTGCGATTAGGCGGGGGCTGCGATTAGCGCTCAGCCGTTAGATCTGGAGATCATATCAACTGTGCAGAACAGATCGGGGGACTTATCGTAATAAAACAATCGCATCGGGTTTTTTCAGTGTTACAAAAAAATTTCGCACCCGCCCGGCTTCCGATTGCGATTGGCCCCCAAGGCTTAAGCGCTTGGTCTTGGGTGACGGGCATATGTGGGGAAGTGGTTGAAGGTGCTTAATGGGAAAGGGGCTAGGGCCTGTTATAAAGTCGGGAAAGTGGGTTTTTGGCCCGTTTTAATGGATTTTGAAAGTTGGGAAGGGGAACGATAGAGAAATAAAGGGGGAAGATGGTCAGCAAAGGTTAAGGGGGGACTTTAAAGGGGATTTTGGGGAAAATTAAAGGGGAATAGAAGGGGAAGACAGGGGAAGAAAGTAGAGGTTAATTGGGTGTGAAATGAAGGGAATTCAGACAAAGGGAAAGAAGGGGAATTGATGTATGTTGCAGGGGTAAAGGAGGGAATAATAGGCCCTTTTTAGCAATTTACTAGCAGAGGGGAATTGGTATTAGGCACAACAATTGAGAGACTTCAAGGAAGATGGGTTTTCAGGGGAAAGGCATTCCTTGAAGACTCAACAATGAATTAGCCCCCTATTTGCTTTGTCAGAAATTTCATAGGGGGGGCTAACAATGGCTCCACATGGGGATGGCTTCTTCTTGAAGGAGTCAAGAATTCAGAAAATGATCTCTCGGTGTAGGCCAGATGCCTGCTGCTATAAGCCATCTTTCTTCTTTCTTTAGATTAGCTGCCACAATATATTATATGCACAAATCAGCAGAAACATTTTCCCAACCAATCTACCTACCCAAACCAGAACTCTAACAAATTTCCCTTGGGTGCATTTGAACTAGCAGACCCTTTACATTTTATTTTGCAAAACAAAACAAACCTATTCTAACTCTACCCTTATTGCTCCATGAGGCCAGATTAGACTGTTGACCTCATCTATTTCTCTACCTAAACGACACTCATAGATTTAATCAAACTAACAGTTTTCTCATTTCACACTTCAGATGATTTAGAAGGCACTGGTTAGATTAGACCTGTCCGACTCGCCGGCGTAAACTTGGAAGAAAACAAAACCGCACAAGAATTTGCAATTTGAAACATCCTTCTTTTTCTTATGACTGTGTTTCTTATTATATTGAGTAATAAGCTTCTTTCTTCCTTTTGGCTCACTTCTCCGATTTTAAGATATTATATTTGACTTTTCTTGGTCTGAATCTAGCTTGAGTTAAGGACCAACTATTCTTCTTCCCTTTGGCTCAGATTTTGAGTTTATTAGAGCCAATCCTTTTGCCTCAGAGGTTCATGTTTTAAGCATGTCTGAACCTCTCTTTTCATTCTGTTTTTTTTTTTTTTGGAATAATTTCTTCACTTTTTTGCTGAAAATGAAAATTTGCAACGATATATACAATGGAAATGAAACTGGAAATGAATTAGCAGTAAATAGTTTTTTTGAGCATCCCGTCGTTGACAGACCCCCAAACAGCTCATATCATCGTAGTTCTTGTGGGGTGCACTACTAGACCCACATGGCTCAATGATGAATGGCCCTTGCCACAAGTCTGGAATTTGTCAGTTATGTTTGCTCTTAATTTTCTTTTTCTTTAATAACTTCTTAAGTTTCAGACTCTCACTCTGGTTTTAAATGTCTATTTTTCGGTTCTTTTGTCAAATCGTCTCTTCATGTTTTCCCCGCACTCGACAGCTCCGTTTGGTAAAATCAGTTTGTGAAGCAGTTGAGATGGATTAGGCGGATTTAACTTTACTGCTGATGGGTTCCTCCGATTAAATTGTTGCTTTTTAGTCATCAGTTGTATGTTAGAGAAAACCGGTCGTCCCATAAACTAGCCTAGTAGAGAAGCATGAGCTTTTTATGATTTCCACGTTTGCATATGTATTCAACTTTTTATGCCAAGACCTTTTGTTCTCTTCCAGCAGCTTCTTAATGATTGTAACCAGGCTTTTATTTGACGATTCAGCTAAGCCATTACCCTGGGGGTAATAGGCAGTTGAATGTCCAAGCGCAATTCCGTACCTGTGACAGAAATCAATCATTCTTTTGGATCCAAAAGAAACATCATTGTTAGTGATTATTTTCCTTGGGAAGCCAAACCGAGATAAGATGAAGTCTTCTAGGAACCTAATGATGACAGAATCAGTGGCATTCCTAGTGGGTATGGCTTCAATCCACTTAGTGAAGTAATCAGTAGCAGTCAAGATCCATTTGTGTTGCCCAGAAGAAGAGGGGTGGATTTCTCCAATGAAGTCTAAGCCCCATTGCATGAAGGGACCTTCTATGGTGATAGGTTGCAGAGGGAGGGGAAGGAGCTTTCTTTTGCCTTCAAAAATTTGGCATGTGTGGTAGGTAAGAATCATTTTATGGACATAACTAAAGAGTGTAGGCCAATAGTAACCAACCCTGAGTATTTTATTTGCAGTGGCCTTCCAACTTAGGTGGCCTCCACACTCCCTAGCATGGAATTCTTGTTTGATTTTTTCGGCCTCAGTTTCAGACAAGCATTTCAGTAAAAGGCCATTTGGATTTTTCCAATATAAACTCTCATTCATAATGCAGTAATTTCTAGCTTTGAGTTTTATGAATCTGGCCTTTTTTTTGGACAGTTCCGGAGGGGCATTGAGGTGTGTGAGCACGTAAAGGATATCAGCATACCAAGGAGAGTTCTGAAACTGCTCCTCTACAGTTGGATGGGGTAATCCTTCCTGCTCATCCAGGGCATTCATCATGTTAATATGAAGGGCCTGTAGATTAGTTTCAGCCATCAACTGGGCTAGGCCTTGACCTTTGATCAGCTTGGTGGGTTTGATTTCAATGTCATATTCTAAAATTGTAGCAATCCATTTGCCCCTTTTCCCATCCGGGTCTTGGGACAGGATATCTTTGACCACTATATTTGGCACATAGGCAATGGTGTGAGAATGCAGAATGTACACCCTAAAGTCTTTTAAGACCTTAATCAGGGCATAGGCCTGCTTTTCCATGATGTTGTACTTTAAGGGTGCATCTCTCAAGGCTTTACTGAAGAAGGCTATAGGTTGTTCCTTACCTTCCGAATTTTTCTGCAGCAAAACTGCTGCTATTGTGTGTGGGGAAGCAAATGAAAAGATCAGAAAATCTTTTGAGAAGTCAGGGCTGATAAGGACAGGGGCTTGGGTGAGTGCAAGCTTTACTGACTCAAAATATTTTTTGGCTTCAACAGTCCACTTGATTCCTGCATCTTTCTTTAGCATTTCAGTCATTTTCCTAAGATGCTCAGCAAGATTGGGGATAAATCTTCTAAGGAAATTGATCTTCCCAATGAAGGACTATAGCTCCTTGATGTTTCTTGGATGTGAAATTTGAAGTATTCCCTCAACTCTCTAGGGGTCTATCCTAATCCCTTTCTCAGATATGATGTGGCCCAGAAGCTTATCTTCTTGCAGCCCAAAAACAGTCTTCTTAGGATTTAGGGACAGACCGTACCTTCTACATTTTTCAAAAACTTTCCTCAGATGTTTTAAGTGTTCTTCTTCTATTTTAGAAAATATAGTTAAGTCATCCAAGTAGATAACTATAAAGTGTCCAATCTCATCTGAGAAATCAATATCCATTGCTCTCTGGAAGGTAGCTCCAGCATTCATCAATCCAAAAGGCATTTTCACATACATGAAGGTGCCCCATTGAGTGGTAAAAGTTGTTTTGAGTTGATCTTCTGGGAGTATCAGAACCTAGTTGTATCCTGAAAAACCGTCCAGTAGGGAGATTCTTTTAGAGCCCACTACCTTCTGTAAGATATGTTCCATTCTAGGCAAGGGGTAGTTATCCTTCAGGGAGGCTCTATTGAGGTTTCTGAAGTCTATGCACAGTCTAATCTCCCTTGTTTTCTTCCTTACAGCCACTAAGTTCGACACCCAATCAGAAACCTTACAGGGACTATAATGCCTGCATCATACATCTTCTTAATTTCCTTTTCTATTGCAGGCAATTGTTTTGGATTAATTCTACGGAGTTTTTGTCTGAAAGGTTTCTGATTTTCCTTCAGTGGTATCTTATGTTGTATAATGTTGGTGTCATAGGCCTTTAAGTCTTCATAGCTCCATGCAAGCACATCAATGAATTCCTTAAACAAGTCAATGTATCTTTTCTTCATGTCTGCAGGTATAGACTTAGCCAGTTTTATCATTTTGGGTTTGTCTTCAGTACCTATGTTGCATTCTTCTACATCTGATTTTGCATGTTCTATTGTGGGCTTCTTTGCAACATCATCAAAATCAAAGAGATCCTCTAAGGGTGCTAAGCCTCTTGGTATGTTCTTGTCTTTGGCTTGCAGCACCTCCATTTCTTCTCTATCTGTGTTTTCACGTTTTATGGCTGAATCTCCAGTTTCTTCAGAAAAAGAATTTATTTCTATACTACAAGGTGTTTCTAGTTCATTTGGGGAATCCTCACTTGGGCAGCTGTCATCAGATTTCGAGTCTGAATCAGAAAATTCAAACTCATTTCTGCCTATCAGGAAATCTTCAATCTATTTGTCTCCTTCAAAGACCTGCCAGTATTTTTCATTGTCTGGCACTGCAGGCCTGAATTTAGTCTGAATGATGATTTGTTGGTCAACTGGGGCCTTAGGATAAGAGCTAGCTAGGCAGGCTAGTCCATTTGCAATAGCGTTTTGACCCCTAGGAACGGATACTAAATCATATTCAACAAACGTTTTTAGCAAATCTAGAGTATCATTCCTGTATGCCCTAAGCCTGGGGTGTTTTTCCGAATACTCACCATTCATCTGTTTGATTACTAACTCAGAGTCTCCTCTCACGACTATCCTACGGGCTCCTAATTTTTTCAACAGATTTAAACCCAAGATTAGAGCCTCATATTCTGCAATGTTATTCGTGCATTTGAAATGCAGATTGACAGCGTGGCTCTCTGCGTGGTCATTTTCGGTGTTACGCAGCCACACTCCTGCTCCAGCGCTTTGTCTAGTACATGACCCATCAAAGTTCATTTCCCACAGGGGTTCTTTGTTTACTTCCACTTCACTTTCTCCCTTACAGTTGGGTTCGCCATTAGGTTGAGTTGGGAGGTCTGTACTAGGTTGTAAACTATCTTGTTGTTCATAGAGGCCATGGATGTCAGGAAGGTGGTTAGCTGGTTGTTCTTGTTCTGTTTCTGTTTCACTTGGAGTGAGAGGTCCACCACAGATCCTACAGGCTTCATTGCTGATTTCCTCTTCGTTTTCAGTGTGCTGCTCATGGTTTTCCTGATCATATTCTTCCAGAGTGGCCATTATGTGAAGGTCCATAGGCTCGGTGTTCTCATTTTTATGCCTACTCTGGGACTCTGGCTCTTCTAAGGATTCATCATTACAAAAGATGAAGGAGTCAAGGTCGGTATGCACATAATATAATGGTGAATTTTCAAGTTTCTCGGGGCTACTGACTAGGAATTTCATTTGAGACTCTCTATACAGTCTTCTTAATTGGCCAAATATAGGGATAGTGGAATATGAGCCATCCATATGCATGGTGCCTTGCAGTTTGGCTCCCCATGATCTTGACAATAGCATGCCATACTTGGGTGGCACGTCTGCCACCACTACATCCATGACCATACATTTCGCAGGAATTTGAGTCAAACTCACACACAAGTCTTTTATCAGGCCAAGACATTTTAACCTACTCGAGTCAAAAGAATACAAGTCTTTATAGGGTCTGGTGATTTCGAGGCCTAACTTCTGCATGACTACCTTAGGCATTAGATTGTGTGATGCACCGGAGTCATGCATGGCATTATGGAGGATCTTGTCATGAATGTTAAGACTGATATAAAAAGGTGGAACTACCCCTTCCTGAAATTTCCCCTCAATCTTGGGACCGAATAAGAGGGCAGGCTGGTCATCGCTTAGATTTACAGTGTCATTATTTATACTTAGATTTAATGCTTTCAAAATCTGGCCTTTATATACATCCTGAGAGGCCAGCTCAGATAATGGTACAGAGATTTTAATTTTTGCAATCTCACTTTCTAAACTGAAAGTGGATTGATTCTTGGGAGTGTTCAACTCTGTTTTATTTGCAACTACCTTAGTAGCTGAATCAGTTTGTGTTTTCTCATTATGTACATGTGTAGACACAGTTTTATCAGGAGCACTAACTGAGGTGCTAGTGCTACTGGTTGGTTGACCTTTTTTTTCATTGTTTTGGTTGCCTTTCTGTTGGTTTTTCTCAGAACTTTCAGCTATTGATTTATCGTTTACAACAGTTACTTTAGAAGGTTTTTCAGGCCTCTTTTTGATGGTCACCTCAGGATTTTTGGTTTTGGAAGTGTCTTGGTTCTTCTTGCTCTTGAGCCCATATTGTTCTCTGAACTGTAACATGGCATCTTGGTACCCAAGCCTGTACTCTTCAGTTTCTAATCTTTCCTCATCCCAATATGAAGATGAGGGTTGATCTTCCTCTGAGTCACAGTTCAGGATTGAGTCCTCTGTTTCGAACATGTTAATCACATTCCCTTCAGACTCTTCTATGATTCCCTCATCCTCATCAAGAAAGTTTTGGAAAGGGGGAATGACTTGCTGATCTGACTCTTTCTGCCTGTTGGGAGTGTTGTTGTTTCTTCTAAAGTTTTGGTTTTAGTTTTGATTTTGGTTCATGTTCTGAGTGATAGCCATCTTTTCGACCACTTGGCATATCTTATCTACATTCTTAGACAATATGTCAATATTCGGGTCTGAAGTGGAGGCTAAAGTGTCATCCTTGTATGTTACTCTCTTCTCAGCTCTCAGTTTGGCCCTTTTTTCAATCAAATTTGCCTCTATGTTTACTGCCCCTTTCTGCATGTCTTCCAAAGTGGTGTATTCTTTACCTCTAAGCTCATAGGCCATGTCAGCATCAAATCCATCAGGATATTTTGCTAGGGCCATACCTTGTGGAGGTTTCATGTGTGGAGGGAGAGCATTATAAATGCTGTTGAATCTAGTGGTGTAATCATGGACACTCTCTCCTGCGTTCCTCTTAAGGGACATGTATTCTGCTAGGAGCTGACGAGGGTTCGCCCTAGTTTCCCATTTATTAATGAAAGTCTGGTATAAAGCAGGGAGATCATTGATACTACCAGCAGGTAGGTTTTTAAACCACTTTTTAACCTCTCCCCCCAGGCTCTGCGCAAAAATTCTCATTTTGATTGTTTCATCATCAATTTCCATATAGTCGAAAGAGTCCTCCATTTTATCTACATGTTGTTGTGCGGTTGTAGGCTCTTTAGCAGGGAAGTGTGGGATTTTTGATTGATAATCACCTGGCAAGGGCAGTAGAGGCTGAGGTAAAACTAGAGGTGCATACCAGGCTGCCATGATGATGTTCTGATGAGGTATAGGGTTGGCTTGAGCAGCTGGTAGTTGGACGACAGGGATGGTAGGACCAGCAGAAGTCTGTTGAGCAGATCTAGGGTGAGAAAGCCCCAAGTTTTGGAGAAAGTGGAGATCAGGTGGTGTGGAAGGAGGGGTTTCGCTGTCCCTAGTGTCTGGCTGGTCTGAAACACTGAATGACCTAGTTCTAGGTAATCTGTTTTGGAGGTCTAGGTCGAAGAAAGGGTCTAATGGAGCTGCAAGATCTTCTGGTGCAGAATTGGCTCTATGAATGTTGCTGGAAATAGTTGATCTCCTACTCACAGGTGTTCTTTTAAGGATTTTCTCAGGATTATCAACTGTTTCAGGTGGGTTTGGATCAGGGAAAGCTCTTGTATGAATGGTTCTGTGAGCCAGAGTGTTGTTTATAAGCCAAGTAGCTTAGCCCTACTTGTTATTTCTACTGTGGTTAATGTTGTCTTGGGAACTGGCCTCCCTGTGGAGTCTTCATTATGCTTTGGGACTGGTCTCCCAGTGGAGTCTGATGTGAAACCGAGATAATCAGCAGGCCTACTGATCACCAGTGGAGTCTTTAACATTTAGGAACAATGGAGTCGCCAGGTGGCGGGTTTAGGATGATTCTAGGGTACACTGTCCACCACAGTGCTCAGGCACTATCACCTTTCATGAATCTCCTCTAAAGCAACATGCTCCAACCAGAGATTGACTGGGAGGGCATTTACCAGATATGTCACCCCTGAAGAGAGGATGAGATCTGGAGGCTACCTGGCCCTATCCAGGCTCTGTCTAAGAGTATGGTGGATATTCAATAATGGAGGCTGATTCAAGAAAGGTGTGACTTACCATCAACCTAGCCAGAGTTCTAAGTTTCTGAGGTTTAAAGAGTGTTTAAGACGAAATGTACTCAGAATTCCCCAGTATGGTCGCCATTATGTTGGGGTTCCCATGTTTTGGCCAGGTTGACAGAGACCAAAAGATGAGACAACATAGAACCACTTTTAGACCTTAGGATCTAGCCCTCCTAGGTCCAGAGAGGAATCTCTCTATGATTATCAAAGGATATATGTCTTTGAAGTTCTCAATTGTGATTTTAGGCTAGTTATAGGCTCAAGGTTGTTTGTTTGATTGTTTGAGTTTGGTTGTTGAGAATCAGGAAGGAAGGTTTCATCATAAGACAAGGATGGGTAAAGAAGGAAGCTAGGTAAGGATAGATAACTCAGGGAACATCAAGGCCATTGGGAAATGGAGTCAAGAAAGGATTTACTTATGTTCAATGTGTAAGCTTCAGTTGGGCTAGTCATCTAAAGCATTTGGATCTCAAAGACTAATTTGTGGGATGGAACACTAAGGAATGAGAATGAAGGATGGAAAACCATCTGATTTCGTCTATAGATCAGGCCAGAGGTCATTTAACTCCAGGCCTGCTTGGACAAAACCATAGGCAACATAAGCGGTCTTGAAAAGGTTTGTGTGGAAGGGCAGGTTATGAAGAGGTAGCGACAGGCTTTACACCTCCCAATGTTCCTAACCTCTTTCAATTAAATCTTAACAAAGACATCTGAACACTGATTCTATCCACTTGCACATCAGACAGCAGGCAATAATCATCCACTACACTAGTTTAGTCAATTAAAAACAATATTCAGATACACATATAAGCAGAAAACATTAAAGACTGAGAGAGCTGGGACATAAGGTACCTAACAAGGGTAAATCTTATGTCATACGTTCAGATGTCAGTCAGAAGAACATGAAATGAAATGGAAATAAGCACAGAGATAAGAAAAACATCACCAACTGCTGTAGATCAGGATCCAATGAAAACTGCTTATCATGTTAAACACAACACCAATCAGGTACATCACTGCCCAAAGATTTTACATTCAGCCTGAATACATCATATTTCTCATCCTGTCATACAACTATTACACAGGAAACTTGGCTCGGGACAAAAATGCTTGCAATTCACTGATAATCTAATAACAACCATTACAATGATATCCCTCTGTGCTTTATAGCAGAAGAGACACAGAGGACCGATTGAGGAGGTAGGTGAATCTTAAATGTTACATTTAAACACAACAATGAATGCAGGGCCGAGGCCCATTCTGCTTGATACACTGTGTATTTAATCATTGCCACCTTCCTCGTGAAAGAAAGATCTGCTCCAGATACGATTTGACCTTTGGGCTGTAGTACTCCAGGTGATTTGAACAAAACGAAAGAACTCGCTGAGAGGTCTGCCTCATGGATGTTAGATTGTTTTGAACTATAGCTGGGACGAGAAATTCCTTCAAGGACACGGCGCATAATAAAGGCGGTATGGGATGCTTTTCCTTTATGGAAAAACATTCTGCTGATAAGAAAACCTTGATATTACCTCTTATTGATGTTCAGGATCTCCAGAATCGATCCTCGGGGTCTTCAAAATGATGCTTTGCCTCTTTAAACCTCTGTTTCAGGGCTCAAGATCTTGTTTGACGCGCATTAATCCCTCTGCTCTGTACTGAAAATCATTGCTGCTTCATTACTGCCTCTGTCAAGTTAGATCGATCTTTAAATGGCACCGGAAGGATTTCGGAGTTTGAACTCTGCTCTCCATTAATGTGAGTCCTGACGACCCCATTTCTTGACCTTTCTGATGGTACTGGCTCATTAGAGTTGACCATGACTGCGCCGCTCACCATTGAGGTAGTACATTGAACAGCGGCAGTCCTCTTCCTGTAGAAACTCTGCAACATAGCAAAACTCATGAAGAAAACAGTAGACGGAGCGATGGGTGCAAGGTGGATGAAATGGTAGTGCGGCGGTGGTGGAAACAACGCTTTTGTGTAAAAGAACGATGAAAATGCAGTGGAGTGGTGGAATGCGCGGATAATAGGGTTTGGTATGATCATGCAGCGTAGACCATTGGATTCAGGCCTGGAGATGGAGATCAACGGTGGAGATTGATCTACGGGCTGACTTATCAGACATATCGAAACCTTAGACTTTGGAGAGAATGTATGGAAATGCAAACAAATGCAACGAAATGCATGTAAGAGGTGGGACCAAGCGAAGGCGGAGGGCGATTAAACTTGATCCGTCAGATCCAGGAGGAAACGGACGGCAGAGATGTAATCGGAAGATCGCAATCGCAAGGGGAGGAAAATGGCATCGTTTGGAATTTTCGATTGCGATTGGAGTGGGAGTGCGATGGCCGTCGGATCATGGATTAAACGGATGGCCGAGATCAAATCGGGAGACGGAGGGAAGGCGTTTCGATTAGCAATTGGGGGAATTGGGAGTTGAGATGGCCGTCGGATCTGCAGGAGGATGGACGACTGAGATTTGATCGGGAGATCTCAATCAGGGCTGCACCACTGGGAGCTGCGATTGCGATCGGACAAGGGTTGCGATTGAGCGCTGTCCGTTGATCTCGGGTCCAGATCAACGGTGGGAAAACCATCGGAGGGGCAGCGTGATCAGCGCGGGACCATTGGATTGACTGTGAGATGAACGGCGGAGATTAAATCGGAGCATCGCAATCGGAGGTAGAGAGACGGGACCTGCGATTGCGTTCGGAAGGGGAAATGCAACTGAGCGCTGGCTGTTGATCTCGGGTCCAGATCAACGGTGGGGAAGACCATCGGAGGATCGGGAGTATGGGCAGCGATTGATCGGAGGGCGCACTTAACATGTTCCGATTGCGATTAGGCGGGGGCTGCGATTAGCGCTCAGCCGTTAGATCTGGAGATCACATCAACGGTGCGGAACAGATCGCGGGACTTATCGTAATAAAACAATCGCAACGGGTTTTTTCAGTGTTATAAAGGATTTTCGCACCTGCCCGGCTTCTGATTTCGATTGGCCCCCAAGGCTTAAGCGCTTGGTCTTGGGTGATGGGCATATGTGGGGAAGTGGTTGAAGGGGCTTAACGGGAAAGGGGCTAGGGCCTGTTATAAAGTCGGGAAAGTGGGTTTTTGGCCCGTTTTAATGGATTTTGAAGGTTGGGAAGGGGAACGATAGAAAAATAAAGGGGGAAGATGGTCAGCAAAGGTTAAAGGGGAACTTTAAAGGGGATTTTGGGGAAATTCAAAGGGTAAGAAGCAGAATAGAAGGGGAAGATAGGGGAACAAAGTAGAGGCTAATGGGTGTGAAATGAAGGGAATTCGGACAAAGGGAAAGAAGGGGAATTGATGTATGTTGCAGGGGTAAAGGAGGGAATAATAGGCCCTTTTAGCAATTTATTAGCAGAGGGGGATTTGTATCAGGCACAGCAATTGAGAGACTTCAAGGAGGATGGGTTTTCAGGGGAAAGGCATTCCTTGAAGACTCAACAATGACTTAGCCCCCTATTTGCTTGTCAAAAATTTCATAGGGGGGCTAACATCAGGTACTACTAAAATCAACTTGCAAGGTTTCACAGGAAACCCGGAAGCCGGGGAGTAGCATTAGTGTAAATAAAAAACCACTCAAGAAACCTAATTGGTCTCGACGCCAAAAGTAAGTTTCTGCGTCTTCGTTTTGTGTTTCTTGAATTAAAAGTTTCAAGTAAACCCATTTCAAAGAATTATAAATAGATTTTTTATTTGTTTTTATTTTCTGGTGGTTCTATAATTTTCGAATTAATACTTGTTTGTAATATCACTTTCTTTTTTTGGATTACAACTATATTTTCTCTATTTACTATTAAAACAAAAACCAGTCTACTTCTCTTAGTTTTATTGTTCCTAGTTTTATTATTCCATTTTCCTTCTGTCCTCGGCTATCACAGATGCCATAGTTTCTAATTAATTCATATCAGCTCGTGTAATCTCTTTGTCTTTCATTTCTCCGTTGTAATTTAGATATTTCTTTGTTGGATCTATCAAATCAAATTTCTAGATAAATTGAATTTTCTTTGATGTTTTTTCAGGGATGTTTTGAGAATTTTGATTCCATCTATTATATTCATCTTAAAATAATAAATATTGTTTTTCAAATTTTATAAATGAATCTATGAAATAATTAGATATCTTCATCTATAAAGCAAATTCAACAGTTGCACCATACTTAATTGAATTGGAAATTAGGTCAAATCTGAAAAGGAAATAAGGATATTGGATAATTCATTACATTCAAATAATTCCATTTTTATTTATAAATTAAATTTTCAGAGTTTTTTAATAACCAGAATGTCAAACCACAAGTATTGGTTGGTTAGCTTTATAGTTTTGTGAGCTTTTTTACAATTGAATAGAATTGGAAATTGGGTCAAATAAGGAAATTGGAGATTTCCATTAGTAGAAATAATTCCATTTTATTTATAAATTAATTTTTTGTAGCCTTCTATCAACCAGAAAGTCAAATCACAAGTATTGGTTGATTTGCCTTATAGTTTTGTGAGTTTTTTTTTTCAATTAAAAATATTAATTGACTTAACATATGGTTCTTAAAATCAGTTTTGGATGATTTACTTTATAGTTTTGTGAGTCTTTTTTTTTTTCAATTAAAAATATTAGTTGACTTAACATGTGCCTCTTAAAATCAGCTTTGGATGACCTTTTCCAATAAATAAGTATTTTTTTTTTTTTTTTTTTTTTTTTTTTTTTTTTTTTTTTTTTTTCTAATAATTTAGATGAGATTAATGGATTTCTCAAAATGATTTTCGATTATGTTTTTATGTTCTACTAATATGTTTTTCATTTAAAAATAAATTTTCATTTATATCTTATAACTCATGTTAGATTTTGTTTTTACATTATTATTATGGTTAAATTCCATATATTTTAAATTCTATTTTCATACATTGAATTTATTTTAAATAATTTTTCTTATATTTAAACTTTTATTAATAGCTTTTAATTTATTTTGTTTTTTGAATGATTTCTTCATTAATATTCTAATATAGGGTAATGTAGCTTAAGCTTGAGTAGTCTAGCCTAGGCTACTAGAGACTACACTAAGGTAAGTTAGAGTAGGCTAGGTTAGGCTAGAATAGTCTAGACTAACTTAGGATAGGCTAGGCTAGAATAGACTAGTATAGGCTAGGTAAGAGTAGTTTAGTCTATGCAAAGCTAGGTTAGGCTACTATACCCTAGGATAGAGTAGGCTAGGCTAGGCTAGGTCAAGCTAAGCTTAGGCTAGTCTAGGATAGGATAGGACAGGCTAGGATAGGATAGGTTAGGCTAGGCTACTATAGCCTAGCATAAAGTAGGTTAGGCTAGGCTACTATAGCCTAACATAGAGTGGGTTAGTCTAAGATAGGTCAAACTAAGATAGGATAGGCTAGGCTAGGATAGCTTACACTAGGTTAGGCTAGGCTAGGTAAGACTACACTAGAGTGCGCTACGCATGGCTAGGTTGGCTGGAGTTATGGATCCTGAAGCTTAGGGTAGGCTAGGCTAGGTTAGGGCGAGCTAAGTTAGGGTAGGCTATGCTAGGTTTGGTTAGGTTAGGTTAGGTTAGGTTAGGCTAGGCTAGGCTAGGCTAGGCTAGGATAGGCTAGGCTAGGCTAGGATAGGCTAGGGTAGGTTAGGCTAGGCTAGACTAGGCTAGGCTAGTCTAAGGCTAGGCTAGGCTAAGGCTAGGGTAGGCTAGGCTAAGGCTAGGCTAGGCTAGGGTAGGGTAGGGTAGGGTATGCTAGGTTAGGTTAGGTTAGGTTAGGATAGGATATGTTAGGGTAGGTTAGCTTAGCTTAGCTTAAGCTAGGGTAGGGTAGGTTAGGTTAGGTTAGGTTAAGCTAGGGTAGGGTATGTTAGGTTAGGCTAGGCTAGGTTAGGGTAGGTTAGCTTAGCTTAGCTTAAGCTAGGGTAGGGTAGGTTAGGTTAGGTTAGGTTAAGCTAGGGTAGGGTAGGCTAGGTTAGGTTAGGCTAGGCTAGGCTAGGCTAGAGTAGGCTACGGTAGGCTGGGGTAGGCAACGGTAGGTTAGGCTAGGTTAGGCTAGGGTAGGTTAGGGTAGGCTACGTTAGGTTAGTCTAGGGTAGCTTAGGCTAGGTTAGGCTAGGTTAGGATAGGTTAGGTTAGGGTAGGTTAGGTTAGGTTAGGCTAGGCTAGGTTAGGCTAGGCTAGGCTAGGCTATGCTAGGTTAGGCTAGGATAAGTTAGGCTATGCTAGGTTAGGTTAGGTTAGGCTAGGATAGATTAGGTTAGGTTAGGCTAAGCTAGCGTAGGGTAGGTTAGGTTAAGCTAGGGTAGTTTAGGTTAGGTTAGGTTAGGTTAGGTTAGGTTAGGTTAAGTTATATTGCATTTGGGCTGGGGTAGCGTAGGTTAGGTTAGGTTAGAGTTAGGCTAGGCTAGGCCAGGCTAGGTTAAGGTAGGGTAGGGTAGGCTAGGATGAGTTAGGATAGGTTGAAAATAGGATAGGTTAAGTTAGGGTAGGTTAGGTTATGTTAGGGGTAGGGTAGGTTAGGTTAGGTTAAGGTTGGGATTCTGCAGCTAGGGTAAAGGCGTAGGTTAGGAGGCAAGAGTTAGGTTAGGTTAGGTTACGTTAGATTAGGCTATGGTAGGCTACGGTAGGTTAGGCTAGGTTAGGGTAGGCTAGGTTAGGCTGGGCTACGTTAGGCTAGGATAGGTTAGGCTTGGATAGGTTAAGTGAGGCTAGGCTATGTTAGGTTAGGTTAGGCTAGGTTAGGTTAGGCTAGGTTAGGTTAGGTTAGGCTAGGTTGGGTTAAGCTAGGGTAGGTTGGGTTATGCTACGGTAGGTTAGGTTAGGTTAGGTTAGGTTAGGCTAGGGTAGGCTAGGCTACGGTAGGGTAGGGTAGGCTAGGATGGGCTAGGGTGGGCTAGGCTAGGCTAGGCTAGGCCATGATAGGTCAGGTTAAGTTAGGTTAAGTTAGGTTAGGTTAGGTTAGGTTATGGTAGGTTAGGCTAGGATAGGTTAGGGTAGGGATAGTTACGTTAGGCAAGGCTAGGGTAGGCTAGGCTAGGTTAGGTTAGGATAGGGTAGGTTAGGGTAGGGTAGGGTAGGTTAGACTAGGCTAGGCTATGTTACGTTAGGTTAGGCTAGGGTAGGTAGGCTAGGTTAGATTAGGCTAGGTTAGGGTAGGCTAGGTTAGCTTTGGCCAGGCTAGGCTAGGCTAGGTTAGGGTAGGTTAGGCTAGGAGGTGTAGGCTTGGAGTACTCTGATAGGCCCCAAACTGAGTGAGGTTAGGATATGGTAGGTTAGGGTAGGGATAGTTAGGTTAGGTTAAGAAATTTAGGCTAGGGTAGGTTAAGTTAAGGATAAGTAGGCTACTGGTAGGTGGAAAAGGTGGAATTGAGGGTAGGGTAGGGTAGGGTAGGGTAGGTTAGATTGGGCTAGGTTAGGGTAGGCTAGGATGGCCAGACTGAGTTAGGCTAAGCTAGGGTGAGCTAGGCTTCTAGACCACGTTAGGCTAGGGTAGGCTAGGCTAGGTTAGGTTAGGATAGGGTAGGTTAGGGTAGGGTAGGGTAGGTTAGACTAGGCTAGGCTATGTTACGTTAGGTTAGGCTAGGGTAGGTAGGCTAGGTTAGATTAGGCTAGGTTAGGGTAGGCTAGGTTAGCTTTGGCCAGGCTAGGCTAGGCTAGGTTAGGGTAGGTTAGGCTAGGGTAGGCTAGGGTAGGCTACAGTAGGCTAGGCTAGGTGAGGTTAGGATATGGTAGGTTAGGGTAGGGATAGTTAGGTTAGGTTAGGCTAGGCTAGGGTAGGTTAGGTTAGACTAGGCTAGGCTATGGTTGGTTAGGTTAGGGTAGAGGTAGGGTAGGGTAGGTTAGATTAGGCTAGGTTAGGGTAGGCTAGGAGGATGGCTTAGACTAGGTTAGGCTAAGCCTAGGCTGGAGGCTAAACTAGGTCACGTTAGGCTAGGCTAGGCTAGGCTAAGATAGGCTACGTTAGGCTAGGATAGGGTAGGCTACGCTCTTGAGGATAGGCTAGGCTAGGCTGAGCATGCTAGGATATGTGATGCTAGTATAGGTTAAGGCTAAGATAGGTTAAGCTAGGCTAGGATAGGTTAGGCTAAGGTAGGCTAGGGTAAGGTAGGCTAGGGTAGGATAGGGTAAGCTAGGATAAGTTGGGGTAGGGTAGGTTAGGCTAGGCTAGGTTAGGCTAGGTTAGGTTAGGTAGGCCAGGTTAGTCTAGGCTAGGCTAGGCTAGGCTAGCCTAGGCTAGGCTACGATAAGATAGGGTAGGCTAGGTTAGGTTAGGTTAGGTTTGGCTAGGCTAGGTTAGGCTAGGCTAGGGTAGGCTAGGGTAGGCTAGGGTAGGCTAGGTTAGGCTAGGTTAGACTAGGTTAGGCTAGGCTTGCCAAACCTTGTTGGTGTGCTTCCGCCCCACCATGATGATATTGAGTTTGTTTACCTCTATTTGATCTTTGCCCCATATGCATCCTACCCATGGAGTTTCAGACTCATGGGAAGTATCTCTCATTTGGCCAATGAGGTGGGAAATGTGAATAGAGACCATAGCAAGACTGATGCACACATTAGATATTTTCGTACACTCTATGTCTAGGATGACACGTGTCCAACCACTTGATCTGGGATCAAGTATAGCGAGGTTTCAGACCTCCAACTGAAATTGGGTTAGTGAAGATAAATTGGGGTAAGTATGTATATGACTCTCTCAAGTCCAAGAGACATTTTAGACCTCCAACTGACTTTGAGTCAGTGAAACTATCTTCAGGTTAATATATGACTTTCTCGAGTCCAAGAGAGGTTTCAAACCTCCAACCGACTTCAGTTCAGTTAAACCAACTTTGGGTTGGTGTGTGACTCTTTTGAGTCCTATAAAGGTTTCAGACCTCTGAGCTGACTTCAGGTTAGCTGTGAGTGATGTCCTTATGACTCAAATTTTGTTTTGAAATAAATAAGCCAACGAAGCAAGTTACGGTGGGATGACGCACAATGTTTGGAGGGCACTGGTGGATGGATTTCTCCCTAGTTGAGAGAGTGTGTTAATTTTGGGCAACTAAGTCCAAAATCCATGATGTCATGCTCAAATGATGATGCCAATATTTTTATTGGAATCCTCTTTCAGAGCGGTGCAAGATCAATCCAAAGATCATCTTGATCGGATGAGTAGAACATGTATTTTGAATTTATTCCACATGTGCAAGGTCAGCCTAATTTATCCCACATGCATAAGAGATGTTCCACACACCCCCACAGATGTCTATATATTGGATATACTTGGATTAGGGCTTCTTGGTGCAACATCTTGGTGGAGTATTCTTGATGAAATGTCCTAGGGTTGTGTGATATATGTGGTTGGATGACCTTATGACTACTTTGCTGGTTGAATCATCCTGCTGATCGCCGTAACGCCACCATTATTTATCTCTGTTTTTAACTTGTCTTGCATCAATCTATTGGTATGTTCTGTCTACATCTTACTTTAATTATGCCCTATAAGGTTAAAGTATATTTTCATCTTAGCATAAAAAATCTTCAAAATTTAACACATAATTCTACATCTTCTGCTTTGGAAGTTAAACCATCAACAAAGTTAGAAATACCATTGAATAAATACAATGTACCAACATTTTCTCCTTTTTCTATTACTAGGTCTCCTTTAATGACCTTCGAGGTTTTATCTGTGAAAGTTGTAACACAACCTTCGCTGCCTAATTTCCCTGTTTAAATCATACTTTTCTTCAACTCTGGAACATGCCTTAGCTCCTTTAATAACCATTGGTTTCAATTTTTCTATTTTACAAGAACTTTACCACATAAAATATGCATAAACACAAAGACATAAAACATATAAAATAAGAGAGACACAAATATATGTGGTTCACCCAACTTGGGCTATCTCCATGGAAACAACCAATCCTTCCTGTACATTATCTAGCAAAATGAAGAGACACAATCTACATCAGATCCGATGTAATATCCTCTTCTCTCTCACACAGTCCCCTTTGTGATTTCTCACTCAGAGTATACACACCATACACAAACGCAATACAAAACCCTTAAACAACAGACAAGTTTCCTTCTAGGGTGAAAAACCCTAAATTAAACATAACTTCTACTGCCAAATCATCTACCTAATGAACGACCCATATTGACTATGAAATTACAACATTTTACAAGGAAATTTTACATATTTTTTTAGCCTCGGGGGTGCTTCCCCCGAAACCCCCTCACAAGGGGGGCTCCAAAAGGCCGCCGACACCCCCCCAAGGAAACCCCCTCCCAAGGGGGGCTCCAAAAGGCCGCCGACACCCCCCCAAGACCCCCCTCATGAAGATGAAATGGCATTAAGAATAGGGTTCCAACATGGTGATACATATAAATAAAGAAGATAATCATGTTCCACACCCAACACAACATATGAATACAAAAATTAATTAGACTAGGGTTTGATCATAAAAACACACACATACAAAGCAAATAATTTCTAAGACATTGTGGGGCTCTTACTTACACATTCCATGAAACACTAATGAGTAACGATTTCAATATAGGAACATAAAAAACCCAATATTACCAACATTTCAAAGGTTCAAGACTTTATCCCTTATCATTCAACCCTAAGAAGTTAGTTTTTCCTGATCATATCATAATCCTAAACATGATATCATTAATAAAAACTTCAAATACAATATCCCTAAGCAGTTTAGGGTTTCAGACATTCACATTAGAATAACCTTCGGTTAGGGTTTTCCAAAACTTGTCTAGGGTTCTACAAAATCAATTAGAAATATGAGTGGGGTGGGTAGATTTATCAAGTGATGAATCACCTAGAATAAGAATCATTATGATTCAGTATAGACAGATATAACAATGCCAGTAAGATAATTTCAAATGAAAAAACCTTTAATATAAATAAATCAATGTTTTAAGGCATACCTTTGTTTCTTGACAAACCTTGTCTTGAGAGGCCCTCCTTCATACTTCTTGAGAGTATAACAATTATTTTCCTAATCAAGACCATAGAGGGAGAAATTTCATTAGTATTAATATAATCAAAACTGAAATAAGTATATGAAACCAAAAATGAGCCTAAAATGAGATACTTATCTTGAGGATTTGTTTAGGACTCCCTACAAAGCTTTGAGGGATACCTAAAACTTATAAACAAGAAAAATGTATTTTCAAAAAACATATTAAAGGCCTATAAATTATAAAACATCAAAAATATAAAATAAAATATCTAAAGCTACAAGAAAAGTACTTGGTAGTGTAAGTCTCTAATGTTAAATTCTCGAGGCTTGACTTCCTTTGAGTTTCCTTCTTCAACAATGTTGGCCAAATATCTCTCCATTTTCTTGTTTCTCAGATTTTCAAGATAGTCACTCCTATAGTGACCTTTCTTATGGAATTGATATTATTATACCTTGGACATGTCAACTTTATTCCTTGGCCCTTTATATTTCTTTCATTTATGTTCAGAAATATAGGCATTAGGTACTCCTTCAGGATTTGAAGCTAATGAGATACTTAATTCCTCTTGACTGTCGGCAATCCATTCTTCTTCAAAGGTGGGAGCTGCCATCCAATTATTAAATATGGCAGCAAATGCACCCCAAGTAGGTTTCAATCCTAATAGAGCATTGATCACAAGTTCTTTGTCTAGAACAATTTCATCAATGGCCAAAATATCATTCTTGATTATTTCTATATTCACAAACGAGACCAATGTGTCTTATTTTGTCATATTTGTAGTCCTTAGCTCATTTTTCAAAGTAGCTACTTGACGAATGTTCTTAACAGTGAATAAATTTGACAAGGCTTCATACATTTTGTGAGCATGGTCAATGTTGGCTATGAATGGGAAAAGGTTGTCCTTTATTCCTGCTACCTTTAAAGTCATGGCCACCAATTTAGTTCCCTTTATTTTAATTTTTCACCATCAAAATAATCCTTTGTAGGCTTATTTACTTTTCCTTTGACCAGGTATAGTACCTTATTCTTTTCAAGGATGAGGCCAATTCTCTTCTTCTAGGACCTGTAGTTTTAGGCTCCTTCAATTTTTTTTCTCCCTTGATTGTGTTAGACATCCTCCTTGAGTGTAGTAGACTCCTACCTCGAGATGATCCTTCAAATTGTTCCTTGATCAAGTGCTGAGGACTTCATTTTTCTTCCTTATTTCAAAAAATCTATGATATCATGTTAGAAAATCAGAAAGGCGGAAATATTTTCTTGATGTAGAAATTATACACTTGATGATTCTTATTATTCGATTATTTATGTCTTCGTTATTTTAGTTCATCAATAAATTACCAAAGCAACATCACATAAAACAATAGACACCAGATGCAGGAACTATGCCAGGGGGAAACCCCCCTTAAGGGGAAAACCCTCCTCGCATATGCTCCATTAGTCCCATCCTCCTACCCATAGTTGATCCAAAGTGGCCCATATTTCTACAACTCCCACAAAGTTTGAATGATGGCCACATTAACCTCTACTTTCTTTTCATGTGCTTGTACAAGTCTATCATTATCTTCTTTAAAACTCCTTATTTATTCCTATAAAATTCTCAATGTATCTTCCAAATTAGATGAATATCCAACACAATGCAATGTGAAATGTCTCACCTAAACCAATTCATGAAAAAATTAATGAACCTTAGTGTAATTTTGGGAGGATACATCCTGCAAGATCAACCATTAACCAAATACATGTATATCCATAATTGTAGCCTCATATAAACTTGTAACAAAAGGTATAATAGCGCATAAACCTCACTCTAGTTGGAGTAGAATCATGGATGCATAACCATACAAACTACAAAACATGACCTAATGTATAACCATACCAATGAAAATTTACTACACACCATCACAAGCAGAAGCGAAATGTAACCAAGCGTGAATGACCAAATCATTTTCAACATATAATCATCACACAAGAAAGCATACAAGGACACTACACAAGCATGACCAATATGTGACCTAGCATAAAAAAGCAATGCATATACAACATGTAACAATATGTAAGATAATGTGCATGGAAAATACACAAACATGAAAAATAGATAATCAGTCATACACACATTACCACATGTTGACAACGACACCATAAACACTTCCATGGGGACACCACTACCACCATGGCCAACAAAACATGTGTGCAATAAACAAATACACCATAAGTATGAAAAAAACACATGAAATCAACATAATGCATGATCAACACACTACCCATCCATTTTGAGAGTTGAACCATGCTCTGATACCACTCTATAATACCCTCATCCCACATCAACCCAAGTAACCAACCAACCAAGGTAAACATGTGAGGAGAGGCTACTAATATGAGATTTCACCTCATATCTGACCTTAAGGTAGTGGAACCGAGGGAAAGAAGACAAAGACACCTTACAAAACATCATCAACATCCCTAAGAGGTAGTCTGACCTCCCAGACCCCTAAACCCTGAGGGTGACTGAATTTTCAGCCCTTTTGGGCCATAGTCGTAGGTATGCCAAGGCACAATAATAGTTGGGAGCCTATAGCCGTAAGAACAACACAAAAAACATGCAGCAAGTGCCCGAATTGGTCAGTTATGTGTGTTCAACTACAATATTTATGCCACCTTTTTAATCATAGAGCCCAAGTCACTGCCCAGAACTTCAGGAAACTTTAGGAGATAATAAATAAGATTAAAAAAAAAGTTACAAAATCAATAAAATCATCAAAAACTCATCCAGACATCTCCTAGCCATGACAGGAATTTCATCAAGCATGTCGCAAACACTACATCTACAGGTGTAAACAACAAGTTTAGACATAGGGGTATCATACTTATCTAAGAATCACTAAAAGGAATTTTTCCCTTACATCATTAGCTGCAGTACAATATATTTGACCATAGATACATTATGCATTCATTTACAAGTAAAAACATAGATAGAGACATACATCATCATTAATAAAACATATTCTTATAGCCAACATAATAAAAACAGAAATACCATGTATACGATAGCAATAGAATCCACATAATAACCAATACATTTGCATACCAAATACCAAAGGAATGAGTTCTTCATTAATGCATGTAAAAAAAAATCGGAGTTGAGAATTCCACATTCAACCAAGCCATATATTAGTTTAGCCAAGTCTCACTTCAGCCAATAACCCCTGTGCCATATTCCAAGCATGAATGTGGGATATCACCAAACACATCAATCATAATCAATTCAGGGCCTCCAAAGGCCAAACCACCTCAACCCTCAACCAATGAATCCACCTCATGGTCGGAAATCAAAACCATCATTGATTGGTCTCTATCCAAGTTGTTCGAGGACTCCAGAGTGTTTTTTCCAACCAAGGCTTCGAGGACTAGTAACTCAACCCAAACTATTGCAGGGCTTCTAGAGAGTTTGTCCAACGAGGGCTTCCAACATTAGTAACTCAACCCACCTAGGGATTCCAAAGTGTTTTTCCAACCAAGGCTTCCACGACAAGTAACTCAACCCATAGTTGTTCGTCAGGCTTCCAGAGTGTTTTTCCAACCAAGGCTTCCATGAACTAATAACTCAACCAATAGCTAAATGAATCATGAAAACCAACAAGAAAATAATCAATGGAAATAAACCCATGACACCATGGCTATCCAGGAAATCCAAAGATGAGAGAAATCCACATGCATACACCATGCATGCTAAAACTAGTGAGGAAACCATGCATACAACTTGATACCTGCAATCAAATCTCTATATATTCGTTGATCCTGATGTCCACTTGCATTTTCCTTCTCCTTCTTTGCCTTCTTGGTTCAATCACCAATTATCCACACTCTCCAAGAGCGATCCAAGAAAAATCTAAGTATCCAATAGTATGAGAGGGAGAGAGTTCAATGAGAGAGCTCCAAAATGCACTGCCAAAAAGGTACCAACAGATTCTCAGAAGCCTTTTTATAGAAGAGGCTTATATTTTCTTCATTTTCCTCCTCACATGCAACCTGTGACATTTTACCTCCCCTTTCTCCTAATTTCCACTATTCTCATAAATAAATGTGTCAAAAATACTTTTTTCTTCTTTAATGATTTAGCCATAGCCTTTGCCATAAACGTAATAAACCATGTGAACACCCGCACTAGGATGTTTTTCCCAACATTCATCTTGGAATATGTCTCTCACGAACAATGGTTCTTATTTTAACTTTATTACATGGAATTTTGAGTAGGTTTGTTATAGGAAGGACGTTTTTGGTACAACGATGACGCAAGATGGACACATATGAAATTTCCAATTCATAGAAAAGATCAACAAAGTGAAATAACTATTGTGAGAGGTGAAGAGGAATCACAAGAAAGTGGTGCAACGAATGGTGGAGAGCAACAATTGCAATTGAGTGCACTGACATTTGGAATTGGTACAAGAAATGATGAACACATCGTACTACAATATCAAGAATTAAGATTTGGAATTGGCGCACTCAATAATGGCAAGTTATTTCTTTAGAAGTTAACCTATTAGGAACAAAAAGGGGCAAAGCATGTTGTGGCAAAGTACTAGTCACTAAGCAGAGTAATGGAAAACCTAGCATTTACAGAAATTCAGGCGGGGGGGGGGGGTGTTATTTGGAACAAATGCTTATGAATAAGAACAATGATAAAATGAAGAATTGAGTATAAATGGTTACCATAGCTGTATTCTTAGATTTTTGAATGTTAAATATGAATAGCGAATGGGGTAGAAGGGGTCAATTTCCAACCCATAGCACGAAACTCATAAAAAAATAGATGACATCCATAAAATATGCATACATGTAAAAAGGAGGATTATATTTGTAAATTTTGGAGGCTCTAAAACTTTGAACACCCTTTCATATGTTTTCAATTAAGTTCTTAGCCCAATTGAAATAAAAGCCTTTGAAGACTCTTTGAATAATGGGATCTAATTCTAAAGGAGAATGTGTAACATTGATTGTGGAAAAAATCATACAAAGCACTCAAACCACAAAAGATAGTTTAGGACTTAATTAGTGACTAATCACATATTCTTTAGAAGCTTCCTTTTTAAGTATCTTGTCACTATTTCTCTGTGATTTAATTAATTCATGCTTTCCTTTTTGGTAAAATCCTTAATGAATCGAACATTGTAATACAATTAGGGTTCAAGAAGTTTATAAATAACTTGAATATTATCTAGCCGCTTTACTTGTCAAGATCCATACATCTCATGAATTGGGAACCCATGAAATCATCTAATGGGAATGGGGGGAGGGTGAGCAATGAGGGTTCTTACAACTTCTCATAACTCTGCCCAATGTTAAAAATTGCACCTTGAGCTACCAAAATTTTTATTTTGTGAATTGACGAGAATTGGTTGAATCAATCCTCCTGTCCATAATACTTGTTAACTTGAATTTTCGAGGCTATCCAATATTAACTTCAGTGCTACCAAAATTTTCCTACCATTCCACAACCATGTCATCCTCTCCTTTCATTTTGAAATCAAATACATAGACAAAAATTAGGGGAAAATATTCACACCACTTGACAAAATAAATTCGTGTCATAATCAAAATTCCATAGGAGGTCTTCAACGTTTTAAACGAAAGTATAATATAACGTTCCACCTAGTTTTAAAATTTAGATATTGGATTTTCTTAAGCTTATTATGGCACATATCCTTATAAACCCGATATCAAATAATGCAACATCACGTCAACATAAAGATATCATATCTGGCCACCCATGATGTTTCTTTGCATAATTAACCTCCTCCCATATCAACATTTTCTATCATTGATTTAATCAACTAGCCATGTGCCAAGCTTTTCCAAGTTACCCGATGTTTAGCTGATGTGCGGCCCACTACCTGAATTATATGGCACCACCTAATTAGACATAAAATTATTTTGATTTTTTCCAAATTACTTGCTCCAGGCCCAATAATGTCAATAAAATCATCCCTATTTTCATAGTATCAATGGAACGGTCCAAGATTTGGATAAACAAATTTTACCTCACAAAGAAATTTCCAACAAATTTGAGGCATGCACAATGATTAACCTCAATGTTTCTATGTAAAAACTATATTTTATTTCGTGATCTTTGGTGGATGTAGTGAATTTCCAAATATTTGGTGGATGTCGTGAATTTCTGAAGTTAATGTCATTACACGAGAGGTGTGCTATGAGCAAACTACACAAGACTAATAATTAATTTGGACAATAAAGTATTTAGAATGGTTGGCACCATGGATTTTTAAGTGGTGATATTATCCATATTTTTAGTGACATTTTATAATTCCGATGGACATGAGAAACCATAACTTTATGGAATTAGGGCCACTTTACTAGCATTGGCAAGCAGATAGTGCAACTTTTTGACTTTGAGGTTAATAAAAATAAATCAATTAAATTCACTTGAAATTTACATTTAAAATATAGAGTTGTATTTAGTGTTATTTTTGAAAAGGTTTTCAAAATTACATATTTTTTATCTAATTTGTATAAAAAATCATATGTTTATTAAAAATTAAATTTGAATAACACAATTCAATATTTTTAACTAAAATTTCTCAATTAAATGTTATTATTTTTATATAAACAATAAATTACATATATATTATTTGATTAATTTTCTAAATCGGCATTCTCCATCCCTATGGCTATTATCACCCCGCAAATAAACTTTTGTAACTAAATTAAATTGAATTTAAGGTAGGGTTTTACCCATTCTTGTGCACTAGGCTTGATCTAGGTTGTGTCCAGTTTGAATGTTTTATAAAGCAGTTTTTATATCTTTATAAAATATAGTTTGAAATAGTTTTTCTTTTATAGCTGGTAAATATCAAGAGGAGTTGTATAGTTGGAGCTTGCACAGACAGACATACAGAGGGAGAACGAAGTCATTAACAGGAATATGGAAGGAAATATGGAAGGACGAGCTCAATACAGTGGGGATGATGCAAGAAGGACAAGATCAACATTGTGCAGGGAACGATTAACAGATTGCACAGGAATGATTCGGAGAGCAGGGTTTATATGTATGTTTTTTTTTTTAAATTATTATATTTTGTTAAATGTAAGACTTGTGATCCATAATGTAAATGAATGTCTTTATGTGATTAATCCAAAAAACATTCATCTACATTATTATATTTGTTAAGGAATTTTGTAATATTTAAATATTAAAAAATTCCATTCAATATTTTTATCTATTTTCTTGTTAAAATTATTATACTTATTAAGAAATTCTGTGATATTTGAATATTGAACAATAGCATGTTATATTCCTTTTAATATTGAAAATAATGCAAACAGGTATAAATGATGTTTTGTGATCCCTCCAAACGGCTAGGGCAGGGAGGACGTGGCATGGCCACTCACAAATTAGCCGTTGATTGAAAAAGATATTTTGATTATGATGTTCACAAGTTCAAGCCGTTGATTAAAAAAAGCTATATAATGAGCCGTTGATTGAAAAAGATATTTTGATTATGATGTTCACAAGTTCAAGCCGTTGATTAAAAAAAGCTATATAATGAGGATTTTGATTATGATGTTCACAAGTTCAAGTTGAAGGAGGATAAGGACGGTACCGGAGTGAATGGAATTAAGACGATGCCCTTCGGTGCGGGGAGGAGGAGGCACTAGCCACATCGCCGCTTCCAGCCGACCAGGATGCGTGCCCAGAACTAAGAGCTTCTCAATTAAGAGCGTTCATACAACTAGTTCCATGCGTTCATACATTCGATTCGTTCATGGATATTTGTGGATGAAGAGAATAATTAATTTTCAGAAGGACAAATAGTAATGGTTTAGTAAATTACATCTAGGTTTGCAGGTCTTCCTAGATTTTTTATTTTGATTGTTCAGCTAACATGTAGGTTTCTTTCGTAATTTTTTTTGTTAACCGGTTGTTCTTGAATCCAATCTTGTTGCCCTGCGAGACACTATTGGACCAATAACCTTTCTGAACCTTCGCCATTTAATATTCCTCCCACCCTCGACATTTTTTCCAATATTCTTCCCACCACTTCTTGCGTTGATGGTGAGATTTCCTTTCAGATTTTCTTTTCATAAATCAAAAGGTGCTCTACAAATTTGGATTTAGTTGGCTGCAACGCTTCCCAGAAGGCCCCCGTCTTCAATATTTTTTTCAAGACCACCGGAAAGAATCTGGACGAATGAAGGCCCCATGTTTCATTACTCCTCTGGAATGCAGGTCGTGATGCTTGCGGAGGCAAAGCACCATTATCATACAAATCGGAGGCAAGGTCACACAGGAAACCCGGAAACCCAGGATCATTGGCTGTAAAAAAAACCCCCAAGAAACCTAATTCTGGTCTCAACGCCAAAGGTAAGTTTCTGCGTCTTCGTTTTGTGTTTCTTGAATTAAAAGTTTCAAAGAATTATAAATAGAATTGTTTTTTCATTTTCATTTTCTGGTGGTTCTATAATTTTCTAATTAATACTTGTTTGTAATATCACTTATTTTTTTTGGATTTTTTCTAAGCGTGCACGTATTCATGATCTCTGTATTAAAAGATTTGATTGATAAGGTTTATGCCTTCTTTTAATGCTTGCGCCTTCTTTTAATCAACCGTTGTCTGTGTCAGGTACTACTAAAATCAACTTGCAAGGTTTCACAGGAAACCCGGAAACCCAGGAGCATTGGCTGTAAACAAAACCCTCAAGAAACCTAATTCTGGTCTCGACGCCAAAAGTAAGTTTCTGCGTCTTCGTTTTGTGTTTCTTGAATTAAAAGTTTCAAGTAAACCCATTTCAAAGAATTATAAATAGATTTTTTTTTTCGTTTTCATTTTCTGGTCGTTCTATAATTTTCGAATTAATACTTGTTTGTAATATCACTTTCTTTTTTTGGATTACAACTATATTTTCTCAGTCTACTGTTAAAACAAAAACCAGTCTATTTCTCTTAGTTTTATTGTTCCTAGTTTTATTATTCCATTTTTCTTCTGTCCTTCGCTATCACAGATGCCATAGTTTCTTATTAATTAACATCAGCTGGTGTAATCTCTTTGTCTTTCATTTCTCCGTTGTAATTTAGATATTTTTTTGTTGGATTAATCAAATCAAATTTCTAGATAAATTGAATTTTCTTTGATGTTTTTTCAGGTATGTTTTGAGAATTTTGATTCCATCTATTATATTCATCTTAATATCAAATATCAAATCAAATGTATGGGCATATTAAATTTTTCTTTGATTTTTTTGCAAGTATATTTTAAGGATCTTGATTATATAGATAATATATAACTTGAATATTAGTTTGTTTTCAATTTTTTTTTCAAATAGAAATATTTGAAATATTTATAAATTAGTAAAATAATAAATATTGTTTTTCAAATTTTATAAATGAATCTATGAAATAATTAGATATCTTCATCTATAAATAAAATTCAACAGTTGCACCATACTTAATTGAATTGGAAATTAGGTCAAATCTGAAAAGGAAATAAGGATATTGGATAATTCATTACATTCAAATAATTCCATTTTTATTTATAAATTAACTTTTTAGATTTTTTTAATAACGAGAATGTCAAACCACAAGTATTGGTTGGTTAGCTTTATAGTTTTGTGAGCTTTTTTACAATTGAATAGAATTGGAAATTGGGTCAAATAAGGAAATTGGAGAATTCCCTTAGTAGAATTAATTCAATTTTATTTATAAATTAATTTTTTGTAACCTTCTAACAACCAGAAAGTCAAATCACAAGTATTGGTTGATTTGCTTTATAGTTTTGTGAGTTTTTTTTTCAATTAAAAATATTAGTTGACTTAACATATGGTTCTTAAAATCAGTTTTGGATGATTTGCTTTATAGTTTTGTGAGTCTTTTTTTTTTCAATTAAAAATATTAGTTGACTTAACATGTGCCTCTTAAAATCAGCTTTGGATGACCTTTTCCAATAAATAAGTATTTTTTCTAATAATTTAGATGAGATTAATGGATTTCTCAAAAAGATTTTCAATTATGTTTTTATGTTCTACTAATATGTTTTTCATTTAAAAATAAATTTTCATTTATATCTTATAACTCATGTTAGATTTTGTTTTTACATTATTATTATGGTTAAATTCAATATATTTTAAATTCTATTTTCATACATTCAATTTATTTTAAAGAATTTCTCTTATATTTAAAATTTTATTAATAGCTTTTAATTTATTTTGTTTTTTGAATGATTTCTTCATTAATATTCTAATATAGAGTAATGTAGCTTAAGCTTGAGTAGCCTAGCCTAGGCTACTAAAGACTACACTAAGGTAAGCTAGAGTAGGCTAGGTTAGGCTAGAATAGGCTAGACTAACTTAGGATAGGCTAGGCTAGACTAGACTAGGATAGGCTAGGTAAGAATAGTTTAGGCTAGGCAAAGCTAGGTTAGGCTACTATACCCTAGGATAGAGTACGTTAGGCTAGGCTAGGTCAAGCTAAGCTTAGGCTAGTCTAGGATAGGATAGGATAGGCTAGGATAGGATAGGTTAGGCTAGGCTACTATAGCCTAGCATAAAGTAGGTTAGGCTAGGCTACTATAGCCTAGCATAGAGTGGGTTAGTCTAAGATAGCTCAAACTAAGATAGGCTAGGCTAGGCTAGGATAGCTTACACTAGGTTAGGCTAGGCTAGGTAAGACTACACTAGGGTAGGTTAGCTTAGGTTAGCTTACGCAAGCTTAGGCTAGGATAAGCTAGGATAGGTCACGCTAGGCTAGGCTAGGCTAGGCTAGGTTAGGGGGAGCTAGGTTAGGGTAGGCTACGCTAGGTTAGGTTAGGCTATGTTATGTTAGGCTAGGATAGGCTAGGCTAGGATAGGCTAGGCTAGGCCAGGCAAAGGCTAGGCTAGGCTAAGGCTAGGCTAGGCTAGGCTAAGGCTAGGCAAGGCTAGGCTAAGGCTAGGCTAGGCTAGGCTAAGGCTAGGGTAGGCTAAGGCTAGGCTAGGCTAGGCTAGGCTAGGCTAGGGTAGGCTAGGTTAGGTTAGGTTAGGTTAGGATAGGATAGGTTAGGGTAGGTTAGCTTAGCTTAGCTTAAGCTAGGGTAGGGTAGGTTAGGTTAGGTTAGGTTAAGCTAGGGTAGGGTAGGTTAGGTTAGGCTAGGCTAGTTTAGGTTAGGTTAGGTTAGGTTAAGCTAGGGTAGGGTAGGGTAGGGTAGGGTAGGGTAGGTTAGGTTAGGTTAGGCTAGGCTAGGCTAGGTTAGGTTAGGTTAGGTTAAGTTAGGGTAGGTTAGGTTAGGCTAGGTTAGGTTAGGTTAGGCTAGGTTAGGCTAGGTTAGGTTAGGCTAGGCTAGGCTAGGTTAAGGTAGGCTAGGCTAGGCTAGGCTAGGCTAGGGTAGGTTAGGATAGGTTAGGATAGGTTAGCTTAGGTTAGGTTAGGCTAGGTTAAGGCTAGGGTAGGGTAGGTTAGGTTAGGTTAGGTTAAGCTAGGGTAGGGTAGGTTAGGTTAGGCTAGGCTCGGCTAGGCTAGGTTAGAGTAGGCTACGGTAGGCTGGGGTAGGCAATGGTAGGTTAGGCTAGGTTAGGCTAGGGTAGGTTAGGGTAGGCTACGTTAGGTTAGGCTAGGGTAGCTTAGGCTAGCTTAGGCTAGGTTAGGATAGGGTAGGTTAGGGTAGGCTAGGTTAGGTTAGGGTAGGGTAGGGTAGGCTAGGCTAGGCTAGGCTATGCTAAGTTAGGCTAGGATAGGTTAGGCTACGCTAGGTTAGGTTAGGTTAGGCTAGGATAGATTAGGTTAGGTTAGGTTAGGTTAGGATAAGCTAGCGTAGGGTAGGTTAGGTTAAGCTAGGGTAGGCTAGGTTAGGTTAGGTTAGGTTAGGTTAGGCTAGGCTAGGTTAGGTTAGGTTAGGTTAGGCTAGGTTAGGTTAGGTTATGTTAGGTTAAGCTAGGGTAGTGTAGGTTAGGTTAGGTTAGGTTCGACTAGCCTAGGATAGGCTAGGTTAAGGTAGGCTAGGCTAGGCTAGGCTAGGCTAGGATAGGTTAGGATAGGTTGGGCTAGGATAGGTTAGGTTAGGGTAGGTTAGGTTATGTTAGGGTAGGGTAGGTTAGGTTAGGTTAGGTTAGGTTACGCTAGGGTAGCGTAGGTTAGGGTAGGTTAGGTTAGGTTAGGTTAGGCTATGGTAGGCTACGGTAGGTTAGGCTAGGTTAGGGTAGGCTAGGTTAGGGTAGGCTAGGTCAGGCTATGCTACGTTAGGCTAGGATAGGTTAGGCTTGGATAGGTTAAGTGAGGCTAGGCTAGGTTAGGTTAGGTTAGGCTAGGTTAGGTTAGGCTAGGTTAGGTTAGGTTAGGCTAGGTTTGGTTAAGCTAGGGTAGGTTGGGTTAAGCTAGGGTAGGTTAGGTTAGGTTAGGTTAGGTTAGGCTAGGCTAGGCTAGGCTACGGTAGGGTAGGGTAGGTTAGGCTAGGCTAGGGTAGGCTAGGATGGGCTAGGGTGTTCTAGGCTAGGCTAGGCTAGGCCATGATAGGTTAGGTTAAGTTAGGTTAAGTTAGGTTAGGTTAGGTTAGGTTAAGCTAGGATAGGATAGGGTAGGGATAGTTACTCTAGGCTAGGCTAGGCTAGGCTAGGCTAGGTTAGGATAGGGAAGGTTAGGCTAGGGTAGGGTAGGTTAGACTAGGCTAGGCTATGTTACGTTAGGTTAGGCTAGGGTAGGGTAGGCTAGGTTAGATTGGGCTAGGTTAGGGTAGGCTATGTTAGCTTAGGCTAGGCTAGTCTAGGCTAGGTTAGGGTAGGCTAGGCTAGGGTAGGCTATAGTAGGCTAGGCTAGGTGAGGTTATGATATGGTAGGTTAGGGTAGGGATAGTTAGGTTAGGTTAGGCTAGGCTAGGGTAGGTTAGGTTAGACTAGGCTAGGCTATGGTAGGTTAGGTTAGGGTAGGGTAGGGTAGGGTAGGTTAGATTGGGCTAGGTTAGGGTAGGCTAGGTTGGCTTAGACTAGGTTAGGCTAAGCTAGGCTAGGCTAGGCTAGACAACGTTAGGCTAGGCTAGGATAGGCTAGGATAGGCTACGCTACACTATGCTAGCCCAGGATAGGCTAGGCTAGGCTAGGCTATGCTAGGATATGCTAGGCTAGTATAGGTTAGGCTAGGATAGGTTAAGCTAGGCTAGGATAGGTTAGGCTAGGGTAGGCTAGGCCAAGGTAGGCTAGGGTAGGATAGGGTAAGGTAGGATAGGTTGGGGTAGGGTAGGTTAAGCTAGGCTAGGTTAGGCTAGGTTAGGTTAGGTAGGCTATGATAGGGTGTGCTAGGGTACGGTAGGTAAGACTAGGCTAGGTTAAGCTAGGCTAGGTTAGGCTAGCAGAGGCTAGGCTAGGCTAGGCTAGACTAGGCTAGGTTAGGTTAGGGTAGGGTATGTTATGTTAGGCTAGGTCAAGTTAGGTTAGGTTAGGTTAGGTTAGGTTATGCTAGGCTATGTTAGGGTTGGCTACGTTAAGTTAGGTTAGGCTAGGGTAGGTTAGGTTAGGCTAGGATAGGTTAGGCTAGGTTAGGTTAGGCTAGGGTGTGATAGGCTAGGGTAGGTAAGAATACACTAGTTTAGGCTAGGGTAGGTAAGACTACACTATTTTAGGCTAGGATAGGTTAGGCTAGGCTAGGGTAGGTTAGGTTAGGCTAGGATAGGCTAGGCTAGGCTATGTTAGGCTAGGCTATGTTATGTTAGGTTAGGTTAGGTTAGGTTAGGTTAGGTTAGGCTATGCTAGGTTAGGCTAGGCCAGGTTAGGCTAGGCTAGGCTATGCTAGGCTAGGCTACGCTAGGCTAGCATAAGATAGGGTAGGTTAGGTTAGGTTAGGTTAGGTTTGGCTAGGTTAGGTTAGGCTAGGTTAGGCTAGGCTAGGGTAGGCTAGGGTAGGCTAGGCTAGGCTAGGTTAGGCTAGGTCAGGCTAGGCTTGCCAAACCTTGTTGGTGTGCTTCCGCCCCACCATGATGATATTGAGTTTGTTTACCTCTATTTGATCTTTGCCCCATATGCATCCTACCCATGGAGTTTCAGACTCATGGGAAGTATCTCTCATTTGGCCAATGAGGTGGGAAATGTGAATAGAGACCATAGCAAGACTGATGCACACATTAGATATTTTTGTACACTCTATGTCTAGGATTACATGTGTCCAACCACTTGATCTGGGATCAAGTATAGCAAGGTTTCAGACCTCCAACTGACATTGGGTCAGTGAAACTAAATTGGGGTTAGTATATGACTCTCTCGAGTCCAAGAGACATTTTGGACCTCCAAATGACTTTGAGTCACTGAAACTATCTTCAGGTTAACATATGACTTTCTTGAGTCCAAGAGAGGTTTCAAACCGCCAACCGACTTCGGTTCAGTTAAACCAACTTTGGGTTGGTGTGTGACTCTTTTGAGTCCTATAGAGGTTTCAGACCTCTAAGCTCACTTCAGGTTAGCTGTGAGTGATGTCCTTATGACTCAAATTTTTTTTTGAAATAAATAAGCCAGCGAAGCAAGTTACGGTGGGATGACGCACGATGTTTGGAGGGCAGTGGTGGATGGAGTTCTCCCTAGTTGAGAGAGTGTGTTAATTTTGGGCAACAAAGTCTAAAATCCATGATGTCATGCTCAAATGATTATGCCAATATTTTTATTGGATTCCTCTTTCAGAGAGGTGCAAGATCAATCCAAAGATCATCTTTATCGGATGAGCAGAACATGTATTTTGAATTTATTCCACATGTGCAAGGTCAACCTAATTTATCCCACATGCATAAGAGATGTTCCACACACCCCCACAGATGTCTATATATTGGAGATACTTGGATTTCATTACACACAAAATTTGTGGAGGCATTTTTCTTCTCCCTTGGATAGTGATGGAGCAATGTTCTTGGTTTTACGTTTAGGGCTTCTTGGTGCAATATCTTGGTGGAGTATTCTTGATGAAATGTCCTGGGGTTGTGTGATATATGTGGTTGGCTGACCTTATGACCACTTTGCTAGTTGAACCATCCTGCTAATCACCGTAACGCCACCATTATTTATCTCTGTTTTTAACTTGTCTTGCATCAATCTATTTTTATGTTCTGTCTACATCTTACTTTAATTATGCCCTATAAGGTTAAAGTATATTTTCATCTTAACATTAAAAATCTTCAAAATTTAACACATAATGCTACATCTTCTACTTTGGAAGTTAAACCATCAACAAAGTTAGAAATACCATTGAATAAATACAATGTACCAACATTTTCTCCTTTTTCTATTACTAGGTCTCCTTTAATGACCTTCGAGGTTTTATCTGTGAAAGTTGTAACACAACCTTCGCTGCCTAACTGCCCTGTTTAAATCATACTTTTCTTCAGCTCTCGAACATGCCTTAGCTCCTTTAATAACCATTGGTTTCAATTTTTCTATTTTACAGGAACTTTACCACATAAAATATGCAGAAACACAAAGACATAAAACATAGAAAATAAGAGAGACACAAATATATGTGGTTCACCCAACTTGGGCTATTTCCATGGAAACAACCAATCCTTCCTATACATTATCCAGCAAAATGAACAGACATAATCTACATCAGATCCGATGTAATATCCTCTTCTCTCTCACACAGTCCCCTTTGTGATTTCTCACTCAGAGTATACACACCATACACAAACGCAATACAATACCCTCAAACAACAGAGAAGTTTCCTTCTAGGGTGAAAAACCCTAAATTAAACATAACTTCTACTGCCAAATCATCTACCTAATGAACGACCCATATTGACTATGAAATTACAACATTTTACAACGAAAATTTACATATTTTTTTAGCCTCGGGGGTGCTTCCCCCGAAACCCCCTCCCAAGGGGGGCTCCAAAAGGCCACCGACACCCCCCCAAGACCCCCCTCATGAAGATGAAATGACATTAGGAATAGGGTTCCAACATGGCGATACATATAAATAAAGAAGATAATCATGTTCCACACCCAACACAACATATGAATAAAAAAATTAATTAGACTAGGGTTTGATCATAAAAACACACACATACAAAGAAAATCATTTCTAAGACATTGTGGGGCTCTTACTTGCACATTCCACGAAACCCTAATGAGTAACGATTTCAATATAGGAACATAAAAAACCCAATATTACCAACATTTCAGAGGTTCAAGACTTTATCCCTTATCATTCAACCCTAAGAAGTTAGTTTTTCCTGATCATATCAAAATCCTAAACATGATATCATTAATAAAAACTTCAAATACAATATCCCTAAGTAGTTTAGGGTTTTAGACATTCACATTAGAATACCCTTCGGTTAGGGTTTTCCAAAACTTGTCTAGGGTTCTACAAAATCAATTAGAAATATAAGTGGGGTGGGTAGATTTATCAAGTGATGAATCACCTAGAATAAGAATCATTATGATTCAGTATAGACAGATATAACAATGCCAGTAAGATAATGTCAAATGAAAAAACCTTTAATATAAATAAATCTATGTTTTAAGGCATACCTTTGTTTCTTGACAAACCTTGTCTTGAGAGGCCCTCCTTCATACTTCTTGAGAGTATAACAATTCTTTTCCTAATCAAGACCATAGAGGGAGAAAGTTCATTAGTATTAATATAATCAAAACTGAAATAAGTATATGAAACCAAAAATGAACCTAAAATGAGATACTTATCTTGAGGATCTGTTTAGGACTCCCTACAAAGCTTTGAGGGATACCTAAAACTTATAAACAAGAAAAATGTATTTTCCAAAAATATATTAGAGGCCTATAAATTATAAAACATCAAAAATATAAAATAAAATATCTAAAGCTACAAGAAAATTACTTGGTAGTGTAAGTCTCTAATGTTAAATTCTCCAGGCTTAACTTCCTTTGAGTTTCCTTCTTCAACAATGTTGGCCAAATATCTCTCTATTTTCTTGTTTCTCGGATTTTCGAGATAGTCACTCCTATAGTGACCCTTCTTATTGAATCGATATTATTATACCTTGGACATGTCAACTTTATTCCTTGGCCCTTTATATTTCTTTCATTTATGTTCAGAAATATAGGCATTAGGTACTCCTTCACGATTGGAAGCTAATGAGATACTTAATTCCTCTTGACTGTCAGCAATCCATTGTTCTTAAAAGGTGGGAGCTACCATCCAATTATTAAATATGGCAAAAAATGCACCCCAAGTAGGTTTCAATCCTAATAGAGCATTGATCACGAGTTCTTTGTCTAGAACAATTTCATCAATGGCCAAAATATCATCCTTGATTATTTCTATATTCACAAATGAGGCCAATGTGTCTTATTTTTTCATATTTGTAGTCCTTAGCTCATTTTTCAAAGTAGCTACTTGACGAATGTTCTTAAGAGTGAATAACTTTGACAAGGCTTCATACATTTTGTGAGCATGGTCAATGTTGGCTATGAATGGGAAAAGGTTGTCCTTTATTCCTGTTACCATTAAAGTCATGGCCACCAATTTAGTTCCCTTTATTTTACTTTTTCACCATCAAAATAATCCTTTGTAGGCTTCTTTACTTTTCCTTTGACCAGGTATAGTACCTTATTCTTTTCAAGGATGAGGCCAATTCTCTTCTTCTAGGACCTGTAGTTTGAGGCTGCTTCAATTTTTTTTCTCCCTTGATTGTGTTATACATCCTCCTAGAGTGTAGTATACTCCTACCCCGAGATGATCCTTCCAATTGTTCCTTGGTCAAGTGCTGAGGACTTCATTTTTCTTCCTTATTTCAACAAATTTATGATATCATGCTAGAAAATCAGAAAGGCGGAAATATTTTCTTATTCTTGAAAATTACTTGTGATGTTTCTTATTATTACGATTTTTTATATCTTTGTTCTTTTAGTTCATCAAGAAATTACCAAAGCAACATCACATAAAACAATAGACACCAGATGAGGGAACTATGCCAGGAGGAAACCCCCCTTAAGGGGAAAACCCTCCTCACATATGCTCCATTAGTCCCATCCTCCTACCCATAATTGATCCTAAGTGGCCCATATTTCTACAACTCCCACAAAATTTGAATGATGGCCAGATTAACCTCTACTTTCTTTTCATGTGCTTGTACAAGTCTATCATTATCTTCTTTAAAACTCCTTATTTGTTCCTATAAAATTCTCAATGTATCTTCCAAATCAGATGAATATCCAACACAATGCAATGTGAAATGTCTCACCTAAACCAATTCATGGAAAAACTAACGAACCTTAGTGTAATTTTGGGAGGATACATCCAGCAAGATCAACCATTAACCAAATACATGTATATCCATAATCGTAGCCTCATAAAAACTTGTAACAAAAGGTATAATAGCACATAAACCTCACTCTAGTTGGAGTAGAATCATGGATGCATAACCATACAAACTACAAAACATGACCTAATGTATAACCATACCAATGAAAATTTACTACACACCATCACAAGCATAAGAGAAATGTAACCAAGCGTGAATGACCAAATCATTTTCAACATATAATCATCACACAAGAAAGCATACAAGGACACTACACAAGCATGACCAATATGTGACCTAGCATAAAAAAGCAATGCATATACAACATGTAACAATATGTAAGATAACGTGCATGGACAATACACAAACATGAAAAATAGATAATCAGTCATACACACATTACCACATGTTGACAATGACACCATAAACACTTCCATGGGGACACAACTACCACCATGGCCAACAAAACATGGGTGCAATAAACAAATACACCATAAGTATGAAAAAAACACATGAAATCAACATAATGCACGATCAGCACACTACCCATCCATTCTGAGAGTTGAACCATGCTCTGATACCACTCTATAACACCCTCATCCCACATCAACCCAAGTAACCAACCAACCAAGGTAAACATGTGAGGAGAGGCTACTAATATGAGATTTCACCTCATATCTGACCTTAAGGTAGTGGAACCGAGGGAAAGAAGACAAAGACACCTTACAAAACATCAACAACATCCCTAAGAGGTAATCCGACCTCCCAGACCCCTAACCCGTGAGGGAGACTAAATTTTCAGCCCTTTTGGGCCATAGTCGTAGGTATGCCAAGGCAAAATAATAGTTGGGAGCCTATAGCCGTAAGAAAAAGATAAAAAACATGCGGCGAGGGCCCCAATTGGTCAGTTATGTGTGTTCAACTACAAGATTTATGCCACCTTTTTAGCCATAGAGCCCAAGTCACTGCCCAGAACTTCATGAAAGTTTAGGAGATAATAAATAACATTAAAAAAAAAGTTACAAAAGCAATAAAATCATCAAGAACTCATCCAGACATCTCCTAGCCATGACAGGAATTTCATCAAGCATGTCGCAAACATTGCATCTACAAGTGTAAACAACAAGTTTAGACATAGGGGTCTCATACTTATCTAAGAATCACTAAAAGGCATTTTTCCCTTACATCATTAGTTGCAGTACAATATATTTGACCATAGATACATTATGCATTCATTTACAAGTAAAAACATAGATAGAGACATACATCATCATTAATAAAACATATTCTTATAGCCAACATAATAAAAACAAAAATACCATGTATACGATAGCAATAGAATCCACATAATAACCAATACATTTGCATACCAAATACCAAAGAAATGAGTTCTTCATTAATGCATGTAAAAAAAAATCAGAGTTGGGAATTCCACGTTCAACGAAGCCATATATTAGTTTAGCCAAGTCTCACTTCAGCCAATAACCCCTGTGCCATATTCCAAGCATGAATGTGGGATATCACCAAACACATCAATCATAATCAATTCAGGGCCTCCAAAGGCCAAACCACCTCAACCCTCAACCAATGACTCCACCTCATGGTCGGAAATCACAACCATCATTGATTGGTCTCTATCCAAGTTGTTCGAGGACTCCAGAGTGTTTTTTCCAATCAGGGCTTCGAGGACTGGTAACTCAACCCAAACTATTATAGGGTTTCTAGAGTGTTTGTCCAACGAGGGCTTCCAACATTAGTAACTCAACGCACATAGGGCTTCCAAAGTGTTTTTCCAACCAAGGATTCCACGACAAGTAACTCAACCCATAGTTGGTCGTCGGGCTTTCAGAGAGTTTTTCCAACCAAGGCTTCCATGAACTAATAACTCAACCCATAGCTAAATGAATCATGAGAACCAACAATAAAATAATCAATGGAAATAAACCCACGACACCATGGCTATCCAGGAAATCCAAAGACGAGGGAAATCCAAATGCATACACCATGCATGCTAGAACTAGTGAGGAAACCATGCATACAACTTGGTACCTGCAATCAAATCTCTCTCTATTCGTTGATCCTGATGTCCACTTGCATTTTCCTTCTCCTTCTTTGCCTTCTTGCTTCAATCACCAATTATCCACACTCTCCAACAGCGATCCAAGAAAAATCGAAGTATCCAATAGTATGAGAGGGAGAGAGATAAATGAGAGAGCTCCAAAATGCACTGCCAAAAAGGTACCAACAGATTCTCAGAAGCCTTTTTATAGAAGAGGCTTATATTTTCTTCATTTTCCTCCTCACATGCAACATGTGACATTTTACCTCCCCTTTCTCCTAATTTCCACTATTCTCATAAATAAATGTGTCAAAAATACTTTTTTCTTCTTTAATGATTTAGCCATAGCCTTTTCCATAGACGTAATAAACCATGTGAACACCCGCACTAGGATGTTTTTCCCAACATTTATCTTGGAATATGTCTCTCACGAACAATGGTTATTATTTTAACTTTATTACATGGAATTTTATGTAGGTTTGTTATAGGAAGGACATTTTTGGTACAACGATGATGCAAGATGGACACATATGAAATTTCCAATTCATAGAAAAGATCAACAAAGTGAAATAACTATTGTGAGAGGTGAAGTAGAATCACAAGAAAGTGGTGCAACGAATGGTGGAGAGCAACAATTGCAATTGAGTGCACTGAAATTTGGAATTGGTACAAGCAATGATGAACACATCGTACTACAATATCAAGAATTAAGATTTGGAATTGGCGCACTCAATAATGGCAAGTTATTTCTTTAGAAGTTAACCTATTAGGAACAAAAAGGGGCAAAGCATGTAGTGGCCCTTTAAAACCACAAATTACTAGGTAGAAAAGTTTTCCTCGAAGTACTAGTCACTAACCAGAGTAATGGAAAACCTAGCATTTACAGAAATTCAGGAGGGAGGGGGGGTGTTATTTGGAACAAATACTTATGAATAAGAACAATGATAAAATGAATAATTGAGTATAAATGGTTACCATAGCTGTATTCTTAGATTTTTGAATGTTAAATATGAATAGCGAATGGGGTAGAAGGGGTCAATTTCCAACCCATAGCACGAAACTCATAAAAAAATAGATGGCATCCATAAAGTATGCATACATGTAAAAAGGAGGATTATATTTGTAAATTTTGGAGGCTCTAAAACTTTGAACACCCTTTCATATGTTTTCAATTAATTTCTTAGCCCAATTGAAATAAAAGCCTTTGAAGACTCTTTGAATAATGGGATCTAAGTCTAAAGGAGAATGTGTAACATTGATTGTGGAAAAAATCATACATAGCACTCAAACCACAAAAGATAGTTTAGGACTTAATTAGTGACTAATCACATATTCTTTAGAAGCTTCCTTTTTTAAGTATCTTGTCACTATTTCTCTGTGATTTAATTAATTCATGCATTCTTTCTCCAAATACACCACATTCCTTTTTGGTAAAATCGTTAATGAATCGAACATTGTAATAAAATTAGGGTTCAAGAAGTTTATACATAACTTGAATATTATCTAGCCACTTTACTTGTCAAGATCCATACATCTCATGAATTTGGAACCCATGAAATCATCTAATGGGAATGGGGGGAGGGTGAGCAATGAGGGTTCTTACAACTTCCCATAACTCTGCCCAATGATAAAAATTGCACCTTGAACTACCAGAATTTTTATTTTGTGAATTGACGAGAATTGGTTGAATCAATCCTCTTGTCCATAATACTTGTTAACTTGAATTTTTGAGGCTATCCAATATTAACATCAGTGCTACCAAAATTTTCCTACCATTCCACAACCACGTCATCCGCTCCTTTCATTTTGAAATAAAATACATAGACAAAAATTAGGGGAAAATATTCACACCACTTGACAAAATAAATTCGTGTCATAATCAAAGTTCCATAGGAGGTCTTCAAAGTTTTAAACGAAAGTATAATATAACGTTCCACCTAGATTTAAAAATTAGATATTGGATTTTCTTAAGCTTATTCTGGCACATATCCTTATAAACCTGATATGAAATAATGCAACATCACGTCAACATAAAGATATCATATCTGGCCACCCATGATGCTTCTTTGCATAATTAACCTCCTCCCATATCAACATTTTCTATCATTGATTTAATCAACTAGCCATGTGCCAAGTATTTCACATAATACAAAGTTCAAACCACGTGACATAGTCTAAAACACCCCAAAGTGATCAATGGTGGCTAAAGCACATCAAAAGAAAGGATTTAACTCTGAAGTTACCCGATGTTTAGCCGATGTGCGGCCCACTACCTGAATTATATGGCACCACCTAATTAGACATAAAATTATTTTGATTTTTTCCAAATTACTTGCTCCAGGCCCAATAATGTCAATAAAATCATCCCTATTTTCATAGTATCAATGGAACGGTCCAAGATTGGGATAAACAAATTTTACCTGACAAAGAAATTTCCAACAAATTGGAGGCATGCACGATGATTAACCTCAATGTTTCTATGTAAAAGCTATATTTTATTCCGTGATCTTTGGTGGATGTAGTGAATTTCCAAATATTTGGTGGATGTCGTGAATTTCTGGAGTTAATGTCATTACAGAAGGAGAGGTGTGCTATGAGCAAAATACACAAGATTAATAATTAATTTGGACAATAAAGTATTTAGAATTGTTGGCACCATGGATTTTTAAGTGGTGATATTATCCATATTTTTAGTGACATTTTATAATTCCGATGGACATGAGAAACCATAACTTTATGGAATTAGGGCCACTTTACTAGCATTGGCAAGCAGAAAGTGCAACTTTTTGACTTTGAGGTTAATAAAAATAAATCAATTAAATTCACTTGAAATTTACATTTAAAATATAGAGTTGTCTTTAGTGTTATTTTTGAAAAGTTTTCAAAATTACTATTTCTATCTAATTTGTATAAAAATCATATATTTATTAAAAATTAAATTTGAATAACACAATTCAATATTTTAACTAAAATTTCTCAATTTAATATTATTATTTTTTTATATAAACAATAAATTACATATATATTATTTGATTAATTTTCTAAATCGGCATTCTCCAATCCCTATCGCTATTATCACCCCGCAAATAAACTTTTGTAACTAAATTAAATTGAATTTAAGGTAGGGTTTTACCCATTCTTGTGCGCTAGGCTTGATCTAGGTTGTGTCCAGTTTGAATGTTTTATAAAGTAGTTTTTATATCTTTATAAAATATAGTTTGAAACAGTTTTTCTTTTATAGCTCGTAAATATCAAGAGGAGTTGTATAGTTGGAGGTTGCACAAACAGTCATACAGAGGGAGAACGGAGTCATTAACAGGAATATGGAAGGAAATATGGAAGGACGAGCTCAATACAGTGGGGGATGATGCAAGAAGGACAAGATCAACATTGTGCAGGAAACGACGAACAGATTGCACAGGAATGATTTGGAGAGCAGGGTTTATATGTATGTTTTTTTTTTAAATTATTATATTTTGTTAAATGTAAGACTTTTGTGATCCATAATGTAAATGAATGTATTTATGTGATTAATCCAAAAAACACTCATCTACATTATTATATTTATTAAGGAATTTTGTAATATTTAAATATTAAAAAAATCCATTCAATATTTTTATCTATTTTCTTGTTGAAATTATTATACTTATTAAGAAATTTTGTGATATTTGAATATTAAAAAATAGCATAATCCAAACATGATGTTTTGTGATCCCTCCAAATGGCTAGGGCAGGGAGGACGTGGCATGGCCACTCACAAATTAGCCGTTGATTGAAAAAGATATTTTGATTATGATGTTCACAAGTTCAAGCCGTTGATTAAAAAAGGCTATATAATGAGGATTTTGATTATGATGTTCACAAGTTCATCTACATTATTATATTTATTAAGGAATTTTGTAATATTTAAATATTAAAAAAATCCATTCAATATTTTTATCTATTTTCTTGTTGAAATTATTATACTTATTAAGAAATTTTGTAATATTTCAATATTAAGAAATAGCATGTTATATTCCTTTTAATATTGAAAATAATCCAAACAGGTATAAATGATGTGGTGTGAACCCTCCAAACGGCTAGGGCAGGGAGGACGTGGCATGGCCACTCACAAATTAGCCGTTGATTGAAAAAGATATTTTGATTATGATGTTCACAAGTTCAAGCCGTTGATTAAAAAAGGCTATATAATGAGGATTTTGATTATGATGTTCACAAGTTCAAGTTGAAGGAGGATAAGGATGGTACCGGAGTGAATGGAATTAAGACGATGCCCTTCGGTGCGGGGAGGAGAAGGCACTAGCCACATCACCGCTCCAAGCCGACCAGGGTGCGTGCCCAGAACTAAGAGCTTCTCAATTAAGAGCGTTCATACAACTAGTTCCATGCGTTCATACATTCGATTCCTTCATGGATATTTGTGGATGAAGAGAAGGGAGTTCAGGAATAATTAATTTTCAGAAGGATAAATAGTAATGGTTTACATTCATTTTAGTAAATTACATCTAGGTTTGCAGGTCTTCCTAGATTTTTTATTTTGATTGTTCAGCTAACATGTAGGTTTCTTTCGTAATTTTTTTTGTTAACAGGTTGTTCTTGAATCCAATCTTGTTGCCCTGCCAGACACTATTGGACCAATAACCTTTCTGAACCTTCGCCATTTAATATTCCTCCCACCTTCGACATTTTTTCCAATATTCTTCCCACCACTTCTTGCGTTGATGGTGAGATTTCCTTTCAGATTTTCTTTTCATAAATCAAAAGGTGCTCTACAAATTTGGATTTAGTTGGCTGCAACGCTTCCCAGAAGGCCCCCGTCTTCAAGATTTTTTTCGAGACCACCAGAAAGAATCTGTACGAATGAAGGCCCCATGTTTTATTACTCCTCTCGAAGGCAGGTCGTGATGCTTGCGAAGGCAAAGCACCATTACCATACAAATCGGAGGCAAAGCTTCATGAGTATTGACTGTATCGTCTGCTGCTTCCACCTGTGCAGATCTATTTATGAGGTTCTCTCTGGTTCTCTGATTCGATTTGTTTTCTAGTGGGATGCCATTTTTGGATTTCTTCTAAGCGTGCAGTATCCATGATCTCTGTTCTTTTTTTCCACACAAACATGATCTCTATTCTTTTTTTCCATTGATGTATAGTTTTATGAGATTAATTTAATGATATTATTAAAAGATTTGATTGATAAGGTTTGCGCCTTCTTTTAATTGCTTTCTTTTAATGTTTGCGCCTTCTTTTAATCAACCGGTGTCTGTGTCAGGTAACTACTAAAATCAACCTGCAAGGTCACACAGGAAACCCGGAAACCCAGGATCATTGGTTGTAAACAAAACCCCCAAGAAACCTAATTCTGGTCTCAACGCCAAAGGTAAGTTTCTGCGTCTTCGTTTTGTGTTTCTTGAATTAAAAGTTTCAAGTAAACCCATTTCAAAGAATTATAAATAGAATTGTTTTTTCATTTTCATTTTCTGGTGGTTCTATAATTTTCGAATTAATTCTTGTTTGTAATATCACTTATTTTTTTTTGGATTTCTTCTAAGCGTGCACGTATTCATGATCTCTGTATTAAAAGATTTGATTGATAAGGTTTGAGCCTTCTTTTAATGCTTGCGCCTTCTTTTAATCAACTTCTTTTAATCAACCGGTGTCTGTGTCAGGTACTACTAAAATCAACTTGCAAGGTTTTACAGGAAACCCGGAAACCCAGGAGCATTGGCTGTAAAAAAAACCCTCAAGAAACCTAATTCTGGTCTCGACGCCAAAAGTAAGTTTTTGCGTCTTCATTTTGTGTTTCTTGAATTAAAAGTTTCAAGTAAACCCATTTCAAAGAATTATAAATATATATTTTTTTTCGTTTTCATTTTCTGGTGGTTCTATAATTTTCGAATTAATACTTCTTTGTAATATCACTTTCTTTTTTTGGATTACAACTATATTTACTATATTTTCTCTATCTACTGTTAAAACAAAAACCAGTCTACTTCTCTTAGTTTTATTGTTCCTAGTTTTATTATTCCATTTTGCTTCTGTCCTCGGCTATCACAGATGCCATAGTTTCTTATTAATTCATATCAACTGGTGTATTCTCTTTGTCTTTCATTTCTCCATTGTAATTTAGATATTTTTTTTGTTGGATTTATCAAATCAAATTTCTAGATAAATTGATTTTTCTTTGATGATTTTTCAGGTATGTTTTGAGAATTTTGATTCCATCTATTATATTCATCTTAATATCAAATATCAAATCAAATGTCTGGGCATATTAAATTTTTATTTGATGTTTTTGCAAGTATATTTTAAGGATCTTGATTATATAGATAATATCTAACTTGAATATTAGTTTGTTTTCAATTTTTTTTTCAAATAGAAATATTTGAAATATTTATAAATTAGTAAAATAATAAATATTGTTTTTCAAATTTTATAAATGAATCTATGAAATAATTAGATATCTTCATCTATAAAGAAAATTCAACAGTTGCACCATACTTAATTGAATTGGAAATTAGGTCAAATCTGAAAAGGAAATAAGGATATTGGATAATTCATTACATTCAAATAATTCCATTTTTATTTATAAATTAATTTTTCAGAGCTTTTTAATAACCAGAATGTCAAACCACAAGTATTGGTTGGTTAGCTTTATAGTTTTGTAAAATTTTTTACAATTGAATAGAATTGGAAATTGGGTCAAATAAGGAAATTGGAGAAGGGCGGAAACGTGAAGCTCGGTTACACTTTTGTGAGAATCAGGGGCAGAAATTTTTTTTCAGCAATAGTTCGGCCGAACATTTTATAAAGTTCGGCCGAACTTTCTTACAAAGATCGGCCGAACTTTTGAGTCCGTTTAGATTGACAGAACAGTGACGGCGCAGCAAACAAAATTTTTGCCGAAGGTTTGGAAAACCGGCAATAGGAGTTTGGCCGAACTGATTTAAAATTTCGGCCGAACTATGAGTTCGTCCGAACTATTTTTTATAAATAAATCACCTGCGAAGGTAGTAATGTTACTGTTTTCATTGTTGGCGCGCGATTTTTGCTGTGTTTCTCATTGCCGCGTTGGTCGAGTTGTTGCTGGTCGTTGTTACGGGCGCCATCGTGAAAATCTGCCGGGTAATTTTGTTACGTCCGCCATCGTGAAAATCTGCTAGGTAATTCTGTTACGTCCGCCATCGTTAGGCTTCAAAGATTAGCTTGACATTTAAAAATGAAAATGCACTGAAATTTTAGCTTTTGACAGAGAAAAAAAACAACATATTTTGCATTAATATCCCGGGATATCTACTACTAACATGTATTTTTAATTATCATTTATAATTTTTCTGTTTTTGTTAGTAAGCTAAGCACCGAGCTTACTAAGTAGCTTTTAAATTATCCCTGAAAATATGTATATTTCTGGGACTGATTTCATATCTGCTGGATGGCATGTATTTTTTTGACTGTTTTTATAGTTTTTGGATTGATACAATTCTTGCACTATATAGCTATATGTAACATGTAATCTCTCTTAATGAAAGTTTATGAATTTTTTCTCTCTGAAAAAAAAAGTTGCTCTATATCCAACCCAGAAATAGAGCTGCAATAGCCACTAAACAGGCCCTGAAAATTTAGCTTGTTTTGACAATTGTAGGGATATTGTGGCTTATTAAAACTTTCCTTGTAGTTTTCTTTATAAAAATTTTCTTATTCCTCGGAGCAAAAATTACAATAGATTTTGATGGGCAGTAACGTTGCTTCAGATTTGGGCTAAAATGGCTTATGCACGCTCTGCTAAAATGGCTTATGCACGCTCTTCTATCACTGAATTAGACAGTTCAACAAAACTTCCCTTCAGTTAAAACTGAATTTAACACAATAGCTTCAAGATTAATTGGACAGTTCAACAAAACTTCCCTTCAGTTAAAACTGAATTTCAACACAATGTTTACTGATAAAGATCTGATTCAACCATAACTATTATTTCCTCTCAAAGGGGGCTGGTCTTTGAACTTTATTTGTGCTTTTTGGGTGGAACTGATCATCAGGGTGTCTGATGTCTTTTTATGTATCATCCTACCCTCGAGTTATATGCATCATTCTTGTATTCTGCTTTTGACTTTACAGATTTCCTCATATCCCATATGAGGGTCATACTGTATATTTCTGTTGATTCTGTATCTGTTTGATATGGGGTTTTTTACCACAATTGGCCAGGGCTGAGTCTTCCTTTTATCCTGTTTGGATAAACATGGGCTCTCCCTCTGTGGGTGGACATATGTAATCGGTATATAGACTATTTTCCCCTTTTAATATACTGAAAACAATGTTTTTTTTCTCTTGAAAAAAAAATCTTGTAATATTATGTTTTTATTCACATTTATTGTTTCCACATTGCTATTGAATTAACCTTTTAATAATATTCTTAATTGTGGACATGTGTTGGTATATTATGGTTTTAGGAGGAAGTTTTCCTGGCCAGTTATGCCATCAAACTGAAAACACATCTTGGTATATTATGCCATCAAACTGAAAACACATCATTTTTCTCCTTCAAAAAAAAAAAAAACACATGTCTTGGTATATTATGCCATCAAACTGAAAACACATCATTTTTCTCCTTCAAAGAAAAAAAATTAAATTTCAATAGGCTTTAGGAAATTTAATTTCAAGTCATTTAATTTCACTAGATTAGAATTTCTTTCAAATTCAAGAGCTTAGAATTGCTTTCAAGTTCAATAGATCAAATTCATTTCCAAGTCTAATAGAATAGGATTTACCTTTATGTTTGATAGAATCAAATTTCAAAAAGCTTTCATAGTATAGAATTAGAATAATTTGTTTCAAGTTCTGAATTCGATGCTTTGATATATGTAGTCTTTGATAAATAATGTGTTTGTGCTTGTAACAACCCAATTTATGTGTTGAAATTTTTAAAGTTGAACATTTGAATTTTAATCCTAAGGGGAGTGGACCCCAAAGGATAGATACATTGTGGATGTAATTCAATATTTAGTTGAAGAAATAAATAAACTTTCTAATGTGCATATAGACCAAGAATGAGAATGTGAGACCACTTGCTAAATCTATGAGGATGGATAAGGCAAGTATTCCCCTAAAATCCTTCAGAAATCCTTGAAGGGAATTAATTCTAATTTAGATTTGAGGAAGAATCTAAATTTTCCCCAATGATGAGGAAAGTAGTTGGGAAGAGGTGGAAAAGCTGGAAAAGTTGAGGAAAAGCATAAAACAGCTTTAAAGAATCCCAAAAATGGGAAGCCTAAGCAAACAGGAAGAGAAGCATCCTGCTATTCTGGACGCAGAATTAGAAAACAAGCTTGAGGGGAAAATAGCTTAAATAAGCTGCTCCTAAACAGATCAAGAGGTTGGTCTGTGGTGGAGGTGGTCTCTGCTCGGGGGTGAGTTCTGGGAGGAAACAGAACTCTACGGTTGGGAGGTTGGTCTAATGCAGAACTGGTATGTTTTTACAATTGATGCTCTTCTATTTAATCAGTATGAATTGGCTACATATAAAATCAAATGGAATAGAATGGTTAACTTTAGTACTACATTTAATAGATTCTATGTTTAGGCATTCACCTTCCAGATTCTGTTTAGTTGTAGACTATAAATCCATAGAGTAGAAATCTACAGAATCTTTAAACCAAAGACGGTTTAAATCTGAAGGTACTTAGTCTCCATAGATAATAATTATTTAATTTGTATCACATGTATGTATACAAAGGTGCAAATATATGCTCACATGTAAGGGTGAAATTATAAGCTCATATGTAGGTTTAAAAGATAATTGTTTGATTTTCTATCAGTCCTACTTTTAACCAGGATGAACACCATGAGGTGCCCTTTTTCTATTTGGCATGATGGAAAAGACAAATAGGTCAAATAGAATGGTATATAAATTTTAAACCATGATTGGTTCAAGTCTATAGATATTTATGTCAATAGAAAATCTACGAAGAAATGGTAAGCTACTTCTACCTCATACCATCATTTAAAACTATACATAAACATGGAGAAGAGAATGTAAATATTGTTGTATTAAATTAACAAAAGAAATCGGATGTATAGATGAGAACTCTATATCTATGAACTAGGGTAGGAAAATATAACGATGCCATTCTCATAAATACCTTGCCTAGATTATATTACTTTTATAATCACATATAACTTAACCCGATTTCAAAGAGTATTGAAATGTTTGAAACACGCATTAACCTATTTCAACTACAACCATAATATAAACGAAACAAGCGAGGGCGATGATCATTCGGCATCTTATATATATACATGTCTATCATGGTGAGACGTGCGACGTGGTTCGTTTGACTTATGCGTACCCTATTATCATTGTATCGTTTCATATAACAATCCATGCATCACTGTGTAAAATCATTAATACCGTAGAAAAATACAACAAAAAATTATGGCGCACATATGCTGGGTTGACCAGCTAATTACCAGATGGTGTCCATAGTGGAACTCGCGTATTCACCTGTACATCCAACGACGGTCAATGATTAAGAACTTCGTCAAGGTACCTCTCTGCTATTCTGTTAAATTATAAGGGATAAACACCGAAGTTTAAAACCATACAGAGAAATCATTATAAGTTATCACCGCGTAAGTCGAGAGGGTACATTAGTTATAGTCTGCGGCCTGTAAGCAAAAGAGGTTCCGAAAATTTAATATAACAGAGGTCTGCGAATGATGAACCTGTGTGTTCGCTAATTGGAGGAGTTTGAAAACTAAAACCATCATATAAGGTAACACGTAGGGATCTGCGTAACATTTGCGTCAGTGTTATGCAAGTATCAAAGCAAGAACAAAAAAATATACGTAACCACAGTAATGGCGTGTGAAATGGGAAGGTAGAGGAACCGTCGAGTTCCGGCCTACGATACTACCCAGAACTAGAATGACAACAGATTTTCAATCGTAGAACAAGTTAAATGAAAAACCCTCCCACGGTAAACATGCTAGTATAACGAGATTTCCAGTTAACATGAGTAGATGAATAAAATAGCAGAAAATCCTTAATCATTGCATTTTGGGGTTGTAGAAATAAACTAACTGGAACCTCTAGCAATAGCACCCAGAGGTGCGCCCCGAATCCTCCATAAACCTGCAGCAACACGTAAACACAACCTTGGAATTTGAATGGCACCTCAACCGCCTCGTGGAGGGGTTGACAAAGGTGGAGATCGGGAACTTGAACCTGTTTGAAGGTCGCGTAGGCAGAGTTTAGATGAAGAGGGCCGAGGATCCTCCCTGCACCTGAAATAAAATCAAAACCATATGTGAGAAATTCACAAAAGGCTGTGCAAGAGTTAAATAATAATAAATCGAAGAAGAAGAGGGTAAACTTGGAATGAACAGGGGGGGGGGGGGGGTACTCGCTCGAACGAAAATATACAGCCGAAATCATGGCTGAGAAAAACAAAACTCGGGTAGCACTTCAGGGAGCATGAAAACACATGACACAGTTAGATAACACTCTTTGAAACGCAGCTTTGAACCCAACTGCTATTTACTATACATATTCCGTAGTTATAACTTCAGGAAGCTTGAAAGAGAAAAGAAAACGCGAGGCTTCAAATAGAAGTCAAGAACCCTAGGGTTAGAATCGACTTGGGTACCTGCAAAGATTTAGATCTCAGACTTGCAAGCCCAAGAGCCTTACAGGATCCCGAGGGGTTGTAAGGATCAGATTCAGCGCGCCAGGTGTACAGTTCTGAATAGGTTACTTATATTACTCAACTTCGTTCAGTACAAATGGCAACCAAATTTTCGGCGAAGCGATGGATTCACCCCTGTCAAAGGTACCCTGGCCGCCTGCTACTACAACTAGTTCGGAAACGTGGCAGCTTCGCATAGGCAGGAGTGTCTGTGTTGAAAATGCGGTTTCTGAATGGGAAAGGAAGAACACGCCATCGTGAAGTCCGGACGAAGTTAAACCGAGGAAGAACTGTACAAATTTCAGTCGACCATCCCAACAGGTGGCATAATGTTGGGTAATCAACTCCTTCTCCAAGCTCGCACGCAACATTGTTCTGCATATAATCCAGCGCAAAGAGAAGATTAGAAAACAAAAACCAATGGCTTCACAAGCCATAAAAACTGGGAACAGAAAAACCATGTAAATTAACCCTACATAAAGACTAGGGTTGGAAACCCATATTCTAGAGGACTGAGTGCTGTCAGTTTTCAAAACAACCGGATGTGAGTGAACGATAAATCACGCTCAGAAAACCGGGGTGTAACACCATAGGAATGAATTGGTGCCAGTCGTGAAACCACTGTCACGCTAAGAACCCGGTTTATAAAACCACTATAATGGCACGCGCAAGCCGCGCATAGATCATATGTTGCGCTAATACATATATTACGAATCAGGCATAGTTATTTTATTGACGTACAATACCTACATAAATTGACCAATAGATATATGGTGAGGCCGGCAAAGTCAAACCTACGCATCACGATTTTATACCAACGCATAAGGTTGAATATACCTAACTATTGGGGGCGGGGATATAATTATGTAAATAGGTATTCTTATGTGGATACCTAATGTTAACATATCATCTATAACGATTTCATTTTTTATAAATCGTATACTATAGAATTTAGGCTGTAGTTATAAAGTCATGTGGATATATATATAATGTTAACATTTCATATGTAACGAATTCATATTTTATCGATCGTATACTATAACATTGGGGGGTTTGGCTATAGTGAGTGGGTTCTCATATAATAGCAAAATGCTTCAAACATTAAGATAAAATATATCATTAGCCTTCACATTTTAAAAAGGGGGTTATTGTTTCTTGAAATATTCAATTAGAGGAAAAAGGAAAAACTTTAGAGGTTAGTACCAATATAGAATATCTATATGACAGAAATAAAAATAAAAAAATTTGGAGGTGTGACAGTGCTCATTTAGATATTTTCATTAATTGGTTTTCTTTGAGTATTGCAATAATTTCCATAGGTTAATTTCCATTTTTGATTGAGAGTTAATTGCTTAGCATATATTGTGCAAGTGTACTTCGAAGTATAAGAGCACTGGATTGACATTTTAATGCAAGTAATTTATCTCACAATTAATTTACCCATTAGGATGCTTTGACCTAGTAATCAATAACTTGAGAGATGAAAAAATATCCTATCACATTAATGTGAGGATCCATTTTCGCAATGAAAACATTAGGAAAAGACAATATTCATTGCGAGTTAGTAATATAGTCAACTAATGAGACTATTCAATTATTAACAAAGTTGATGAAAGAATGCAAGAAATTTAAGGTTGCATTTTTAATTTTTGAAAATTTTCTACAATAATTTTTGTAGGATAATTTGTTATATAATATCATTTTCATAGTTTACTTTTATTTTTTATTTTTATAATAAAAAAAGCTCATACCTATAATTTCAATTATGTGGTTGGTTGTATTTCACAAATTAATTTTGATTATATATTTGGTTATATTTTCCAAGTATATTTATTCTTTGTTTGGACTAAGTATTTTTTAGGGACGTACACACACACACACACACACACACACACATGTTAATGCAAGTTTCCATAGTTATTTATAATTTTTATTTTTAGAAAAGAACCTTCAACCAAAAATACCCCTAAGGTTAGTCCCTCGTGTGCCCTTTGAGACACATTAGGTCATCCCACCAATTCATGCCCCATGCTTCATGAGTTGAAGGGTATCCTTCATACCCCTTAAGCACCCCCATTTCTCCCTCACTCCATCATGTGATGTTGCCACCTCATCACGTAATAAGGGTTTAAGAACCAACGACCTCTTGTCTATTTATGTGAAACACAAACATTATACACAACATTGTCTCTAATCTCTCGACGATATCAAGATGTGTTGGTCACCATACATCATGCCTCAATAGTAGCACCACCACTTACACCAACCTCATATGTTGATGATTCCTCTTCCACCATTTATTATGTCACGAAACTCAGTTAATTAGTATATGGCATGCCCTTGAGTGCTCTATGTTAAAGACACTCATCTCATCTATATGTGTCCTTTACTCATCAAATACCATCATCACTGCATGCATCAAGTGACATATCCCCCTCATCAAGATCCCAATCGCCTAATTTTGGATGCTCTTCATACACTAAGTACCTTGACCATATTAATGGAATACCCAACTCCTAGCATGGTTCCCACCACACCAACACAACTATCGGAGATTCAAACGACCTCACCACTTAGAAAATGATAAGAAATTATTTCACCCCCTTGTACTAACAATACATAGAAAGAATAACATAATTAATAGAAGAGATAAAAATATGAATTAGAGAAAGGTATGGATCACATATTAAAGGAAATGTAAGCCAACCTAGGGAAGAAACCAACTCTTCGCTCCCACTTCAAATAATTTTTAAGAGTAAACAATGAAAACAACAAATTGATCTATGTACCAGGATGTACAACATTCAACCATGCCTATATAAAGAGTGTACAATGAAATTAATGTTGGTTTTTACTTCAACACTTGGAAAATATCTTTGTTTCTATCCCATTTGTGGAAGTTATGCAAATATGAAATAAAGATATAAGGTTAAGAAATTCTTAAAATTTGATAGACGTAGATGACCCTACTTTTTAGAGGATTATCCTATAGAGTTATAAAAGATGAATCAAGGAATAAAAATGTAATTCATAAACATTTTCATATATTCCTACTAATAAATAAAATATTATTACACAACTATATGCTAGATTTAGGAGAAACAACTGATGTAATTCCTTTGAAAGTGATGAAATAATTAGGCATTACAACAACTAGGGCATATAGAAATGTATTGTGCTATGGATCCTATGAAAATTGGGATGGGTAGAGTAATAAATACACATGTTTTGAAATTTTTTTGAGGAGTAACTCAAAGCATGCATATATACAAAATGAAGTGGCTACTTTCTTCATATTCCATGAGGGACTATTTTTCTTCCTAAATACTATTCATTTCATGTACCTACGAATTATTTCTAGTGAAATTAAATGACTTGAAATTAAATTTCCCTAAAAGCCTATTGAAATTTCTCCTTCAAAATAAGGATGCACTCACTTGATTCTCACTGGGATAGGTTGTAATCATGAGGCTCTGCTCAAGAGTGGACCTTCGCAAAATCTTGTGACGTCTTGTCACAAACAAAACCATCATCGAAAACACATCATTTTTCTCCTTCAAAGAAAAAAAATTCACATCATGTGAATATGTCCATGTACTCTTACATATTGGTGTACAAAACCATCAACCAAACACAAGTTGACAAAACATGCCTCTTCAAACAACTGACTCTTAAGTCAAATAATAGAGCTCATGTACTTTCAACATATTGCTTCATGCAACATGCACCATACTTTGAATTTGCAAAGAAATTAATGAAACATCAAAATACATGCTAGGCCTTAATCGGATAAGAAATCTAACCATTTGTCGACCAAACCATTTCAATGGCGCTTCTTTTCTTTCAACTATGTTGAATTTAGTTTTTTAGTTATATTTTTAATTTTTGGAGAAAATAACTATTTATTTCATGTGTAATTAGATTAGTGATTTCATGTGTTAGGGTTGTGGATTCGGGCATTGAAACAACACCATTATATTTCAAATTTAAAAAAATGATGGTTTTGAGTCCTAGGTAGCTTAGAATCCTACTTGTTTTCAAAATAAGGATGCACTCCCATTTGATTCTCATGGATCCCAGGTTGTAATCATGAGGGCTCTCGCTCAAAAGTGGACCTTTTGCAAAATCTTGTGACGTCTTGTCACAAACAAAACCATCAAGCTGAAAAACACATCATTTTTTCTCCTTCAAAGATTCACATCATGTGAATATGTCCATGTACTCTTACATATTGGTGTACAAAACCGTCAACCAAACACAAGTTGACAAAACATGCCTCTTCAAACAATTGAATCTGAAGTCAAATAATAGAGCTCATGTACTTTCAACATCTTGCTTCATGCAACATGCACCATACTTTTAATTTGCAAAGAAATTAATGAAACATCAAAAATACATGCTAGGCCTTAATTGGATAAGAAATCTAACCATTTGTCAATAAAACCATTTCAATGGCGCTTCTTTTTCTTTCGACTATGTTGAATTTAGTTTTTAGTTATATTTTCAAAATTTTGGAGAAAATAACTATTTATTTCATGTGTAATTAGATTAGTGATTTCATGTGTTAGGATTGTGGATTCGGCATTGAAACAACACTATTATATTTCAAATTTAAAAAATGATGGTTTGAGTCCTAGGTAGCTCAGAATCCTACTTGTTTTCAAAATAAGGATGCACTCCCATTTTGATTCTCACAGGATAGGGTTGTAATCATGAGGCTCTCGCTAAAGAGTGGACCTACGTAAAATCTTGTGACGTCTTGTCACAAGCAAAACCATCAAACTGAAAACACATCATTTTTCTCCTTCAAAGAAAAAAAAATTCATATCATGTGAATATGTCCATGTACTCCTACATTTGGGTGTACAAAACCATCAACCAAACACAAGTTGACAAAACATGCCTCTTCAAACAACTGACTCTCAAGTCAAATAATAGAGCTCGATGTACTTTCAACATCTTGCTTCATCACAACATGCACATACTTTGAATTTGCAAAGAAAATTAATGAAACATCAAAATACATGCTAGGCTTTAATTGGATAAGAAATCTAACTCATTTGATCAGACAAACCATTTTCAATGGCGCTTCTTTTTCTTTCAACTATGTTGAATGTAGTTTTTAGTTATATTTTTAATTTTGGAGAAAAAATAACTATTTATTTCATGTGTAATTAGATTAGTGATTTCATGTGTTAGGGTTGTGGATTAAGGGCATTGAAACAACACCATTATATTTCAAATTTAAAAATGATGGTTTGAGTCCTAGGTAGCTTAGAATCCTACTTGTTTTAAAAATAAGGATGCACTCCCATTTGATTCTCACGGATAGGTTGTAATCATGAGGCTCTCGCTCAAGAGTGGACCTTTCGCAAAATCTTGTGACGTCTTGTCACAAACAAAACCATCAAGCGAAAACACATCATTTTTTCTCCTTCAAAAGATTCACATCATGTGAATATGTCCATGTACTCTTAGATATTGGTGTACAAAACCATCAACTAGACACAAGTTGACAAAACATGCCTCTTCAAACAACTCATTCTGAAGTCAAATAATAGAGCTCATGTACTTTCAACATCTTGCTTCATGCAACATGCACCATACTTTGAATTTGCAAAGAAATTAATGAAACATCAAAATACATGCTAGGCCTTAATTGGATAAGAAATCTAACCATCCTGTTGACAAAACCATTTCAATGGCGCTTCTTTTCTTTTCAACTATGTTGAATTTTAGTTTTTAGTTATAATTTTAATTTTGGAGCAAAATAACTATTTATTTCATGTGTAATTAGATTAGTGATTTCATGTGTTAGGGGTTGTGGATTCGAGCATTGAAGCAACACCATTATATTTCAAATTTAAAAAATGATGGTTTGAGTCCTAGGTAGCTTAGAATCCTACTTGTTTTCAAAATAAGGATGCACTCCCGATTTGATTCTCACGGATAGGTTGTAATCATGAGGCTCTCGCTAAAGAGTGGACCTCACGTAAAATCTTGTGACATCTTGTCACAAGAAAAAACCATCAAAACTGAAAACACATCATTTTTCTCCTTCAAAGATTCACATCATGTGAATATGTCCATGTACTCTTACATATTGGTGTACAAAACCATCAACCAAACACAAGTTGACAAAACATACCTCTTCAAACAAGCCGACTCTTAGGTCAAATAATAGAAGCTCATGTACTTTCAACATCTTGCTTCATGCAACATGCACCATACTTTGAATTTGCAAAGAAATTCATGAAACATCAAAATAGATGCTAGGCCTTAATTGGATAAGAAATCTAACCATTTTTCAGCAAACCATTTCAATGGTGCTTCTTTTTCTTTTCAACTATGTTGAATTTAGTTTTTTAGTTATATTTTGTTTTTTGGAGAAAATAACTATTTATTTCATGTGTAATTAGATTAGTGATTTCATGTGTTAGGGGTTGTGGATTTCAGAGCATTGAAACAACACCATTATATTTTCAAATTTAAAAATGATGGTTTGAGTCCTAGGTAGCTTAGAATCCTACTTGTTTTCAAAAATAAGGATGCACTCCCATTTTGATTCTCATGGATAGGTTGCTAATCATGAGGCTCTCGCTCAAGAGTGGACCTACGCAAAATCTTGTGACGTCTTGTCACAAGCAAAACCATCAAACTGAAAACACATCATTTTTCTCCTTCAAAGATTCACATCATGTGAATATGTCCATGTACTCTTACATATTGGTGTACAAAACCATCAACCAAACACAATTTGACAAAACATGTCTCTTCAAACAAGTCGACTCTTAAGTCAAATAATAGAGCTCATGTACTTTCAACATCTTGCTTCATGCAACATGCACCATACTTTGAATTTGCAAAGAAATTCATGAAACATAAAAATACATGCTAGGCCTTAATTGGATAAGAAATCTAACCATTTGTCAGACAAACCATTTCAATGGCGCTTCTTTTTCTTTCAACTATGTATGAATTTAATTTTTAGTTATATTTTTATTTTTGGAGAAAATAACTATTTATTTCATGTGTAATTAGATTAGTGATTTCATGTGTTAGGGTTGTGGATTCGAGCATTGAAACTAAACACCATTATATTTCAAATTTAAAAATGAGGGTTTGAGTCCTAGGTAGCTTAGAATCCTACTTGTTTTCAAAATAAGGATGCACTCCCATTTGATTCTCACAGATAGGTTGTAATCATGAGGCTCTTGCTCAAGAGTGGACCTTCGCAAAATCTTGTGACGTCTTGTCACAAACAAAACCATCAACCAAACACAAGTTGACAAAACATGCATTTTCAAACAACTGACTCTTAAGTCAAATAATAGAGCTCATGTACAAATTTCCATATTTGTTGCATTTAAGTGTGTCTAACATAACTCTACTTTCAACATCTTGCTTCATGCAACATGCACCATACTTGGAATTTGCAAAGACTCAGATTCTCCACTCCCCATTAAAATGAACCTACAAGTTGATTCTTTCAGTTTTTTTCACTCTATAAGCATCAACGTATGATTATTGCATGATGGAGAATCTCCTAGTGACTTTCCCTTGCTAATATATATGACAAGGGAAAGCAGTTAGATATTCTCCATCATGCATAATCGTACGTTGGATTTGTGTGATAATTGTCTCCATATTTTTGGCTTTCGACCTCGAAAAAACATAATTATTTTAGAAGGGAGGGAAGGAGGATGATCGCACTGACTTGCTTTGAAATGACATGTCTATGAAGATTAACTACCTCAAGAACTATTTTTTTTGCATAGGGAAAGAGACACATTCCCATGTCCGAGCATGAAAACATTCTTTGATATTGTTAATGCCTCTAGTGTTTACTTCTACAAGTTCTATAGGGAAGAGTCACGTAAAGCGGCAGTAGCCTCTGGATCTCATCTTTTATGAAAGGTGACATATCTAGTAAATGCCCTGCCGGTCAATCTCTGCGAATGGATCTAAATAGAAGTTCTTCATTTTAATATCCGTAAACACAACAACTTTAAGATAAAACTATGTACATGTTCCATTCATCATGAACACAAACCTCACAAGCCTCCTTGGCTTTGGGAGCATTTTCCATGTTTTCCATAACCAAGACCCAAATAATTAGGCCCTTCTTGAAGAACATTTTGAGCTCAACTATTACCTTAGTACATGCTTGCCTTCAAAAAACCCTTGTACTTTCATAGCACATTTTCATCAAAAATTTGGACCTTATTCCTCTAATGTCTCTAATGTCTCTCAAAAGCACGTACACATTCATTTTTAGAGGAAATTGAAGGTACTCTATGTCTCTAATGTCTCTCAAAAAGCACGTACACATTCATTTTCGAGAGGAAATTGAAGGTAGAAACCAATAGCTAATTCTTCTAACTAACCTTGAATAAAAATGAGCTAAATTGTACTTTTATACTGAACTTGATTTAAATTGTCCACCCCACATTAGGCATTAATGATTATAACCTTTAATGGGCTAATAACGTTTGTAATCATCATCTCAAAATGACTATAGTAGATGAAAAATTACCATGTTTGTAATCATCGACTTTCACACCATCTACATATGACCCTTCGCTACATTATATGATTGAATTTATGGTAGGTCATCCCTTCTATCTAGACCATGATTGATTGTGACATTAGATGAATAAAAGGAAATTTGATAAGGAAGGGACACTATAAGTTTGTCCTCCTCCACCCACTCCATATTTAGTGATTTCCTATTTTTTCTCTTCCAACATTTTATTTTGGAAATTCATTTGGGTAGTTAATTCTACTAATAGTCACAACACACTTTGAAGTCAAAGAAATTGTTATATACACTACTAAACTCAATTAACATTGTTTTTTATTGGACTTTACAATAACAAACAACGTAGAGTTCATTAATGTAGTAGTGTATATAATAATTATATGTATAGTGGTGTGGCTATCGATAATATTAGCTGCTAATGAATTTTCAAGAATAGAAAGTTGGAAGTGGAAAATTGAGAAATCACTAGCTATGCAGATGGAGGAGGACAAACTAGAAACTATCTTTACTGCTTATAAATTGTATTTTATTCACTGCTGTCACAATCATTCATGGGATAGGTAGAGAGGATGACATTCCAAAAATTCATGCATATAATATGTAGAAGGGGTCATGTATGAGATGGTGTGAAGTGATGATGATTGACATGGTAAATTTTCATCTCCCAAGTCATTTTTAGATGATGATGACAAACCAATATTAGCCATTTTAAGGTTATAATCATTAACAAGAAATATGGGGAAGGAAATTCAAATGTCTCATCATGGAAATTATAAAAAATTGTAAGGATGGGGTTATAAGCGTTATGGAAATTCTAAGTGCCAAATTCTAAGGAACAAGCCATATTTGCTTCTCAAAAACTTTATTTGATATATTCTTAAAAAACCAAGTACAAATTTTAGTAATCCTAGATTCATGCTTTACATAAGGTAAAATTGGGGAACTCATGACTTGTACTATAGATTTAAAAAACATTTACACTTACCAAACAATATATGATAAAAATTGACAAACTACATTTAAGCTTAAGCTTAAGGGGATATAATCATTCTTGCCTTCCATATAGATAATGAAAATGATTGTTCTAAGTCTCATGTTGCTTCTCATGTTATTTTATAAACCTTGGTTGGAAAGAAAAATAGGGAGGGGCTGAAATGTAAGAAATATAGAACTCACTGGATTTAACAAATTTCCAAACCGGATTTTTACTCTAAGGTATTAATTTTTTTGAAATCTATTTTGTGAATGACGACCCAATAGATATATATCATGGAGGATGAAAGACTAAGATCGAGTTGAATCATATGGAGGCTCGAGGATCGAGGATGTTCATGGTATTTAAATATAATCTTAAATCTCCATACATGTGTGTACATATGGAATTGATTTTTTTTATTAACTTTGTGAGTGAAATTAGTTGTTAATAAGTTTCATATTTTAACTTTTTAGGAGGCAAAAGGAGAAGGCTTTCTACTCCATCCATGGAGCATGGCCAAGGTTCAACGTGGTCGAGGTATGAATGGTAGCGAAAGTTGCGGGAAGGGGGTGATATTTATTTCGAAAAGGCCAAGACCAATCAATGATCGTTGGTTCTCAACGAGTCATCGTGGGTCCGGTTCTCGGCGACGTCATTACGGGGTTGGTTCTCAGCGAGGGTCATGTTGGAGATGATGTTAACCAACAACATCAAGGTTGCCATCAATTTCAATATTTTCTCATTAAATTTGTACAACTTTTTTTACACGTGTTTTTTTCTAATATACGAAATTTTATATATATTGATGCAGAGGTTGAAAATGTTTTAGACCGGTGGTCTAGACGTAGGCGTGCGCTACATTGAAGAAGAAGACTGTCAACCCACCAAACTTATCCGGGTCGAGATTATCGTATACCATGGGAAACAAACATGGTGGAACAGATACCTTACAAAGGTGTCAAAGCCTTCATGCAAAATTGCAAAGAGATCTTGATTATTTGTCTCTACTTTGAAACGAGAGTAGACAAAAGCCTAGAAATAGTTACACATTCATTGAGTGAAATGGTAAAAGTGTACAAAGATTTGGAGGCCAACGACTAATTTGTTTTGTAGAAGTGATGAGAAAGAGAAAAGAAAACGTTGATAGGTCCACGATAAATGGCGGACATAAAACAAAGAGTTTGAAGAGATGATGCTAATTCAATGTTTAATTACAAGGAAGGGCTAAAAAGAAAAATGTTGAAGGTGCGGTATTTCAAGCACAGAGACAAAGCACAATATTTGTATAGTCGACGTATTGCGTACCTTTGGAAGGCTTCCATGGAACGATGAGGTTCCTCTTTATTTTGCACAAATGTTTTATGCAGAATTTTTTTGGGTATGAAACCCGACTATAATGACCTTTCCCTTCAGAATCTTTTTGGCCGGGGAGAGGGTCGATTATATCAACGTAAGGGCGCTAAGCGAGATGTGGATTTGCCTCGCCACGAGCTGCCATTGAGTGAGTCGACTCGTCTTGGTCGACCCCTGCGATCAAATATGGATGCGACTTCTCAAATAAGTCGTGAATCAAGAGATGTTATGATCGAAAATGTTCATAGCGGATTGAGTGGAGTCAATATTGGCTTAAATCAACAAAGAGCACGTGAAAATGTACATGCCAATTTTGTTTATCATACAGATGAAGATATTTACAACATGAATGTTGAAGATCTCCGAACATACACAATAAATTGTCGCAATGGTCTACAAGACCTAATTTTTCGTGAGGAAGAGGGCACCGGAACGATATGTGTTAGTGACCTTAGGGTTTGAAATTATATCTACATATACATGTGTACAATTTGTAGTAAGTACATGTGTATGTACACATGTATACATTTATTTGTATGTGTACATTAATCTAACAAAAATGTATGATTATATGTTAAAACACCATTTACAGTTCTCAGGCATGATGCGTGATGAAAATGTTAATATTACGTTCCGGACCTGCGGCTCAAACAAACGTGTATGGGTCTGACCATCATGATATGTTGGCACATGTATGTTAGTGTTTTTTAAGTGACTCTAAAATAAATAATTGTTGCCACACATGTACATGTATGTATATATATAATTCAATAAAATGTTTTTAACAGATGCCGATTTCAGTACGATGTTTTTGGGATGGCTGGTACCTTCTTCTTCCTTAGGAGATATACCTTCTACTTCATTGGGAGATGTACAAGTATGGACAATTTTTCCACAAGTTCAAAATTTATGTTACCTCAAAAAGTTCCATTAAAAATTGAGATATATAGAGAGAGATCTATATTTTGAGTTATTTAAAATTTTTTTGAATTTAGGTTCGTATAGAAGATTTTTTTTAATCCGAGGACTTTAGTGACTAGAGATAGGGAACATCCACTGACATTTGAAGAAGTTGTCTTTAGTTCTTTTTTTTAACATTATTGTTCAAATAAGTTTATATATGTACACGTGCATTTTCATTTGAAAGTTTTTCAAAATTTATATAAATTATTTATGTATATATATATATATTTATATTTACTGTACATGTATATTGTACTGAGTTACATTGTACAGATGTTTCTATGGCATAACATTTTCCATCAAATGGAGAGGCAACCTTACGAGGTATTGCGTGATTTTTTTGTTATATTTTGTTTTTTACATGAAGTTCTAGATATATATATTCTCATTCATTTTTTAAAACTTCAAATTTTAATGTTCAAGTACATGTGCATTGTGTATGTAGGTTTTCTATTTACGGAGATAGGGAGCTAACCGAGGACCCGGAGGGCTAGATCCTCCATTTGATGGACAAGATTTACGGTGGATTTGATTTGTATTTCAAAATTTAGATGGTTTTAAAATTTGTTAAACTTGATATGTTTGATACTTGGTGAGATTTACAATTTTTGGACATATTTTATTACAATAAGTTTTTTGGACATATTTTTGGACATATGTTAAATGTTTTTTGTTGGATAGTTGAATTATAATTGGCATGGTATGTGATATTTAATGTTAAATGTTTTTATAGATAGTTGAATTATAATTGGCATGGCATCCGAAGTTTTTTAAAACTACACATGAATGATAGAATGTGAACCTACATTTGCACATGTGGTAAATTGAAATGTTACTTGTAACACTGACAATCCCCATTGATTTCATCTACAGTATATGTTGATTTCTGAGTTTGATATAATTGCATGTATGATGGTACATTACTTGTAAAGTCATTGGATTAATAGTGTTCATTGATTTCAGTGTTCTTTGGATGGTTTTAGTACTTTTGGCATGTGAATGTGAAGTAATGTTGTCATCTCGAATTACATTTGACATGTGATATTTAATGTTAAATGTTTTTGTTGGATAGTTGAATTATAATTGGCATGGCATGTGATATTTAATGTTAAATGTTTTTTTTGGATCTAGTTGAATTATAATTGGCATGCCATCTAAAGTTTTTAAAACTACATGAATGATAGAATGTGAGACCTACATTTGCACATGTGGTAAATTGAAATGTTACTTGTAACAAGACAATCCCCATTGATTTCATTACGAGTATATGTTGATTTACTGATTTGATATAATTGCATGTATGATGGTACATTACTTGTAAAGTCATTGGATTAATAGTGTTCATTGATTTCAGGTGTTCTTTGGATGGTTTTAGTACTTTTGGCATGTGAATGTGAAGTAATGTTGTCATCTGAATTACATATTTACATGTGATATTTAATGTTAAATGTTTTTTGTTGGATAGTTGAATTATAATTGGCATGGCATGTGATATTTAATGTTAAATGTTTTTGTTGGATCTAGTTGAATTATAATTGGCATGCTATCTGAAGTTTTTTAAAACTACATGAATGATAGAATGTGAACCTCACATTTGCACATGTGGTAAATTGAAATGTTACTTGTAACAAGACAATCCCCATTGATTTCATTACGAGTATATGTTGATTTCGATTTGATATAATTGCATGTATGATGGTACATTACTTGCAAAAGTAATTGGATTAATAGTGTTCATTGATTTTAGATGTAAGCGCAAAAAATTATTGACAATGTAGAATGATTTTTGTGTTATAATAATTAAACCTAATAATATTGAGAGCAAGAGAGACTTGAGGTATGAGTGTTTAGTACAAGAGTTTGAGCTAAATATTTAAATGGTTTATCTATCTTTCAGGAAAATAGTTTAAGATTGATCACAAGAATTAAGAGAATGTCTCGGTCCATCATTGGTATGGCTTATGCTGCAACCATGGAGTCTCGTCCCAACACCATAGAATGATCATCCATGTCAATGACTCTTAAGTCTATCTTTCCAAACCATGACCCTACTCTCACATGTGTGCCTTTTCTATGACACCGATCTACCGCTTTCATCCTCGAGTTGAGATCGCCTTGAAAGCACTCAGCTCTTTCTCGATGCTAGCCTTCCTCTTTCTAAGAGATGAAGGCGCCTTTCGACTTAGGAAGCTATAGGTAGCCCCCGTGTCTATCAAGCAGCAGAACTTTTTCCCATGTACGGTTGTAGACATGAATCTCAAGTCCAGAGAACTTTTCATCATCATTCCTCCCTCCTTGTCTTGCGCCTTACTTCCACAATCTTCTTCAACATTTCCTCTTCCAATATGTCTTTCGAAACTAGCCCTTGGCTTAATAGTGTTTTTCACATATCTCTTCTCATGAAGCTCCATAGAACAATTCGATCTTGCGTCTTGACTTTGGTCTCAAGCTCTTTCCTTTTCGAATTCTATCTAATTGCTCCAATACGACATATATTGACTCCTTCCAAACGAAGTGCATAATCCTCATAGTGTGGTCGTCTTCTTTTCCAAGTGTGTCAACACATGCATTTTCTTTTCTTCAAACCAATAGGTTTCGGATCAAGAAAGTCCCTCTTGATCTTACTCTTCCATGTTCTTGACTTTAGCTCTGCAACGTGGTGCTTCTTTCCTTCAAGTGAGCCCTTTCCATAAAGATTTTCCGAAGTCTTTGTTCACCTTGTACGTATCTCCATGTCAAGCTTTTCAATTTCAGCGTTTGTCTAGAAAGTCCATCCTTGGAATTTCTTGGGTGAAAAACCAAGTAGGTTGAACCAACTTTGGTCTAGTGCATTGGAATTCATTAAAGAATTGGTCATTGGCGTTTGCTTCAAGCTAGGAGTGAGCATCGTCACCAACCTACATTGAATATTTTACACTCCCAGGGTAGAATGATACTTTAAATTGATTGACAGGTCCAAGACTTTTCGAATTTTTTCCGAATGCCAAATGATCTTACAAAGTTAGTATTTATAATATCCTAGTAGGGTCATTAGGTGACAACTTTTACCGGAAACTTGAAACGACTTTTGGCATGTGATATTTAATCGTATAAATGTTTTTGTTGGATTGTTGAATTATAATTAGGGCATGGCATGTGAAGTTTTTAAAACTCGAGTTTTGGATGGTTTCAATCTACATTTTGCATGTGATATTTAATGAACTTTAAATGTTAAATGTTTTAATGATGCACAATATATAATCAAAAGGGTTTTAAAACTTAAAGTTTTGGATGGTTTCAACCTACATTTGCACATATGGTAAATTGAAATTATGTTACTTATGACAAGACAATCCCCATTGATTTCATTGTATATGTTGATTTCTAATTTGATATAATTGCATGTATGATGGTACATTACTTGTAAAGACATTGGATTAATAGTGTTCATTGATTTTAGTGTTTAAGCACAAAAAATTATTGACAATGTAGAACAGTTTTTTTGTGTTATAATAATTAAACCTAATAATATGGGAGAGCAAGAGAGATGAGGTATGGTGTTTACTACAAGAGTTCGAAAGCGTGTCATTCGGTGACAACATTTTTATTGGAAACTTGAAACAAAGAGAATCTATCTTTGGCTAGGGACATCATGTAAGATGCTTGACATAACATGATGAAATTTATGTACTAAAAGCTGAAATTCGGGCAAGTGGGGACAACCACTACTGTTGTCGTCCCTTGGAGGCTAGGCCATATGGGGACCGAATCTCGACCTTACAAAATAAAGTGAAAATAATTTGTACCATATGGTGGGAGAACATATACAAGAACAATTAATTTTCATTATAGAATATATATATATATATATATATATATATATATATATATATATATATATATATATCCAATACATATAATATTTTTAATCAATGCACATGCATAGAAAATTAGCTACTACTTTCGATTGATACTAGAGTACGTGCTTGTACCCAAACAATTTGTAACATCCGCAAACCACAAATAACATAAGCGCCTCAACTTTTAGTTGAGTAACGAAAGTTCTAAAACATATTTAATCCAAAGATAATAAATTGTTGGACACTTCACTCAAAAAAATTCTAATGGAATTCCATCCTCAATAATCCGTTCATGATCAGATTTTTGACATTTTCCATTTCTTAATTTTTCATTTTTTTCTTTGATTGAACTTCTATCAACTTTATGCGTGTTTATTTTATACCAAGTGACTATATTGACAACTTATGGAATTGGGTTCATGGTCTTCAAAGTAAACAAAGTCTCCACTTTGATGAGTTTGTTTGAGAAAATAACCTTTCATATAACAGACCCTTTGTCATACTCGAAATCCGTGATCATTATAGTCTTGTAATAATTTCATTTTTTGTTCGTGCAACGCATCAAATAATACTTTACTTTTCCATCGTTGTCAATAGGTGCAACTACAACAAAAACATCTCTGCACAATAAAAATAAATTTAACATTTAATTATGCATATTTAAATTTAATTGTAGATCTTTAAATCATTAAAAAAGTAATTCAAATGTTACCTTCTCTAACAAGATCGAAACTCGATCACCATCGGATGATATTGTAGTTTCCTCCGATTCCATTTCTTCAAACATTGCAACAGACATTTTTCCTTTGTATTTAGCTCGTATGTTTCCAATCGTTCACATACATTTTGTTTTCACAAACGTCATTGGATTTTTGTGTTGTTTATGAAACATCACAAAAACAAGAATATTTTCTTTTATCCAATGCAAACACATTTGTGGACAACTTTGTTTGAATTGAATGCAATTTTCGAGTCCCTTTTTATTGTTTCAACGTCATTTCCAATTGATCTATTTACGTCTTCGATTCCAATATGCCAGTAAAAATCTTTATATGGAAAATGAGAAAAAGAATTTGTAAATATGATATCAAAATACAATTAAAAATAATCATTGCATGATAAATGTACAATGTTTAAAATTAGATTTGCAATATAAATTAAATTGAATGTACCTTCACACTTCTCTTGATGGGTTAATCTCATGGCTTAGAGCATTTTGCACCATTGAACAACTTCTTCAACGTTCACAAGTCGGCGTACAAAGTGGTTCATTTGATATCTTCGAAGTACTGCGTTTTTATACATGCTCACCCGCAGTCATGTTCTCCTTTTTCCATGGCAGCTCTCAAAGAAATTCCAACAATGTTTAATGCAAGTTTTCTTATGAAGATGACACAACCAAAAAAATTATCGGGCATATTTGAATTGACCTCAGTATCCTGTCCGACCATATCCAATGTTCATTGAATGTTATTCCAAGATTTTTCATTGAATCATAAATTCTTTCAAAACAATGTTTATAAATTAAATATGTATCATGTGACAATCGTCACCGATATAAAAATGATATTCTTTAATGATATGTTGATTTTTCACTCAGTGCTTTCTGATATGATCGACATTTTTGTTCAGACATGTCTATATAGAGATATGGATGAGCATGGAGACTTGGTCGAGTGATAGTATTCACTGCGAATTTCTTTTTGTGGAAAAAATGTGTAGTTTTCTCGTAAAATCAATCACTCACAAAATGGTTTCTCGTGGAAAAACTTTCACGAGATTTTTGAATTTCAAGTCTTGCCATCGAGCTCTATGGGAATGCTTGGTGTATTTGTAAATTTCTCTCTTCAAACTTTCTCAAAAGAGTCTATTAGAAAAATTTCGTCTTCTCCTCAATTCGATTCTTTTTAACACTATCTACACCTTGAATCGTATGTATTGATATATTCATATCTCTTCCATTTCACTTTCATGTTGGACAATGATTGATCATTTATATCGATACGATATTTTGGTTTTGAAATTTAGTCAAATTTCCACAATCATCGTATTTTTTTACCACCAACACATTTCTTTTTGTAAAATAGTTCATCGCTTTCTCTTTTCCATAGAATTTGAGATATGAATTCACTGGATAGTGGAAGGAGTCCGAGGTGAATCCTTCCATAATGTTCTATCGAAATCAAGGAATGTGTCATAATATAACTCAAATTCCACATGATAACCCGCAACAACAAGTGTCTGACGTACGATAGGTTTTACATACCATGGTTTTTTCGTTGAACAAAGCACTAAGTGAAAACTTGAATTTGACGATTCTCTTTGAACTTGTTGAATAACTCTATTTGAGTGGTTTCCAAGAGATGTTTTTCATGTTCTTCGTATTGATTTCAAATGACTATTTTTCTTCTTCGCATCACATGTCTTGCGTGTGAAACATGCGACTGTTCTTCCAATATTCATATATTATTTTTTTAACATCTTTCCAAGTCTATCTTTTTTATGGTTGCCTACAAATAGCTCTCAACAAGCGAGTTCATCATTTACATCTATTTGCAGCAGACAATTTTCGATTTTTGCGTAGTTTTTCAGCGAGGTTCCACGATACTCGTGCCATAGATGTTAGATTCAAACGATTTTCTTGATACTGTGAAAACCATTTTCATTTGTATTCCTCTACGTATATTTGAAACATCTTTATCTCTAGATCTCTTAATTGACTCCTATAGCACCTACTCATGTTTTTATCACCTCTTCTTTCATTTTTTATCTTTGGTTGATTTTACGAATACCCAATAGTGTCGTTGCTTCTTTTAATTTCTTTGATGATAGGAGACCTTTCAACATTTGAGCTTGAACATCACTTGCTGAGCTTTTGAAAACATTTCAAAAATTTTATCGACACGATATCGTATAACATAGTCGGAGCTTTTTTATCTCCATATGTGTGAGTGTCGACATTTTCTAACATCTCATTATCGATAGTGATTTCATGTCCTACATATTCGAAAAAATAGTACATATTCAATAAATAACTAAATTAATAAATAATGTCAATAAATATTAGGAAATTTTAAATATATCAATAGATCATAATATTTACATTTACATATCTGATTCAATTTCTGCTTGAGGTTGATTTTCTTCTTCAATATTTTGAGGAGTATCTCTCGTCTCGTTTATTAAACAAAATATTTTTCAAACTAGTTCATCAAATAAAAATCAAGCTTCACATTTTACATTGGGAAAAACTTTAAAAAATATATCAATAGACTGGTAATATTTACATTTACATACCGTTTAATTTCGCTTTGAGGTTGATTTTTCTTCTTCAATATTTTGAGGAATATCTCCGTCCGTTTACATCAAACAAAAAATATTTTTCATACTAGTTCATCAAATAAAAATTAAGCTTCACATTTTACATTAGGAAAAATTTTAAATATATATCAATAGATCATGTAATATTTACATTTACATACATGCTTCAATTTCGCTGAGGTTGATTTTTCCTCTTCAATATTTGAGAGAGCTTCTAACTTTCTTTTATGATATTGTCTCGTCTCTTCTCTGATCGCTCCTCGGGCTTTTTTCGATCATATTTTCTCACACAAGTTCTTCGATTTCCCATGATAATATGGTAGCAGGTTCAAAAAATCCCTTCAAAAAATTAGACAATAACTCAATTACAAACAATATCATAAAGATTTAATTTAAAAAAATATTTTCTAAAAAATATGTAATCCAATCCAAAACACGTACTTCAACACAAAAACACGTACATATCTCTAAGAAAAAATCAGCACCGCCTCCAAGAAATGTCTTCACAAAAAAATTCTTTAAATCCAAAAATTTGAAGAAAAAATTTTTGAGACAAAGAAGCTCAAAAGATTTATTTCAACACAAAACACGTACATACCTCCAAGAAAAAACTCACGCTCCAAAAAATGTCTTCTAAAAAGTTCTTTTAAACTCAAACTTTGAACCTCCAGATGACGCCACCTCAGTAAAATGTCTTCCAAAAAAGTTCTTTAAACCCAAACTTTGAAGAAAAAGTTTTTGAATTCAAACCAAGTTGTAAAATGAAATGAAGTGCGAAATGTGCGAAAATATTGTGAATACCTTTTTGACAATTTATACTGACGCGTAAATATGTGTTTTGTAGGGGGCTCCACAAAAGTTTCCGCCGACGGAAAATCATAAAATGTCGGCCGAACTTTTTGACAAGAAGTTCGGCCGAACTATTGAATGTTAGTTTTAATGACTCGTAAGCGGAAAAACATAGTTCGACCGAACCTATCACTAATAGTTCAGCCGAACCAACGCGTAACCAATTACGCAAAACCAAGCTCAGAAATGGGTTCCGCAACTTTGGATCGATTAAACTCCATGAAATGTTGTTAATTAACCGACGGAACCAAGACACAAACATTTCGAATTGAATCAACTTTCGGGAAATATAACTTTTCTACTGGAATTTTAAACGTATTTATTAATTTTAATTATTTTCTAATAAAATGAGTGCAAACAATTTCGAGAGTCATCGTGATTCAAAGGAAATCAAAATTTTGTGTCTCCCAAAATACATTGTGATTGAAAAAATTATGGGACATTACATTGGTCCGTTGACTCTAATGGGTAGCTTTTAGATTTTTAGTTTATAACTTATATGTTAAGAAATTTGTTGCCATGCGAAACATATCAAAAATACACAGTTTTTCGTATTGGACTAGTTGAAAAAATTCTAGTAATTATGATATGCATCCATTGGCTTTGTAACATGTGACGAAACCAAAGTAGACTACGCTCTAGATTGTTGTATAGCACATTTTGTTTTTTCAAAAACACAAACTTTTTCAGCATGAATACAACTGTTGCAACATAGCCTGTCTGCGAGTTCCTGCTGTTAGTAAACACACACTCAAAGCAGCGCTAGGTGTGACGTACCACCAGCCACTGATTTCGAAAAAATAAGTAATAGACCGCTAACAAATATTCTCTCACCTCGCTTTCCATCGCAAAGCAGTCTGTAACATAGTGGACTCTGTCATAGCTTTGCGTAAAGTTGAAAGAACCAAAGTTTTGTGACATCCTCAAAGGTGCAAATAAAGTGTAACCCAGTAAATACATGTCTAAGATGACTTAACATATGGTTCTTAAAATCGGTTTTGGATGCATTTGCTTTATGGTTTGCAGAGGTTTATTTCCTTTTTTCAATTAAAAATATTAGTTGACTTAACATGTGCCTCTTAAAATCAACTTTGGATGACCTTTTCCAATAAATAAGTATTTTTTCTAATAATTTAGATGAGATTAATGGATTTCTCAAAATGATTTTTCAATTATGTTTTTATGTTCTACTAATATGTTTTTTCATTTAAAAAACAAATTTTCATTTATATCTTATAACTCATGTTAGATTTTGTTTTTACATTATTATTATGGTTAAATTCAATATATTTTAAATTCTGTTTTCATACATTCAATTTATTTTAAATAATTTTTCTTATATTTAAACTTTTATTAATAGCTTTTAATTTATTTTGTTTTTTGAATGATTTCTTCATTAATATTCTAATATAGAGTAATGTAGCTTAAGCTTGAGTAGCCTAGCCTAGGCTACTAAGACTACACTAAGGTAAGCTAGAGTAGGCAAGGTTTAGGCTAGAACAGGCTAGACTAACCTAGGATAGGCTAAGCTGGACTAGACTAGGATAGGCTGGTAGCGAGTAGTTAGGCTGGGCAAAGCTAGGTTGGGGCTACTATATCCCTGAGATAGAAGTAGGTTAGGCTAGGCTGGGTCAGCTAAGCTTAGGCTGGTCTGGGATAGATAGGATAGGCTAGGAGGATGAGATAGTGAAGCTGGGGCTACTATAGCCTAGCATAAAGATCAGTTTAAGCTGGCTACTGTAGCCTAGCATGAGAGTCGATTAGTCTAAGATAGGTCAAACTGAGATAGGCTAGGCTAGGCTAGGCTGGGATAGCTTACACTAGGTTAGGCTAGAGCTAGGTAAGACTACACTAGGGTATGCTAGGTTAGGCTAGGTTAGCTTAGGTTGGCTTCATGAGCTTAGGCTAGGCTAGGCTAGGATAGGTTAGGCTAGGGTGAGGCTAGGCTGAGGTTAGGGCGAGCTAGGTTAGGGGTAGGCTACACTAGGGTTGAGGTTAAAGTTAGGTTAGGTTAGGCTATGTTAGGCTGAGCTGGGATAGGCTAGGCTAGGCGTTCAGGCTCTGAGGCTAGGCTAGGCTGGGCTGGGAAACTAGGATCAGGCTTAGGGTGGTGAGTACTAAAGGCTAGCTTAGCTTAAGCTAGGGTAGGCTGAGCTAGGCTAAAGTAGCTAAGCTGAGGGCTAGAATTACGTTAGGTTAGGCTAGGCTAGGGTTGAGTTGGGTTAGGTTAGCTTGGCGTTAGAGTTAAGCTAGGGGTAGGGTAGGAGTTAGGGTAGGGTAGAGTTAGGTTAGGCTAGGCTAGGATTGGGCTAGGTCAGGTTAAGTTGGAGTAGGTTGGAGTTGGGATTGGGATTAGGCTGAGGTGGGCGGGTTGAGGTGAGGTTGGGTTAGGTGGGTTAGGTTGGGGTGGGTTGAGGTAGCCTGGGGTAGGCTATGGAGCTGGGGTGTAGGTTAGGCTGAGTTGGACGTCAGGTTCAGCTAGGTCCCAGCCAGGTTAAGGCTAGGGGTGAGGCAGGCTAGCTAGACTAGGTTGAGCTAGGGTAGGGTGAGCTAGGTTAGTCTGAGCTGAGCTAGGCTAGGCTTCAAGTAGGCTACGGTGGGATGTGGTAGGCAACGGTAGGTTAGGCTAGGTTGGGCTAGGGTAGGTTGGGAGTAGACTCGTTAGGTTAGGTGATTGGCTTGGGCTAGGTTGGGCTGAGTGGGGATGGGGTAGGTTAGGGTAGGCTAGGTTGAGTTGGGCTGGGCTAGGTTGGGCTAGGCTAGGCTAGGCTATGTTAGGTTGAAATTTGGAGACAGTTGGGCTATGGTGAGACCAGGTTAGGTTGGGCTAGGATGGTGGATTGGGGGTCAGGTTGGGTTGGAAGTAGGCTAGCGTGGGGTAGGTTGGGTTAGCTGGGGCCAGGTTGGGTTAGGTTAGGCTAGGCCAGGTTGGGTTGCAGGTTAGGTTAGGCTGGGTTGGGTTGGAGTTATGTTGGGTTAAGCTGGGGTAGCGTGCGTTGGGTTGGGTTAGGTTAGGCTAGGCTAGGGATGGAGGCTAGGTTAAGGTAGGCTGGGGTAGGGGTAGGTTGGGTTAGGGTAGGGGTAGGTTAGGATGGGACTAGGTTAGGTTGAAAGCTAGGTAGGGTAGGTTGGAGTTCGTTGAAATTTGGGTAGGGTAGGTTAGGTTGGAGAGTTGGGTCAAGCTGGGGCAGGGACGGAGTTTGGGTTGGGTCTAGGCTAGGCTAGGCCCAGGCTGGAAACAGGCTAAATTGACTGGGGTGAGCAGGTAGGTTAGGTTAGGTTGACTGGGGTAGGTTGGGGTAGGCTACGTTAGGTTCGACTGGGGTAACCAGGCTGGAACAAACTGGTGAGGATAGGGTAGGTTAGGGTAGGCTAGGTTAGGTTAGGCTAGGCTAGAGTTGGGCTCTGTAGGCCAGGCTATGCTAGGTTGGGTAGGATAAGGATGGAAATATCTTGGGTTAGGTTAGGTTGAGCCAGGATGAATTGGGTGAGTTGAGTTAGGTTAGAATTCCACAGCTAAGCAGCAGGGTGAATTGAGTTGGGCCCAGGGTAGGTTAGGTTAGGTTGGGCTAGGCCAGGACTGGGTTAGGTTAGGTTGTTGGGTTAGGTTGAGTTATGTTAGGTTAAGCTGGGGTAGCGTACGTTGGGTTAGGTTAGGTTAGGCTAGGCCAGGTTGGTGGGTCCAAGACGGAGAGCTGGGGTAGGCTAGGGTGAGCTGAGCCTTGGAATGAGTTGGGATAGATTTATGGACGCTGGGATGGGTTAGGTTGGGGGTAGGTTGGAGTTGTGTTGGGGTGGGGTGGAGTTGGGTTGAGTTGGGTTGGAGCACGCTGGGGTGGCGTGGGTTGGGGTGGAGTTGGGTTGGGTTGAAATTTGTGGTGAGCTACGATGAGTTGAGCTGAGTTGGTGAGGCCCGGGTTGGGGTAGGCTACGTTGGGCTGGGATAGGTTGGGCTTGGATGAGTTGGTTAAAGGTTGGGCTGAGTTGGGTTGGGTTGGGAGGCTGATTGGGTTAAGCTAGGGTAGGTTGGGATTGAAGCCTAGGTTAGGTTGGGAGCCCAGGTTGGGTTGGGTTAGGAGGCTGGAAGGCTGAGCTAGGCTACGGTGGGAGTAGGGTAGGTTGGGCCAAGGCTGGAGTAGGCGAGGATGGGCTAGGGTGGGCTGGGCTAGGCTGAGGCACTAGGCCATGACTCAGGATTGGGTTAAGTTAGGTTAAGTTAAGTTAGGATTACAGTTGAGTTATGGTAGGTTAGGCTAGGATAGGTTGGGGTAGAAATAGTTATGTAGGCTAGGCTGAGCTAAGGCCAGAGCCCAAACTGAGTTGGGATGAGTGAGTGGTTGAACTAGGCTAGGCCTTGACTAGGCCCAGACCCAGGCACAGGTAGGGGTGGGCTGGGGATTCCCAGGCCCAGGTTGGGTGGGCTGAGTTGGCTTTGGCTGAGCTGAGCTGAGGCTAGGTGGGGTGACTGGGCCAAAAGGTGAGCTGGGAGTGAGCTGCAATAGGCTACGATGAGTTGGGGTAGGAATAGTTAGTTTAGGTTAGGCTAGGCTAGGATAGGTTAGGGCAGACTGGAAACCCAGGCTATGGTAGGTTGATTGGGAGTAGGGTAGGGTAGGGTAGGTTGGGTAGGCTAGGTTAGGGTAGGCTATGTTGGCTTAGACTAGGTTAGGCTGGGCTGAGCTGGGCTTCAGAGCTGAACCACGTTAGGCTGCGTTGGGCTTGGGCTAGGATAGGCTACATAGGCTGGGAGGCTGAGCTGTGCTGCGCTGGCCCGGAATGGGCTTGGCTGGGCTGAGGCATGCTGGGATATGCTAGGCTAGTATGGGTTGGGCAAGGACAGAGTTGACTGGGCTAGGGATATGAGTTGAGCTGAGGTAGGCTGGGCGAGGTAGGCTGGGGTAGGATAGGGTAAGCTAGGATAGGTTGAGGTAGGGTAGGTAGGCTAGGCTAGGTTAGGCTAGGGATTTAGGTTAGGTAGAGCTAGGATAGGGTGTGGCTGGGCTACGGTGAGTGAGACTAGGCTAGGTTAAGCTAGGCTAGGGTGAGGCTGGGGAGGCTAGGCTGGGCTAGGCTGAACTAGGGCTGGAGTTGGAGTTAAGCTAGGGTATGTTATGTTAGGCTAGGTCAAGTTAGGTTAGGTTAGGTTAGGTTAGGTTATGCTAAGCTATGTTAGGGTTGGCTGAGGGTGAGTTAGGTTGAGGCTCAAGGTGAGGTTGGGTTGAAGCTAGAGATAGGTTAGGCTAGAGTTAGGTTAGGCTAGGGTGTGCTGGGCTAGGGTAGGTAAGACTACACTAGTTTAGGCTAGGAGTAGAGTAAGACTACACTGAGTTTAGGCTGAATAGGTTAGAGGCTAGGCTAGGGTAGGTTAGGTTGGGCTAGGATAGGCTGAGCTGGGCTATGTTAAGCTAAGTTAGGCTAGGCTGTGTTATGTTAGGCTAGGTCGAGTTGGGTTAGGTTGGGTTGGGTTAGGTTAGGCTGTGCTAGAGTTAGGTCTAGGCCCGGGTTTGAGGCTGGGCTAGGCTGAGCTGAGCTGAGCTGAGCTGAGCTGGGATAAGATAGAGGTAGGTTAAGTTAGGTTAGGTTAGGTTTGGCTGGGTTAGGTTAGGCTAGGTTAGAGGCTAGGTGCTAAAGGCTGAGCTAGGGTGAGCTAGGGTGTAGACTGGGTTGAACTAGGTTAAGCTAGGCTTGCCAAACCTTGTTGGTGTGCTTACGCCCCACCATGATGATATTGAGTTTGTTTACCTCTATTTGATCTTTGCCCCATATGCATCCTACCCATGGAGTTTCGAGACTCATGAGGAAGTATCTCTCATTTGGCCAATGAGGGTGGGAAATGTGAATAGAGACCATAGCAAGGCAATGCACACATTGAGATATTTTTCGTACACTCTATGTCTACGATGACACGTGTCCAACCACTCGATGCGGGATCAAGTATAGCGAGTTTTCAGACCTCCAACTGACATTGGGTCGGTGGAAAACTAAGTGGGGTTAGTATGTGACTCTCTAAGAGTCCCAGAGACATTTTGGACACTCCAGTGACTTTGAGTCGGTGAAACTATCTTCAGAGTTAATATATGACTTTCTGAGGTCCCAAGAGAGGTTTCAAACCTCCAACCGACTTCGGTTCGATTAAACCAACTTTGGGTTGGTGTGTGACTCTTTGGGTCCTATGAGGTTCGGACCTGCGAAGCGACTTCAGAGTTAGCTGTGAGTGATGTCCTTATGACTCAAATTTTGTTTTGAAATAAATAAAGCGAGTGAAAGCAAGTTACGGTGGGATAGCCTGTACGATGTTTGGAGAGCCACTGGTGGATGGAAGTTCTCCCTAGTTGAGAAAGTGTGTTAATTTTGGGCAACTAAGTCTAAAATCCATGATGTCATGCTCAAATGATGATGCCAATATTTTTATTGAATTCCTCTTTCGAAGGTGCAAGATCAATCCAAAGATCATCTTGATCGGATGGAGAAATGAACATGTATTTTGAATTTATTCCACATGTACCAAGGTCAACCTAATTTATCCCACATGCATAAGAGATGTTCACACACCCCCACAGATGTCTATATATTGGGAGATACTTTGGATTTCATTACACACAAAATTTGTTGAGCATTTTTCTTCTCCCTTGGATGGTGATGGAGCAATGTTCTTGGTTCTACGTTTAGGGCTTCTTGGTGCAACATCTTGGTGGAGTATTCTTGATGAAATGTCCTGGGGTTGTGTGATATATGTGGTTGGGTGACCTTATGACTACTTTTCTAGTTGAACCATCACTGCTAGATCGTCAGTAGCGCTTTACCATTATTTATCTTTGTTTTTTAACTTGTCTTGCATCAATCTATTGGTATGTTCTGTCTACATATTACTTTAATTATGCCCTATAAGGTTAAAGTATATTTTTCATCTTAGCATAAAAAAATCTTCAAAATTTAACACATAATGCTACATCTTATGCTTTGGAAGTTAAACCATCAACAAAGTTAGAAATACCATTGAATAAATACAATGTACCAACATTTTCTCCTTTTTCTATTACTAGGTCTCCTTTAATGACCTTCGAGGGTTTTATCTGTGAAAGTTGTAACACAACCTTTTGCTGCCCTAAGCACTACTGTTTAAATCATACTTTTCTTCAACTGCGGAACATGCCTTAGCTCCTTTAATAACCATTGGTTTCAATTTTTTCTATTTTACGAGGGAACTTTACCACATAAAATATGCAGAAACACAAAGACATAAAACATATAAAAATAAGAGAGACACAAATATGTGTGGTTCACCCAACTAGAGCTATTTCATGGAAACAACCCAATCCTTCTGTACATTATCCAGTAGAAATGAAGAGACACAATCTACATCGGATCCGATGTAATATCCTCTTCTCTCTCACAGGGTCCCCTTTGTGATTTCTCACTCGGGAGTATACACACCATACACAAACGCAATACAATACCCTCAAACAACGGACAAGTTTCCTTCTAGGGTGAAAAACCCTAAATTAAACATAACTTCTACTTTGCCAAATCATACGCTCTAATGAACGACCCATATTGACTATGAAATTACAACATTTTACAAGGAAATTTTACATATTTTTTTCTAGCCTAAGGGCGCTTCCCCGAAAACCCCCCTCCCAAGGGGGGCTCCAAAAGACGCATGACACCCTCCCCAAGACCCCCCTCATGAAGATGAAATGACATTAAGAATAGGGTTCCAACATGGCGATACATATAAATAAAGAAGATAATCATGTTCACACCCAACACAACATATGAATAAAAAAATTAATTAGACTAGGGTTTGATCATAAAAACACACACATACAAAGCAAATCATTTCTAAGACATTGTGGGGCTCTTGCTACACGTTCACGAAACCCTAATGTGATAACGATTTTCAATATAGGAACATAAAAAACCCAATATTACCAACATTTCAAAGGTTCAAGACTTTATCCTTATCATTCAACTAAGAGATTAGTTTTTCAGTGATCATATCAAAATCCTAAACATGATATCATTAATAAAAAACTTCAAATACAATATCCCTAAGCAGATTTTAGGGTTTTAGGACATTCACATTAGAATACCCTTAGGTTTAGGGGTTTTCCAAAACTTGTCTAGGGTTCTACAAAAATCAATTAGAAATATGAGTGGGGTGGGTAGATTGTCAAGTGATGAATCACCTAGAATAAGAATCATTGTGATTCGGTGTAGACAGGATATAACAATACTAGGTAAGATAATGTCAAATGAAAAAAAACCTTTAATATAAATAAATCTGTGTTTTAAGAGCATACCTTTGTTTCTTGACAAACCTTGTCTTGAGAGAGCCCTCATCATACTTCTTGAGAGTATAACAATTCTTTTCCTAATCAAGACCATAGAGGAGAAAGTTCATTAGTATTAATATAATCAAAACTAAAATAAGTATACGAAACCAAAAATGAGCCTAAAATGAGATACTTATCTTGAGGATCTGTTTGGGACTCCCTACAAAGCTTTGGGGGATACCTAAAACTTATAAACAAGAAAAAAATGTATTTTCAAAAAAATATATTAAAGGCCTATAAATTATAAAACATCAAAAATATAAAATAAAATATCTAAAGCTACAAAAAAAGTGCTTGGTAGTGTAAGTCTCTAATTTTAAATTCTCCAGAGCTTGACTCCTTTGAGTTTCCTTCTTCAACAATGTTGTCAAATATCTCTCTATTTTCTTGTTTTCTAGGATTTTTGAGATAGTCACTCCTATAGTGACCCTTCTTATGGAATCGATATTATTATACCTTGGACATGTCAACTTTATTCCTTGGCCCTTTATGTTTCTTTCATTTATGTTTCAGAAATATAGGGCATTAGGTACTCACTTAGAGATTGGAAGCTAATGAGATACTTAATTCCTCTTGCTTTGCTCGGCAATCCATTGTTCTTCAAGGTGGGAGCTACCATCCAATTATTAAATATGGCAGAAAATGCACCCCAAGTAGGTTTCAATCCTAATATATCATTGATCATGAGTTCTTTGTCTAGAACAATTTCATCAATGGCCCAAAATATCATCCTTGATTATTTCTATATTCTACAAAGCGAGGCCAATGTGTCTTGTTTTGTCATATTTGTAGTCCTTAGCTCATTTTTCAAAGTAGCTGCTTGAAGAATGTTCTTAATAATGAATAACTTTGACAAGAGCTTCATACATTTTGTGAGCATGGTCAATGTTGGCTATGAATGGGAAAAGAGTTGTCCTTTATTCTGCTACCATTAAAGTCATGTCACCAATTTAGTTCCTTTATTTTACTTTTTCACCATCAAAAGAATCCTTTGTAAGCTTCTTTACTTTTCATGACTAGGTATAGTACCTCATTCTTTTCAAGGATGAGGCCAATTCTCTTCTTCTAGGATTTGTAGTTTGAGGCTCCTTCAATTTTTTTTCTCCCTTGATTGTATTGATACATCCTCCTAGAGTGTAGTAGACTCCTACCCGAGATGATCCTTCAAATTGTTCCTTGATCAAGTGCGGAGGACTTCATTTTTCTTCCTTATTTCAAGAAATCTATGATATCATGTTAGAAAATCAGAAAGGTGGAAATATTTTCTTATTCTTGAAAATTACTTGTGATGTTTCTTATTATTACGATTATTTATATCTTTGTTCTTTTAGTTCATCAAGAAATTACCAAAGCAACATCACATAAAAAATAGACACGAGATGCATGACTATGCTGAGGAAACCCACGTAGGGGAAAAACCCTCCTACTGCATATGCTAGGCTAGGCTAGGTTAGGATAGGGTAGGTTAGGGTAGGGTAGGTGGGTGAGACTAGGCTAGGCTATGTTACGTTTCGGTTAGGCTGAGGGCAAGTACAGGCTGGGAGTTAGATTGGGCTAGGTTAGTGTAGAAGCTGGAGTTGAGCTTTAGGCTAGGCTGGGCTAGGCTAGGTTTCGAGTGTGACTAAGCTGAGGTAGATGGGAGCTGAGTAAATGCAGTGAGGCTGCTGGTGAGTTAGGGTAGGGATAGTTAGTTTTTCAGGTTAGGCTAGGCTGGGATGGGTTAGGATAGACTGAGCTAAGCTATGGTAGGTTAGGTTTGAGGTAGGGTAGGGTAGGGTAGGGTTGGATTGAGCTGAGAGTTAGGGTGAGGCTATGTTGGCTTAGACTGAGTTGAGGCTGAGGCTGGGCTAGGCTGAGGCTGAACCACGTTGAGCTAGGCTGAGGCTAGGACCTGAGACCAGGCCTATCTGCCAGGCTGAGAGAGGCTCAGACGACTACGCTAGCCGCAGATGAGCTGCTGGGCCAGGCCAGAGCCTGAGGCTAGTGCTGTGTGGTATGTGGTTGAGCAGGATGGAGCCAGGCTGGGCTGACAGGTTGGCCAAGGTAGAGCCTAAAGCCAAGGTGAGCCAGGGGTAGGACCAAGGAGCAGGCCAGGATGAGCTGGGAGTGAGGGCAGGGTAGAGGCTAGGCTAGGTTAGGCCAGGTTAGTTGCCAGGCTGCAGGACAGGGTGCTGCTGAGCCTGGGTGCAAGACCAGGCTAGAGTTGAGCTGGGCCAGGGTGAGCTAGAGGAGGCTGAGCTGAGCTGAGGCTGGGACTGAGGGCTGGGTTGAGGTTAAGCTAGGGTATGTTATGTTAGGCTAGGCCGAGTCTAGGGTTTGGGTTAGGTTGGGTTCAGGTTATGCTAGGCTATGTTTGGTGTGCTGGAGGTAAGTTAGGGTTAGGCTAGGGTAGGTTAGGTTTGCGGGCTGACATGAGGTTGAGAGAGCTAGGTTAGAGCTTTGGGCCAGAGGCTGTCGTTTGAGGCCAGGGTAGGTAAGACTACACTGAGTTTTGAGCCTAGGGTGAGGCAAGACTGCACTGGTTTCAGGCTAGGACAGGATTGAGCTAGGGTGAGGTTAGGTTTAGGCTGAATGAGGCTAGGGCCAGGCTGTGCCAGGCTAGGTAGACAGTGCACTGCGTATGTCAGGCTAGGTCAGTTGAGGTTGCCAGGGTTGCTAGGGTTAGGCTATGCCAGGTTGAGGGCTCAGGCAGGGTTAGGCTAGGCTAGGCTGTGGCCAGGCTAGACTAGAGCCAGGATCAGATAGGGTAGGTTGAGTTAGGTTGGTGGGTTTGGCTAGGTTAGCTTAGGCTAGGGCCATGGGCTGGGAGCTGAGGCTGAGCTAGGGTAGCTAGGGGTAGGCTGGGTTAGGGCTAGGTTAGACTAGGTTAGGCCAGGCTTGCCAAACCTTGTTGGTGTGCTTCTACCCCACCATGATGATATTGAGTTTTGTTTACCTCTATTTGGTCTTTGCCCCCATGTACATCCTACCCATGGAGTTTCAGAAACTCATGGGAAAGTATCTCTCATTTGGCCAATGAGGGTGGGAAATGTGATAGAAACCATAGCAAGACTAATGTCACACATTAGATATTTTCGTGCACTCTATGTCTGGGATGACACGTATCCAACCACTTGATCCGGGATCAAGTATAGTGAGGATTTTAGACCTCCAACTGACATTGAGTTAGTGAAACTAGAAATTGGGGTAAGTATATGACTCTCTCGAGTCCAAGAGACATTTTGGACCTCCAACTAAGTGAGTCGAGTGAAACTATCTTCGGGATAATATATGACTTTCTACAGGGTCAGAGGGGTTTCAAACCTCCAACCGACTTCGGTTCGGTTAAACCAACTTTGGGTTGGTGTGTGACTCTTTTGACTCCTATAGAGGGTTTCGGACACTCTAATGGCTTCGAGGTTAGCTTTGTGAGTGATGTCCTTATGACTCAAATTTTGTTTTGAAATAAATAGCGAGAACGAAGCAAGTTACGTGTGGGATGACACCACGATGTTTGGAGGGCACGCAGGTGGATGGAGTTCTCCCTAGTTGAGAAGTGTGTTAATTTTTAGGGCAACTAAGTCTAAAATACATGATGTCATCCTCAAATGATGATGCCAATATTTTTTATTAGATTCACTCTTTTGGAGAGGTGCAAGATCGATCAAAGGTCATCTTGATCGGATGAGTAGAACATGTATTTTGAATTTATTCCACATGTGCAAGAGTCCAGCCTAATTTATCCCACATGGATAAGAGATGTTCACACACCCACAGATGTCTATATATTGGAGATACTTGGATTTCATTACCCACAAAATTTGTGGAGGCATTTTCTTCTCCCTTGGATGGTGATGGAGCAATGTTCTTGGTTCTACGTTTAGGGCTTCTTGGTGCAACATCTTGGTGGATTATTCTTGATGAAATGTCACTGAGGGTTGTGTGATATATGTGGTTGGGCTGACCTTATGAGCTACTTTTTCTAGTTGAACCATCCTATGTAATGCACGTAACGCATACCATTATTTATCTACTGTTTTTTAACTTGTCTTGCATCAATCTGTTGGTATGTGTCTACATATTACTTTAACTATGCCCTATAAGGTTAAAGTATATTTTTCATCTTAGCATAAAAAAATCTTCAAAATTTAACACATAATGCTACATCTTATGCTTTGGAAGTTAAACCATCAACAAAAGTTAGAAATACCATTGAATAAATACAATGTACCAACATTTTCTCCTTTTTCTATTACTATGTCTCCTTTAATGACCTTCGAGGGTTTTTATCTTGTGAAAGTTGTAACACAACCTTCGACGCCTAAGCCCTGTTTAAATCATACTTTTCTTCAGACTCCGGAACATGCCTTAGCTCCTTTAATAACCATTGGTTTCAATTTTTCTATTTTACGAGAACTTTACCACATAAAATATGCGGAAACACAAAGACATAAAACATATAAAATAAGAGACACAAATATATGTGGTTCACCCAACTTGGGCTATTTCCATGGAAACAACCAATCCTTCTGTACATTATCCCAGCAAAATGAAGAGACACAATCTACATCAGATCCGATGTAATATCCTCTTCTCTCTCACACGGTCCCCTTTGCGATTTCTCCTCGGGAGTATACACACCATACACAAACGCAATACAATACCCTCAAACAACGGACAAGTTTCCTTCTAGGGGTGAAAAACCCTAAATTAAACATAACTTCTACGCTAAATCATCCGCCTAATGAACGACCCATATTGACTATGAAATTACAACATTTTACAAGGAAATTTTACATATTTTTTAGCCTAAGGGCGCTTCCCCGAAACCCCCTCCCAAGGGGGGCTCGCAAAAAACGGCAGACACTCCCAAGACCCCCTCATGAAGATGAAATGACATTAAGAATAGGGTTCCAACATGGCAATACATATAAATAAAGAAGATAATCATGTTCCACACCCAACACAACATATGAATAAAAAAATTAATTAGAACTAGGGTTTGATCATAAAAACACACACATACAAAGAAAATCATTTCTAAGACATTGTGGGGCTCTTACTTACACATTCCACGAAACCCTAATGATGAAAATGTGATTTTCAATATAGGAACATAAAAAACCCAATATTACCAACATTTCAAAGGTTCAAGACTTTATCCCTTATCATTCAACCCTAACAAGTTAGTTTTTCGTGATCATATCAAAATTCTAAACATGATATCATTAATAAAAACTTCAAATACAATATCCCTAAGTAGTTTAGGGTTTAGGACATTCACATGAGAATACCCTTTGGTTAGGGGTTTTCCAAAACTTGTCTAGGGTTCTACAAAAATCAATTAGAAATATGAGTGGGGTGGGTAGATTTATCAAAGTGATGAATCACCTAGAATAAGAATCATTATGATTTCAAGTATAGACGAGATGTAACAATGCAGGTAAGATAATGTCAAATGAAAAAAACCTTTAATATAAATAAATCTATGTTTTAAGGCATACCTTTTGTTTCTTGACAAACCTTGTCTTGAGAGGCCCTCCTTCATACTTCTTGAGAGTATAACAATTCTTTTCCTAATCAAGACCATAGAGGAGAAAGTTCATTAGTATTAATATAATCAAAACTAAAATAAGTATACAAAACCAAAAATAGAGCCTAAAATGAGATACTTATCTTGAGGATCCGTTTAGGGACTCCCTACAAAGCTTTGAGGGGATACCTAAAACTTATAAACAAGAAAAAATATATTTTCCAAAAATATATTAAAGGCCTATAAATTATAAAACATCAAAAAATATAAAATAAAATATCTAAAGCTACAAAGAAAAGTACTTGGTAGTGTAAGTCTCTAATTTTAAATTCTCCAGGCTTGACTTCCTTTGAGTTTCCTTCTTCAACAATGTTGGCCAAATATCTCTCTATTTTCTTGTTTCTAGGATTTTAGAGATAGTCACTCCCTATAGTGACCCTTCTTGCTGAATCGATATTATTATACCTTGGACATGTCAACTTTATTCCTTGGCCCTTTATATTTCTTTCATTTATGTTCCAAAAATATGAGCATTAGGTACTCCTTCAGAGTTGGAAGCTAATGAGATACTTAATTTCTCTTGGTAGTCGACAATCCATTGTTCTTCAAAGGTGGGAGCTACCATCCAATTATTAAATATGGCAGCAAATGCACCCAAGTAGGTTTCAATCCTAATAGATCATTGATCACGAGTTCTTTGTCTAGAACAATTTTCATCAATGGCCAAAATATCATCCTTAGATTATTTCTATATTCACTAAGCGAGGCCAATGTGTCTTATTTTTGTCATGTTTGTAGTCCTTAGCTCATTTTTCAAAGTAGCTACTTGAAGAATGTTCTTAATAGTGAATAACTTTGACAAGGCTTCATACATTTTGTGAGCATGGTCAATGTTGGCTATGAATGGGAAAAGGTTGTCCTTTATTCCTGCTGCCATTAAAGTCATGGCCACCAATTTAGTTCCCTTTATTTTACTTTTTCTCACCATCAAAATAATCCTTTGTGAGCTTCTTTAGTTTTCCTTTGACCAGGTATAGTACCTTATCCTTTTCAAGGATGAGGCCAATTCTCTTCTTCTAGGACCTGTAGTTTAAGGCTCCTTCAATTTTTTTCTCCCTTGATTGTGTTAGACATCCTCCTAGAGTGTAGTAGACTCCTACCCCGAGATGATCCTTCAAATTGTTCCTTGATCAAGTGCTGAGGACTTCATTTTTCTTCCTTATTTCAACAAATCTATGATATCATGTTAGAAAATCAGAAAGGTGGAAAATATTTTTCTTATTCTGATGTGAAAATTACTTGTGATGTTTCTTATTATTACGATTATTTATATCTTCGTTCTTTTAGTTCATCAAGAAATTACCAAAGAAACATCACATAAAAAAATAGTACACTCGGATGCGGGAGAACTATGCCGTGGGGAAACCCCCTATAGAGGGAAAACCCTCCTCGCATATGCTCCATTAGTCCCATCCTCCTGTCCATGAGTTGATCCCTAAGTGGCCCATATTTCTACAACTCCCACAAAGTTTGAATGATGGCCGCATTAACCTCTACTTTCTTTTCATGTGCTTGTACAAGTCTATCATTATCTTCTTTAAAACTCCTTATTTATTCCTATAAAATTCTCAATGTATCTTCCAAATCGGGATGAATATCCAACACAATGCAATGTGAAATGTCTCACCTAAAGCCAATTCATGAAAAAACTAACGAACCTTAGTGTAATTTTGGGAGGATACATCTGCAAGATCAACCATTAACCAAATACATGTATATCCATAATCAGTAGCCTCATATAAACTTGTAACAAAAGGTATAATAAACGCATAAACCTCACTCTAGTTGGAGTAGAATCATGGATGCATAACCATACAAACTACAAAACATGACCTAATGTATAACCATACCAATGAAAATTTACTACACACCATCACAAGCATAAGCGAAATGTAACCAAGCGTGAATGACCAAATCATTTTCAACATATAATCATGACACAAGAAAGACATACAAGGACACTACACAAGCATGACCAATATGTGACCTAGCATAAAAAAAGCAATGCATATACAACATGTAACAATATGTAAATGATAATGTGCATGGACAATACAGCAAACATGAAAAATAGATAATCATTACACGCACATTACCACATGTTGAAAAATGACACCATAAACACTTCATGGGGACACCACTACCACCATGGGCAACAAAACATGGGTGCAATAAACAAAATATACCATAAGTATGAAAACACATGAAATCAACATAATGCATGATCAACACACTACCCATCCATTACGAGAGTTGAACCATGCTACGATATCTCTCTCTATATACCCTCATCCCACATCAACCCAAGTAACCACCAACCAAGGTAAACATGTGAGGAGAGGCTACTAATATGAGATTTCACCTCATATCTGACCTTAAGGTAGTGGAACCGAGGGAAAGAAGACAAAGACACCTTACAAAACATCGACAGCATCACCCAAGATGTAATCTGACCTCCCAGCACCTAACCCACAGGGCGACTGAATTTTCAACCTTTTTGGGCCATAGTCGTAGGTATGCCAAGGCACAATGATAGTTGGGAGCCTATAGCCGTAAGAACAACACAAAAAACATGCAGCGAGGGCCCCAATTGGTCAGTTATGTGTGTTCAACTACAAGATTTATGCCACCTTTTTAGCCATAGAGCCCAAGTCACTGCCCTCAACCCTCAACCAATTACTCCACCTCATGGTCGGAAATCACAACCATCATTGATTGGTCTCTATCCAAGTTGTTCGAGGACTCCAGTTTTTTTCCAATCGAGGCTTTGAGGACTAGTAACTCAACCCAAACTATTACGGTGGCTTCTAAGCATTTGTCCAACGAGGGCTTCCAACATTAGTAAACTCAAACCCACCTAGGGCTTCCAGAAAGTGTTTTTCCAACCAAAGGCTTTACGACAAGTAACTCAACCTCATAGTTGTTCGATCGGGCTTCCGCAGAGTTTTTCCAACCAAGGCTTCCATGAACTAATAACTCAACCCATAGCTAAATGAATCATGAGAACCAACAAGAAAATAATCAACTGGAAATAAAACTCCACGACACCATGGCTATCTAGGAAATCCAAAGACGAGGGGAAATCCACATGCATACACCATGCATGCTAAAACTAGTGAGGAAACCATGCATGACAACTTGATACCGCTAATCAAATCTCTATTTATTTGTTGATCCTGATGTCCACTTGCATTTTCCTTCTCCTTCTTTGCCTTCTTGCTTCAATCACCAATTATCCACACTCTCCAAGAGCGATCCAAGAAAAATCTAAGTATCCAATAGTATGAGAGGGAGAGAGATAAATGAGAGAGCTCCAAAATGTACATTTGCCAAAAAGGTACCAACAGATTCTCAGTAAGCCTTTTTTATAGAAGAGGCTTATCTTTTCTTCATTTTCTTCCTCACATGCAACCTATGACATTTTACCTCCCCTTTCTCCTAATTTCCACTATTTCTCATAAATAAATGTGTCAAAAAATACTTTTTTCTTCTTTAATGATTTAGCCATAGCCTTTGCCATAGAACGTAATAAACCATGTGAACACCCGCACTAGGATGTTTTTCCCAACATTCATCTTGGAATATGTCTCTCACGAACAATGGTTATTATTTTAACTTTATTACATGGAATTTTGAGTAGGTTTGTTATAGGAAGGACGTTTTTGGTACAACGATGACGCAAGATGGACACATATGAAATTTCCAATTCATAGAAAATATCAACAAAGTGAAATAACTATTGTGAGAGGTGAAGTAGAATCACAAGAAAGTGGTGCAACGAATGGTGGAGAGCAACAATTGCAATTGAGTGCAATCGACATTTGGAATTGGTACAAGCAATGATGAACACATCGTATGCTACAATATCAAATTAAGATTTGGAATCAGCGCTACTCAATAATGGCAAGTTATTTCTTTAGAAGTTAACCTATTAGGAAAAAAAAGGGGCAAAGCATGTAGTGGCCATTTTAAAAACCACAAATTACTAGGTAGAAAATTTTTCCTCAAAGTACACTAGTCACTAAGAAGAGTAATGGAAAACCTAGCATTTACGTAAATTGTAGTGTTATTTTGGAACAAATACTTATGAATAAGAACAATGATAAAATGAAGAATTGAGTATAAATGGTTACCATAGATGTATTCTTAGATTTTTTAATGTTAAATATGAATAGCAATGGGGTAGAAGGGGGTCAATTTCCAAACCACATTACAGAAACTCATAAAAAAATAGATGACATCCATAAAGTATGCATACATATAAAAAGGAGGATTATATTTGTAAATTTTTGAGGCTCTAAAACTTTGAACACCCTTTCATATGTTTTCAATTAAGTTCTTAGCCCAATTGAAATAAAAGCCTTTGAAGACTCTTTGAATAATGGGATCTAAGTCTAAAGGAGAATGTGTAACATTGATTGTGGAAAAAAATCATACAAAGCACTCAAACCACAAAAGATAGTTTAGGACTTAATTAGTGACTAATCACATATTCTTTAGAAGCTTCCTTTTTAAGTATCTTGTCACTATTTCTCCGTGATTTAATTAATTCATGCATCCTTTCTCCAAATACACCACATTCCTTTTTGGTAAAATCCTTAATGAATCGAACATTGTAATACAATTAGGGTTCAAGAAGTTTATACATAACTTGAATATTATCTAGCCGCTTTACTTGTCAAAGATCCATACATCTCATGAATTGGGAACCCATGAAATCATCTAATGGGAATGGGGGGAGGTGAGCAATGAGGGGTTCTTACAACTTCCCATAACTCTGCCCAATGATAAAAATTGCACCTTGAACTACTCGAATTTATGTGAATTGACGAGAATTGGTTGAATCAATCCTCTTGTCCATAATACTTGTTAACTTGAATTTTTCGAGGCTATCCAATATTAACATCAGTTGCTACCAAAATTTTCTCTACCATTCCAAAACCATGTCATCCTCTCCTTTCATTTTGAAATAAAATACATAGACAAAAATTAGGGGAAAAATATTCACACCACTTGACAAAATAAATTCGTGTCATAATCAAAGTTCCATAGGAGGTCTTCAAAGTTTTAAACGAAAGTATAATATAACGTTCCACCTAGTTTTAAAAATTAGATATTGGATTTTCTTAAGCTTATTCTAGCACATATCCTTATAAACCCGATATCAAATAATGCAACATCACGTCAACATAAAGATATCATATCTAGCCACCCATGATGTTTCTTTGCATAATTAACCTCCTCCCATATCAACATTTTCTATCTTTGATTTAATCAACTAGCGATGTGCCAAGCATTTCACATAATACAAAGTTCAAACCACGTGACATAGTCTAAAACACCCCAAAGTGATCAATGGTGGATAAGGCACATCAAAAGAAAGGATTTAACTCCGTCAAGTTACCCGATGTTTAGTCGAGTGTGCGACCCACTACCTGAATTATATGGCACCACCTAATTAGACATAAAATTATTTTGATTTTTTCCAAATTACTTGCTCCAGGCCCAATAATGTCAATAAAATCATCCCTATTTTCATAGTATCAATGGAACGGTCCAAGATTTGGATAAACAAATTTTACCTCACAAAGAAATTTCCAACAAATTGGAGGCATGCACAATGATTAACCTCAATGTTTCTATGTAAAAACTATATTTTATTCCGTGATATTTGGTGGATGTAGTGAATTTCCAAATCTTTGGTGGATGTCGTGAATTTCCGGAGTTAATGTCATTACAGAAGGAGAGGTGTTCTATGAGCAAACTACACAAGATTAATAATTAATTTGGACAATAAAGTATTTAGAATTGTTGGCACCATGGATTTTTAAGTGGTGATATTATCCATATTTTTTAGTGACATTTTTATAATTCCGATGGACATGAGAAACCATAACTTTATGGAATTAGGGCCACTTTACTAGCATTCATGGCGAGTAAAAGTGCAACTTTTTTGACTTTTGAAGTTAATAAAAATAAATCAATTAAATTCACTTGAAATTTACATTTAAAATATAGAGTTGTATTTAGTGTTATTTTTTGAAAAGTTTTTCAAAATTACTATTTTTTATATAATTTGTATAAAAGTCATATATTTATTAAAAAATTAAATTTGAATAACACAATTCAATATTTTAACTAAAATTTCTCAATTTAATATTATTATTTTTTTTATATAAACAATAAATTACATATATATTATTTGATTAATTTTTCTAAATCGGCATTCTCCATCCCTATCGCTATTATCACCCCGCAAATAAACTTTTGTAACTAAATTAAATTGAATTTAAGGTAGGGTTTTACCCATTCTTGTGCGCTAGGCTTGATCTAGGTTGTGTCCGATTTGAATGTTTTATAAAAGCAGTTTTTATATCTTTATAAAATATAGTTTGAAACAGTTTTTCTTTTATAGCTCGTAAATATCAAGAGGAGTTTTATAGTTGGAGCTTGCACAGACAATCATACAGAGGGAGAATATGGAAGGATGAGCTCAATACAGTGGGGATGATTCAAGAAGGACAAGATCAACATTGTGCAGGAACGACGACAGATTGCACGGAATGATTTGGAGGAGAGGTTTATATGTATGTAAATTATTATATTTTTGTGAAATATAAGACTTTTTGTGATCCATAATGTAAATGAATGTTTTTATGTGATTAATCCAAAAAACACTCATCTACATTATTATATTTATTAAGGAATTTTGTAATATTTAAATATTAAAAAAATCCATTCAATATTTTTATCTATTTTCTTGTTGAAATTATTATACTTATTAAGAAATTTTGTGATATTTGAATATTAAAAAATAGTATGTTATATTCCTTTTAATATTGAAAATAATCCAAACAGGTATAAATGATGTGGTGTGATCCCTCCAAATGGCTAGGGTAGGGAGGACGTGGCATGGCCACTCACAAATTAGCCGTTGATTGAAAAAGATATTTTAATCACGATATCTAACTTCCCTATTGAAATCATAATTTTCTTCAGCTCTGGAACATGCCTTAGCTCCTTTAATAACCATTGGTTTCAATTTTTCTATTTTACAGGAACTTTACCACATAAAATATGCAAAAACACAAAGACATAAAACATATAAAATAAGAGAGACACAAATATATGTGGTTCACCCAACTTGAAGCTATTTCCATGGAAACAACCAATCCTTCTTTTACATTATCCAAATGAAAAATGAAGAGACACAATCTACATCGGATCCGTGTAATATCCTCTTCTCTCTCACAGATCCCCTTTGTGATTTCTCACTCGGAGTATACACACCATACACAAACGCAATACAATACCCTCAAACAACAAACAAGTTTCCTTCTAGGGTGAAAAAACCCATAAATTAAACATAACTTCTATCGCCAAATCATCCGCCTAATGAATGACCCATATTGACTATGAAATTACAACATTTTACAAGGAAATTTTACATATGAGCCTCGGGCGCTTTCCCCGAAACCCTCCCTCCCAGGGGCTCCAAAAGGCCGACGACACCCCCCAAGACCTCCCCTCATGAAGATGAAATGACGTTAAGAATATGGGTTCCAACATGGAAATACATAGTAAATAAAGAAGATAATCATGTTCCACACCCAACACAACATATGAATAAAAAAAATTAATTAGACTAGGGTTTGATCATAAAAAGCACACACATACAAAGCAAATCATTTTCTAAGACATTGTGGGGCTCTGCTTACACATTCCACGAAACCCTAATGAGTAACGATTTCAATATAGGAACATAAAAAAACCCAATATTACCAACATTTCAAAGGTTCAAGACTTTATCCCTTTATCATTCAACCCTAAGAAGTTAGTTTTTTGTGGATCATATCAAAATCCTAAACATGATATCATTAATAAAAACTTCAAATACAATATCCCTAAGCGAGTTTAGGGTTTCGGACATTCACATTAGAATACCCTTCGGTTAGGGTTTTCCAAAACTTGTCTAGGGTTCTACAAAAATCAATTAGAAATATGTAGTAGGGGGTGGGTAGATTTATCAAGTGATGAATCACCTAGAATAAGAATCATTATGATTCGAGTATAGATAGATATAACAATTCCCAGGTAAGATAACGTCAAATGAAAAAAACCTTTAATATAAATAAATCAATGTTTTAAGGCATACCTTTGTTTCTTGACAAACCTTGTCTTGAGAGGCCCTCCTTCATACTTCTTGAGAGTATAACAATTCTTTTCCTAATCAAAACCATAGAGGGAGAAAGTTCATTAGTATTAATATAATCAAAATAGAAATAAGTATATGAAACCAAAAATGAGCCTAAAATGAGATACTTATCTTGCAGATCTGTTTAGGACTCCCTACAAAGCTTTGAGGGATACCTAAAACCTATAAACAAGAAAAATGTGTTTTCCAAAAATATATTAAAGGCCTATAAATTATAAAACATCAAAAATATAAAATAAAATATCTAAAGCTAAAAGAAAAGTACTTGGTAGTGTAAGTCTCTAATGTTAAATTCTCCAGTGCTTAACTTCCTTTGAGTTTCCTTCTTCAACAATGTTGGCCAAATATCTCTCTATTTTCTTGTTTCTCGGATTTTCGAGATAGTCACTCCCTATAGTGACCCTTCTTATGGAATCGATATTATTATACCTTGGACATGTCAACTTTATTTCCTTGCACTTTATATTTCTTTCATTTATGTTCGAGAAATATGAGGCATTAGGTACTCCTTCAGGATTGGAAGCTAATGAGATACTTAATTCCTCTTGTTGCTCGACAATCCATTGTTCTTCAAAGGTGGGAGCTACCATCCAATTATTAAATATGGCAGCAAATTCACCCCAAGTAGGTTTCAATCCTAATAGAGAATTGATCATGAGTTCTTTGTCTAGAACAATTTTTGTTGATGAAATTGTTAGTGAGTTATTTCTATTCAGTTGTTAGTGAGTTATTAGTTGTGAATTAATTCACTTAACTCTCACTAGTGTATCTTTCAGTTAGACTAGATACAACTAGCTCAACTGAGTTTAACTGAATAAAAAATCCTGTAACTAATCTTCCAACTCTGCCATAACCTTGCCACTTTAGTTCTAACTGAGTCCTCATGCATGAGCCACCAATAAACCCTAGGAATTGCGTAATTCCTTCAGTTGACTGATTTTCCAAATATTTTCACTGAAATAAAGTGCTCCAAGAGAATAAGTTTATATTTAGAGTATGATTATTATTAAGGGCTAGTAATAGTCGACACATCTATTTTTAGATCGACGATCTATAAATAGACTTCGCCCAATCTTCTAAAAAAATAATTTCATCTATTTTTCCAACTTGACCAACCATCCACAAATAGAATCCTGCAACTTTTGAAATATGATCACCATGTCTAAAAATAGAAATAGTCTAAAAATATACTTACACCTAAAAATAGCCTGCAGGCCCACTTAGTGAAGATGATTGATTTTCACTAAGCTTCATCATCTTGTTGAATTTAAAAAATCAAAGGAACAATAGATTCAAGGGGAAGAGGAAGGCTCCCTTCAGTGGAAATGGTCAACCTTTCAAAAGGTCGAGAAACTCCAAGTATGAGTAATCAAATTTTTTTGATAAAATAAATGAATTCATTCTTGTATCTACCCTCTCTGCTGCATCTCTACCTGACACTATGGATGTTTAGTTGATAGATAGTGGTGCCTCAAGGTACATCATTGTGTTTAATGAAGAAATTTCTGATATGGTTGAGAAGGATACTAATCTGGAAATTATTCTTGGAGATAATGCCACATATCCCATGAAAGGGACAGGGACTATGACCCTCCACTTGTCTCAAGGTAAAGTCCTCCGCTTGCAGGATGTACTCTATTGACCTAATTTTAAGAAGAAATTTATGTCTATACCGGCCATGGAAGATAAAGGTTTCAATATGGCATTCATTGATGGGAAGGTGCGCATATGGAAGAAGAGCTTCAAGGAATCAATCAGGATTGGGTTTAGAGTTGATACACTCTACCAGGTTGGAGGAAGTCCACTGGGACCGATGATGTATGATACTATTCGATAGATAGAACTATGGAACTGAAGGTTTGGACACCTTCACTACAAGGCCCTTCCTGAGGCAAGGAAGGTGGTGATAGGGATGCCTAATTTTTCTAATAATCATGAAGGTGTATATCAAGGTTATGTTGAAGGAAAGAATACAAGGGGACCTTTCTCCTTGAGTGTCACAAAGGCATTTGATGTCTTAAAATTGATACATTATGATCTGTCTGGGATGCTTCCTGTGAAATCCTTGGGAGGATGTTCTTATTACATACATTCATTGATGACTTCTCTTGCAAAACCTGGATATACTTCTTGAAGAAGAAGGATGAGGCTTTCATGTGGTTTTGTACCTTCAAAGCCTTGGTTAAAAATTTGACAGGGAAGAAGATCAAGATATTGAGGACCGATAATGGCACTGAATATGAGACGAATGAGTTCAAGAAATTTTGTAGAGAAGCTGGAATCAAGAGGGAGACCACAAATTTCTATACTCCTGAGAAGAATGGCGTTGCTGAATGAAAGAATAGGACCATTGTGGAAGTTTCTCGTGCCATGCTATGTGACCAGGGTCTACCAAAGTTTCTGTGGGGAGAAGTTGTGAACACTATTGTGTACATACTAAAATGATGCCTGCATTCCGCTATAGACTCCAAAACTCTTGAAGAGGTTTTCACCAGTAAGAAACCTAAAGTCTCACATTTTAGAGTATTTGGATATCTTGTTTATTTTCATGTGCCGAAAGAGAATAGGAGCAATTTGGATGCTTCTAGGAAGAAGGGAATGTGTGTGGGCTACAAAAAAACTTTGCAGGCCTATAGAGTCTATGTGCCTATTCAAAGGGAAGTGGAGATATGCCATGATGTCACCTTTGACGAAGATGCTTCCTTGAGGAAATTAGTCAATCTTCCAAGATCTGAGGAATATCATGAAGCAAGGCCTCGAAATCAAGAAGATCGAAGGATGAGATGATGAATGATGTTGAAGGACCGATGGACCCAATTGACCGACCTCCTTCACTGGGGAAGAGACCATCATGGCTCATGGACACTCTGGAGGATGCCGAGGGACATATGCCCCCGAGGGGGACATTCCATGAAAGAAAGAAGCCAAATAGATACCAAGGGTATCTAGCAGCCATGAGTACTATTGTACAATCTGAGCCTGCATCTTTTGACGAACCCATAAAGCATCAAGTCTGGAAGGATGCTATGCACAAAGAGTATGAGTCCATATTAAAGAATGATGCCTGGGATGTGGTTCCAAGACCGGAGGACAAAGTAGTTGTCACCTCAAAATGGCTCTACAAGATCAAGCATGGATCTGATGGAAGTGCCGAAAAGTTCAAGGCAAGATTCGTTGCCCGTGGCTTCTCTCAAAAGGAAGGCATAGACTATGATGACATATTTGCACCTATGGCTCGATATACCACCATCTGATATATCATAGCCCTTGGTACTATGCAAGGATGGAGTCTTCATCAGATGGATGTGAAGACCATATTTTTGCATGGTGCGATAAAGGAAGAGGTGTATGTAGAGAAACCTATGGGGTTGAAGCAAGCACCCAGAGCTTGGTACAAGAGGATGGATAGCTACCTGATGAAGTTGGGCTTCACTCGTAGTAATGCTGATCAAAACCTTTACTTCAAGTTTGATAGAGAGAAGCCTCTCATTCTGTTGATGTATGTGTACGACCTCTTCCTGACAGGTGCTGACCCTCTCATTCATCAGTGCAAGAGGGAGCTCACTACTAAGTTTGAGATGAAGGACCTAGGACTGATGCATTACTTCCTAGGCCTGTAAGTTTGGCAGAGACCTAGTGATATTTTCCTTTCTCAAGGAAAATACACTGTGAATCTTCTAGAAAGATTTGGTATGGTGGATTGTAAGTTTGTGTCGACACCGATGGAGCTCAAATTTAAGAATTTGAGTGGCAACATTGCTAGGGCCATGCTAGTAAATCCTACTGAGTATTGTCAACTCATAGGGGCCCTAATGTTCTTAGTGAACACCCATCTAGACATATGTTTTGAAATAAACACTTTGACTCAATAGATGGTTGAGCCTCATCACAACCATTGTGTTGGTGCCAAGAATATTCTGAGATATCGTCAGGGCACGATAAACCATGGGCTACGATACACTGTCGGGAGCGTGACACTCCTTGGATATACTAATTCCAATTGGGTTGGTAGTGTGGTGGATCATACAAGCACATCGAGATGCTACTTCACACTTGGATCTGCTTCGATATCATGGATGAGTAGGAAGCAGAAGTCGATGGCTTTGAGCACCACAGAGGTTGAATACACTGCAGCGAGTATGGCCTATTGTATAAAAGTTTGGTTGCGAAAGCTCTTCAGTGAGTTTTTTGGGCATGTGATAGATACCACCATGATACTCTATGATAACTAGAGTGGGATCGGTTGTCTGAGAATCTTGTGTTCCACGATCAATCCAAGCATATTGATATCATGTACCACTTTATCTGGAATCTGATATAGCGAGGCGCCGTAAGGCTTGATCATATAGGAACTGATGAGCAGGTCATGGATATTCTCACAAAGCCCCTAGGGAAGGTAAAGTTCCCAACCTTCCGTGAGAGTCTTGGTATCGTGTAACGACCCTATGTTGAGGGTCTTGTTGGACATGAGCTCTATGAGCTCTGGGGTGCTTTGGGGATAGCTTCTCGGAGCTATATGCAACCACAGGGCTAGGCTTGTTTAACCTTGTTGGTGTGCTTATGCCCCACCATTTTGATGATTGAGTTGGTTCACCTCTCATTATCTATGCCCCGTAGGCATCCTACCCATTGAGTTGAGGGCTCATGGGAAGTACCTCTCATTTTTCCAGTGAGGTGGTAAAATTTAGAGACTAGTAGCAAAGACTGATGGATGCATCATAGATTGTTGTACTCTCTATCTAGGATGGCACGGTCCAACAAATTGATCTAGGATCAATTCTGGTGAGGTTTCAGACCTCCTACTGACTTTGGGTGAGATAAACCAACTTCAGGTTGGTATGAGACTCTTTGTGAGTCCTATAGAGGTGTTAGACTTCTAGGCTAAATCTGTCAGTTGGGAATGATGTCTTTGTGACTCACCCACTTCTGTTCTAAAATAAAGAAGACAGCAAAGCAAGTTATGGCGAGATGATGCATTATGTTTGGATTTCATAGGTGGACGGAGTTCTCCCTAGTTGAGAGGGAGTGTTAATTTTGGAAAAATAGGTCCAAACTCCATGTTGTGATGTTGAGATGAAGATAACAATATTTTTATTGGGTTCCTATTTCAGAGAGGTGCAATATCGATCTAAATATCATCTTGATTTGATGAGCAAAACATTTATTTTGAATTTATTCAAGATATGTGCAGGTTGACCTTAAGGTTTTGGGCCCCAGAAGTTGTGTCACACACCCTCACTGATGGATATATATTGTTTAACATTGGAGGACATTTTTAGTCATATCATATCACACATTTCTCTCTCCTCATTTGATTGGTTCGATGTCCTTGATGGTTCTTCTCTCCACACGTGGGAATATTCCAGTAGCAACACATTTCTAATTTCGGTCTAGGGATTCTGCAGCAAACTTTGACCAACATTGACTTTGGTCAACGCAAGGCCAAATTGATCTGAAACTCTCACAAAATTTTCATTTTCATAATCTGCATTTTCTGGCACTATTCTCGAGGCAAAATGTTGACTTTGACTTTTCAGCATTGGCCTAGTTGTTGCTTCTGTTTGTGTTGACTGTTGACTTTTGAGTTGACCATTTGGCTATCCTAGAGGGTTGTGTGACATTGCTGGTTAGCTGACCATATTGAGACTTTTTTGGTTGAAGCATCTTGTTGACTGTCATAATGCACCAACACACTTATATAATTCTGGCTTGTCTTTTGTCGATCTATTGGTATGTTATCAATATTTTACTTTATTATTTATGTGATTGTTGTCTAATATAGAAGAGAAAGTAAATTTTCACCAAGCATAGAACATATACATAAATTCACATCCCTTTTCTAATACATGGTCAAAATACTTGACAAAAGTAAATGTTGGTCCCTGTGGCCATTTTTATACTAGATCAATGTACTTTACTTACATATGTTAGTATTAGTCATAGTAAAGATCTGAAGAATGTCATTCCTTGATGTTTATTCAATCCACCATTCTCCCTACCTATGTTCACGTACTAGACTTACGATTTTTAGTCTTGGCCATAATACCTGACACAATTTGAATAAAGGTGCCCATCCTTGTTGAGAAATACAAAGCGTAGCAGTTAAATGATTTCTCTTATCATGAAATTATCTTGTGATGTTTTAATTATTATTATTTGTTCTTTTGAATTGTATTTTCTTATCATCAAGAATAATTCCAAGCAAAAAATAGAAGAGAAAACAATATGTAGGCACACAACGAGGGAAAAACCCCACTCTAGGGGAAAACCTATTCAAAATTTGTCCTTTAGTAGATTCAAATAATATGAAACAACCAAGACCATCATAACTTAGACTCAAGACTACCTACATCCATAAAGTCAACCTTTTCATGTCATACTTTAGTTCTATGATAGTCTAATAATTCTTTTCTCTTATAACAGTAAACCTTCTTCACACTCCGGTCTTGCAATGGTACCAAAAGTGTATCTTGAGATATAACCAATCATTTAAATTGTACACGATGATAGCACCAAACCATATTTATTGTTATAGCACCAAGTTTAGCTCACTGAGATAGCATCAAAATTCATTCATATGTTATAGAACCAAAATGTAGTCATTGTAATAGCACTGAAATGTATCCACTCTAATAACACAGAAATTTATCCACTATAGTAGCATTGAAATGGTATCCACTATAATAACACTAAAACTATACCCACTGTAATAACACAGAAATGTACCCACTTTAATAACACCAAAATGTACCCACTGTAATTCTGAATCTATCTTGCAAGTTTATCTCTGCAATTAACCCAAACTCTTATGGTGGTATTGATGCGAAGACCTTAGGATTTTATATATAATTATTTCCAAGTGAAATGGTCCAACATGCATTATGAAGAGATGTGTCTATATATTTAGGCTGACTTTGATGGTGATTTATTTGAGGTTGACTTGAAGACTTTGGTGAAGAGGATAACTTGATGGAGAAGCCTTTGACCAAACAATAATTGAATTTTTCAATAACCTAAAGCCTACAATGGAGGCTTAACCTAAAAAGTTTGACCTAAGCATGAAACCCATTCTTTAACAATTCAATTCAATAATAATAAAATTTATTTTTATATTAAATTTTGACTCAAGTACAATTTTAGTATACCGAACCTAGTTACATTATTCAACACTCCCTCTTAACTAGGGAAGTATTCATATTCACATATAATTAACGAGGCACATGGAATATCTCAAATCACATCATCAACGAAGAAGTTTAGACACCATAATTCCAAGGACTAGATTCCTGACCAGGGACATCTATCCAAGGTAACTCAACAATTTAGGCACCGCAATGCTACATAATAGATTCCTGACCAAATAAATCTATCCGAGTGTGACTAAGGTGGAATAAAGCTTTAAAACTCTCTATGCACCATCAGGGTTACTTGTTAACCATCAACCCACAGATCCAGGTGTGTGTCATAGATCAATAACCAATGCCAACTTTCCTACTCTAGGAACTACACATCAACTCAAAGTGTTGGCTTGATGTACTACCATGAAATGCTTCACTCACAAATCCTGATCAATAATTATATCTTGATCAAACTGATCAGTAAAAAACATGCTATCAAACTTTGAGAGGTTTATCTGTACAAACACAAATCTAATCAGTAGTATACTTTAAAATGTACATCATCAAATACAAACCTTCAAAGTCTAGATGTTGCTTTTCAACTTATCTCAGTAGGACTACCAATCGAATATTTGAAAGAATATACAGCAATCATACACTTTCCTTTCCTACTTTTCAAGCAACAATATACCCTTCAAATACATTCTCCAATCAGAACTATGTTATGCCCTCCCTCTCAACCAGGGATTTTTCTTCTATCTAGGCTGCCTCTTAAGCTAGGGATATCAACTTATTCTTATGATATTGGAGAATATTGTATTGATTCCATTGTTAAAATTGGACAACTAGGTCCAAACTCCAGGTTGTTCTACTCAGATGATGATCCCAATATTTTTATTGAATTCCTCTTTCGGAGAGGTGTAAGATTGATCTAAATATCATATCAATCGGATGAAAATAACATGTACTTTGAATTTATTCCACTTATGTGCTAGGTCAGCCTGGAATAAAATATAGACTTAAATTTCTTAAAGGACGTGTGGCACACCCCTAAAGATTCCTATATATTGGAGAGACTTAGAGTTCATTTGACACACATTATTGTGGAGGAATTATCTCTCTTTAGATAGCATTGGAGCTGTGTATATATATAGACTGTTCTTTGTTGGGGTGGTTCTGGGTTATGTGTGACATGCTTGGATGAATGACCTATTGTAGACTTTGCTGGTAGAAGCATCCTGCTGATCGTCGTAATGACACCATTTATTATCTCTGTTTTGGATTGTCTTCCATCGATCTATTAGTATTTTCTATCTCCTTCAGTATTGTGTTCCCTAAGCTAAAATGGCATAGAGCATGTTCAGAAATTAACATGGTATCGGAGCTAAGGAGAAGACAAAGCCCATCTTGTTCTCAATCTAGGGCAGTGAGATAAGGACCTGTAAACATTTGTTTTTTTGGGTTTGAAGAAGGCTGCAGCTACAACAGTTGCTATGGGTTATTAGCAAGAAGTTGTAGGTAACATTAAGGCAACAACGCCCGTAAATCCAAGGGTTCTAGATGCCATGCTACTGTATCACATGTACCAATACGGAAACCCTCATACAGAAACACATCTGTTCGGCTGGGAATCTGACTTGGTCGTGGAAAAGGCCAGAGAGCAGGTGGCTGCCCTAATCGACTCAAGCCCTAAAGAAATAATCTTCACCTCAGGTGCCACTGAATCGAACATCATAGGTGTCATGACTATTCAAAATGAGTTCTGGCCTCCCTAGAACCATTTTATGCAGCGACCAAATTAATCCTTTGCGAGAAATGTTTTTTCGGTGTTTGTTTTCTGGCTGCCAGAAAATACCAAGGTGGATGGTATGACACTGAGCGATGGTAAGGAATCGAGCTACTTTCATAACTCGGGCAGGTTGGATGATTTTGAACCCACAGGCAGACAAGACATCGTGAAAACTTGCCGAAAATGAGCCATCTAAAAGAAGAGTAAAAACTAGGCTTTGACATTGCGATCTCCTCCAGCAGGGTTCCAGTGGAGCATGTCTCACAAAGCTCATCGGGAATTCAGATGGGACTCTCTCTAGAAGAGCCTCCTTGGTTCAACCTTCTCTATAGTGATTACTCAGCTATAATATCTCTACTCCAAGTTCAGCTTCTTGGCTATATATTCAGCTATCTTTTGTAAAATGAGAAGCTATGTTTATATAGAGGGAGAAGGAGAGGTTAGGATCCCTATAATCATGGGGGGAGTCCTATCATCTTAGAATGTTCCATCAACCATTTCCTAAAGGAAGAGATTTGTGGTTTATCGAATTTAACCACTTGGAATGAGTCATTCTTGAGGTGGTTAAACGAAACTTCCGCCTCCAATTTGTTAAAAAACATTCCAAAAAATTCTATCATGGGCTCAACACAGGGACAGAGCACCAGCTGGTGCGACCTCTAGTGAAAATTTTCACCATTGGCGCGAGGGATGAACTGGCTACCCGCGCCAATGCCAAAACATACGTTTTTGGGTGCTTTTTGAGGAAATTTTCAACAGGAAGAATCATGTCCTTATGCAGAAGGATGCAAAGAATGTATTTGCAGGGTTTGTCATTACTCATAGGTCACGAAAAAGACCCTCTAATATGCGGGGCGAGGGATTGCAGGGACGGTGACAAAATGCTGTGTAACACCCACCATGGCAACACAGCCATATACCTCCATCTTGTAGAGATTCTTAACTCGAATCCCTATCCTCTTGGCTTCACCCTTTGTTTTATGTCGTAGGAAATATTTTCCATTACTAAAAACAACGTCATAGCCTATGTCCTCGAACATTGCGACTGAGACCAAATTTTTCTTCAGACCTGGTACATGCATCACATATTTTAATTGAAATGGTTTACCTGACTCCCTCTAAAAGGTAATGGTACCAATCCCGATAGCACTGTACCATCCATCACTGCCCATCTTAATATGCATCTAGACATATTTCTCCTCCAAGTCCTTGAAAATTTCCTTGTCTCCCGTCATGTGAAAGGAAGCGCCACTATCCAAATACCACACCGATCCCAATGCACTTGACACCATGCATGCAATCAAGGAGAAGTCAAGCTCATATTTTGAGGCAAGGGACTCACTAGCTATAGCTCTAGCAAGCTTCTTTTTCTTCTTATTTTGTGGATAGTTAGTAGCAAAATGCCTATGCTCGTGACGATGAAAACACTTCACCTTGGATATTTCTTGCTTCATGCCTTTAGACTCGGATTTAGAATGGAATGTATTCCTCTTCCCCTTCTTCGCCTTGGCAGCCAAAGTAAAATCCTCTTCATCATCATGCTTTGATGAAGAGCCATCTTTGGTGTTCCATCTGAACTCTTCCTGCACCAGATCCAACCACAGTCATTCCCAATCCGGCAATTTTTCCCATCCGCTGACAGTGTCTTCATAACTGTGCCAAATATTAGGAAGTCTGAGGAGAGAAAACTCACCGAATCATCATCAATTAATGTTTTCCCCACACTCCCCAGTTCATCTGGACATTGGAAAAAATTTGTGAGATACTTTGGAATGGTGTCAACCTTTTCCATCTTGATCTCCCTAAGTTTATCCTTGAGCACCAATTTTATATGGTCATTGCTGCTTTGGAATAGATTTTTCAAATCCTTCCACATATTATATGGTGTGCCTTTCCCATGGAGGCTTGAGACAATGTGGTCTCGTACTCCCTCCAATAGGATCCTCCTCGTATTTGCTACTTTATTTTTCCATGCATCAATATTGGCAGCATCTGCAACATTTGGCTTAGGAACACCTTTTTCAATGAATTCCTTCAAGCTATTGTCTTTGAGTACTGCCTCTATCATATCCTTCCAAGCATTGTAGTTTGAGCTGCCCTCAAGTGCATACTCTAACCTCAAGACATTGAAAACAATTTCGATCTCGAATCAGTTGTTGCACCAAGAAAGTCTTTCTACAAATTCGAATTCTATCCAGTCACAAACTCAGCTCTTGATTCACTTCCGCAATTTAATGTGCTTCGATACCATGTAGAAATTATACAATATGCAAGTATATATAGGATTCATCCAATCTAACAATGTGCTAAATTTAAATACTGAATCACTTCTACAAATATTTGTGGAATTAAAATCACAATCACCAATTACATAAGCATGAAGAAAGATCAATCACACACAACACAGATAATTTCTCGGGGAAAGCTTACAGCTAAAAAACCCACTATATTATATTGTATATTATATCATGTATCATGAAACAATTACATAAAAAAATCTTCTTATAATAGCTCTCAGTACATCAGCTAATTGTCTCACACTGTTATACAAAAATTGCCAAATCCCTTAGCCAATTTACTATCTCCACATAGCCTGCCTTCACTGCGCAATCCCTACTGAAATCAATCCCTCAAAAGATGCAATCATGCTTGCCTTGACTATGAAAGTATCATGGGATCATTTAATCTGTGTGTGTGCTTGCATGTGTGCAAGAATATAATGTCACAACTGATAGTTATCTTCCCTTTCACCTAGAACTCAACTGGGTCTCCATTGGATTTGGCATGCATGCAATTAATAATAGTAAATCTTCAGTTTCATGTGAGATCACTACATGTCAATTAATTAATATTTAATTCACTTGATCTCTCACTAGTGTATCTTTAGTTACAACTAGAACAACTGATTTTAACTCACTTAACTGAGTTAAACTATTTACAACTTGCACCAACTCATGCACCATTGCACTTCCAAGTCTCTTACAACTAGAATCACTCAGTTACAACTAGAGTCACTCTGCATGTCCCACCAACCAACCTCTTAACTCAAAATTCACTTAGATAACTGATTTTCCACTTCAATTAACTATTTTCAAGTCCACATTGAGAATATATTATAGTTTAATGTCCATCTATATTAAGGGAAAATAAAAATATACATGCAACTAAAAATAGCATGTGGGTCCCACCCTAGTGTAGGCTCTTAATTTTCACTAGGATCACGGGTGCCAAAAGTTTTCTTGTTGAATCTCAACATACCCAATAGCATACTAAGTAACCCAATGGAAATATGTTCAAGTGCGTTGCTGTAGGCATACCATTTAACCCAAATGCATAAGCTCTTACCCAATGGTGGACTCTTTTCTTCGTACCTATGGAAAACTACACTAACCAAGATTCTGCATGCATTTCCTTACTCAAACTACACTTATCCACCAATTCAAGATTAATATAACTATAGTTAGATCCAAATCCAATCAAAATAGAAACAAGTTGATCACAAATATTACTGTCCATCTGAATGATAAAAGCTTGATGATCTACCTGCATTTTTTCCATAGCTACATAAATCCTAGGAATTATATGACCAACATCTCCCATTGTTTGTTCCTCATGTGCATTGTATATTTGTGGCTTACCACCTTGATATTGTGGACAATCCCTCTTATGATAATATTTTCCACAATTCCAACACTGTATAGGTTTCCAACCTTCATCCTTATTCTTCACCTCAGATCGAAATCCCTATCTTCTACCAGATGTATTTAACTTCTTGAGTGGGGCAACATTATCCTTCTTACCAATGTCTTAAGGCCTTGCTCGCTTCTTTTGCCATTTTCCTTTTCTCCTTCCATTACCTTTCCAATTTGGCTTATTCTCTGATCCTCGCTTTGATTGTTCATAACAACGCTTTAGTTTTTGAATTGCCTCCTCTAATGATATAGGCTCATCAAAATCAATCATGTATTTGAATACAATTAGTAGCCCAATAATAAATATTTGAATCTTTCCCTTCTCCTCCTTAAGGTAAAGCACATATCTTAGTAACTCCAAGAACTTGCTAGTATACTCCTCATCTATCATGGAACCCATATTCAACTCATAAAACTGATTTTCCCTATCATCATAGTATCTCTCCGATATATACGTCTTCTGGAATATCCTTTCAAACTCACTCGAATTAAACTCCTCCTCGTAAATATTTTTAACGTTCTTCACATATTCCCATCAAATTTCTGCTCTACCTCTTAGACTAAATTTAGTTATCTTAGCTTTCATATTTTCTAGGTAATCATGAAATATGAAAAAATTCTTCACGCAAGAAACCATGCATATTCATAATGTGGTTTCTCCATCTCTCCATCAAATGTAGGAGGTTTTTCCTTTTTAAAATCATCCAGAAAATAACCCATGTCACTCCTCCTATAATGATGATACTAATGATGATCATGATACCTATATGAACCAGAACTATAATGACACTTCTGCCTATCACCTCTCCTATACAGAGTGTCCAAAAATATGCCATATTTAACCATGTCATCCTTATCCGACCTATAACCACCAGGAGACCTATTTCCATATGCTCCATTGGTCCCATTCTCCTGCCCATAGTTGATCCTAAGTGGCCCGTATTTCTGCAAATCTGAAAAAAATTGAATGATGGCCGCATTAACCTCTACTTTCTTTTCATGTGCTTGTATAAGTCTATCATTATCTTCTTTACAAATCTTTATTTATTCCTATAAAATTCTCAGTGTATCTTCCAAATCAGATGAATTTCCAACACCATGCAATGTGAAATATCTCACCTAAACCAATTGATAAATAAACTAACGAACCTTAGTGTAATTTTGGGAGGAAACATCCTGCAAGATCAACCAATTAACCAAATAAATGTATATACATAATCATAACCTCGTATAAACTTGTAACACAATGTATAATAGCACATAAACCTCACTCTAGTTGGATTCAAATCATGGATGCATAACCATACTAATTACAAAACATGACCTAATGTATAACCATACCAATGCAACTTTACCACACACCATCACAAGCATAAGCGAAATGTAACCAAGCGTGAATGACCAATTCATGTTCAACATATAATCATCACACAAGAAAGCATACAAGGACACTACACAGGCATAACCAATATGTGACCTAGCATAAACAAGAAATGCATATAAAAAATGTAATAATATGTAAGCTAATGTGCATGTACAATACACAAACATGAAAAATAGAGAATCAGTCATACACACATTACCACATGTTGAAAACAACACCATAAACACTTCCATGGCGACACCACTACCACCTGTTAGCCATCAGTATTTTTTACATGTTAAGTGATGACTATATATTCAGCTGAGTTTTCTAGAAACTGATTTCCTTATGTCAATATGTCATCCAGAAAACCCTCCCAAAACTTTTTTCGCCCTTCTACCTATTCAGTCCACCCCTGGCAAAACCAAAACCTCATTGTCACAATCCTATCTAGCTTCAGCCTTATTGGTCTCATTTATCACTTTTAAAAAGGCAACCACACCGTTTCAAAAGTTCCCCCTATGTTAGGAAGTGGCGTTTAGGACATTTCACCTTTGGCAATCATCAAAAAGCCAAAAGGCCTCCATCTGCAGCAGACCTACCATGACTGATCCCTTAATTTGCAAATGAAATCGACAAACAGCCTTAAGTCACGCCACTCACAACCTCTAGATCTCAGCACTGCATAAAAGCACAATCTCAAGCTGACTAGTAGGTTTTCCCACAGTATTCTATGGTTCTACAAAGGCAGGAAATATATTTCATCTCATGGAGTAAATGTTTGAGTTTACAGTTAGAGGAACAACTGCTTCTAAGTGTAACTTGAGCCTTTAGATATGTCCAAAATAGAAAGCTACTCATCTCTGACTTACAGCCTCTTTCCAACATGAAAATCACAGAAAGGTCACCATCAGCCCCATTGAACTCGTAAATTGTCAAGGCCCGTAACCTCCTTCATTTACTGCTACAGAGGGTTAGGGGAGGACCTTCAGTCCAAGCGAGGGCGCGGGCCGCATTGACTCCAAGTCACTGCAAGGGTCCGTGCTGTTTTGTATCGTGCTGAACAATATTCCGTGTTTTTATGAATTTGAGTAATGGTCATAACAGGAACAGAGTTTGGAATATGCTAGGAAAAAGAGTCTGGTCTGATAAAGGAGGTCATCTGAAGCTTTCAAATCATGAAAATTGTTGAATGAAGAAAGGCATGTCATTGGTTAAAATTCCAAATCATAAGTACCCTGCTTATCCACAAGATCAAATGGAATAGATGCTGTTAACCAATGCCATTACACAGGCAGAAGGAAAGTTCTTGTTTTCTCAAAAGACACTGACCTCCATAATTACAGAGATTATCCTTCAAATCGTTTGTCATGAGATGACCAAAACACATGATGATATTCCAATCACCTTTAGAGTAGTGCAGATAAACAGTGTCACTGTGGCTAGGGTTTCTTCTGAAATACAGTGATGTTTGCAAAAAGAGATGCTAAATTTGATGTTTTTCAAGAGGTTCACTTACCATCACATTCAGAGAAAGGCTGCGTCAAACATAGTGGTCAAAAAGTCTTCGGACACCTTACCTGATGAAGAGCCTCCTCCATGCATGAGTAGATGGCCAAAGCCATTGCAAGTTGCTGAAGCTGATTGATTTGAAATACAATGAAAGGATACAAAGAAATTGAATAAAGGTCATTGCACAGGTAAATGATAGGGCTTATGATGCAAAGGTATTGGCGCTCATATTCAAAAGAGCTGTATGTCAGACTATACCTGAAATGGAAGGGAGACAACATTGAACATAGGCATGCATTGATACTACAAGGAGTAGTTGCTTTAAAAAGGGTTAAAAGGTATCCCATTGTCACCTGCCATTAAGTTTAAAGGATCTCTTTTTGAGTAAAGAAGAGGAGTATAGTGTGAAAGCATGCAACTACAAGAAGGCGCTTACAGTCCAGGGAGAAAACTTATAAATCACCTGAAAGCAGCGATTATCAAATACATTGGAAGAACACAGGCCATCCCCTGTTAAATGACAAAACAGTCGCCAAGGTTTGTCAAAGAGCTTTTTAAATACATTCTGATTGATTTTCCCTAGATTGTCACTAGGAAGGTAAAACAGTGGACAAAGTTGACCTTTGCAAATGGTTCTATTTCAAAAAATCAAATACCCTGGTCAAAGTCAAACAATCCTAGGTTTCAAAGAACCCTGCTGTTCCTGCTACACCATTATATCCTTTCAGACATACCTCACAAACAGTGGGAGGTTATTCAAGTTTGGCCCCCAAAAAGGACTTGGTAAATGGGTGTACAATATCATAAATAGACAAAGAAGTGGTGGAGTTTGTTGAATTGTTTGTCAAAAGTTAAAGTTCGGGTCAGAGTCGAGGTTCGGGTCCACATATTTAAATGACAAAACCACTGTTTTAAAACAAAACAGAGTCGAAAACCAACATTCATTTTCCAAAGCTTAGGACCGTTAAGACTTGTTTTAAATTGATGTAAAAGAGTAAGGTTGAGTGCGACATTTTCAATTTCAAAACTGAAAAACCGGATCTCGTGCCTCCCTAGCACCAGAGCAGCATTTTTCGGGTCAATTTGCAACGTCGAGCACCGGTTAAGGATGCGCGACGTGCCTGGGTTTTGGCGCGACGTGCCTGGCACGATTTTTACACTGTCTCCTTTGTCGGCGCGACGTGCCTGTACAGTGGCGCGATGTGCCTGTACAGGCCGCCCGACCGCCCGACTAGTCGACCCGACAGGCCACCCACGGTGTTTTGTGCCGACTACAAAGAATACGGGCCGACTACAAAGAATGCCGCGCAGCTGTCCAAAGTGTCCAGCGTTTCTTTCAGCTCTTCAAACAGGTGTTCATCAAAATTAGAGGTATTTTTACACATTCCCCATTGATTTCAAGGTTTTGATGGATGACAAGAAGTTTTAAAAACCCCAGACTTTGTCATTTTAGTTAAAGGCAAAAGCAGTCTTTTCTACACTGTGAGATGAGGTAATTGCAATATGATAATACGGGGTTTTATGGTCGAGAACCAGTTTGTTTCATTTTCAAATCGATCTAAGGGCAGAGGTTGTCTTGTGAAGGACTGTGTTTTGATTAAAAGGAGACTTTCGTGGTAGAAATACAGACTTAATTCTGAAGAAAAACCTTTCACACTGTCATCCAAACCTTTCCACTACTGGAAACAAGAAGTGCACTCAAGAAGGGAGTTTTGAGCATTCTTGTTGTTTGAAAGAGGAAAACTCATATAATCTCCGGGCTTCAAGAGCACGATACCTTCTAAAGCTCCTGTCATTTTACCCACTGTTTTTACCGTCTAGGCATATGTAGGATGGTTTGCTAGAGATACAAATGGTTGAAGGGTGGCACACTGGCACAGTGGGTGGGGTTTGATGTTGAAGGCCTCTTGAGCAAGGAGTTTTGGTGTATTGAGTGACTCAAAGATTTCAAAGAACAGAGCGACTGTTGGCATTCTCTCACAAGCACACCTTTTAGCAAACTGCCTCCCTGTTTCACTGTATTTTTCACTACTGTAAGTCTGTTGGCAAAAAATATCTTCAAAGGTGAATAGCATATTGAGAAACATAGTTGTTGGTGGTTAAATGTAAACATTGGAGGTAGAGATACACAGGTGATGTTTGATCTTTTAACTTCACAAGAAAAAGTGTCCCTCATAAAGCACTGTGTATTGCTAACCTAGGTCTGCCCTCTTTTTCACCATATTGTATCATTTTGAAAAGCTGATTGACAAAGAGACTCTAAGGATAACTAGTACACTGAAGGGCAGATTTCATTGATGGGATTCTAACTTTGGAGGCAGAGGTACAAAAGCAGTGTTTGTTTTCTCAAAACTTCACAAATGAAAAGGGCCATTTTCTAAAGGGCAGAGTTCTTGGTAATTGCATTTAATATTAAGACAGAGGTACATGTAGTGTGAACCTTTGAGATTCATGCTGGCAAAGAGTTGGTTTTCCTAAAGCGCTATGTACGATTTTACACCCAACTAAGTCCTGCCTTTTTCTTGCACTTATATTAAATATTCTCGGAAGATTTGACAGAGTTTCTAAATATGACAAAGACATTAAGAGGGCAGAATTAAGGATGATGAAGTTAAACATTGGCGTGTAGGTACTAAAGAGCAAAGAAGCCTTACACAAAGTTGGCCTTGAATAGATGCAAAATGCAAGGGTTGGTTGATCTCTAGCAAAACTCACCAGGAGGAATGATTGCTTAAAACACTACATACAGGAAGTTTATACAGCATATTGTCTCATCTTTATTAATGGTTTCCCATTGAGGATTTTACATAGCTGAAGTGCATACAGAGTTGAAAGGTTGTTTTTAATAAGTGCAGAGGTGGCTTATTCCAAGAGACATTGTTGCATTTTATTCAACACCACAGGGTCCATATCTGTCCAAACAGTGTAGTGGCCAGTTTCAATCCAGCAGAACATTTTTCATACAGTAAAGGCAGTTTTCCTCTTCCAAAGTTTGGTCAAGGTCAGAATGCCTCCAAAGCGAGATCACAAGAGCGGTCCACATAAGAGATATGAGCCTATCTCCATAGAAGAAATCAATGCTCACCCATCAGTGCTTTTCAATTTCCATGAAGTAGGTTGTCTTGATTTCTGTCAGAGGATAGAAGAAGTCAAGAGTTTCTCACCACTTACACATTTGTGCGCTTTGATATTCAAGGACAAACACTTCCAGTTAGCAGGTCTTGACTTCAAAATCTCCCCAAGGTATGTATCCAAGGCTACCAAGATCCCGTATCATGGTGAAAAGTGGTTTAAACAAGCACATCTTGATCTGGAGGATTATAAACCTTTCATCAAGCCTGAACATAGGGAAACCATCACTGCTATTTTCCCCTTCTCCTATCTTCTTGACAGTTATGCTCCGCTGATGAAAGCCATAATGAGATATTTCACTTGTGAAGGGAGGTTTAGCCAAATTTTTTCCTATCATGTTCGCTTGTTGATGCATTTTACCAGAAGCAGGCAATTAAACCTTCCATACTTTTTGTCCAAAAGCATAGAGATTATGGCAGCTACTGTCCAAAAGAAGGCTCCACCTCAGCAAATCCCTTCTCTCTTTCATCATTCCTTGATCAAGATTATCTTCTTACACCAGCTGGAGAAGAAAGGGGTTTCATGGGATTCCTTCATCAGCCATGCAGATTTCGCCACTATCCCTCCTGTTCATGTGTCTCCTACTCAGTCTGTCCATCGCCCAGTGCCTTTGTCTAGTAGACCTACCCCTAAAAAACTCAAGATGACCACTGGGCAGCCAAGTGAACAGGGAGAAGGAGAGGGCAGTGAACCACAGGGAGAAAAAGAAGGCAGTGAGCAGCAGCAGTTGGAGATTAGTGAGCAGCAGCAGCCAGAGTTTGAAGATCAGCAGCAGCTACAGGTTGATGAACAGCAGCAGCTACAGGTTGATGAACAGCAGCAAGTACAGGAAGAGGAACAACAGCAGACAGAAATTGAAGAGCAGCAGGTTGAGCAAACAATTGAAGCACCTTTTGAGCCACAAGCTGGACAGGATGTTGAGGAAGGACAGCAAGCTGAAGCTGCCTCCTTGACAGTGACCAAAACTGTTCCTAAAAAGAGGAAATTGACCAAAAGGACAGCTTCTAGCTTGCCAAGGAGAAAAAGCGCCAGATTGGCCTTCAAAGGCAAAAGTGCAGTTGGAGAAAGTGCCAAGCATGGAGGTAAATCAGCTGTCATCCCTATCCCAAGCGATGACAGTGATAATGAGGCTCGCATCCTTGAAAACCTCCTCATTCACAAAGAAGGGCAAATTGAGGTGTTACAAGAAGATCTTCAAAGGGCGAGGAATTTCAACCACTTCTTGGAGGTTGAAAACAAACAAATGAAATTTCATGTAGCTATCCATGAAGCAAGAGCAATCAATTACAAAAAGGAGGCAAAAAAGGCGCAAGTAAGAATTGAAGAGCTCATTGGCGAATTTGATGATAAAGAGGAAGAAGACCAGCCTAGGCGAAAGAGGCCTAGGACCATCGGGCTTAGAAGAGCCTTGGAGGAACAGAGGGCAGAAGAACAAGCTTAATTCGAAGCGTTTCCTCTCACTGCCCTCTTTGAACAGGAAATTGAGGAAAACAAGGAAGCATGGCTTGAGAGGGCTAACCAACATTTGGAAACAAAGCTTGAGAAGGCAAACAGGGATCTTGAGCTACAGAGAAAAAGGACTCTTCACTTTCAGAAGCTAAATCAGTTTGCCAGGCGAAAATTGAAGGTAGCACAAGAAAAATTGAAGAAGTTGAAGGAGAGGCGCCTAGCACGGAAAGAAGCAAAAAGCACATCAGCCCTTGATATTTTGGCTTCAGCTTCGGAGCATGTTTCTATGGACCCTTGAGGGTCATGCATGCCAATTTTGGGCCTGTTTCGGAAACTTTTTGTTTTTTGGCATTTTTGGGTTTTTTGCCAAAAACTCATAAATTCTCCATTTCAGTTTGATGAGTTGTCAAGGGAGGAGGATGATACCAATGGATGCCATAATTCCATGAGCAGGTCTCCAGCGATTTTCAGGGCATTTGAAGATCATTCACCCCCTCAAATTGGCGAAAAACAGCCTCATTTTGTACATTCTGCCCGCCATATCAGCAGCCTGCTATTTTCTGGGTTTTTTCACACAGGTACAGTTTTGAGGGACTTTCAGAGATCAGATTGAGTTGATTCCACTTGTGTTGGAAAGCAGACACAGAGAGCTTTCCAACGAGCCATCATGAGCCTCATTTCGACACCAGGAAGGCTGCCATTTGCCTTCAGCAAGTCAGGGGACCTTTTTCAGGCATAAATATGAAGTATTTTTGTAATTTTTGAACTCCAAAAATCTGCTTTTCCCAAATGTGCGTTAAGCTATTTTTATCATTGGGAAATCATGTAAAGTCAATATAATATCCGTTTTTAGCAGTTTTATAGATATTTTATGGGATATTTTGTGCCTTGGGCTTTGCAAAGCCTCAAGGACAAGTTTAGATATTTTGACTTGGCCAATGGGATAGCTAGTTGCTCCATGAGGTTTTCCTCCTTCAAGCCTATTTATTCCATGGGTTTCATTGTAAAACAGAGGCTGAACTTGAGAGAAGAATTAATACATTGGTCATATGAGCTTTGAAGAATACATTTGAGTTATGATTTTTGGACTGCCTCTTGGATGCTTTTGAGGAATGATGAAGGATTGTTGATGGATTCCTTGACATGATAGAATGGTATAGTGCTTCTTAATGTGTTTTGTCTTCTAGTTTTCACTCATAATTCATATTTCTTGCTGCTATAGATCAGTAAAGATTGATTTTGAGATATGCCTATGGAGGCACCTCAAAATCCCTGAATCTTCATAGCTTGATGTTTTCTTCTCCCTTAGTTATGCTAAAGAATTCTTAGCTGCTCTTTAGTAACTTAAGGTATTGTTGCTAAGTTTTATTCATCAGTTCCATGTATGTTGAGTAGGATGTATGGTTTGCCCTACCTACCTATCAGCTGCCCATATTTCTGTCCATAAAACTTTCTCTTTGACTGATTTGTTGATCATTTTGTTGAACCAAGGAGGCCTAGTCCCGATCTAGCCCTTTGCCTAAAACTATGAAAACTTATTTGTCCAAGTGCCCAATGACTTAGAGATTATGTTTAGGCGTTCCGGCATAATTTATGAGTTGTTAGTTTGTCTCATGTGTTTTCCCCAAAGTCTGATAGCCTTTTCCCGAAGTTAGAGGGTCTTATACCTCTATGTATGGCTGGAATGTTTGATTTCTATGTATCGATTAGCTTATAGTTATTCCTAGCATGATCAATGGCTTGCTATTACATGTTTATGTCTGCTATTAACTAGTTTGCACTTGAAATCCCTTGTCTTTCACCAACTTATTGTCCATTTAATCCATTTTTCCCAGAGATCCCTTCTACTGTGAATCAAATTGGACCTACAGCAGCTTTACATCATCACTTCATATCTTCCTTGATCTGTTTGACCCCATAGCCCAATTTATCTACATCTTGTCATCCAGTTTATGTATTTGATCAGTTTCATCCCTCACAAACTTAAAAACTAAAAAACCAAAAACACACTTCATAACTAGCCTAATATCATAACATCGCAAGTAAACACACCGACATCTTCTACACATATATAGAGAGAGGCCTCTCTGAGTCCAGGAAGGCTAGGTCCTAGGACTCCAAAGTTGGTTTGATGTTACCCTTGTCTATTTGGTCTTTCCAATCTGCCAAATTACAGGGACCTAACATAATGGCGATCACGGTGGGACACTGAGTGACTAAAAGCTTAGTTTCCCTCATCTTTAGAAACCTTTAAGAATACTATCTGATTGACTTATCCCACTGCTCAGTAACATAGTCACATTCACAGTAGGACCTTCCGAGTTAGTGGAAATCTAAGTACAACTTAGTAACTCCCGAAGTCTCAATCAAGCTTAGTAAACTTAGAGATTGTTTGAAGAGTAGAAAATAGCTCTTTCACCATCTTAGCAAAATGATGAGTCAGTTATAGAAATCTCTTCCAAACCTTGTAGGCACATAAAACTAAAAAAACCCCCAAAAACACTCCCTTAGATTGGCTTTTGACAGTATTGGTGGTGGACCATACACATATACCTCAAAACAATAAACATTCCACCTGGCGACTCCACTAACTTCTAGTAAGCCTTCCTATTTCACCAAAATCTAGGCTACTATCCGATAGACCTATCCCATCACTCATTAACATAGCGGGAGATGATAAGACACTGAGTACATAATAGTCCAGCAAACTCTTATAAGACTCTTTGGTCCTTTAGGTACCATAAATAGGCAGGCAGTCCATAGACCCTTTTAGAGTAAACTCTTTTTGTTCTCATCACCCTAGCAAAGTGTTGAAACAAGTCTAGGATACTTTGAAACATAGGCTGCGCATAAACTCAGAAAATCCAAAAGCATTCTCAGATTAGTTACTGGTGGTGGACCATAACTATCTTCACAAAAACAACCCATTTTTCACCTGGCGACTCCACTAATCCATCCCTTTACTTTTGACCATCCTTCGCCTTAGTAAAAGCCTTAGAAAAATCACCCATCCAGAATATTCACCAATACCATCCTCTCTAAACTCTGGATCTAAAATCTGGCTTCACGAAGAATCAATACCAGATCTCATCCAGACCCAAATCCCCCTATCATAGTAGATGACCCAGAAAAGATTCTGTGGCAAGCTTCCGAAACTGATCATCTAGCTACCGATAGATCCATCCGTAGAACAATATGATCCGTACCTAAAACTCGCAATATCCTTCTGCATTCACCTTCGGAACTAGAGCTCGCCCACCAGCCTCTTCCCCCGAAGCAACTATAAGATAAACTTCGACGATCTTGAACCCCTAAACCTACCATGAGTCCCACAGAGAAGCTTCACCCACCACCTCCCGATTTTAAAATTTTCTCTTTTATCAATTTGGCTCCTATTATCCTCCTGTAGATTCCTCAAAACCAGACTACCAGTCCAAGTTCATCCGCTACACCGTCGACCACGACCGTTCGAAACTACTCTACTGTACCGTGCTAGTCTTCATCTTGTACATCTATCATCCATTAGCTCCGCCATGGTAGCCTGCACCTTTGAGGGTTGCCACCACCTTAGCTCCTCTCCCAAACAAATATCAAGACAAGATCCCACACTTTATCGGAGAAGACACCACCACACCTCAACAACATATAAGTACAATGACTGATGCTTATGAATACCTAGAGGTACAAGACGAGACTGTCAGAATGAGAATATTTGCTCAAAGTCTTGGTGGTGAACCCAAACCATGGTTCAAAAGCTTAGCTCCAAACAAAAAATCTCATGATATCCCGGTAACTACATCAAGTTTTCGCAAATAGGTGGGAGATCCGAAGAAACCCCATTGAATAATTCAAATCCTGTCAGAATATATCAATCTAAAACGGGAAAATGGGGAGAGTGTCCAGGGATACTCCACTAGGTTCAACAGTGTATATAATGCCCTCCCACCTCACTTCAAAGCCCCGCTTGGTTCAACTTTGGCAAAATTCCCCGAGGGTTTCGACCCAGACATGACTTATAAACTAAGAGACAGCGACCCCCATACCTTAGAGGAAATGCAACAAGTAGCTATAAAAGCAGATGCCAACTTAGCTGAAAAAAGGGCTAGAACTAAATCGTAAAGAAAAGTCACATGTAGAGATGAGGTTCTACTGGCCACCTTCCCCTAGATCCCGCAATAGATGATTTAGTCAAATCCATGGCTAAAATGTGGGAAAAGATCACTGAGAAAAAGCTCTGTTAGGGGACACCCACCAAACCTCCAATCAAACCGAAACCAAAACTTTAGGAGGGGTGCAAATGCCCCAAAATGCATCAAGGGATAACGACCAACAGATCGTGCCACCATTCAATGAAACTATGGGGGGGAAGAAGATGATATGGTCCAACCCCGATGAACATCATTTAAACCTCATAGGGTCTGACAATGAGAGTGAGGTGTACCTCACCAAAGAAGAACAAGCGTTCTTTTCTCTTGATCAAGATGAGACCAATTATGAAGATCCCGATGACCCTGCCATAGAGTTTCAAAATGCTATTGTAGAAGCCCACAGGCAATATGACCTTAGAAGCAAAAGAAACCAAGATAATGTCAAGAAAGGTAACCCTGATACTGCTAAAGCTCCAGATACCATCCTCAAAAAAACATCAAGCAGTGACAAAATCAAGGTTGAAAAGACTGATCAAAGCCAAGCTAAAGTTACCCAAACTAGTCCTCTCTCAGATACTCCTGATACTTCTACAAAGGTCACCAAAACAACTATGGCAAACAAAACCCCTAAACAAGGTCAACAAATTCAGCACATAGACAAGGCCTTAGCTGAAAAAGCTGAAACAAACATATCTAAACTTCAAGTGCCTTTTAGCTTTGAAGGCGAAATTGCTAAGATCAAAATCACCATGCCTCTTACTGAACTCATCGCCCAAAACTCTTATAAATCCCAAGTACTAAAGGTCTTAAATCTAGGGAATGATGCAAACACTGTTAATCTCACTGATGACATTCCTGAAGTATTGTTTGGTCCAAAGATAGAGGGAAAATTCCAAGAGGGAGCTACTCTTCCATTTTACATTAGCTTAAACATCCACGACCAAATCCTCCACAATGCCATGCTCGACTCCGGCGCCTCGCATAATCTTATGCCGAAGGTAGTAATGGAAAGATTAGGCTTGGAAATCACAAGACCATACAAAGACTTATATTCATTTGATTCAAGCAGAGTCCAATGCCTAGGTTTGATCAAAGACCTTTGCTTTAGCCTGGCCCAAATACCCGCGAAACATCTAATCATGGATATAGTAGTGGCAGATATTCCTCCCAAGTACGGGATGCTTCTATCCAAATCTTGGGGAGCCAAACTCCAAGGGAATATCCAACTGGACATGTCATATGCCACCATTCCTGTGTTTGGTCAGACCAGGATACTCTACCGCGAATCACACATGAAATACATGATTAGCAGTCAAGATAGGCCAGATAACATTCCAATGTGTTCTTTCCGCTCCGACTTAAACTCTTTCATTATGCATATTGATATAAACATGGAGGAAGAGTCAGAAGAAACTGATATAGACTTAGATCCACCACATCAGTTGTCCCTGGTGCCTTATGATGAACTGGACACTCAAAACTACCATGATCATGAACAACTGTGTCTTGAGGAAAGTAATTTTACCCTCTCCAAAGTAGGATTAGAGCAAGAAGCACAAACCCTCATGTACTATCAAGAAAATTGCTCTAGCTTTAGTCAAACACCAGCAGTAACTTGTGGAAATTTCTCTCGGGTAAAGGCTTTAGAAGACCTACACGTCATAAACCTATTCGGAACCCGAGAGAAAGGAAGTTTAATGTTTCTACCATACCTCAAAGATTTACCATCATGTGACCCTCCTACTGAAAATAAAACTTTGACCATAACCTCGGTAGCTCAACATCTTGAGAAAATGCCAGATGAACTTCTTATGAGCAAGGATGACAGTTATAATCCTAGCATACCTGAACTATTGAAATTGGCTCATATTTTATCCTTTCATGAAGAACTTAGAAATGCTAAAATCCGGAATCTCATGCAAAATACTAATTTCTACAGAAAAAACAAGAGAAAACATTGTATCACTACCTTTTCCTCAAAGAACAACTTTAACAAAAGCAAACATAACAAACTAAAACAAACTGAAATGATCAAAGATAAAACTAGTAGCCATGGAATCTGCTTTGATTTTAGAAATAATACTGCATCTCCATATAATAAAAATCATGTTTTTTCTACTCAAGATCATGATTCACCAATTGAAAATGCTTCTAATCATGTATTCTTGCAAGACCATCTTTCAGATCATAATCATCATATTCCTTTGCAAAGTATACAACTTAAAGATTTTTTCCAGTTTGCGGGAGGTAAATCTGATTTCAAGTTCAAAATTGCTAAACCACCCAATATCAGAAATCTGTTCATGAAGGCCATGTTCCCAGTTTTAAATTTCTGTGTTTTTGCATACCTTGATGATGTCACTATCTATTTCAAGAATTACCAAGAATACATACATTACCTGAAGAAAGCATATAGTAAGGAAAGGAGTGGAAATCAGATATTCAGAGAGGTACAGAGGGAGGACACTGGGCTGTTTAGAGATTCTTGCATGAATCCCTATGTCATGTTAGAGAGAGAAAATTTCCCAAATTTTTCTTTTCAAGAGTTAAGTGGGTCAAGGGTGAGAGGAGATCCTTACGAGGATAAGATGCTGAAATTTCATCATTTCCAAGATTTTTGAGTTTGAAACACTTTCAGTCATTGTACATACCAAGAAAATTTCCCAAATTTTTCTTTTCAAGAGTTAAGTGGGCCAAGGGTGAGAGGAGATCCTTACGAGGATAAGATGCTGAAATTCCGTCATTTCCAAGATTTTTGAGTTTGAAACATTTTCAGTCATTGTACATACCATTGTTTGAAATATTTAAAAAAAAAAAAATTAAAAAATGGAAAAATCAAAAACAGTAAAAGATAGGAAAGTCAAAAACAGTAAAAAGCAGAAAAGAGGGCAAGTGAAGATAGAACAAAGGCCCCATGTTCCAAAAAATAGTCTTTCGGAAAGCGAGCAAGTCTAAATGCCGCTGCTGGTACTTCAATGTCTTGTTCGGCTATCTAGCCTAATCATAGCTGAGCATGTTTAAATTTATTTGCTGATAAGTTAGTGAGTGTCAAGATAGTCAACATTGTGTAAGATTGACTTATCACAGAGCTTAGATTAGGGAGAGATTCTGGTTCCACATGCTTAAAACAAAACCAAAGAGAGAAGCGAGGGATGAAAAACACATTGTACATCTTAGCCCCGCTTCTCTAGTTTCCTTTTATTGCAGAATAACATTTGTGTGCGGCTTGTCTTTTATGCCGCAAATGCATGACAAATCAGACTGCTTAATCCTGATTTGATCATTTTTAAATTTCATGTTGTAGATTAGAGAATGAAATCCTGTCAAACTGCTTAATCTTGACAGTCGATCTAGTTTTTGGTAGAGAAATGAAGGAGTTCATCAGCTTAATCTGAACTCCCGGCAGATATAAGAGTAGAACTAGATAGGTTCATTTTGCAAAAAGAAAAAATATGCATTGTCAAAAGGCTGCTAGTTCAAATGCGCCAAAGAGAAGAAAGAATGTTAGGAAAGATAGTGGGGTAGGTAGAAGTATCATTGATGTTAACCATGCTGTCACTTTTCAGAAATAACATCAAGAGAAGGGTAAATTTTGCGCCAATGGATAAGGCACTGGTCTTCATAAGCCAAAAATCTGAATTTTGGACACCTCCTGACGAGGAGCTGCCCTCCCCAAATGGAGCCACTGTTAGCCATCAGTATTTTTACATGTTAGTGATGACTATATCTACAGCTGAGTTTTCTAGAAACTGATTTCCTTATGTCAATATGTCATCCAGAAAACCCTCCTAAAACTTTTTCACCTTTCTACCTTTTCAGTTCGCCCATGTCGAATATCAAAACCTCATATCACAATCCTATCTAGCTTCAGCCTTATTGGTCTGCCCATCAGCTTTAAAAGGCAAATCCACATCTGTTTCAAAAGTCTCCCCTATGTTAGGAAGTGGCGTTTTAGGACATTTCACCTTTGGCAATCATCAAAAAGCCAAAAAGCCTCCATCTGTAAAAGACCTGCCATGACTGATCCCTTACTTTGCAAATGAAATTAACAAGCAGCCCTAAGTCGCGCCACTCACACCCCCTAGATCTCAGCACTGCATAAAATCCAATCTCAAGCTGACTATTAGGTTTTTCACAGTGTTCTATGGTTCTACAAATACAGGAAATATATCTCATCTCATGGAGTAAATGTTTGAGTTTACAGTTAGAGGAACAACTACTTCTAAGTGTAACTTGAGCCTTTAGATATGTCTGCAAAACAGAAAGCTACTCATCTGGACTTTACAGCTCTTTTCAGCATGAAAATCACAGTAAGAAAAGGTCACCACTGTCTCAGCAAACTGGTAAATTTTCAAGGCCCAGAACCTCCTTCATTTACAAGCAGAGGGTTAGGGCGCCTCCTTCATCCATAAGCAGAGGGCGCGGGCCAATATTGACTTAGATGATTGCAAAGATCCAGGTTTGACTTGAACTGAAACAAATGAAACAGGGACTCCAGGTTTATTGAATGTGACTAATGATCATAACAGGAATATAGTGGAAATATGCTAAGCTCAAAGGAAAGGGGAGTTTGGTCTAATAAAGGAGCTCACTTCAAACTTAAAAATCATGTGAATTATTGAAGCTTTAGAAAGCATGTCATCAGTAAACATTCCACTCTTAAGTAGCATGTTTTGTCCAAAATCAAATGGAATAGATGCTGTTAACTAATGCCATTACACAGGCAGAAGGAAAGTCCTTGGTTTTTCAAAAAGCACTGACCTTCATAGTCACAAAGATTTTTGTCAATTAACCTGTCATGAGATGACCAAGCACAATGATAAATATCTCAGTCACCCTTAGAACAGTGTGGGAGACAATGTCACTGTGATTGGGGTTTCTTCTGAAATACAGTGATGTTTGCAAAAAGAGATGCTTATATTGATGTTGTTCAAGTAGTTCACTTACCATCACACTCAGAGAAAGGCTGTGTCAAACAGAGTTGTTAAAAAGCCTTCGGATACCTTACCTGATGAAGAGCCTCCTCCATGCATGAGTAGATGGCCAAAGCCATTGCAAGTTGCTGAAGCTGATTGATGTAAAATATAATGGAAGGATGCAAAGAAATTGAATAAAAGTCATTGCACAGGTAAGTGTTACTGTTTATAAGGCAAAGGTACTGTTTTCCCTCTTCAAAAAGCTATCTGTCAGACAGTACCTGTAGTGGAAAGGAGAAAATGTTGAACATATGCATGCATTTACACCACAAGGAGCAGCTTCTTTAAAGGAAATGGTTAAAACAGTACTCCACTATCCCTTGCCCAGAAGTCTAAAGGAGATCCTTTTAAGTAAACAGTGAAGTATATTGTGAAAGAGTGCAACCTAAAGAAGGCACTACAGTCCAGGGAAAAAGCTTATAAGTCACCTAAGAGCAGAGATGATTAAACAAGATTGGAAGGGCACATGCAATCTCCTGGGACAGAGTTGAGGTTTTGGAATGTCTCCCTTACAAAAGACCAAGGCACCAGTCAAATACATTAACAAGGAAAACCCTGTCTTTCAGGAACATAACAATTTTTTTTAGCATCATCTTTACAGAGGTAAGGTGGTTTTCCTTACATCAGAAATAGCCCCAACATTGTTAAAAACAATGGCAGAGGTGATGAAGCTTGTTGAATGTTTGCCAAGGTTTAAAAACTCGGGATGAGAATCAATGTGCGGGTGTATAATATTCAAATAACAAACCCACTGTTTTAAAAAAAAAAACAAACAGAGTTAAAGATCAATGTTAATTCCGAAAGGTTAAATGACCGTTGGAGAGTTATGGTGACATAGCATCAAAGGGTAAGTATGGTGTAAAGTTTTCATTTTCAAAAAACTGAAGAAGAGCCCGCGCCTCTCTACCACCAAGGCGAGAAAATCCGGTCGAAAATTCACAAGTATACACTGTGCAGAGGCAGCGCGACGTGCCTGGGTTTTGGCGCGACGTGCCTGGGCGGAATATTGCACAGGGCTCTTTGTCGACGACGTGCTTGTACGTTGGCGCGACGGTGCTGTCCCTGAGCGCGGGCTCACACGACGAGCCAGGCAGGGCAAGCACTAACGCGCGCGGGTTTTCAAAATTTGCGCGCGGTATCCGGAAGTCCCCGGCATTGTTTGACTTTCCAAAAGCGGGTGTTCATGAGTTCGAGGTATTTTATATGCTCCCCATCAGAATTTCTAGGTTTTGATAAATGACAAGAAGGTTTAAAACCCCGGACCTTGTCATTATAGTTAAAAACAAAAGCAGTCCTTTCTACACAGTGAGCTGAAGTATTGCAATATGATGAAAGGCCGAATTTGTCATTCAAAGAGCACATATAGAGATACTGGGTTTTGAAAGTTGTCTTGTAAATATTTGTGTTTTGATTAGAAGAAAACTTTGTTATGAAAAAACGAGGGTTTGGTCTTAAAAAAAGAAAGAATTGTCCTCACGAGTCCTCAGGACACCTTGCCACATTATCAAAACGGTGAAGTGCACTCGGTAAGGGAGTTTGACATTCTTGTTGTTTGGAAAAGAAAACTCATAAAATCTCTGTCCAAGAGCTTGATAATCTTCTAAAAACTCTGTCATTATCACCCCAAACCTGTGTATTGGCATTCTTAGCATATGTGTGGTGTTTTGCTTGATATTCAAACAGTGCAAAGAAGGCACACTTGCAGGTAGAACAGATGTTTGAGAAGTCTCCTTGAACAAGGAATTTTTGTGTTAAGGTTGACATCAAAGACTTTAAAAACAGAGTAATCAGTGGCATTTTCTCACAGCACACTACTTAAGCAGATTGCCTTTCATTCACTGTATTCTCCCACTGTGAATTTGTTAACAAAGAGTTTCCGAAGGTGAACAGCATATTGAAGGACAGAGGTTGTTGATGGTTAAATTTTGACATTAAAGGCAGAGGTACCAAAGTGGTGTTGGATTTCTCAAAACTTCACAAGTGAAAGGGGCCATTTTCTAAAGAACAGAGTTGTTAGTATTTGAAGTTAATATTGGAAACAGAGGTATAGATGTGTTGGTGTATCTCTTAAACTCACAAGAAAAGAGTGTGTTTTCTAAACCACTGTGCACTGATTTTACACCCAAGCTAGGTCTGCTTCTTCCTTGCACTGTATTGTATCATTCTGAAGATTTGTTGACAGAGAGTTTCCCAAGGTGACAGCACATTAAAAAGGCAGAGTTTGTTGATGAGAAGTTAAACATTGGAGGCAGGGGTATAGAGGTGTTGGTGGACTTTTTAAACTCACAAGCAGAGAGTGTGTTTCTTAAAACACTGTGCATTGATTTTACATCTGACTTGGGTCTGACTTTACAAAAACCATATTGTATCATATTGAAGATTTGTTAACAGGGATTTTCTGAAGGTGAATAGGGCCATTTTCTAGAAGGCAGCGTTGTTGAGGATCGAGTTTAACATTGAAGCCATAGGTACAAAGGTGGTGATTGATTTCTCAAAATTCACAAGTGAAAGGTGTTTTCCTAAACACAGTGAGCTGATATTTCACCTAAACAAAAAGTCTCCTTTCTTTTCCACTGTATGTTATCTTTTATAGAAATCTGTTGATAGAGGTATTTTTAAGGTGAATGACCTGAAGAGCAGGGTTTTAATATTGAAGATTGGTCTTATAGATGCAAAATGCAAGGGTTGGTTGACCTCTGAAAAACTCACCAGGAGTAGTTTTTCAAAACTGTGCACAAAAAATTGACACAGGAGTTTGCCTCATCTTTACACAGGGTGCCATATTAAAAAGTTTGCCTTGCTGAAGTACATCCAGAGTTGAAGGACTATTTTTGAGAAGTACAGAGGTGGTTTATTCAAGGAAACATTGTTACATTTTATTCAAAACCACAGTGTCCATATCTGTCCAAACAGTCTAGTGGCCAGTTTCAATCTAGCAAAGCATTGTTCATACAGTAAAGGCAGTTTGCCTCTTCCAAAGTTTGGTCAAAGTCAAAATGCCTCCAAAACAAGATCACAAGAGCGGTCCACATAAGAGATATGAGCCTATCTCCATAGAAGAAATCAATGCTCACCCATCAGTGCTTTTCAATTTCCATGAAGTAGGCTGTCTTGATTTCTGTCAGAGGATAGAAGAAGTCAAGAGTTTCTCACCACTTACACATTTGTGCGCTTTGAGATTCAAGGACAAACACTTCCAGCTAGCAGGTCTTGATTTCAAAATCTCCCCAAGGTATGTATCCAAGGCTACCAAGATCCCGTATCATGGTGAAAAGTGGTTTAAACAAGCGCATCTTGATCTGGAGGATTATAGACCTTTCATCAAGCCTGAACATAGGGAAACCATCACTGCTATTTTCCCCTTCTCCTATCTTCTTGACAGTTATGCTCCGTTGATGAAAGCCATAATGAGATATTTCACTTGTGAAGGGAGGTTTAGCCAAATTTTTGCCTATCATGTTCGCTTGTTGATGCATTTTACCAGAAGCAGGCAATTAAACCTTCCATACTTTTTGTCCAAAAGCATAGAGAAAATGGCAGCTACTTTCCAAAAGAAGGCTCCACCTCAGCAAATCCCTTCTCTCTTTCATCATTCCTTGATCAAGATTATCTTCTTACACCAGCTGGAGAAAAAAGGGGTTTCATGGGATTCATTCATTAGCCATGCAGATTTCGCCACTGTCCCTCTTGTTCATGTGTCTCCTACTCAGCCTGTCCATCGCCCAGTGCCTTTGTCTAGTAGGCCTACCCCTAAAAAACTCAAGATGACCACTGGGCAGCCAAGTCAACAGGGAGAAGGAGAGGGCAGTGAACCACAGGAAGAAAAAGAAGGCAGTGAACAACAGCAGCTAGATATTGAGGGACAGCAGCAGCTGGATATTGATGAACAACAACAACTAGAGTTTGAAGATCAGCAGCAGCTACAGGTTGATGAACAGCAGCAGGTACAAGAAGAGGGACAGCAGCAGACAGAAATTGAAGAGCAGCAAGTGGAGCAAACAATTGAAGCGCCTTTTGAGCCACAAACTGGACAGGGTATTGAAGAAGGACAGCAAGCTGAAGCTGCCACCTTAACAGTGACCAAAACTATTCCTAGTAAGAGTAAATTGCCCAAAAAGACACTTTCTAGTTTTCCAAGGAGGAAAAGCGCCAGATTGGCTTTCAAAGGCAAAAGTAAAATTGGAGAAAGTGCAAAGCATGGAGGTGCATTAGCTATTATCCCTATCCAAAGTGATGATAGTGACAATGAGGCCCGCCTCCTTGAAAACCTCCTCATTCACAAAGAAGGGCAAATTGAGGTGTTACAAGAAGATCTTCAAAGGGCGAGGAATTTCAACCATTTCTTGGAGGTTGAAAACAAACAAATGAAGTATCATGCGGCCATTCATGAGGCAAGGGCGATCAAGTATAAAAAGGAGGCAGAAAAGGCGCAAGTAAGAATTGAAGAGCTCATTGGCGAGTTTGATGATGAAGAGGAGGAAGACCAGCCTAGGCGAAAGAGGCCTAGGACCATCGGGCTTAGAAGAGCCTTGGAGAAACAGAGAGCAGAAGAACAAGCTCGATTCGAAGCCTTTCCTCTCACTGCCCTCTTTGAGCAGGAAATTGAGGAAAACAAGGAAGCATGGCTTGAGAGAGCTAACCAGCATTTGGAAACAAAGCTTGAGAAGGCAAACAGGGATCTTGAGCTACAGAGAAAAAGGACTCTTCACTTTCAGAAGCTAAATCAATTTGCTAGGCGAAAATTGAAGGTAGCACAAGAGAAATTGAAGAAGTTGAAGGAGAGGCGCCTAGCACGGAAAGAAGCAAAAAGCATATCAGCCCTTGATATTTTGGCTTCAGCTTCGGAGCATGTTTCTATGGACCCTTGAGGGTCATGCATGCCAATTTTGGGCCTGTTTCGGAAACTTTTTGTTTTTTGGCATTTTTGGGTTTTTCGCCAAAAACTCATAAATGCGCAATTTCAGTTTGATGAGTTGTCAAGGGAGGAGGATGATCCCAATGGGTTCCATAATTCCATGAGCAGGTCTCCAGCGATTTTCGGGGCATTTGAAGATCATTCGCCCCCTCAAATTGGCGAAAAACAGCCTCATTTTGCACATTCTGCCCGCCATATCAGCAGCCTGCTATTTTCTGGGTTTTTGCGCACAGGTATAGTTTTGAGGGACTTTCAGAGATCAGATTGAGGTGATTCCACTTGTGCCGGCAAGCAGACACAGAGAGCTTTCCAACGAGCCATCATGAGCCTCTTTTTGACATCGGGAAGGCTGCCATTTGCATCCAGCAAGTCAGAGGACCTTTTTCAGGCATAAATATGAAGTATTTTTGTAATTTTTGAACTCCAAAAATCTGCTTTTCCCAAATGTGCGTTAAGCTATTTTTATCATGGGAAAATCATGTAAAGTCAATATAATTTCCGTTTTTAGCAGTTTTTAGATATTTTATGGGATATTTTGTGCCTTGGGCTTTGCAAAGCCTCAAGGACAAGTTTAGATATTTTGACTTGGCCAATGGGATAGCTAGTTGCTCCATGGGCTTTTCCTCCCTCAAGCCTATTTATTCCATGGGTTTCATTGTAAATCAGAGGCTGAACTTGAGAGAAGAATTAATACATTGGTCATATGAGCTTTGAAGAATACACTTGAGTTATGATTTTTGGACTGCCTCTTGGATGTTTTTGAGGAATGATGAAGGATTGTTGATGGATTCCTTGACATGGTAGAATGGTATAGTGCTTCTTAATGTGTTTTGTCTTCTAGTTTTGACTCATAATTCATATTTCTTGCTGCTATAGATCAGTAAAGATTGATTTTGAGATATGCCCATGGAGGCACCTCAAAATCCCTGAATCTTCATAGCTTGATGTTTTCTTCTCCCTTAGTTATGCTAAAGAATTCTTAGTTGCTCTTTAGTAACCTAAGGTGTTGTTGCTAAGTTTTATTCATCAGTTCCATGTATGTTGAGTAGGATGTATGGTTTGCCCTACCTACCTATCAGCTGCCCATAGTTCTGTCCATGAAACTTTCTCTTTGACTGATTTGTTGATCATTTTGTTGAACCAAGGAGGCCTAGTCTCGATCTAGCCCTTTGCCTAAAACTATGAAAACTTATTTGTCCAAGTGCCCAATGACTTAGAGACTGTGTTTAGGCGTTCCGGCATAGTTTATGAGTTGTTAGTTTGTCTCATGTGTTTTCCCCAAAGTCTGATAGCTATTTCCCGAAGTTAGAGGGTCTTATACCTCTATGTATGGCTAGAATGTTTGATTTCTTATGTATTGATTAGCTTATAGTTATTCCTAGCATGATTAATGGCTTGCTATTACATGTTTATGTCTGCTATTAACTAGTTTGCACTTGAAATCCCTTGTCTTTCACCAACTTACTGTCCATTTAATCCATTTTTCCCAGAGATCCCTTCTACTGTGAATCAAATCGGCCCTACAACAGCTTTACATCATCACTTCATAGCTTCCTTGATCTGTTTGACCCCATAGCCCAATTTATCTACATCTTGTCATCCAGTTTATGTATTTGATCAGTTTCATCCCTCACAAACTAAAAAACTAAAAAACCAAAAAACACACTTCATAACTAGCCTAATATCAGAACATCGCAAGTAAACACACCGACATCTTCTACACATATAGAGAGAGCCCTCTCTAAGTCCAGGAAGGCTAGGTCCTTGGGCTCCAAAGCTTGGTTTGATGTTACATCGTCATTTGGCTAGCCAATCGGCCAAATCACGGGACCCTAACACTCATATCAAAGAACAAGAGTGTGTTTTATTTTTAAAAATACCAAAGGGCAATGTTACCCCTACCAATCACAGAGAGGTATTTGTTCACTGTGTACACTGTGTGAACGCCTTTTGTTGATTCTTCAAGATCACTGTTAAAGCTGATATTTAGTTAGTTGTAAAGGTATTCTTCTAAGGATGCCAGGGGTTCTACATTGAAAGAGGAGCTTTGATTTTGTGAAAGGATAAACTCCTACAGCCTTTAATTGAAACTTTGGAGCATTTAAAAAAAAAAAAACTCTGCCACCTTGTTCCATAAACTGTGAAATTTATTGTATGCCTACACTAAAGTTGACTGCATGAGATATAAGTTTTGTTGAGTGTTTGGCATGCTAGACAAGGGGAAAGTTTGTGAAGATTGGGAACTTTATCATTGGTCAGAGATACAAACAGGTTGTTGACCTCCAAACATCACAGAGCAAGGCAATTTTGACACTATAAACAACAATTTCACCTAATAGCCTGTCTTCTTTTCACTGTATTGTTTCTTATTAAAAAGTATGTTGGCTGAGATACATATTAAAGGTGGGAAGGCCACTCTCTAAAGAGTAGGGGTTTTATTGTGAGGGGACATTTTGAAATCATTCAAAGACATTGTTTCTCTATCAAAACAGTGAATTGACAGGGTTTAGCTTAAAGAAGGCAGTTTAAAGGCAGTGAGGCTGTTTGGTTCTTCAATAGCATATTTAGCCCAAAATTCCACCCAGGCAAGACAACTGAAGTGGTTTACATAAGAGATTTGAGCCAATCTCTACAGAGGAGGTCAATGCACATCCATCCATCCTCTTCAATTTTCATGAGGTAGGTTGTTTAGATTTCTGCCAGAAGGTACAGGAGGTCAAAAGTTTCTCTCCCTTGACACACCTATGTGCCCTGAGGTTCCAAAGCAAAAATTTCCAGGTAGCAGACCTTGATTTCAAGTTTTCCCCGAGGTCAGTGTCTAAAGCCACCAAAATTCCATATCATGGTGAGAAATGGTTCAAACAGGCCCATCTAGAATTGGATGACTATAAGCCTTTCATCAAGCCCGAGCACAGAGATACATGCACTGCTATTTTTCCTTTCTCTTATCTTCTCGCCAGCTATGCTCCTCTAATGAAAGTCATAATGAAGTATTTTACTTGTGAAGGGAGATTTACTCGAGTTTATGCCTATCATGTCCGACTATTGATGCATTTCACTAGAAATAGGCAGCTCAATCTCCCTTGCTTTTTATGCAAAAGCATCGAGAAGATGGCATCCTTAGTCCAAAAGAAGACTCCATCTCTGCAAATAGCTTCCCTTCTCCATCATTCTCTGATCAAATTATCATTCTACATCAGTTGGAGAAGGAAGGGGTTTCTTGGGATGTTTTTATCAGTCACCCGGATTTCTCCACTGTTCCTCCTGTCCATACATCTCCCACCCAGCCTATTCATCGCCCTGTACCTTTATCCAGTAGGCCTACTCCTAGAAGGCTCAAGATTACCACGGAACAGTTAGAAAGAGAAGAAGAAAAACCTGAAGAAACTGATGAAGGCCAGCAGCTTGATGTTGGTGAACAGGGGTAGTAGTTTGAACAGCAAGAAGAAATGGATGAAGAGCAGCAAACTGAAGATGAAGGTCTGCAGTAGGAGCAAGAAGAAAAGAGTGCTGAATAGCATCATCTCAATGAAAATGAACAGCAGGGACAAGAGGAAGAGCATCAGCTTGATATTGAAGGTCATGAACAGCAGTTTGGGCAGAAATTTGAGCAGCAGCTTGAGCCACAAAATGAACAAGAATTCCAAGCACAGCAACAGCATGATGTTGATGATCAAGGGCAACAAGAATTTGAGATAGATCAGGATCATGACATTGAAGAGCAGAAGCAACCTAAAGAAGACACACAACAACCTCAAGGAGAGCAACAGTTTCAAGAAGATGACAAGGGCAAAGCAATTGTACCTCCTTCTCCTAAAAAGACAAAGCCTAGCACAACAAGAAAGAAAGGGCCTAAGGCTTCCACTCCAAAAGTGACAAGAGTTGTCCCTAGCAAAAGAAAATCACCAAAGAGGTCTCCCACTAGCATGCCAAGAAGGAAGACTGCAAGGTTAGCTTTCAAGGGCAAAGGGAAAGGCAAGATAGGAGAAAGTCAAGAACATGGAGGTGCATTGGCTTTCATTCCAATCCAAAGTGATGACAGCGATAATGAAGCCCACATTCTTGAAAACCTTCTAATCCATCGAGAGAGTCAAATTGAAGCATTGGAGAATGACCTTCATCGGGCAAAGACCTTCAATCATTTCTTGGAGATCCAAAATAAACAAATGAGTGTCCATATGGCTGTCCATCAGGCACGAGCAATCAAATACAAGAATGAGGTTGCTAAAGCACAAGTAAGGATAGAGTGTTGAGAATGCAGCAAGATGATGGAGCTTAGTGAAATGAAGTCGCCTTCACTAAGTGGGCCCGCAGGCAAATTCTGGCGCAAAGTCTATTTTTAGACTATGTCTATTTTTAGACATACGGAGCATAATTTGGGAATTCTACTTGGAGATTCTTGATGGATGCGACATGTCGGTAAAAATAGATGAGACCCTAATTTTTAGGACCCGGGGCTATTTTTAGGCGAGTCTCCTAAAAATATGGAAGTCAAATATTATTTACCCTTAATAATATTTTGACTATAAACGACGATTTACTCTCTTGGCGCACTTCGAGTTTGAGTCATGGAGGTGGCTCATGCAAGCTGACACAAGGAATCACGTGGTTCTAGGGTTTGATGGCATCTTGCATGGTTTACTTCGGTTAGACTTCGATCGGCGAAGTTTTGGAGGAGTTAACGGGACAAATAGTGGAGTTGTGTTCTATTTATTTCGGTTGAACTAGTTGAGATTAGTTAACTAGCTAATCAATTAGATATGAGTGGAGTAAATTAAATAATATTTAATTCATTAAATATTAACTCATTAGTCAACTCAAGAACACTTCGAGTTCACTACGATGCATGATCGGTTCGGTGAAGACCGAGTGAAAGAGATAGATGAAAGAGGTAGAGTTAGTCTATCGAGTTGTAACTATCTTGTTGCTATTTGCAACACATAGATAGGTGGAGTAAGCTATGAGTATTGCAAAGTTTAGGGCTGAGTGGTTTATCTATATAAAGAGGCCATCCCATAGCTTTGAAATACGCAATCAGGTTGGCTATCGAAGTGGCTAAGGATTGGAGCGAAGTGATTTGCTAGATCTAGCTTGATAGTGTGTAGCATGGGAGGTAGTGCATGAGAGCTTGTGAAGAGTTTTTGTACTATGATTGTTACATGATTTCTCCATTATAATATACACAATAGGCTGCGGGGTTTTTCGGCTATAGGCTTTCCCAACATACATGCTTGAGTTAATGTGTGATTGATTTGATGTGAGATTGCTTCTATATTATTTTCGCATGTGACGATTAATTGTAGAAGAGGGTTATGTGTTATGCATGCAATTCGAAATTGATGTATGATCGGGTTAATCTTCATTGAATAAGTGATTTATTCGGCTAATTTCTACATGTCGTATCGGAGCGAGATTAATTGTTAGAAGTCTATTACGGTGATTGCAAACTTATTTCCTCGGGCGGAGTACTGCATGCGGGCCGGGGTAGCCTCCAGGAATATTCATCCTTCTTTGTAAGGTGAGAAAGATACTGGTGAATGCCCCTTTGCGATCAATCTACGGTTGGAAATAATTTGTTTTCAGAAAGTATAGATCGGAAGCGATAGAGCTTGGAGTTTGGAATTCGAATTTTGCGAGGAAGGTTGTTCTTCTTGGTGCTAGGTGTTGAAAGATGTCTTCTTTCAATGGTTTGCGACTCGAATATGCTCTTGAAGGCGGTTCGAACTATGTTGCATGGAAGGATCGAATGGAAGCCGAGTGTTAGAAGATAATGGTCTGAAGGAGTTCGTGGATGCGGATGTCCCAAAAGCTGTGATGCGGCTTTGGTCGATGCATGGCAGAAAGAAGATCGCGAAAATGTCGAAGGATCTGTTGGAGGGCGTCGAGGATCATATTGTATCCGGCTTTTTTGCATGGAAAAGGCTACTCCATATTTAATGTGGAAAGCTTTGGCTGGATCTATTCCCGGAGTAGAGTGACCAAGGAAGAGCTGGCGCTCAAAGATAAGCTCGGGAACATCAAGATGGAGAAGGGCGACTGCAGCCATCGCAAATACCTCACGAAGTTCACTCGGTGCGAGAGATGAGGCATTTGGGAAGTGTGGGGGGTGGGCACGTCGAAAGTTTCAGCGATTGCATGCTTGAGTTTCAGAGTATCTTTGGGATCGGTGTGGTTCTTGGGATCGACGGTGCGTCATTTCATATGAAGCGGGAGATCGGGAAGTTGTTCTCGGATCACGGAGGACAAAGATTTGGGTATGCACATCGAGATCGGGCGATGACGGTAGATACTGGGTGCGGCTGGTATCGATGCAAAAGTATCCTTTCGAGAGGAGTACGGCAAACCCTTTGTGCGTAGAAGGATGTCATGCATGTACATGGATTGAAGAAGAACACGATGTCGATAGCGATGTTGGAGGATAAGGGTTATGATGTGGTCTTCGGCGAAGGAAAAAGCTTTCTGCAGCGATAAGACTCTCTGGAGAGACCGGAAGATAGGGGTTCGAACTCGGAGCCTTTATCGGTTGCGAGGGTAGATGAGCTAGCGCGGCTATGGCATGCAAGGCGGGGAGAAGTGGTGAGCTAGGGATGATGAGGGCGAACTATGGCACGGGAGATTGGGCCATCTTCACCATGGAGCCTTGAAGGTCTGCGGCGGATTTCTCTTGGACTTCCTAAGGGCACTCTTGCGCGGTCGGATACGGTGCGAGGGGGTGTACTTTAGGGAAGTATGTGAAAGCCACCTTTCACGAGGGGAAGGATAGTCGCGCCACGACGATCCTCGAGAGAGTTCACACGAGACGTGTGTGGTCCTTTCTCGGTTGCTTCGGCTGACAAAGCACGGGTATTATGTGATCTTTGTTGATGATTTCTCTCGAAAGTCGCTGGATCTTCTTCATGCTGAGAAGAAGAAGCGATACATTCGCGAAGTTACGCTGAGTTTAAAGCAACTGGTCGAGAAGGAGTCGGGGAAGAAGGTGATTGCTCTAAGGAGATGATAACGGTGGTGGAATTCATCTCGAGCTGAATTCAAGGAGTTCTACGGCGCGAGGAAGGGATTCGGAGAGAGCTCATCGCACCCCATAACCCACGAGCGAGACGGGGTGGGCTGGCGGAAGAACGAACGATCGTGGGTCTTTGCACGGGCGATGTTGCATGATCGGGGGCTACCCCTTCACTTGTGGGGTGAGGCATGCAATACGGCGGTGTATGTGCGGCGAGCCGTTGTGCCTCACAAGGTTCTTGGCATGAGTACACCGAGAGGAGAGGCTTATTCGGCAAGAGGCTACGATATTTCCCATTTTGCGGATTTTCGGATCTCCTGTCTACACGCATAGTGAGCGAAGGATGCAAGAAGGAAGGCTGGATCAAGCTTGCTTGAAGTTGGAATATTTGTGGGGTACAACGATACACCTCACAACTATCGGGTGTATGTGCCGGACGGTCGCAAGGCTTGTGCGACGGGGATACTAAAATTCCGGGAGGAGAAAGCCTTGCGGTGTTCGCTTGAGGAGGGAGCTACACTTGCATGCGGATGAGGAGGCTGTTGGTTCTAAGGGAGGAGCTTCGAGGATGTGGATCAGCCACGAGGAGGTTCGGGGGTGGGAAGAAACCACCCGGGCGGCGCCAACCATCGGAAGGGCGCATGCGCACTACTGAAGCTGAAGCGGCGGCTCGGGGATGCGAGAGAAGGTTGTAGGACCACCTACAACACGAGCGCGAACGAGAGGCAGTCCTTGGGATCGGCCACCTTGGGATACATGGCTCTTATGAGTCAATGTGTTGTGACGAGCCATCCTCTTTTGAGGAAGGCTAGTGGAGGAACCCGCATGGAGTTGATGCCATGATCGAAGAATATGATTCGATCATCGGGAACGGTATGCATGGAGGAGATTGTCCCAAGACCGGTTGGGAAATCGGTTGTAGGTTCGCGATGGATCTACAAGGTGAGACGGGCGGGCGCGGGAGTGTGGAGAAGTACAAGGCGAGATTTGTCGCCGTGGCTTCTCACGGATCGAGGGGATTGACTATGAGGAGACTTTTGCACTGTCAGCAAGGTACTCTTCCATACGGACGATCCTTGCTCTCTCGGCAGCGGATGGGGTGGCACATTCATCGGATGGATGTGAAGGCTAGTTCCTCAATGGAGTTATTGAGGAAGAGGTGTACATAGAGCAGCTTCGAAGGTTTTGAGATCTTCGGCCAGGTAGGTCGCATGTGTGCCGACTCAAGAGAAACCTTGTATGGGCTGAAGCAAGCACCTCGTGCTTGGTACACTCGGATAGATAGCTACTTCACCGGGCTTGGATTCTCCAAGAGTGAGGCGGATCCAAGCTTTGTACAGATTGTGGTGGAGGGGAAGGCTGGTGATCATCGTACTACGTATGTAGATGATCTGATTTTGATTGGCGACAAAGCCGAGTTGATACTTTCATGCAAGGATGATCTTGCACGAGAGTTTGAGATGAAGGACACAGGCATCCTTCATTATTTCACAGGATTGGAGATTTGCCAGCGGGCGCGGTGGAGAGGTTTGTTTGTTTCTCGGGGCAAGTATGCCGGGGAAGTTACGGAGAGGTTCAACATGCAGGGCTGCAAGCACAGTTGATACCCCTCTTCACGGAGGGTTGGAGGAAGGGAGATGCTACTTCGGAGGAGGTAGTGGATGCTGCTTTGTCTATCGGCAGTTGGTGGGGTCGAATTGATGTATACTGGTCAATACTCGACCGTGCACTATATGCTATGCGAGTTAACTCGACTTTCGCAAGCTATGGTTAAGCCTACCAAGCTCTTTTGGAAGGCGGGCAAGCATGTATTGCGCTATATCAAGGCACATCGAGGATATGGTCTATGGTACGGACGGGGAGGGATGGAGTGAAGCTTTGTCTGGTTTCAACGATGCAGTTAGGGCGGGGAGCAACGGACGGAAGAACGCCACGCGGAGGAGTTTTCGACGTGGGTCGACGAGCGGTTTTCACCGGGTACGGCGAGACGAGAGATCAAGTGGCTACTCGGTTCGAGCGGGGAGCTAGCATGGCGGCAAGCTTGGGTCTGCATGTGAGGCTATTTGGATGAGGAAGATCCTCGCGAGGTTTGTTCGGAGGGTTGCATTTGGAGCCTCTCACAGGTGATATCTTTGTGATAACGAGAGCTGCATCAAGCTCTCAGGCTAATCCGAGTATTTCATGATAGGTCCAAACATATCGACATCAGGTACCATCACATCGAGAGATTGTGTTCGGCGGAGGATCATGATGCTTTCATATGTTCCCACGGAGGATCGGGATGCGCGAAGCATCTGACGAAGGCGCTCACCCGCGGAGCGAAAGTTCGAGATTCCACGGGAGGCGGGGATAGGGATTGCGGATAATCCATATCTTGCTTTGAGAGGAGTGTTGAGAATGCGGCAAGATGATGGAGCTTAGTGAAATGAAGTCGCCTTCACTAAGTGGGCCGCCGAACAAATTACTGGCGCAAAGTCTATTTTTAGACTATGTCTATTTATTTTTAGACATACGGAGCATAATTTGGGAATTCTACTTGGAGATTCTTGATGGATGCGACATGTCGGTAAAAATATATGAGACCCTAATTTTTAGGACCCGGGCTATTTTTAGGCTGATCTCCTAAAAATATGGAAGTCAAATATTATTTACCCTTAATAATATTTTGACTATAAACAACAGGTTACTACTCTTGGCGCACTTCGGTTTGAGTCATGGAGGTGGCTCATGCAAGCGACACAAGAATCACGTGGTTCCTAGGGTTTGATAGCATCTTGCATGGTTTACTTCGGTTAGACTTCGATGGCGAGAAGTTTTTGGAGGAGTTAACGGGACAAATGAGTGGAGTTGTGTTCTATTTATTTCGGTTGAACTAGTTGAGATTAGTTAACTAGCTAATCGATTAGATATGAGTGGAGTAAATTAAATAATATTTAATTCATTAAATATTAACTCATTAGTCAACTCAAGAACACTTCGAGTTCACTACGGAGTGCATGATCAGTTCGGTGAAGACCGGTGAAAGAGATAGATGAAAGGGTAGAGATAGCTACTCAGTTGTAACTATACTTGTTGCTATGTACAACACATAGATAGGTGGAGTAAGCTATGAGTATTGCAAAGTTTTAGGCTGGTGGTTTATCTATATAAAGAGGCCATCCCATAGCTTTGAAATACGCAATCAAGGTTGGCTATCAAGTGGCTAAGGATTGGAGCAAGTGATTTGCTAGATCTGGCTTGATAGTGTGTAGCATGGGAGGTAGTGCATGAGAGCTTGTGAAGAGTTTTGTACTATGATTGTTACATGATTTCTCCATTATAATATACACAATAGCTGCAGGGGTTTTCGGCTATAGGCTTTCCCCATACATGCGAGTTAATGTGTGATTGATTTGATGTGAGATTGCTTGCTATATTATTTCCGCATGTGACAATTAATTGTAGAAGAGGGTTATGTGTTATGCATGCAATTCGAAATTGATGTATGATCGGGTTAATCTTCATTGAATAAGTGATTTATTGACTCAATTTCTACATGGTATCGGGAGCGAGATTAATTGTCGAAGTCTATTACGGTGATTGCAAACTTATTTCCTCGGGACGGAAGTACTTGCATGCGGGCTTGGAGTAGCCTCAGGAATATTCATCCTTCTTTGTAAGGTGAAAGATGCAGTGAATGCCCTTTGCGATCAATCTCGGTTGGAAATAATTTGTTTTCAAGTATAGATCGGAAGCGATAGAGCTTGGAGTTTGGAATTCGAATTTTGCGAGAGGTTGTTCTTCTTGGTACGCTAGGTGTTGAAAGATGTCTTCTTTCAATGGTTTGCGACTTCGAATATGCTCTTGAAGGCGGTTCGAACTATGTTGCATGGAAGGATCGAATGGAAGCGGTGTTAGAAGATAATGGTGCGAAGGAGTTCGTGGATGCGGATGTCCCAAAAGCCCAACGATGCGGCTTTGGTCGATGCATGGCAAAAGAAGATCGCGAAATGTCGAAGGATCTACGTTGGAGAGCGTCGGGATCATATTGTATCCGGCTTTGCATGGAAAAGCTACTCCATATTTAATGTGGAAAGCTTTGACGGATCTATTCCCGGAGTAGAGTGACGAGGAAGAGCTGGCGCTCAAAGATAAGCTCGGGAACATCAAGATGGAGAAGGGCGACGAGCATCGCCAAATACCTCACGCAAGTTCACTCGGTCTGCGAGAGATGAGTGGGAAGTGTGGGGAGTGGGTTTGTCAAGTTTCAGCGATTGCATGCTTAGTTTCGAAGTATGCTTGGGATCGGTGGTTCTTGGACGGCGGTGCGTCATTTCATATGACGGGAGATCGGGAGATTGTTCTCGGATGCTGGAGGACAAAGATTTGGAGCCCTATGCACATCGAGATGGGCGATGACGGTAGATACGGTGCTGCGGCCATCGGTGCGTATCCTTCTCGAGAGGAGTACGGTAAACCCTTTGTCTTGAAGGATGTCATGCATGTACCTGGATTGAAGAAGAAAGACTTGATTTCGGTAAGCGATGTTGGAGGATAAGGGTTATGATGTGGTCTTCGGCGAAGAGAAAATCTTTCTCGCCTTGATAAGACTCTTGGAGGGACCGAGAAGATAGGGGTTCGAACTCGGAACGCTTTATGCGGTTGCGGAGTAGATGAGCTAACGCGGCTATGGCATGCAGAGGCGGGAGAAGTGGTGAGCCGGGATGATGAGGGCGAACTATGGCACGGGAGATTGGGCCATCTTCACCATGGAGCCTTGAAGATACTCGACGATTTCTCTTGGACTTCCTAAGGGCACTCTTGCGCGATCGGATCGATGCAAGGGGTGTACTTTAGGGAGGTATGTGAAAGCCACCTTTCACGAGAAGGATAGTCGCGCCACGACGATCCTTGAGAGAGTTCACACGAGACGTGTGTGGTCCTTTCTCGGTTAGCTTCGACGGCAAAGCACGGGTATTATGTGATCTTTGTTGATGATTTCTGCTCTCGAAAGTCTTCGGATCTTCTTCATGCGAAGAAGAGCGATACATTCGCGAAGTTACGTGAGGTTTTAAAGCCTCGGTCGAGAGAAGGAGTCGGGGAAGAAGAAGGTGATTGCTCTAAGGAGTGATAACGGTGGTGAATTCATCTCGAGCTGAATTCAAGGAGTTCTGCCGAGCGCGAAGGGATTCGGAGAAGAGCTCATCGCACCCCATAACCCACGGCGAACGGGGTGGGCGGCGGAAGAATTTCGAACGATCGTGGGTCTTTCGCACGGGCGATGTTGCATGATCGTGGGTGCTTGCCACGGGCGATATCATATCAGGAAGAGGTAACTAGAAGTAGGATAGAGAAATGCTTTAGCAAGAGTCGCAAAGAGGAGGTGGAATGAGAGGTAGAGGCCTAGTCAACATACCACTTTGCGAGGCGTCTCCGATGAGTGTGCACTCAAATAACCGAGAGATGGATAGAGTCATTAGTGATGGAATTGGATGAACACCACATGTGGAAGGAAGCGGACGTGATTAGTAGGGTCCTCTCCGGGCGTTTCCCGTCAAACTTATGGTTCATAAGGAAGCTTAGTTGGCATAATAGGCCAACTCTGGATCATGGTGTATAGGGTCATTGATTAAAGCTGGATAAAATTAGGAAGGCTCAAATACGCCATAAAGGTAGCAAGGGAGTAGCCGGGATGGTTTTAATATTGGTTCCACTACTATCAACTCCGAGTTGGGTACGAGGCTACCCGAGAGAATTAGGAGCGATGCACCGCATTTTCCACTTGACATGGTGGGATAATGAGGAAGAGGGGAACCAAGTTTGAAATCAGAATGTGGGCTCGATGGACCGGAGAATTAGAGTCGGTATAGGGACTCGGTGGAGGACGACTCGGCGGTGACGGGTGGAGTAATTATTCCTAACGAAACTAAGGATGAAGGCCTAGGAGTCTCTAGGATAAATGCCTTGGAGGCCTGATAGATCACTGAAGACACAAATACCCAAATAATATGGAAGAGAAATAAACAAAGGTGCGAGAGAGCGAGACTCTAAAATTAATTATAACGTTTATGTCTTGTCTTGGCGAGTTTAAACCAAGTGCTCTTCACTTTGAGTGTGTGTGTGTGTGTGTGTGATTGATGTGTTAATTTTAATTAAGCCTAGAGAGTTTTGTATAAAGAAAAAAGAAAAAATGTTTGTATACTGTAAATAAAAGGCTGAAACGACGGTAAAATAAAAAACTAAAGATGCATAAATTAAACCCAAAAAGAAGGGTTCCCAATCTATTTTTCTAAGGAGTCGGAAAAATTGACTAAATATACACAAGGTGGCCAAAAAGATCTAAGGTCTAAGGGACAAGGATATAATGACTCGGATCTGGCGAAAAGAGGTGCGAAGAAAACAACATGAAACCGAGAGGGAAGAATTGGCACGCAAAATGGGAGGCGACGGAGTTAAAACCCTAAGGGAAACAAGAGGGACCCTAAGGGAGAGGTCAAAAAGACTCAAAAGGGAGTTTTGGATGAGATAATAACTCAGATTTTAAAAGATCTAAAAGAAGGAGGGATCGGACACGAAAAAATGGGTGAAAGTGTTGCAAAATCTCATACTACCTACTCGGCTAAAACCTTCCTAAAAACATGGAGAGTGATACTTAGGAAGCACTAAGAGCATGTTCACACATCAAAAATAATAATTGATCATATCCGAGGCCTAATACGGGTGGAGAAAAGGGGTCAATCAACCTTTCGCAACGGTACTTCCCGACCAAAACATGAAAATTTCGGAAAAAAAACCCGGCAAAAAACTACGGCTCACGAGGTAATGACTTCTTGGCTGATTGGTGAACTCATAGTTTTTGGCCCAACTTCTACTATACGAGACATGAACTCACGGGTTTGGGGCTGAAAATTCTAAGTTTCACTTTCGGAAGTCTGCCGGTGGTAGGGTTACGAGAAAAACACTATTTTCGTCTATGTCGTGGGCGATGCACATTTACCTGGCTGACCCCGAAACATGTGTAAGTTTGATTTTTTACTATTTTAGGGGCATAAAAGGGTAAACAACAACATTAAGAGGCTAAAAAATAGTTGAATAAAAACCCTAGGCAACGAAGCGAGATGGGCACGCGGAAATCTGAATAAAACCCCGGTGCGCGCGCCAATTGTTGAAGTATGAAATATGTAACGCAAGTGTACGAAATGAGATCACTTTAGGCTGCACGATAGAAAAATAACCCTAAAAACAAATATGGTTGTCGAAAATTCTTAGATGTGCAATTAACGGTCAGAAAAAAATGCAAAATAAACCCAAATGTATAAAAATAAACCAACTAAACATCAAAATGAAATAAGGAGTTTATCCAAAATATCCAATAGACAAGACAAGAATTATAAAGAATTTTTTTGTATTATGTAACACACGGGAAGAGAACTACTATAGTCCCCCTCAATGGGATAGGTTCTTGGTTATCCTCAAATGCTCCGACTTCGAGTTTCTCTCTCGATGGTGTAGATTACCCAAGATGTGTATAGCTCAAAGGGAGCTCAATAAGAAAAAAGTAAATAAAAATAATCGAAAGATAGGCAAGTGATAACGGGATCAAAAGTACGACCATGATAAAAAGGATCGAAGTAAGAAGTGAATGGAAACCCCTCCTACTTATAACAAAATATTGAGTTATCCTTGATAATGGTGCATAATAAAATATTATTAACCAAGATCTAGATCTAAGCATTTGCTTGGAATATTTTATTATATTTCGTTGGAGGGAAAAGTAATTAAATTGGTTAAATCCATTTATTTAGAAAGCAATAAACGAAATAAAACATTTATTTATTATTTCAAGGATGGGATCAAGGAATAATTAAACAAATAATGATTTATTTTATTATTCCTAAATCATTTAGTCAAATTTAACAAGGAATATTAATTAAATAATGATTTAATTAATTATTCCTAGAGAATAATAAGATAAATAATTATTTATCTAATTATTTCTCATTAATTGGAGTTAAATATGGCCGGGAATATTATTAAACATAGGTTTCATTAATTATTCCTAAAGGAAAATTAAATAAATAAGGATTTATTTAATTATTTCTCATGGGGTTTTCTATTTGGACCAAAAAATAACTTAATAAACTATGGCTTAATAAATTATTTCTCGGTGAAAGCAATTTCTGTGTGGTAAAATTGGTCTTACTATGGTGTATTTGGAAGTCCATCTAATCATATATGGTTAGATGACTAAAGAAAATTGGTGTAACAACATGATTTGAGGGTCTTCTCCTGATTTTCCTTCAATCTTGGAATATCATTGGGCAACTTAGTTGCATTGCTCGACGCAAAATCGAAAGATAATAAATTGGATCATTTTGTTACGTGAGACAGAGTCACAGTAACTCTAAATTTGCAATGAATGGTCGCGAATGGTTAGGGTCTTGGTGTGAAAATTGATAACCTTGAGGAACAATACCGGTACACAGGAGGAGGATATCTAGGATAACTTGGGATAGCCTAGCGAGATGGGATTGGAATACCCCCGGGGTATCCGGGGGTTAGCCATCACTCAAGCGGCGAGGGTTGAGTTGGTATTCGATATGTATAACCGGGGTATGGTTGACTCGGTATAAAACTAGATTTTCTCCCATTTTTTTCATATTGAAGTTTCCCTTGGGATGGTTGACTCTAAAAAAATTCTCCTTGAAAGGTTTGACCCGTAAAGGAAGACTTATTTGAACTATATTTTCACCGGATTGTCCTACGAAGTTTGCGGGTAGACTAAATTGTCGGTACGGTTTGATGAGAAGTAATCTAAGGGATTCCATGTGTAGCGGTTGGTTTTGACGTTTGAAGGGTGGTAACAACAAGTGTTTTACAAACTCCCGGGGGATAGGTGTACTTGGTTGTTGAACGAGAAATTTGCATAGTAGATTGGATAGGAGTACTTGGAGTACTTGGAGTACTTGGACTGACTTGCTAACTACTAGGGTACAAATACACGAGGGGTAACTTAAATTGCACTGCTGAATAGGCTATTGGACTTGGGTAAAACCAAATTTTTCTAGCTAGTTGAGTAGGTTTATTATAAGGTACTTGTAAAGTAGGTTGCAAAGATTGTTGATTCAACAACGGATTCCACATAATATTAATGCACTGGAGGTAAAGGCTCCCATCAAAGGTTGTGATGCATAAGGTTTTACCATAACCATTTTAAGGAATTGTAACATAAGTTTGATAATTACCCGAGAAAGTTTGATCCTACAACCCAGAAGGATAAATTCAAGTAAAAGGTTGTCACTCCTTGAAAGGATAGGTTCTCTTGATAAAGCTGTTGCCCTTGAAGAGGTAGCTTCCCTTGAAAGAGGAGTTGCTGCGCCTTAGAAGGATGCTTTAGCCCTTGAAGAGGCTACTACCCTTGAAGAGGTTTTCCCTTGGATAAATTGCTTGCCCCTTGAGAAGGTTGTTGTTCCCCTAGGCGCTATATAACCACCTTGAGAGCTAGCTTGAGGAATATTTATGGAAAACATATAGATATGTTATGTTTTCAAGATTTAAGTGGTAGATTCATAGAGACTAGTTGATTTTGTAAAAGTTTCGGAAGATGGAGATGCTCTGAGAAAGTGCTAGAGAGTGATTGGTACCTAGTAGGAACGGATGGACTACCATACAAAAATGTTTGACGATGGATGAAGAAAACATAGATGACTCGGTAGAGATGCTTGATGAATCCATGTAACTACCTGCTGGGTATAGAGTAAAAAGGGATGCGGCATGGTGAATAATTGTAGCTTGATTTATGCACTAAAGTCGGTAATTTGATGATACCAAGGATGCGATCTAAAAGGAACGTAAGGAGTAAATCTGTTCACTAAACCTTAGATCTAAAGATTCTTGACGCGAGAGGAATTGTGATCTCTTCTTTCATGTTAAAAATATCTTCAATACTAATTAGGCCGGGGAGAAATACTCTTAGTAATAAAGTTTCACTCGAGGGTGAACGAGGATGACCCGAGTGCGGGTTATGAAACTCCCAGAAGGCGACTCGAGATGAAGTGGATTGAGATTCGGGTTCATATATTTTAGGCTCAGAGTGAATTAAGTATACGACAATTCACTAATAATGTAGATCTCAAGCCCCTTAATTACTTTAGAAATTTATGGTTGTTCTTCATATTTTTCAATTACGAGAGGTTGATTAAATTTGAAATCGAGATGTATTACAATGGATGTTTCTCCTTTTTTCGAGTAGACCCAATTCACGATTGTTGAAATATTTTAGATTTATTTTTTTCCAATTAGCTTGGGTGTATATTCGGGGGGTTTCCCTTGCATTCTAATTGAATTTCTTGGTAATTCGGCCATGATTAAACTTTTTAACACACAAAAAATCAAAAAATTCACAAATAATACACCTGAGGTCACTAATAAAAATCAGAGAAAAATGAACACACACCTACAAAATCTAAGAGACAAACCACACACAAACGGTATGTTTCCAAATAAAATCACTAATTAGTGATGAAATCCAACATTGCGGAAATTAATGTGGAAAACGGCGGTTATAACTGATTGCACGACGACTACTAGTACCTCCATTATGCCATCTTGAAGTGAAGAGTACACTCGCGGAGAGTCCAAGTAGAGTCTAGACAACATGCGAGTTTCTAGGTATAGTGGGACCTTCCCTCCACCATCACTTTGGGAAAAATCCTAAAGATATGATTGCTACTAAGGTCACCAAGCGAGACAATTGCACACAGGGTAATAGTCTGTGAGTCAGATATACATGCAGAGAAAAGTATCGAAGCTCAATCCCCTTGAAATCTCCTTGACATGGTAAATGCGAGGTTCGCAACAAGTGACACCGAGGCTCCTCGACAGATAGATTGTCTCGGGGTTTATCATTTTTATTAAGTGCACATCTTCTATCTTCACCAGATGAAGTAGGTACAATTACCTCACTAGGTACGACATGAACTCATGCTTGAATCTTTTAAGAAGAGCTTCCCATCATACAAATGCAACAATTAGATTTCCCCTACTTTTGCAGATGCTACTTTTTTGTTTTAACTTCTTTGGAATTTTTATCAGAACTCTATTCCAAAACACTAGCCTAAGCTAAATTGGTGGAACGAGCCCTAGAATTTGTAAAAATGTCTAGATTGATTTCATTAAGCGTTGTCTTGATTTGGTTGTTATTTAATGCAAATGGGTATGAAGATGAAACTTGATGATATTGTGACCTAACTCAAAATACTTTAAATGCATCGATATGAAAAAATGAAACTCTTTTGTTTCGATGAATACTATTTAGGAGAAATTTGAAAAAATGTTTTGGACTCAAAAGCACAAGCTTCCTCAAAATAAAATTCCTTTTCGAAAGAGAAAACCATTTCATTAAGAACATAATTTCGAAACATGATCAATTTCTCTTTTTTGCGAATAAAATTTCATTGATAACAAAAAGTCAGGAAACTACAATTTTTATAAACAAACAAATCTCAAAAGAAGGCAATTTCTACCCTAAAAAAGTATAAAAAATTCAAATCAAATCAAATTTATAATTATCAATCTAAAGCTGGGATAACTATGAATGTTTTTATAAATGATTTCCATTAGTTGTAATTGGACTAAGAATGTTTCCCACTTATCCCAACATAAATGAAATCATGAAAGACAAACTTGTGATAAATTGGGCTTCGATTGATCTAGAAGCTTTTTTCCATTTTTCAATCAAATATGAAACAAAAATTCAAGAAATACTAAGGGTTGGAATTACTCTTGATGGCTCAAGGAGACAAAAACATAAAACCAGTGATTTGAGTAAAATGAATGTATCTTCCAAAAGGAGAAATTTTAAACTATGGGAAAACCCTAACTATATAATGCAAAAAGGATGATTAATCAGAACAAAGACTCTAATATGTTAAAGAAGCGGTTCACCGCGACGGGTTCTAATAATTGGGTACAATCGGGTTAAACCTCAATAATTTTTTTATACGGCTATGAAAGATGGAATTTCAGATTTACTCAAAATTTCCTAGGGGGGTGCACATATTCTCGGTTAACACCCGGTGCAAATGCGCGAACTACAGCGACAAGTTGCACAAGTTGCCGCCCTCTGTTTTCCACAAAAAAAGCTGCACGGAAAGCGAGAGAAAAATTTAGGAAAAAATAATTTTAGGTTTTATTTCTCGAGTTATAAAATTTCATGTACCCAACCACCCACAAAGAATTCAAAATAAGAAAAGCTATAATGTCAGATTGAACATAACCAAAGAAAAATAAACTTGTCTTTCCCAGTACGGTTGCCCAGATTTGTTACTTAGGGATTAATCCCTCTTGCGGGCAAGAGTGATCTCCCTAGTACTCCAACGAGTAAATAGAAACAAATATCCATTTAATATTTCTTTCTCTAGATTATTACAATCATGAAATAAAGAAGACATGATCCTACCTTTCAATCGAGACATTCAATGTAGCCAACTTTTGCCTTTCGCTCCATGGTAGTTCCTCATCTTTGAGAAGAACACTGCAATCACAAAACAACATAAAAGATCAAATCACCTGCAATATATAATAACCATAAATACTAATTCAACTTAGTGATCAAAAGGAATCTAAGTATTCACATCATTTCCATGCATTCATAAACATGAAAATGAGAAAAAGAGATCCATTTGTATTATCACAAATTAGAAGAGAGAAATCTTACAAAAAGATGCCTTGCTTTTGTACAAATTTCTCCCATGTGTTTGAGCAATCTTTTTTCCTTCGATCTGATAAGACTCCTTGTTATAGGTCGAATTTGGGCACCATTCCCAATGACACAGTTAGCTGAGCATCATCTCGAGGACACGATGATCAAGGGTCATATGCATTCCCTATCATCTTAGTTGCTATATGCCCTAAGAGCGAGAAACAACATGAATCAAACAAAATATTTTCATCAAAAGCAAGGCTTTTCCATGGTTTGAAGCTTATTATTAAACATGTGGGAGCTCACCAACGTAGGCTCTAAGGGTCCTAAGTACATTGCATATGCGGGTAGCCCCATTCCAGAGGTACTCTCATGAAAAGAACTTCCCGAACATTCAAAGGTGTGTTGGTCGGATTGGGGAGACGAAATTCTCATTGTTTCGAAATCTCCACTTGGCAGTGTCTTCTAGAAGGGTTCACATGTGTCGAGCTTCGAGATCCAAGTGTCCATTTGACATCTACATGAATGGAAACATGTCTTGCCTATTTTTGGAATGTTATTGATTACAAAATTGCCTATAGTTCCTACTATAAATTGAACACAAATCTAAGTGTTTGGGAGGAAGAATTTGAGTAGAGAATGCTTTGGAGAATTTTCAATAGAGAGTTTGGTTTGTGGAGATGCTTACGGAGAGACTTATCTTTGGCTGATGAAGCCGGGGAACTTTCTGGAAGGTCACGTTGAATTAGTCACTAGGTTGTAACCTCTCTCCTTCTATCATGTCAATAAAGAGTACTTCTTGTTTTTTCCCCTACATGCATCATGTTTACTTTGATTTTCCATGTTGTAAAATCTTGGTTGATGAATGTAGTTTATGTAGCGATTTGGCTAATTAACTTGAATAGATATCTATATTGTGCATATTTTTTCGTTTCGAGTGTTCTTTCTTGCGAGAGGCTTATTCAACTATTCCCTAGAAACAGCTTGAATTTGAAGTTGTAGTGGAAGCGACGAGGAAAGGAGCCATTTGGAAGCGACTAAAACGAAGTAAGCATCCAATCCTCTACTGTGTATACGATGCTGAGTTAGGAAAAAAGGAGTGAGTGCGAGTATTTCACCTTTGTTGTTCTAGACTAGACACCGGTCTAGGGAAGCGTAGTTTATTCGTAGGTTACAATTACGGCCCAACAAGCTGGCGACTCACTTGGGGAGAACTTCTCTTGTTTCATGGTGTTTTAGTCTGCGATGCGCTTTCTAAATCCACCCCGGTAGCTATTTCACATAAAGATGATACTTTTTCGGACATTAATTTGAAAAGTTAGTGAGCCAAACGGTAGCTTTTTGTCACTTTACGCTCAACACACCCTTGGTCGAGGAGCCTACGGTGCTTTTGCGAGTCCTTGTCTCCCTTGTCGACTGCATTGCGAGCATTGTCTCCCTTTGGAGGCTTGCATTGGCTCTGAAAGAACAAATCCCCTTGAATATGAGTTTGTACTTTGCTTCGGTATTGTTTGCTTGATTTGTTCTAAAAATTTTAATGCTCTATTGACCGAGTAACTCTATATATTTCTTCTCCTTTAGTGAAAAATTTGTTCAGTGTTGTTTTAAAAAAAATTCATTATCATTGACAAATTGATTTCAAAGTACTTTCTATGGTCTCATTAAGAATTGTTTGCTTTCGAAATAGGAAATTGTCATTAAATCTTAATTTCCTTGATAGGAGAAATTGTTGTTAAAATCTTTGTTTTTCCTTCAAAAGATAAATTGTTGTTTGTATTCTTCGTTTCTCGAAAGTAAAAAGCATTTCAATTATTGATCTAGTGCTTTCTAGTTTCTTTTACGTTGCATTCATTACATTAAGGAAAGCTGAAAAATAAAAACTTGCATTTGCATGTAGGATTGTGTGTTTTTTGCAAAAGGAACATTAGGGAAATCTACATTTAGTTTGAGATTCATTGATTTGTTTTGTTCATTGATTTTTTTGCTCTCAAATTATTTGCTCTCTTCCCTTAGTAGCTAGGTCTTTCATTGAAAAAGCTAAAAAGTGAAAGTTTGTTTATCATTTTTAGCTTGCATTTCAGGAATTTCATATACATCATCGTGGTGAACACGAAAGGCAAAGCTGATAAGAAAGATCAACATAAAATAAATCTTAATTTACTTAACAACACTTTGGAACATTAACAATAACATTTAGAGGTCCATAGGCTAAGGAGACGTGTTTCAGGCGTCGTAAAACATGGCGATTGTCTTTAACTTGTACGCGATACATTACGAGTGTGATACCTTCTCCACGTACGTAATTATATCATGGCTCATCCATGTACTTTCGGGTATATCGGGCGGTGTTATAGTACGATAAGTATAAAGGGGTGCTCTCATTATGCGGTTTCGCATCGAGATAGCGCTAATACGGACTTAAGCCTCCACGTACCTTCGGGTATATTTGGGAGGACAACTTTAGGTACTATCCATCCATAGTGAACCGAGTCGGCCACCTTGAAATTGTGATACACCGAACATAGCATTTTGGGAGATTACCTACCGTACTTCTTGGTTCGCCAAGAGGTGATTCTACAGGTTCACAATTTCTTGGTAAACCCTTTTGCCTAGCATTACCCTCTTTTTGTTTATTTTTTTTGGATAAAACAAATCGGTAATCATGGAAGAACACAATCCTACCCCCCATCGTTCGTGTAGATTAGCTTTGAAACCACCTTTCTTTGTCGGAAGTTATTTTTTGGTAGGCGAAGGCGATCACGATACGACGAATCAAGTATAGTCGTACCTCCTAGCAAAACATCATCATTTAAACGCGAGCTAGCTAAAATTGTTTCCACACATCTGGGTTCGTCTCATTGTCAAAAGCAGAAGTCTTCACGACTACCGTGGTCATGATCCATTCAATCGGCCGAGACCATACCTCTAGACCCGAAGTTTTTCAATCTCACATTGATCCGGATCACGTCCTCTTCTTTGCCCGGAATCTCTAAATCTTGAATACGAAGAGCTCGAGGAATTTGTTCCCTACATTGGTCATTCCACAAATATACGCCTTGCCTATAAGCTCCTATTTCACACGATCGAAGCCATACGAAATATATTTTTGGGCTTGACGGTGAAGTTCTTCACTCCTCGTTTAATTGCGATTGAAGAAATCCCTCAGCACGATACACCTTTAAGTCAAACCCACTTTGGGGCAGACCTTTACATAGCACGGTCATTTCCTCAATCATTTCCATACTCTTTTGTTGATCCCATTGTCATTGCCAATCTCACGTCGATTTTTGGAGAGTATACATTTTGGTCGAAACAACCATGTACCGAACCAACATCTTCGGTTAGATGCTATTGTTCAATTACATCATCTCCTACCCTTTCTACTCGTCGATGTTCACAACATCACCGAGTCTATATTTTCATGGTGGCCCTTCGAGTCCCAACGGGTTACAAATCACTATACTGGCACTTTCTCTAGTGCACCTCTCACGTTCATGGTCTTTGCCGATGTCATCATCTAGTGTTTTCAGCTTGGTAGTCCTATCATTAGTATTGAACGACTTGATTCATTAAATCCATCATTAGGCAATATCAAGAAACGGTCATTATGGGTCAATTCCCTTTAAATACCATATCAAGCTGGACTCCCGGCATTCGGTGAACAATATTTTCCATCTTATTATTCTCCTTATGTTTGGGGGAAACTATAGTCACCCAATATGACGAGTGCTCGGTCACATGCTTGGTCGAACTAATGTTGACATGCATGTTTTTCAATGGCGACCCACTCTACCTATCCAACCACAAATTCTTGTCCAGATACGTATCAACCAATTCAACTTTGTTACACCCACTTCAATACCACTTGTTAATACATCTATACCCCTGATGTAGAAAAGCATCAAAATATTGTACATAAACCTTATCGGGTGAGTCCTTTAACTCAATATCATCAAATGTTGGGTCCATAGACTCAAAATCCTTTGGTTAATTTACAACAACTCTTTGTATCGAGGGGATCATTTATTCACAATCTAGTCCACCATTTTATGGGATGTCACGAAACAATCTAGTTCATACATATCAGCGAATCCAACTTATTCTAATTTGGGTTATAACCTTGGTGGAAAGACCCCTTGGTAGCCACGAGTGCAAATTCCTCAAACTTCATATCAGCAGAGTACCATATCCGGGGTTTTGGTCAACGAGAACTCTCAAGCGTTTTCCATGCAAAACAATCCCTATCACAGGTTACCGACAACAAATCCCATATGCTAGTGCTCAAAGACCTATTTTCCAAGCAATTCCATCTTATCCTAGCTATGCTCAACTTTGACCTATAATAGATAGTTGCCTTTTGTTGCTAACCTTGGAATTACGAGTTACACCGATTAACTAATGATCCTATCAATTATTCTCCTTGGTGGTTTGGTGATACCACATAAATTACCCTCGACATTCCTAAATTCAATGGAAACCCTAGAGAAGACCCATCAACTCATGTTAGGACTTATCATTTATGGTATTCATCAGAATTCCCTAAATGATGATTACGATTTCGATTACGTTTTTTCTAGAGAACGCTCACGGAGTTCGACGACTAAATGGTACATTGAATTACCTAGAAGCTTCATTCGACAATTTCATTGCCTTAGCTACTTTCTTTTTGACCCATTTCCGATTTACCAATTAGATATGAAGCCGGAGATGGAACTCTTGAACAAATTCAAACGGAGAGTAATGCTACTCACATTTCGGATCATATTCATGAGTGGCATCGCCGTGATGAATGGTTAAGAAATTTGTTCCAGATCAGCTCACTGTCTTTGAATGTTTCATCAAATCCTTGTTACCATACTATAATAGAGGATGTAGCTAAAGGTGGTGTCATCACGGAAAAGCAAGTTATCACTCGTGCCCGGTATTTAGACTTGATTTACACTCGATCTGGCATGCTCTATGAGAAAATACCAAATGCGCCGCAATATAATTTTAATGTTCCTCCTCAAATAAAGGGACTCTCATGCCGGAGATGGCTTGATAGGCCTTGTAAATACACACAGAAAACACTAATACAATTGATCCTACTCCTACTTTTGAAATCAATGCCATCTCATTTGACAAAGGCAAAAGTGATAAGCAACCGAGGAAGTAATAAAAAGGAAATCAAAAGAAAAAAGAAAACTTCTAACCGCAAGAACGGTCATGCGATCAACCATCGGGACCTACGAAACCTCGTTATCCATGCATAATCTGTAATGAGGAAGACTTTGTTAGGGATTGTCCTCACCATGTGGAAGTCTCAAAAATCATCGAGACTTCTAATGAAATAGGCGTGTTGACGAGGCCCATTTCCAAATCCGGACACAAATTTGGTTGTTATGGATCCGGCTCCTAGTTCCCGAGTGTTAATCTTATCCGGTACAAAACCTTCACGGGATATTTTGGTGTCGATGTGGAATAAAGACTATATATAGGTACTGACTACTTGGTCAACCTACTACCTTGACAATGAATCCATCTACTAAATTAGTACCACCTCCTGTTATTCTTTGAATTGACAATTAAACCACCAAAGGGAGTAATTCATAATTCGACATATAATCCTCGAGCAAGAGCTGCACAAAATTATAATATAGTTGAAGATTTGGCTCAATCCCCTTTAGCTATGTCTTCTCTTGAGTGTATTACAAAAGTGCCCCTCCCATAAAGCGGGCTTTATTGTCGGCCATTAGTGGAATTGATCAGTGATTCTAATCTTGTACGATCTTTAATCATACGGAGCTATGTCTGTGACTATTAGCAGGGAATTGGCATTCTTCATCCAGTAAATGTTCTCAATCACCTTGTTCAATACTTTATTATTGATGAGGGAGCATCTACATGCATTATGTCTCTAAAGCTGGTGGAAGTCACTTGGCTTACTCGCGATTATCACAATCATCAACGACGTTGAGAAGGCTTTTGATGGAAGAACATATAAACATTGTGGTATTATCAAATGTAACTTGCAAGTTGAATTAGGAGGCAAAACAATAAGTATTGATGTTGAGGTTGTTGAAGGACCCCTTGACTATAATATTTTAATTGGGAGACCATGGGTATATGCGATGAGTTGCAATTGTTTCTATACATATTTTAGAATGGTTGCCTTTCCTCATAAAGGTACTATTATAGTCATTAATCAATTATCCTTTTTTGCCTGCAGCCGAAGGGTAGCTGGAAGCGTTCCGTATATTCACTTTTCCCCAACTAGAAATCCGGAACATTGGTGTAGGGACTCTTAAAGGATTCCACTCTTATGGGAACCTTTGCATTACCTCCAGCCCACGACATCGATAGAAATTGCAAGTATAGAGACCTGCTACATGATCTCTTCCACTCTATACGCTTAAGGAAGAGTAAGTGTGATTCTAATATTTCTATGTTGGATGATGTTTTCACCACTCAACTTTATTGAGCTACAATAGCAATCAATCTCTTTGGCTTAGAGCGGAAAATCCAAAATCGAGTAGTGGCCAGAGTGTTTGGGTTGATCGTTCATTAGATTTTGGTACTCCATCTAATCCATTTTACTCAAAAAATTTAATGAGATGAAAATATTTTAAGAGCTATGATGCTTGAAAGATAACCATAGGAAGATTATCATCATCGTTCCCATCTTCTAATTATGAAGAAAATAATCTTAGTAGACTATATCACCCATCGATTCAAAATTTATTTTCGAATTATTTTCCGATTAATACGGTGGATACGAAGCGAAATTTATCGAATATTGAAGAAACAATCTCTATCGATATTTTGACTAAACCTGAGCGTGCGAGAAAATATTCATATCGGTGTATCTTGTTCTCCATCGAACTTGATTCATATCGCTCTTTTTTCGTGAATTTCGTGACGTATTTGCTTGGTCTTGCAGTACGGCATAGATACTACTATAGTTGAACACACTATTAATATGTATCACGATGTCAAGCCGTCGTCCAGTAAGCTGCATCTGATTTCATCCAAAGAAAGCCGCTACCATCAAGCTGAAGTTGAAAAGCTTTTGCGTCTTGGTTTCATTTACCATTTTGTTCCATTAAGCTTGGAGGTGGGTTTCCAATATCGTTCTTGTTATGAAAAAACAGGAGCACGGTATAACCTACAATTTCACTCAATAAAGTCAAGAAGAGGTTCTTGGCAATTTAAGGTTGTTGAGGAACAATTATTTAGAAAATTAAGAAGAAGTGGAACATGTTCAAGAAGATAAACAAAATCTTTTAAAAGGCATTTGAAACAACGTACCTAAGGAAATGTTTGTTATTGGGTGATTTAATTACATTGCGGGGGGTAAGACTAATTCTTGCATTGTGAAAGCTTATGAAAGTGTTTATGTTCATTTAATCCTCGGTTATTGGAGAGTTTGAGCGAGGTTGTTTGGAATTTATTCGATGCATATTTGGAGTAGTCATTACGGTTGGATAGGGTGTTGGCACTTTGTGAAACCCAAGTAGTTATTTTGGATTAATGAACTACATATTAAAGCAATCGTTGCCAAATAATCTAAGTTTTAAGATTTCTTATAAAAATCTTAGAATAGTAGAAGTAAGGAACCCATTAAACTGATTGCCAGGAAGCTAATGCTAAGATTTTTTACGTTTGGGTTTTACCCCGATAGCGTTCATGGACCTGGTGTGAACATTGATACACTTTGTGTTGGGCCTCAAGCATGTAACTCCATAAAATGGCGAAGTAACGAGCTACATCTATACCGGATGCACATGTCCCGAGTCATGAAATTTAAGTTCAATGGAATATTCTCTTTGACGCATTCGTTCTTTGAAGCTTACACAAAAACGAGACCCTCCCCGGAGTCAGATTTCGTTTTCAAATTGCGGGCAAACGGCGGAAAAATTTCAAAAATCCGCGACATGGGTTTTTTGCGGGAATGACCCCCAATTGACTTAATCTCGAAAATCGTCCAAAAATTGAAAGTGATTTTAGAGATTTCGCCGGTTCATAAATACCGAGTTTATTAAAAACGTCACGCAAGTTGTAAATTCGACATGGATAGAAGGATCAAGCATTATTCTAAGTTTCATCGCATATTATTAGTTGGTGAAGTAATTTTTCAAGGATAACGAGTTTTACATAAGAATGCTTGTGGATGACTTCGAACGTGCATTCGATATAACCTTGCGAAAATTGGACATGAACATTAATGTTTCTCATATTAAGCAAAGGAATTTTTCCCTCATTTGTTTTCCCGAGGTGGTAGCATACGGACAACAAAAATATCGAAACATTTGGGAGACTAAACGTTATTCCTAGTACGGAGTTTGTTTTGACTTATGTAACAAAAGTGATATAGGCTTGCCAAATAATAAGTTGGATGGAGTTCCGGGAGAAGTTACGGGGATGGAAATCGTTGAAGGAATTATTTGCGGAAGCATGAAAGGAAGAAATTTTTTGACAACGAGAGTGGCCCGAAAATAGTTTTCCTAAACCACTCATCGAAAATCAACGGTTGATATTGATTTCGGCACCACCCATATCATTTTCATAAACCAGGAGGTGGTCAGCAGTAGGTGGATTCGTGTATTGTGAAACCACTAGTTTATATCATGTAAATGGAATACAACGTACGGGACCCAAATATACACATTATCATCTCGGCGTTAGTGCTATATGAAAAACATAGCTTCTAGAATTTTTTGTTTATAAAAGAACTCATGATTAAGTTTAATCATATTTGTAGGGGTTTGGGTGCCTGAAATCTAATTTATTTTGAATAGAGGAATAATTTTATAAGCGTTGTTAGAATATTACAAAACTCGGTTATTTAAGCGATTTTGTTTGAGCAGTTAATTAGTTAGGTTGAGGAGAATAAAGGAGGGGAAGCAATCTCATCATAGGGGTCGAGTTTTGGACCTCCAGTGATATTTGTATTGATATTTGAATGATTAATGAATGAAAAGCAGACTTATAGCATTCGTTGATATTGATGTGTCTTCTAGTTTACATAATGTATTTCCTGTCTTTGAATAAAATGAAGTATTGAAGTAGCAGATCTCTTTTTACGTGTGTAAATAAGAGTTAAAACCCTTAATAGGTGCTCCTTCATTTTAAACTGTTCCTTTCTTATAATTCTTCTAAAAAGTTTGAGATGATAGATTTTGTCTGACAACATATCATTTTGGGCTTTTTACTTTAAATTTCTTATTTTGATCATTTCATTCTATATCAGAGATAATAGCATTATGGGACATTTATAGCATTTGATTTTGAAGGTTTAATGATTAAAATCTGGAGGTGATTAAACATGGATCAATATTTACGTGACATAATTATATGAATAATGTAAGCAGTTCCTTTTCACGACGAGGAATTGTTTCTTAAGGTACAACATTAGTGTAGGCGCCATTAGGAGGATCGAAGAAGTGGAGTTCATTTCCCTGGGTTTTCTTTCTATTTCTCACAGTTGTTCGAGAGGAGGAAGTGTGCACTAAATTTGTGTTTACTTTTACGGAATTCTCATTTTCAAAAGCCAAACACGAGGTCAAATACCTTGTAATGAAGGTTTCATAATCCTTTGGTGAACAAGATTCCAGTTGAAGTTTGGTTGTTTATTATTCACCTTGTGTCAACGATGAAGAGTTTCATTAGATGAAGAATTTTTCTGAAGATGAGAAAGTATCATGGAAAAAACATGTATCGGAATTTCCATTTTTTAAAAGGAGGTTCTATTTTCTTGTCAGTTTAGTGGTCTATTTTCCCTTTTATACTAAAAAGGATTGTTTCTGCTTTATTTTCTCGAGGAAGATTATAAGGCCCAAAATGTAAATTCATTATTGGAAAAAGATGATTTTTCTTATTTTGCTTGTATTATAGATCTTGACACAAGTGTATCTCTAAATATGAAAGGAGGGATGATTGGTGTATTACAATCCAGAAAGATGTCCAGGTCACGGTCACGGGCATAAAGGTGATGATTCATCATCTTTGGATGATAATATTTCACCTCACAAGAAATTGGTTGTTTTCGGTTCAAAAACAAGAAATCTTTAAACCCACGAAGTTGCCCGCCATTCTCCATGAGTATCCTTGAAGATTCAAGTCCTTGCCAAGTTTCTCTAGGGAAGGAGAAGGACATTCCGACTAAACTACATATCTTGGAATTTGAGTACTTTTCACGGACCATTTCAAATTATTTATGAAGACGTAGCTTTAAGGATGTTTTGTCATTGTTTAAAGCGGGATGCTCCAAAATGATAGTTCCGGTGTTTGGAAGCAGTTCAATTAATTCTGGCAAGATCTTCAAGATATATTTCTTACATATTGGGGCGAGAATAAGTCATATGAAAAGCACCTCTTGAATTATATTCTATCCCGGAGGCAAAACGATGAATCAATTTACGGGTTTAACGAAGTTTGAAATTTATTTGACATGCCAAAAGAAATTAGACCTCCCGGAAAGCGACGGCTATGGTTTACTATTTGAAGGTTCTTTCTATTGTCTTGGATTTTTTATCTCGAGGAGAGAAAGCCTCGCACTCGACGTTGATGTTTATTTATGCACAAGAAATTGAAGATAATGTGTGGGCTTATAGAAATTTTTCATTTGTGATATGAAAGAGCAAAGTTTTGTCGAAGACAAGGAAGACACAATGAAGAAAACATTGGAATTTCTTTACAAAGTCTAAGTCGAGAGGTGAATAAAAGATTTCCAAAAAGTGTCAAAAGGTTCTTTTGTATTGTTGAAAGACAAGAGAATCTAATCATTCGAAGATTCTAGTCAAAACTTCGTTGCGACAAGTGAACAACACTGAAAAGCATGGAAGATCATTGCAATAATTTTGTGAATAGCGAGGAAAATATGCGAGTTTCTCAAACATGTTTGCGAGAGGAGGAAAATTTTTCGTCAAGAATTAATGTTATACGAAGAACATCAACATTATGGAGAGAAAACCTTGGATTTTTATTTTCGGCCCTAAATGCTGCCCTACGATGGCAATCAAGTTCCTCACACATTCTAATTGAAAAGTAAAACAATGAAAGAAGGCTTGCCATATTCAAAGAAGTCTACATCGGCAAAGTGTTCGAGAAAGAAGATAGCCAAAGTTTTGTCTCGTGATTTCTATGATTTGTTCTTGAATATATGACAAATTTCTTTGGTCGGCAAACAAGCTTTATGCAAGGGTATGTACAAAGTTTTGTATATGAAAAAATTTCATGGTACATTCTGTTTTGATTTTTAAATTTGTGTCTGAAGGTATTAAATCTAACAGAAGTAGATGTTGGATTGGTTCCATTGGAAAGTTTGACTTCACTTGATTAAGTTCAACCATGCTTATATATATAGGAGTTGTATATAAATAAGCTCGGGATTTGAGCATTCAGTTGCGAGTATTTCTAGTTTAGAATTTCAGTTTAAAAATAAAGATCCTAGAAGAAGAGGTTTGAGAGAAGTTTTGAAATTTTCGGAGATTTTGGATTGAGAGAAAATTCGGTTTGACTTGACTCCATGCCCAATAAAGGCTGCGATCTGAATTTCTCGGCACTTTGCTACCAAAATCTTGTCCTAATTGGAGCCGAGATGTTGTAGCATAATTTCACTCGGCGGAAGTCGGGAGAGGTTCTTGGCAATTTAAGGTTGCTAAGGAACAATTATTAGAAAATTAAGAAGTGGAACATGTTCGGGAAGATAAACAAAATATTTTAAAGGCATTTGAAACAATGTGCCTAATCATTATTGGGTGATTTAATTACATTGCGGGGTAAGACTAATTCTTGCATTGTGAAAGCTTATGAAAGTGTTGATGTTCATTTAATCCTCGATTATTGGAGAGCCGAGTAGGTTGTTTTGGAATTTATTCGGTGCACTGTTGGGCTTGATCATTCACATTTGAATCGGGTGTTGACCTTTTATTGAAACCCAAATAATTATTTTGGATTAATGAACTAGATATTAAAAACATTCATGCAAATAATCTAAGTTTTAAGATTTCTTATAAAAATCTTAGAATATTAGAAGTAGGAAACTGATGAGCGAAATTTTGAAGTTAATGCTAAGATTTTTACGTTTTGGGTTTTACCGACTTGGCGTTCATGGACTGGTGCGAACATTGATACACTTTGTGTTGGGACTCGGCATGTAACTCCAGTAATGGTAGAAGTAAAAGAGCTACATCCTATACCGGATGCACATGTCCCGATCATGAAATTTAAGTTCAATGGAATATTCTCTTTGAGCCGCATCCATTCTTTGAAGCTTACACAAAAACACAAACCCTCCCGAGTCATGATTTTTGTTTTCAAATTGCGGGCAAACGGAAGGAAAATTTCAAAAAATCGCGACATGGGTTTTTGCGGGGTGGCCCCAATTGAATTAGTGCGAAAATCATCCGGAAACATTAAGTGATTTTTAGAGATTTCACCGATTCCTTAAATGCAATTTAATGAAACATCCTTGCAAGTTGTAAATTCTACGACATGAATGAAGGATCAAGCATTATTAAGTTTCATCGCATATTATTAGTTGGTGAAGTAATTTTTCAAGGATAGTAGTTTTACATAAGGGTAAGTATATGGATGACTTCGGACATTACGATTTAAAATATCATTTGCGAAAATTGGACATGAACATTAATGTTTCTCATATTAAAAAGCGAAAAGATTTACCCTCATTTGTTTTCCCGGTGGTGATCGCCCTCCACGGACAACAAAAATATCAAGAATAGGTACGGGAGACTAAACGTTATTCCTAGTAAAGGATTTTACTTGTTTGACTTATGTAACAAAAGTGATATACGCTTGCCCGGATAATAAGTTGTATGGAGTTCCGGAAGTTACCGGGATGGAAATAGTTGAGAATTATTTGCGGAGAAGAAGGAAGAAATTTTGTGACAATGAGTGGCCCATAAAAAAGTTTTTCCCTAAACATAGAAAATCAACGGTTGATATTGATTGCGGCACCACCCATATCATTTTCATAAACAGAGGTGGTCCGTAGGTGGATTCGGGTTTTGTGAAACCACTAGTTTATATCATAAATGGAATACAACGTACGGGACCCAAATATTTCTCATTATCCATCTCGAGCGTTAGTGCTATATGAAAAACATAAAACTTCTAAGATTTTTTGTTTAGAAAAAGAACTCATGATTAAGTTTAATCATATTTGTAAGAGGTTTGGGTGCCTGAAATCTAATTTATTTTGAATAGAGGAATAATTTTATAGCTGTTAGAATATTACAAAACTCATTTTATTTAAGCTGATTTTTGTTTTTTGAACGGTTAATTATTTAGGTTGAGAAGGGAGAATAAAGGAGGGGAAAGAAATCTCATCATAGGGGGTCGGTTTTTGGACCCACAGAGAGTGATCTTTGTATTGAGATTTCAAGTGATTAATGAATGAAAAGCAAGCTTAGCATTCGTTGATATTGATGTGTCTTCTAGTTTATATAATGTATTTCTGTCTTTGAATAAAATGAATTATTGAAAGCGACATGTCTCTTTTTATGTGTGTAAATAAGAGTTAAAACCCTTAATAGGTGCTCCTTCATTATATACGATTTCCTTTCTTATAATTCTTCTAAAGTTTGAGATGATAGATTCGTACAACGGCATATCATTTTGGGATTTTACTTCATTCTTCTTCGATCATTTCATTCTATATCGAGATAATAGCATTGTGGGACATTTATAGCATTTTATTTTGAAGGTTTAATGATTAAAATGCGGGAGGTGATTAAACATGGATCAATATTTCTACGTGACATAATTATATGAATGTCTTAAGCACGGATTCCTTTTCACGACGGAATTGTTTCTTAAGGTACAATAGAACCATTAGAGTGTGTGTCAATTATCGGGATGTTAATCGGGCTTGTCGAAAGACAACTATCTACACCCTTCATCGACCCGGATTGTGTGATTGTGCTAGATGTGAAATATTTTCTTTCATGGATGGACTTTCGGCTAAATCAAATCAATATCCACCCGGATGACCAACATAAGACAACATTCATATGTCCCTAGGGCACATTCGCATATCGGAAAGTCCCGTTTGGTTTAAAGCATGAAACTTTTCAAAGAGCAATAGATTATGCTTTCAACGACATCAAGCACATTGTTTCAACAATATCTAGATTATTTACCGGCGCATTCCACGAAAATGGAATGATCACCCGATGCATTTGAGAGCCATTTTCTTACGATCTGGAAAGCACTACAAGATACACCTCAATCCACACAAATGTGTGTTTTGTGTTAGTTACGGTCAATTTCTTGAATTCGTACTCTCAAAAGAAGAAATTCCGAATAAACCAACTAAAGGTATAGGCCATTCTTGATTTTCTGCACCACCAAACTTACTTCAAATACGAAACTTCAAGGAAAGGCTAAATTCACGAAAGGTTCATTCCAAACTATACCAAAATAGGTAAAGGATTTACTCGATTATTGAAAAAGGGGGTTCCCTTCCATTGGGGACCAAGTTGCGCAAGCTTCTTTTTGATGTTTTTAAAAGGACCATCTTGTCCAAAGCATCATTCTTGTATCCTCCAAATTATTCAAATGATTATTTCCTATATATTGTCACGGTGAAACGACCATCGTTATGGTTTTGGTCCAACTAGAAGAAGGAATTGAACATCCAGATCTATTATTTGAGTTGTAATCTGAGTGATACGGAAGTTAAGTACTCGTACATAGAAAAGCTTTGCCTTGGCAGCCGTTGAAGCTGTCCAAAGATTTCACCATTATATCACATGCTCCAAAAAAACAGCAATAGTTTTGGATTGCAGCCCCATGACTTACATCTTATCACGTTAATTTCGGGGGAAAATATTCAAAATGGATTGTCATTTTGTAGGAATTTGATTTGGAATTCATCAATCCAAATCAAAAGTCTTAGTTTGCTTGAGCTTCTTTGTGACCTTGTGATAGTACGCAACTACGTCGGAACCATATATTCCGGACGAGTCTCTTTTTTATCGGATCATCGATCACGGTATGGAGAGATTTCATCATTTATCTCCAAACCCAAAACTTTCGACCTAATACCTCTCACTACGATCGACGACGTATTCGATACCAAGCCAAAGATTATCCGATCATAGGCGATATACTTTATCGTCGTGAATTATTAGATACCATTTGAAGGAGGTGCCTCACTCATGAGGAGGATGAAAAAGTATTAAGTGATTGCCATGCGGGGCTTGTGGTGGAAATTTATATGGTTATGCTACCACACGGAAGATACTGCTTGTAGGTTTCTTTTGGCCTACTATTTTTCGAGATTGTATCATGCCGGTCAAAGTTGTCATGCATGCGGTTATGACCGTAAAATGCGCAAGCCGCCGGCCACCAATGCATCCTTTTGTTGTCTTCTTTGGACCATTTACGAAATGGGGTATCGATTTCATGACCCTGTGACCCTCCTTCGTCACAGGGGGCACGGTTAGCAATGTGTCGCGGTCGACTATTTTACCAAATGGGCCGAAGGAATGCCTACATTCAACAACACGGGACAAACAAGCGCATTGTTTTTCTTCGATCATGTCATTGCATGATTTGGGTTCCCACGGACTATAGTTACGGATCATGGGAAGAATTTTTGCAACCATATCATGTCTGAATTATCGACCAAGTTAGGATTGTCGCATGATAATTCTACTCCTTATTATCCACAATCAAATGGACGAGTTAGGGCTACTAACAAAATTCTTAAACGAATGCTTCAACAAATGATAGGAGTCGAAGTAAAGGAAGCGGCATGATCCACTGTACTTTCTGCCTTGTGGGAATATCAAACCTCTGTGAAACGTAACCGGATTTACTCCTTTTCAATTGGTGTATAGTCTGGAAGCCCTATCTTTCCAATCGATGCGAAATATCATTATTAAAACTCACGATAGACTTGTTACCTAACACCTCGGAAAGAAGAAGCATGTCTCCTTAACCTCATACATCTATATGAATTGCGTGACAGGCAATTGGCCAACGAAAGCGCATAAGAGACGTATAAGGCACAATACGACAAATATTGACCTCGCAACTACTCCAAGGGTGACTTGGTCTTTATTTACGACTGGAAAGGCGATAAAATAGGTACGGGGAAATTTGAGCCATTATGGCATGGCCCCTATATTGTCAAAAAAGTTCTTTTCTAAGGGTACCTATGAGTTAGTTGATTACGATGGAATTCCATTGTACAACCTAGAAATGGGGTTGCATCTTAAATGTTACTATGCTTAATCATGAGCATGGTAATTTTTTATATTATATTGTTTATATGTTGTTGATTTTCATTCACTCTCATTTTGTCTTTTAGTTTTCTTGACATTAGTATCTGCTTTACATTTCATCGCGAGATTTCTAAATCTTGAAATCATTTAATGGATATCTTGATGGTGCTAGTCGTATCATAGCAGGAATCTATCCTTTGCGGCGTGGGCCATTTTAAGCTCGAACGGCAAGTTAGTGAGTTTTCAAGGGATTTGTATCGATAGATCGACGAGTGCCATCGCTGATTATAGCGCGCGTTGATTGAACTTCTCTCTAATGCCATTTCATTTGGTATTAAATGCATAATCGTAATAGTTATACTCCCAACTTGTGGTACTACAACTTCACCAGTATTTATACTTGTTAGAAATCCAACCTTTGCTTAGATTGTTCCTTAGAGTTCGACTTTTGGAGAGACATTTTGATTTCATTCAATATCAACACATTTACGAAATCTAAACACTTTAACTAATTCATTGGGCGATCAAGTTTTAGACGAGAATTTGCAACATAGGTAAAGAAAACATTCATATCATTGAATAGGATTGTGCATTATACATAGGAAAAATTGTGAAAACATATAGATAGATATTTATAGTTTTTTTTACAAAAAAATTTCCCAAGAAACGTTGGTCATCTGATCTCAAAATGTATGCAAAAATTCACAAGTAAACTAGTGGTTCTCATGATAGCACGCTATAGATCCTAGCAATCCTACGGAGCAACCACATCCAACGGTTAGGAACCCCAATTGTGTGTCGATGCGGTCACATGGGAAGCTCTTCGATGGCGATCCGGAATCCCGAAGGTCCAACCCCTCTATGTGTTTACGGAGCTCAGCAAAGTCTCGACCATATCAAGGTTCTGAAGAATTTGCTCTCAGCTGACCCTCTCTATTGCATTTCTCTGCCTTTCTGGTTCCTCTACATGTTGAACGTAACCAATATCTGCATTACATTAAAACATTTATTTTAGTCTTGGAAAGAAATCAAAACACAAAAAAATTTGTATAAACCTTATAAAAATAAAAAAAAACATGGTCAAATCAATCTTACCTATTGCACCCCACGGCGCCTTACGGTAAAACTAGATCTGGATCTCCTAGGAAGTCGATGCTGCATATGCATACTCATCGATGGAGACAATCTTTCACTTGAACCGGGCGAAGAATGCGGTCGAAACACAATGGTCGATTGGCATGAATGTTGACCCATGAGTGTTAGTATGATTCTTTCGTCGTAAAAGATCACTTTAGCTATGCATATCAAGTAAGCCCTAACATCAAGTATATAGGTTGCAAAATATCTTTAATTTTGCTGCATAAAATTAGATCTAAGCGTAAAAGACATTAAGCAAATGAAATATAAAATAGCTCCATGCATCTAATGGACAAGACAAGAACAATGTATAAAAAAGAATCATATATTATATTAAAGAATGGGGCAGGCGAGGGGAAAACAAGAAAGGTGTTTTCCCGAGTTCTCCTGATGGGATGGGTTCTTGGAAGTCCTCGGTGTTGGATCTAAAATTCCTCTCTTTGGTTAATGTGGAAAACCCTAACAAACATGGAACTCAATGGGGGTTCAAAATGCAAACAAATGAAAAATGGTGACCAAGAGTAGATCAGTGTGATCTAATGCAATGGAGGTGACTAATGAAAGGGAAAACCCTTTCTATTTATAACAAAATATTGGGGTGTTCTAGAACTCGGTGCATGAATTAAAATATTATTAATCATATTCTAGAATCAACCTTTAGGAGTATTTTATTATATTTTATTGGAGGGAAAAGGGTTTTTGACTTGGGTCAATTCCTTTGACATAAATAATAAATAAATAAATGATTTATTTATTATTTAAGGAGAAATGAGGGAATATAATTAAATACATAATGGTTTATTTATTATTTAAAAATTATTTAGTCAAATTTAACTAGGGAATAATATTTAAATAATGATTTAAATATGTAGGAAATAATTAAATAAATAATTATTTATTTAATTGATTACCTTGTTTGGGTTAAATACGACTGAGAAACATAAACAAATGTGGTGAAAGCAATTTTACTTGGGGTGAAATTGACCTTACATGGTGTACTTGGGTTCATCGCAAATGTCAGGTTAGATGACCAAAAAATGGTCTGTGATTGCCCCAATGTACGAGTGTTAGGAGAAAATCGTATGACAGTACGTTGGCAGAACTCAAGCACTAGGCAGGTAAGGTAGAAATGAAAGAGAGGAATGTAAGGTAATCTAAAGTGGTGGAGGACTAGACCACCGAGGAGACGAGACTTACGGAGTGACAGTCTCGAGTGTATGATGTGGTACCAATGTGAAAGGTGGCGGGGGAGGCATACCTATGCCTGCCCAGAGACAATAGTACAAAGAATAAGGCGCCCGAGAAAACCACGGAACACAATAGTAAAACCGAGTGTTGGCCTAAACATGAACAGGAAAACAAAAATGATGAACCCCACATACATGTGATGCCAGGAATAAGCGTCGAAGACTTATACAATAATATGGTAGTACATGAGATACTAATACACCAAAATGCCCCCTACACGCGGGGGAAGGGCTCGTGAAATCGGTCGACACGTGCAAATCGAAAGGGTGCTGCGAAGCAAGCGAGTCGATATCATCAAATGAGAGGAGAATTTTGCATCGAAGGGCTAGAGGAAGAAGTCATCGTAGGGTATGTGAGGGCTGCATGACACCCCCTCATGAGGTTTGAGACATCTCTCACACACCGGAGTATCACCAATAGGCATTTCTTCTTATCCACTAAACCATCCGATTAATAGATCATGATCATCTTTGAAAAAGTACAGACAAGGTACACCACCTGGGCCGGCACGAGTCGTAAGTGATTTCGACGAAGTAGATTACTTGCCATAGGTGTGGAAATAAGGGAACACCTCAACTAAGGTGAGAGGGAAAATAGTGGAGCGACGAACGAACTGATTAATGATGATGATGAAATGAGGGATCTGCAGGAGAGTAGCGGATGGACGACTTCCTTGTTAGAGCATAAAGGGCATGAATGGCTTGTGACAAGCTGACACAATATCATGAGAGATAGGGGACAATGGCAGAGAGAGAGTAATGTGGCGCGATAGGGCAAAGCAATGAAGGATGGAGGACGATAGCGGGATACGAGGATGCGAGATAGACTCCATAATCGATGACGACTCAACTCGAATGCTTTAAATAAGGGTGACTGGGTAGTGTTTCCCGAGTAAAGGTCCGATGGGGAACCATAAAAACATGAGTACAATAGAGTATCTCATGGCGAAACTCAACATGAACAAAAAGACAAGTAAGAAGGCAAAGTGGTGACCCGGGTACAAGTGTTGTAAGTGAAGAAATTTGATTGCGAGGAGAGATGAAAAGGTCCTTCATGGACAAAATGTGTCTGGTGAAGTATCGAAAACATGAAAAACTAACGAAACACCCATTTGAGTGCTCGGTGAGAGAAGCACTCGACGAACGCGGATGGTTTGTCAAACGGAGACTCTGAGTTTGGTCGCGGTACGACGAAAGAAAAAATAGGGGTTTCTCTTCTAATAAGGCTTTTTCCCTCAAATCGATCATTTGTATGTAGGCTGGTGAATGTGGAGAGGGAGAAGGCCCTAAATCTTACGGCAATCGTAGCCCGGACAAGCAGAGCCGTTGGAATCGGGATTCGTTAGTGGCGGGTAAGAGGCCTAATCCTAAGCTTTAATTTTGATGGATTGAAATTGCGGATTAGGGTGTTAAATTCTAAAGCTTCCCCTACTTCCTCATTGAGTCGGGTCGCACTTTTTGGGGCAAAAGATGCGACTTGGGGCATGAGCCCTTGCTTTGAAAAAGTGCGACTTGGCCCGGGTTGCCCAAAAGTCAGTCTGCTAGGTGTGGGAGGTTTCGGTCTTGTTATGGGCTGAGAATTACGTTTTGGTGTAAGATAATGCGGTTTGTTGATCGTAGGCCCGACCAAAATGATGTTTTTGTGCATATATGGCCATTATACGATCGGAAATGGAGGAAAAGGGTTAGGTACATTGCGGACGAAATCCAAGCGAATCGGGGTGTCAAAATTATTGCACTAGTTAGATTTGGGGTTACGAAATTTTTTGAGCTTGTTGATGAAGGCGGGAGCCCTTGTTGGCACGGATTATCGGCCCTATTGGGATCCCAGGATGGCAGAGGCATTTATAGTGCGGGGGGCACGGGATCGAGTTGACGGTCCAAGATATTTATTTCTTAGCCCAGGCTCCCACCATTGGTGATGGTGGGGTGCGTAGCTGTGTTACCACGGGGGCGTAACGATATGGAGTTTGTTGAGCGGCATTGTCGACCGGGCGTCGTGGGGACTCGAATAACGATTGGGGATGCGGGAGAGGTTGGAGACCCGGGCGGTGGCGGTAAACGATTTTGTGGGTTTTGGGCGGCCGGGCATTCCATCACATGTTTGGAGGGCGGAGATGATGATTGTAGAGTGTGTTGGGCGGGACCTACTATGTGTGGGCCAGGATGATTTTGGTGTCATTCAAACGGCAGTATCACTATGTAAGTGGCAAGTAAATCATGATTGTGCGTATGGGGACATTATTGTGCTCTTTCTTCTTTGAGAAGATCAGGCCTTACGACCTCGTATACGGTTCATGATGGGGGACCGAGAGCCCCGGATGCGTCGGTGGGGATGACTGCGAGGTAGGGGAGGAGGGCGGTGAAAGGGGTGTTTCGACCGAGTTCTTCCCATTGGGATCGGATGTTGTTATACATAGACGACTATCCCTATAGTGGGATAAGTTGCGGGAGATCCGGACTTGTGGCCCCTTGGTGGTCGAGTATGGGACCTGATGGTAAGTGACAAAAAGAAGAAAATAATCTTTGTTATGTTCCTTTGTATGGTTTGCGACTAGTATTCATAGTCTTGATCCTTATATTTTTTGGGATGCGGATATAGCTCACGGTCGCCGTCTGGATATATGGGACGGCACACGGCGGCGGGAGCTACGAGGGCGCAAGTGGATTGGGGACGAGGGCGGAGATGAGGAGATGGTATGCTTGGTGGAGGACATCCGTCGCCGAGATGTGAGGGTTGCTGTGTTAGGTGTGTCAAGCGGGGTTGGTAGGATTTAGATGGCCAGAGCCATAGAGTTATGTATTGGGCTGCGCGTCAGAATGGCGAGGTATCATGCGACGCATGGCGATGGCCGGAGTCGGAGCGTGACGATGCGACTACGAGAGCTTCGTGTTGCTTGTTGTATAGTTTTTAACTATATGTACAAGGAAATTTATTATCACGCAGATTGCACGATCGAGAGTGATTAGATGTAGGGCGGTGGTGCCCCCCGGTGGTGGTGTAGGAAGCGAGTGGTGCCCCCCATTTTTGTAGTTATGGTTTGGTAACATGCGGCAGACATATATATGTGTCAAAGTATGTGGACTTTAAAAACACATGTTATATAATATATATATGAATTTTATGTACATTTTGTGGATGGTGTGAAATGTTATTGTCTTATATGTGATAAATGCCAATCTAGAACATGATTTGCGATCGATACACGTATTGATTGTGACTTCTAGGGATGTGGTTGAATGGAAATAAATCTAAATTCATGTATCAAAAGTCTCACTAGTAAATATTGTCTAAATAGGATAGGATTATGCACACGGTGACGTCATTAAGTTGTAAGACAATAAGCGGGGAATCTAAATAAACGTGTAGATGAAAGATGTGATGGGAGAGAGCGTCGACTAAGAGACCATAGTACATCATGTCGGCACAGTTATTGGTGGCGAATTCTAATGCGGACCCCATTTGCAAGAACGAGGGTATGCACGGGGGGTAAAAGATGGCGGGCGGGCCGGGGCGGGGGTTTGGGAATATCTGCAAGATTGTGCCATCGGCATAACCAATGTAATGAGTGGATGAGAGGGTCGTTGGAATAGCATCCTGAAGATAGGAAAAGTGAGGAGGATGGGGGCCCGATGTGGCGACGTACATCATAGATACGGATGGGAGTAGCGAGGTTAGGTGAAGAGGAAAGGTGATGGAAACCAAAAGAGGCGAAGAAGCTACCTAGATCATCGGTCATGGAGGAAAGGCGCATGAGGGTCATCGGGGGAGATGACAAAGAGAAAATAAAAAGATGGTAGAAACATGAAGAGCCCGAAGGTGTTGAGGGTCGGGTGGGGAAGCAGACGGGTGGATATGGAGGATGTACTCAGGGTTGGGCGGATGATGATAGGTACAAGAGAGGAAGAAGCGGCAAAATCGAACATCTTAACATCGAGGGAGGGATGTCAATGGTGGGTGGAGGATTCTCGAAATGGAAAGCAGCGCATATTGAGCGAGGATGGGTGGGCGGATTGATTCTGTTCAACTTCATACTCACGGAGCCAGACCTCTAAGAGGCACGGTAATGCGTGAGGTGAGGACAATGGTGAGAATAATGGCCATGGACACCACATAGCGCGGGGTTTGTTGGTGCGAAGGGCCTTTGGGTTCTTGGGCATGGAGTGAGGAGGAAACGCGGGGTTAAAATTTGTCGATTTAGGGAACGCAACTTTGACCATGGGTCGGATGCGGAAACTTGGGACAAGTATGGGTGGAATGGCCAAATGACATAACATAAGGCACAAGGCTTCGTGGGTGGAGGAGTAGGATCGGGAGTGGTGGCCTTATCTTTGGATGACCCCCTGTGAGTTTTTCTTTTCTTTCCTTGTGCTTGAGTCTCGGCATGAGGAGAGGTGTGCGACGGGGCTAAGAACTCTTGTAGGGGTGGGAGGGACAACGGGAATCGGTTGAGCTGGTGTTATAGCAATGTATGGTTTTGGGGTGGTAGAGAGGGGGTTTTGGTTGGAGGAGTAAGATACCATACCGGTATTCCCAAAGGATTAAATTAGGAAGGTAAAGGGTGGCCATGACGAGACGGAATAGACTCCATGGGGAGGGCGAGGAAAGGGATTTGATCGGCGGAGTAGCTGGCCGGGGAGGATTGCTCCTAAATGGTGGAGGCACCGGGGAACCGATGCGGGAGGATAAGGAGGTTCCCGAGCATGAGGGGAGGGGAAGGACCCGGTGGGAGAGTTTAGGCCGGGCGGGCGAGTTTAGGAGCGGGGTGAGTCAAATGAGGTGGAGGTTGGCGGCTAGCCGGAGCGAGGGTTGCGGGGGAGCAGCTTGTGAGACGATTTCATCATGCAAACATTTGCGGGCCAGGATGAGAGATAGGAGGAGAGGGGGGACGGGGGAGAGGTGCCAAGCAAGAGGAGTCTTTGTAGACGCTAGAGCTTATTCGAAGAATCCAATGGTTGCTTATTGGTGACGGTAGAGATGGTGGACTCACGTAGTCTGAGATTTAGGTTTATGATACGACAGGCGGGTCAATGGTGACTATCTTACCATTATGAGGGAAAAACATCTTAGGTGGACTACAGATGGGATGACAGCCATGGCATAGGTGTAACTACGCCCCAAAGAATGTTGTAGTCGAGAAGGGCATCGATAACTTCAACGTTGACACAAACGGTCTTACTTAGGCAAGGGTGATAAGGACGATTCTCGAAAAAAGACCAATGGAGTTGGGAGGCATGGCCATCCCACGCACGGAGGAGTGATTGTGGAAGGGGCCGGCTCGGGGGGATCCGAGTTGTTTCAGCAGACGGACATTACACGGTAGATGCCCCCTCATCGATAATACATCGAGCGACATTGGCATTTCGGTTGTGGGATTTGGAAAGCAACCGGGGGAAAGGAGGAAGGGGGATGGTCGGCGGCGGGGCGTCGAAAAAAATTAATAGGTCATCGGCAAGATCTCTGACACCCATGGCAAATAGTAGAGCCTTCTTTTGATAAAGAAATGGCTTGGAGGAGTTCCGGTGTTGAAATGGCGGCCTAAGGATCATCCCTATCTTGTAGGAATGGGCGGCCAGGCCCGAGAGGTAGCATTTCGTCGTAATGGACCCTTAGGAATTTTTGTGTGAACCTCAACTTTGGGTGGAGGGATTTGTAAGGGACCATTGGGTGTCGATAAGAAGCTCTGACAGAACTTGATGATGGGGACTGGAGACGGACGGGCCGGGGAGGTGGGGGGTATTGACGCAGAGTTTGAAGGGTAAGGTCGGTAGTGAGAGGTGGTCAGGAGGACATCATAAGAATGCGGTAATCGGGCCGGAAGGAGAAGTTTGAGGTTCTGCCAAGGCATGAGGGGTGGGTAGCCACAAATCCTTGTTGAGGGAAAGGATCGGTAACGGCAGGCTAAGAGGTAGAGGTAGGGGAACGGGGAGGGGAGGAGTGTTGTCCCCGAGATAGTGGCTTTGAGACTCTCACATCTATTGCATGCAACGGTAATAGGGGACAATCGTGAGTGTAATGACCAAAAACACCACAACATGAATAGGGCTTATTGGTGCGAAGCGGCACATCTTGCTTGGATTGGGAGCCTTGTGGGCAGGTAGCGGTGTTAGGGTCAATGCGGAAGGATTGGGTCCACTATTACAGTGAATGGATTACCTCTCCTCACTGGCCGTTGAGAAGGAGGAGGAGTAGATGCGCCTTGTGTTGCGCAAATGCGTGCGGGAGGGGGGTAGTAAGTGTGGAAGGACGTGGGGGTGGAGGAGGCAAGGGAGTGGGAGGTCCAAATCTTGGAGGTGGGACACCGAGTTTGCGGATAAGGATAAGGGTGGAAATCGGCAACATTGGGGTAATCGGGAGAGTGAAATGAAAGGGAGGAGGCATGCAGTCTGGATGCATGTTATCGGGAGGAAAAGGTGCGGAAGTGCGGCCTCCGGAAAGTGACCATAGGGAATAAGAGGTTGAGAAGAGGTATGAGACATGGCTCGATGATACCGTCGGCGAGTGAGAGGCCACGAGGCGCTAGTGCCCCTGGCTTGGGGAGGTCGGGAAGGACGGTATAAACGTAACCGAGATTGGGCATAGATAAGGTCATATTTAAGAGTGATTTGAAGGGCGGCTTCTTCGGTTTGGGGGAAATGGGATGCGACATCTTTGCCAATGGGGGTAAGAGAGAGCGAAGGAACCAATCCATGTAAACTCGATCTTCAAAGGGGGGAACGCGACATAAGCTTCGTGCCAACGCCGCCTGCACTCACGAACATGAGCGGAAGGACGAGTCTCGAGAGAGGATGAAAAAAGTTAAGGTTCGGTACCGGTGTCGTATCGGAGAGGGAGGAAATTTGGAAATAAGATGAAGGCTTGGGCAATGGTCATAAAGGTGGTATGGGGAAGACGTGGCTTGATCAACATACCATTTGGAAGCGTCGTCGGTAAGGGTGCGTTGGAAACAAACAAGGTGGATAGGTCGTTGGTGATGGAATTGGAAGAACACCACATGTGGAAAGATCCAAATATGATTGGAGGGATCTTCACTAGCGAGGCCTTCGAACTTAGGGATGTCGGAGGGAGCTTGGTTGGCACTGCTTGAGGCCAAGCTGACATCGTGGCGGATAGGATCATTGATAATCTAATTGAAGTCGGGAAACCGAGGCCGGCCATGTAAGGGAGTAATGGAGGCGATCGGGGAGGTAGGTCCCGTAGTGGTTCAGACGGACCCGAGCGGTAGAGCCCGGGGTTAGGGCTAGGTCACGAACTAGACATGGTAAATGTAAAGGGGGAGAGCCGGACATGGGGGGAGGGCCAAACAATCGGAAGAGTCGGAGTGTGGACTCGGGGGTAAGACTTACTCGATGATGACGGGAAGGAGGAAGTCGATCAACGGAAGCCCAAGGGGTGAAGGCCACTAAGTCTCCAAGATAAGCGCCTTGGAGGCGCAATGATGACGAGAAGAAGAAAAACCAACAAGGGCGGCAAGGTGCAAGAGCAAGACGTGACAAGGGCACGGGGTGATGTCAATTAATTTTTAGAGTTTTTTCGGGCGGTGTGCTTGAGGCTCTTCTTCACTTAGGGTCGGTGTGTGGCGTGCGTTAATTTTAATTGATTAAACCCGGATGTTTTGAGAGTAAAGAAAAAAGTGTGCTATGTAATGGAAAAGAAATACGTTGTAAATAAGGCCGAAAGACGAGAGAAAATTAGCAACTAAAAAGCGATGTCCAGACCCAAGAAGGCGGGTCATCTCAAAACTAGTCGATAAGAGGGAGAAAGCTAGGTAGAGCACGCTTGAAAAGATACCAATGGGTAATGTCCCGGAGGGGCCCGGGATCTAAAAGATTACTCTATCTGTGAAAAGTGGTGTGTCAGCTGAAGGTAGGGGCAAGGTTCTTCTAGAAAAGGAGATCGGCTAAAAATAGGGGGTCAAAAGAGGTGATCCTAGAGATGACCCCAAACAGAAAAAGGAGGAAGAAAATCTGACCTATGGGATGCGAGCAGGGGAGGTATCGGATGCGATAAATAAGGTTGAAACTCTTGGAAATTCGAACGTACGAAACAACAAAAACTCTCCCACGAAAAGTGGAGAGGCCCGAAGCCTAAGGGGGCAGAGTCCCACTTAGGTGAGGTAGAAACGGATCAACCGAGTCGAACGGGCGGAGTCGGCTGGAAAACCACGACGGAAGCTTCGGTCGAACCCGGAAAAATCCCCGGAAAATTGCGAGAAAGTGCAGTCCACGGAGTTTTGGCTTGTTTTCGGAGGCCAATCGCGGAGTTTGGGGGCGAGAGAAAGTGCGACCTCAGTAGGTTGCACTTTTTGGGCCAATAAGTTTGACACCAACGGTGCGGGTACGGCGGCCGGCAGTTTCGAGAAAAATTTTGTCGTCTCATTGCGGTGATGTGGGTCACAACGCAGACGAGAAACACACGAAGTTAAAATTGAATGTTTGAGGGTTTTTAGAGGTAAAAACTAGCATAGTAGGAAAAACAGAAAATTGAAGAGAAACCACAGAGATGCAGAAAGCAGTGGATATGCGGGGAAAATAGAAAACGGCGATTAATTCGCAAAATAAAGCAGGTGTGGAGTCACCAATTGTTAGTATGATTATTTCGTCACAAAAGATACTTTAGCTATGCATATCCAAGTAGCCCTAACATCAAGTATGGCTGCAAAATATCTTTAAGTTTCTTGCATAAAATTAGATTTAAGCGTAAAAGACATTAAGCGGATGAAATATAAAATGGCTCCATGCATCCGATGGACAAGACAAGAACAATGTATAAAAAAGAATCTTATATTATATTAAATAATGGGGCACACGAGAGGAAAACAAGAAAGGTGTTTTCAGTTCTCCTGATGGGATGGGTTCTTGGAAGTCCTGAGTGTTTCAGATCTAAAATTCCTCTCTTTGGTTAATGTGGAAAACCCTAACAAACATGGAACTCAATGGGAGTTCAAAATGCAAACAAATGAAAAATGGTGACTAGAGTAAAGATCTAGTGTGATCTAATGCAATGGAGGTGACTAATGAAAGGGAAAACCCTTCTATTTATAACAAAATATTGGGGTGTTCTAGAACTCGGTACATGAATTAAAATATTATTAATCATATTCTAGAATCACTCTTGAATATTTTACTATATTTATTGGAGGAAAAAGGGTTTTTGACTTGGGTCAATTCCTTTATTTATAAATAACAAATAAATAAATGATTTATTATTTAAAAGGAAATGAGAGATATAATTAAATAAATAATGGTTTATTTAATTATTTAAAAATGATTTAGTCAAATTTAACTAGGAATAATATTTAAATAATGATTTAAACATTCCCTGAAATAATTAAATAAATAATGATTTATTTAATTGATTACCTTGTTTTGGGTTAAATATGACCAAGAAACATAAACAAATGTGGTGAAAAGAAATTTCACTTGGGGTAAAATTGGTCTTACATGGTGTACTTGGGTTCATCAACGATAATGGGTTAGATGACCAAAAATACGTGTAACAATAGATTCTACCCATCTACGCATTGAGATCTCAGGACTAGATATATCCAGCGTACATGTTATGAATACATCGGTGGAATCCGTTCCAAAGAAAAAGAGATAAGGATGGAACCATAACTTCATTTCTTCCTTCCTCCCTTTGCTTTATTCGGTTGTTACTTTATACGAGACGAGGCAACTTCGGACAGTTGAAAGCTACATTGACTCCTAAACATTCCGATTACTGTCACGCATATACGATCCTATTCACTACATGGAGTGTAACGGTGCCATCTAGCTTAGCGATCGTGAATAGGATGGTTCTCAAGGAAAATCCTTGACATCACGGATGTTTATTTTTCCATATTTTCTAGGTTTTCGACCCCGGATGCTTAATGCGCATAACATAATCCCTCACTTGTTTCTCCTCCAACGGTAGATCACATTGAGTGAAATGGGAAAACCTCTCCTCAAAAAAACCTGACGAGAAAATACACTTCTCAAGCTTGTTATGGAAAAACATTTGATTTTTTATGTGAAATGCCTCTATCATTTGGGATCATGCTCGAACAAGGAACTCCACGAGAGTTCTATCTGTTGCCTCATCCTAGGCAGTTTAAAGTACTTAAAAGCGGTCTGATCTCTTAAAGCTCTTACGGTACCCGGATCATTGAAGGCAATCATATCTTGTTCTTCATGTTCTCTTTCTCTCCATATAATTGTCATTATAATCAATGGAAACACGTAAATCAACCATGAATCCATTGGATACCATTCATTGCAAAAAACTAGGCAAATTTTGGACACAACATGAAAACAAAAAAATTCAACTATCACAACACACTCACACAGGTTGAGACGATTACATTGAACATGTAGTTACACTTCTTGTACCTGCTATGGCTCTGGAGTTTTGACATTGAGGGTGCGTTGCCCTCGGATTTTAGCGAAATTTACCTTGAGGGCCTCAAAACCCTAAAAACTTGCAAATAAAGGTAATGAAATGAATCTTGAAAGAAAAGGAGGTTTTTACTGCGGCCTAGAATCAAACGATAGTGATCATCCATTGGAAATGAGCGCAATCAACGACTGAAGTTCGAGGGAAAAATCGGAGTTCGAGCTCCAAAATGCAAATGGTAACTATGGAATGGTAAAATGAATAGTGAAATTGCTTTATATAGTCATTTAATTACTTGCAAGTTAAATTTATTTCTATGACTACGGTTTATTATGTTTTTATCATGGAAAACGGTATTTTTTAATCCATTTGATGTTGTTACGAACGGGAATGAACGGGAAATACAGGCGACGAACGGGTTAGTCATGTAGATTTATTTCAGAAGGACTTGACCACAAAGCATGCTTTTTTCTCCTTATTTTTCGAGCTTTTGTTAAAAATGAAAAAAGGATTTGAAGCGCACTTTTATCTCTTTTTTCAACCGATGTAATGAGAACCCTGAGTCTTCTTTCATCTCTTTTGGACTTCGATAATGTAGAAACGTTGCAGGCACTTATCTAAAGCTCGTTAAAGTAAATGAATTGATATCTCGGTTTAGTTTAACCCTTTTCAGGCTTGAGATGGATTATTTCTGAAAAGAATACCTTGGTTAAACATGACCCGAGAGGTTCTTTGAGATATCATTTTACACTTTTTTTGGATACGAGAGACAAATTTGCCGAAAAATTTACTTTTTGGAGTCCTCTTTCGTTCTCTTTTTCAGACTCCTCTAAACATATGAAAAAGTACCGAGGCATCCTTTAATCGTTAAACTCGTTAAAGCAGCAAATAGTGGCAGGGCTTGTCAATCATGGCAGAATTGAGTTTCATTCATCGCTAGACTCGTTAAATTATTAAATAGAAATGCTGTTCTTTATTCACCTAAAGGGTTAGATTATAGTCATACAAATGTTATCCTCCTCAAGCTTGTTAAAAAATAAAAAGTGTTTGGTCAACAAATGACCGGTGAAATTTGGGAAAAGCAAAGAAAATTTTCTTTTTGGTAGCAGTTGCTCTTGAACATGACACTTCTTTCACTCCATGTCGGTGACTATTTGGGTTGGCTAATCTTATTGTCGGTTCATTCCCTGGTTCAACATACCTTCACTTTGTTTTTGGGTCAATGTTGCCAACTCATCACGGTGTCGCCGATATGTTCAAGAAATTCCATCCGGTGATTAAGAACTCTATCATCTTTTGCAAATACTCATAAACCTTCATTTTTCATGACCATCATCCCTAAAAATTGCTATATCAAGTCATACCTTGTCTGCGAAATTAGTAACTCCGAGTTTTGCAATAAGGTGACTTCCTGTCGACTAAAAATAAATATCCGGGAAGTTCTAGCCAAAACATTAGATTCAGTTTCGCAGAGGCTTGTTACGGCATTGACAGATCTATCGCTTAGGAATTTTGACCGAAATATTTTTTGTTTGGCGTTCAACATCAAATCATCTATTCATGCCTTACGAGTAGCCTTTCCGTTACCTTGAGGGCCATTGACATTAATGGTGGTTCTCTCGTGTTTGTTAACAAATTTCATTATTGGGCGGCAATCGAAACGATGTCTTTCCATGTTCGACGACAAATCATATATTCGCATGGCTAGACTTGTACTGAATGATCGAGTGAATGAGATAAGAAGACCACTGGATCTAGTTTTAGCCATCCTGGATGTGATTTCGGGATTGTTGTACACATCATGCGTACGATGACCTTACACTCCTGAATTGTCATCCAAACATGGGCCTATATCACCATGAGATTGTCTGCATATGTAGACATTCCAATGTAAACATTTCTAAATTATGTACTTGCGACTATGGGAATGCCTACCCTCGAAATTATGATCAATAGAGGATTTATCATGATGTAATGTATTGTAATATTGATTCGGGTGACCATTCCGCTTTGTTTTTAGGCTCATCACGGTGTAAAGCATCTCAATCAAATGTTCTTATTATTTGGATCTCATGCTTTAGGGGGCAATTGTTATAGGTCAATTTGGGCACCATTCCCAATGACCTGGTTAATTGAGCATCATCTCCCGAGGACCGATCAGGGGTCTATCATTCCCTATCATCTAAGTTTCCATATGCCCTAAGATAGGAAACAACATGAATCAAACAAAATATTTTCATCGAATAAAGGCTTTTCCATGGTTTGAAGCTTATTATTAAACATGTGGGAGCTCACCAACGTAGGCTCTAAGGGCCTAAGTGTATTTGTATATGCGAGTAGCCCCATTCAAGGCTTCTCTACAAAGTACTTCGACATTCAAAGGTGCATTGGTCGGATTAGAATTGTTCCGGGAATCTCCACTTGGCCGGTGTCTTCTAGAAGGGTTCACATGTGTCAAGCTTCAGATCCAGTGAAAATTTGACATCTACATGAATGGGGAAAAATGTCTTGCCTATTTTTGAAATTTTATTGATTAAAACTGCCTACGGTTCTCTATAAATTGAACACAAATATAAGTTTTTGGGAGGAAAGAATTTGAGTAGGGAAATGCTAGAGAATTTTCAATGGAGAGTTTGGTTTGTGGGTACATAGCTTGGAGAGACTTATGTTGTGATGAGACTTGGGAACTTTCTTCGGAAGGTCACGATGAATAAGTCGCTAGGTTGTAACCTCTCCTTCTATCATCAATAAAAGAGTACTTCTTGTTTTCCTACATGCATCCATGTTTACTTTTATTTTCCATGTTGTAAAATCTTATTTGATGAATGTAGTTTATGCTTGAGGCGGTTGGATAATTAACTTGAATAGATATCTATATTATTGCACATACGCTGTTCAGTGTTCATTCTTGCGGGAAGCATTCGGCTATTTTAAACCGCTTGAATTTGAAGATGTAGTGGGAAATTAATGAAACAAGTAAGCATCCAATCCTCTCTGTGTATACGATTTTGAGTTAGGAAAAAATTGTGCGGTCTTTTTACACCCAATTGTTCTAGACTAGACACCGGTCTAGAGAGCGTAGTTTATCCAAGTGAGTCCACAACTCTAGCCCAACACTCCCTCTCCTAGAATGACCAATATGAAGTCATGGGCACAAAGGTGTAATATTCAATGTCAACAATAACTTACTAGCACAAAAAACTATGGACTCTATGAACTCTCTCCTGACTTAGAATTTATACAAATCGAGTATTTATTCACATTGGAACCTACCCTTTATTTTGAAACTTCAACTCAATTTTATAGAGAGATTGAGGTAGTTTCAAATACATTAAGGAGGATGGGTTCCTCCCATGGAAAGGGATTTGAGTTCCTTGGACCAAGGGATAAGCTCCATGAGTAGAGGGATAATCTAACTAGTGCGACTCTAGAGGCTTTTAGTTGGGAGAATATTCAATCGAAATAGGCTTCTATAAGTTACTTTTTATTTTTTACGTTATTTTCACGGGGGTGTGCGGGTTTTAATTGTGAACGGAGCGGCGATAATCGTGGCTAATGGAAAACTGTCAGCCACATGCACGGGAAAAGGCTATAAAATAGCATAAGTAATGTTTTAAAGGTTTTCTGAGATGTTTTCTCCCATTTCCAAGACTTTATTTAGGAACATAAGTGTTTTTGACCTCTAAGGGGAACATGATATGAATATTGATAGACCCATACGATAGTTAAATGTCATGGTGACAAAATAACATGTAACGGAGTCATAGGACCAAGTGAAACTCAAACTAAGATTCATCTCTTTCAAAATCTTATACGCCTCCTCCCCTGTGACATGATATTGCAAAAAATGGATCAATGCATTGATAACGATGCGGGTGGGACTTCTTATTGGCTAATACAAGTGAATCTCATACGCATTCGAATACGTGATATACTCGAGAGAAAAAATCCTCATTGGGAGGAATTTGGGAGCTTATAAGTGCGAAGCTCACATCCATAGACTCACAATCTTAGAGTAATTATGGTACAAGTACGAGTCTCATGTCTTGGCTTTGATGTAATCCGTCGTGTCTCTGCAATTTCTTCACTTATCACGGGTTCTATTGTACGCAGGACCTCCTGCTTGGATGAAAAATATTCAATGAGCGTTTGTAAGATAATTCCTTCTGTTCTTTCATCACGAATGCAGAAGATTGCGATTGTTGGTTGCCTTATTCCTTGATCTTTTGCATGGAAAATTTGAATTTATCTACATAATAATACACAAACATATATACCAAAATAGAATAGTATTTAAACACTTCTTCGATCTGAAACTTGAAATTTCTCATGGATGTTGTTTTGCCGGGAATTAGGTGAAATTGAAAATGATTAATGATTTGTTGTTTATGGAAAAAATAGAGGAAGCCTAAAATGGGTTCATCTACCCATAGATTAGAATAATAGCCAAGGAGGTATGAAATGTACGGTATTATCTGTTTTAGCTTGATCAAGGAAGATGGAGGAAGGGTATGGAGGGTTTTTTCCTTTAACCATGCAAGGTGTTTCAATTAGAAATATGTCAAATATTTTGGCTCTTCTAGAAAATTTGATCTTTTGGTAAATTTCATTGAGGGCTTCTAAGGAGAAAGGAAAGTTATTTTCCACTGAGAGGGAGATTACATCATCGAGTCGATTGACTAGGTAGTGATGGTGATTAATATTTCACCGATGGGAAATGATGGCCCATCGGTGGGAATGTAACGGCTTAGCACTTTCGATGAATTCGGGGCATGGATGGTGTGAGAGGAAGATATAGTGTTGAATATTGGACTCCCGAGTCAATATGTGTCTGATTATCATTGAATTTTTCTTCCAACCGGTAATACATTTTAAATAACTCAATTTCACACGGTGTTTCATTTATTTTTATAATCCCTATCTGCTAAGGAATGTGATCTAAGTACATGGGAGGGTGAACCAAAGGATTGTGTTAAGTGTCCTTTGATTTGGAAGATTGGCAGACCAAATGACAAGGTAACATGGAACCAAGCTTTGGAGTCCAAGGACCTAGCCTTCCTAGACTTAGAGAGGAATCTCTCTATTGGGTGCAAAGGATGTGTTCTTTTTTCTCTAGGGTTTTGATTTTAGGCTAGTTATTAGGTGTAGGGTTTGTTGATTGTTTTGGTTGGTAAATATGGTCAAATGGAATAGGTGGAGTGAGAGTATGTCAAAGCCATTGGGCTATGGAGTCAAGTGAAAGTCAATAGTTTCTAAATGATGAATCAGAATGTGTTGCAAGGTCGATTTAGCAAGGTCAATGGATCCTTAAGGTGATGTATGATGTGTAGTGAACATTAAGTTTGGGAAAGACTAAGAGGTATTAAACATATATAGTTCAAAAGTTACAATCCATGAGGTAGGGAAAACCATTAAGCTCAATAAACCATAATCTAAACTAATAAACATCTAAGAGAAACATTCTAGTGATACATAGAGAGCATAAGAGGTTCTAACTTTAGAAAATCACCTTCAAATTTTGGGAAAACACATAAGACAATAAAAATAACTCAATTTATGGAGAGGGAACTCATAAATAGCATATATCAAGTTATTGGGAACTCTGACACAAGTTTGTAAGCATGGACAAAGGGAAAGATCGAACGAGACCTCTTTGACTTAACCTAACAATCAATATTTCACAGAAAGGCTTCAAGATGGGGTTTTGAAAAATTTAAGTAAGCAGGTCATACCATGAATCATACTTGTAAGCTAGCATACTAACCATACATGAAACAAAAAAAAAAATTGGTGGACCTAAGGAGTAGTCAAGAATTCCTTAAGATGGCCAAAAGAGAAAACATAAAGGCTATAACAAACAAGAGGACTGAGGTACCTCATAGAACATGTCTCAACCTATACTTTTCTGTTTAATAGTAGCCAAGAAACATGAAACATAATGATAACAAAGGAAACAATAGACAAATTAGGAAGACATCACCATTCACCAAGATATGGAATCATGCAAACAAGCTTCTCCATCATCAAGCCAAACAAGCCATTCATCCACTTCACAAAACCAATTTCTTCTCCAAGCTCATGAAACCATGTATATTTCTCTTCAAGCTCATCAAATTCCAACGAAATACATAGGGGTCTCATGCTCTATTTATGGAGAAAATGAGGACTATAACTCTAAATGTGGTAGGAAAATGCCAAATATAGTCATAAATATCATTTATGGCCAAGAGACCATGCAAGGCCCAAGGCACATAATATCCCAAGAAATAAATGCTAAAATAACTATTTGCACCTAATTATAGCTTAATTTTCCTCAAAAAACTCAAAAATATATATTTGTAATAAATGAGTGTTTTTTGTTGACTTTTGGTCCAAAACACACTAGGCAGCCTTTGTGCGTAGCGCCACTTCAGTAGAAAATAAGGTTTCTTGCATCTGAATTTCGGACCCCTTCCTGACACCGGATTTGGCTCTGTGATGGCTCGTTGGAAATCCTGATGAGTCTAATTTCTATAAATTCTTGATTTATGCTAATTGGATTCCATTTACCTATTCAAAAATCAAATCTCCCAACACTACTCTGTGCGCAACGCCTGGTCTGAAAATGAGGCAGAAAGGTCAAAGTTTTGATGTTTTTTTACCTTTTGAGGGGGTAAAAATTCTCCAAATGATCTGAAAATTGGTGAGAAGACTATTGGTGATGTGAGAAATCTAAAAATGTAAACTTTGAGAGCTGAGGATGCACCAATTTTGTGCGTAGTGCCTAGGGTGCTACGCACAGAGGGGTCAAATTTGGAAAAAACAAAAAGTTGTCCAATTTTCCTCAAAATTTGTGGAGAGGTCCCTAAAGAGGTATTAGACACATATTGAGAAGACTCAACCAAAATTCCAAGGTTTTCCTACACTTTGGCTCTTTTTAGGTCTTTAAGCTCCATGAGGGCCTTCCTCAGTTTGGCACAAGCAAGCATGTTCTTCCTTACGTAATGCTTTATCATTTTCTTTTGTAGGGCAAGGCCTCTCTTTCCCTCCTTGAAATGCTTATGCTCCTCTTTGTAATAGTGGATGACACGTTGTGCCATCTCAAAGTCTCTTTCCCATCCCTGAAGCTGTGCATATTTCTCCAAGAGAAGCAATCTTGTGTTCATCTCCTTGTCCTCATTGTCACTGTCTAAATCAATGAATTGAGGCCCTTGAGAAGTCCTCTTGATCCTTTTGCTTCTCCTTACCTTGACCTATTTCTCACATTTGTCCATGTTTTCCTTACCTTTGTCCTTGTGCTTGATAGCTAGAGGAGAGATGACCCTTTGCCTTTTTGAGGCAGCAAACACATCTCTTTTGCCTCTGTGGTAGGTGCATGTGAGGAGAGTGATGAGGGTGCCTTGATCCTTGATGAAGTCACAAGCCTTTTCATCTTTGTCATGGCTTTCATGAGTGACCTCATGCTCCATTGGGTCATTGATTTCTTGACCTTTGACCTCGTCATCATCCTTGCTTTCCTCACTTTTTTCTTCACTGTCATCTTTTCTCTCAAACTGATCACTACCCTCCTTACTTGCCTCATTTTGGCTCTGTTCCTCACTAAGGTCTTCTTCTCTGTCACTTTGGATTTCTTGGTCACTTAGAGGTTGATTTGTGTTATGACAGTCATGGCAGCTATTATGACTGTCATGACAATTTCCTTGCTGATTGATAACTGTCTCCTTTGTGCCACTGCTGTGGTCACTGCCTTCATCTTCAATCTCTGTTTCAACCTCATCAGTTGTCTTTTCTTGGTCTTCAATTTCTTCATCCTCTCCTTCTGTTTCCTTAGGATCATTGTCTGGAACTTGGAGGTGACTCATCAGTGTTATCATTATGAATGTCTTGTTCTAATTCATCACTGTCTTTGTTTTCAAAACTGTCATGTTCATTTTCCTCCTCCATGTCATCACCGTATTCATCATTAAGCTCTGTACTTGCCCCACTATCTTATTAACTTTCCTCATCATCTTCTTTCTCATTATTGCTGTTTTCATCGTCTATTTCTTTTGCACTACTGTCCTCTTCTTTTTCCTCATTAAACTCTTTTTCTACCTCACTGTCCTTTTCCTCTCCATCATCATCTATTTTCTCTTCATTAGGGCTACTGTCAGCTCCTTCATTTTATGCATTAGGTGAAGAGATAGGAGGTGATTTTCCTTGTGGAGAAGGCATATGTGGAGATGGTGGAGGAGTGGAGGTAGTTGGGAGTGAAGTGGAAGGAAAATTTTGCTGAATGAAGGCTTGGGGATTTGCAAACACATCATGTGAGATATAGACTTCCCGAGGGATTCCTTGCTCCTACAGCTGGTGTAAAATAATCATCTTGACCAAGGAGTGGTGAAAAAGGCTCTGCATTTGGTGGGCTTAACTCCTCTTCTTGACCACTGAAGCCATTTTGTCAATGCTCTGGTATAGATAGTATGGTAGGTTCAACAATTTAACCCTTGTGAAGTGCACCAGAAGCCTTATGTGATAAGAATAAACCCTAGAGTACCTCCCCTCATAGGTGAAGTAATTGATAATCTGCCTCATCAACATGGCATACCTATGTAGTAGGTGGGAGAAGGGGAACACAACCTTGCAGCCTTGTTGACAGCTAGGTTTGAGGTAGGGCTCATAATAGCTCAAGTCCAATTTCTTTTGTTTAAACCATCTCTCACCAATGTCTGGTACTCCTGTGGCTTTAGAAATGGATTCAAATGAGATTTAAAAATTCACTCCTGCTAGGTTGACTTGGTGATTTTGTAAACTGAGGATGAACAACCTAGTCAAGTTTGAGTGGATTTAGACTTATTTAATCTTCTCACAAAGCTGGTAACATCCAACATCTTGAAAACAGGTAAGTATCATTGGAGAGGAGGTGATTTGAATGGTATCCAAGGGCTCAAACCTATTAACCCTTCCTCCCTTGTGTTTTGGCTTGATTGGCCTCTGGCCTTCATCACTTCTAGAATGGATTTCTTCTTCATACATGGTGACTGGTCAAGCACAAAAGGATTTTCAGCTTGGTGAGGGTTTTTAGGTTTAGGGATGGAAAATGAGTGATGTGAGGGCAAAATTTTGAAAATGAGGGCTAAGATGAAGAATTCAAGAAGCGTGTTCAGCTTTTAGAAGCAGGTTTGCTGGCACTGAGAGTTTTTGCACCTATGAAAACCCTTTGAAATTTTCAAAACCTACCCTAAGAGGTCAATAAATTGATTTTTATGGAGACTAGGGTTTGGTCATATTAGGCCAAAAATGCCTTTCTAGATTATGAAAAGAACAATTGGAAAGTGAGGAAAAAGAGCCACCAACCTTGCTTGACTAATTGCAGGAGTTTTGGAGGCAAAAAACTTGAATTTTTAGCCTTTTGGAGCAATTTGGAAAAGAGGTTGTTTGTGTGTAACACTTGACTAGGTGTGTAGCACTGCCTTACTGCACGTTTAGGTCGGGTCTACCCTATTGGAGTCTATGCGTAGTGAGGGGAGTCTTCAATGGGTGATTCGGGTGATTGAACGGCTTGTCGGGCCGATCGGAGCGCAGCGCCAGGTGAAAAGTAGGCAGGTCAGGTTGTTTCTATGCCTGTGCGTAGCGCCGCCCTCCTAGTGCGCAGTGCAGTGTTAAAGAACACTGTCGTTGCCTCTTCTGTGTGCAGTGCCAATGGCCAGGTGCGTAGCACCGTCCTCGGTGCACAATACCTAAGAGTTTCCTTCAAACTCACACAAAAACCCTCAAAACTTTCTTTCAACGTATTTTTATCCTTTTTGCAATGATAATGAATTTGAGGGAAAGGGAAAAGAGGCTTTATATCCCTTTTGAAAAATAAATTTCATGCCAAGACCCACTCTCCTAATGTTTATTTCACTTTAATTTTTCTCACTGTCTTTTTGGCTTTTTGGTCATGTGGGTGGCAGTTTGACATAAAAATGGCTTTTTCCTTTGCAGGAGTATCCTGATGTTCTCCTTGTGCTCACAAAACTTTCATCAAGTTCAAGCAGGTGCCCTCAAACCACTTTGGAACATGAACCCTCTTTATGATGTTTATCACTTTCAAAATAGCAGATTTGTGATTAGTTGCCATATTTTCCTTTGACTGTCACTCTGTCAGGTTTTCTCTTAAAAATAGTGAAACAACCTCTCAGTATGAAAATCCTAGCATCAAGCATCAATAGTCCCTTTAGTATTCATATGTGCCATTATGGTGAAAAATGTTTGGTCTGTTTGTCTTTATCAATTTTCTTGTGGGTAGCTTATCTTGACAGTCCTGCAGAAGTGCCATTTATGGATAACCTATCTCTTGCAGAATATACCTTGATAAAGAAACCATTTTGGAGGCTTTACTTCTCTTAAACCAACCACAGGTTTGTTCCTTAGATCAGTTTGAAAATGATGTATGTCCAGTGAGGGACGTGAGTTTTCTAAACCAATTTTGTGCTTTTACTGGCCACTTCTATTCTTGCAGGTGCCTACACAACTTCTACCTTAGATAACTGTCTCTTTTGGAGTTGGACAACTCATCTTATCAACTATGAACCTATGCTTGTCATAACTGCTTCCTAGGGCAATTTTACCTCGTGCCTTGCCTCCTTTGATTATTAGAAAAAACCTTTTACTGTTCCTTTGAGAAGTCAAACCTTGAATTGATATTTCTGGCCCTTTCTGTCCCTTTGGTGAAGTGGGGTATTGGTGTTTAGGTCTCCCTCCTTTGATCCCTTTAGTTCTCTGATTTTACCCTTTGAAACCTCATACTTTTTGTGCCCATACTCTTTGCCTTTTGTACCTTTGTTGATGTGGAGTCAATGTCTCTTTGCCAAACCCTAGAGGATAGTTTGAAACCCTTTGAAGCCATATGCTACTATGAAGGAGGCTCTGTTATCACCTTTTGACCAGTTTGTCAACTTTCCCAAACTCCTAAGTTTTAGGACTGCTTAGAAAAAAGTAACTAGTGTTGTCTTCTAAGTTCTCAAGAACTTCTCAAAACTAAGTTTGTTATTTCTAAAAGTTTTTAATGAGAATTTTGAAAGAGTTGAGGTGGACTTTGTTTCTGTAGCTTTTGGACTAATTTTACTTGTTTGTCCAAAACAATCATAAACCCTGATTCTTTTCAAATATGTACCCTGCTTCCTTCTTGTTGCTGTGAATGGTATTCTTATGATGATTTTTCGTTTTACCTTACCTATTTCTAGTTTGATGGCTATTTGATCTTCTTGCAGAAATGTGAGAAAAGGGCAGTTCTCCCCTTGCAAGATTCATTTTTTAGGCTAGAATCCTTCGTTGAATGACATTTTTTATTAGTTTGGACAAAATCACCTATCCTTTTCTTCTTTGAATGCATTTTCTTCATACAGGAAAAAACAGAGTTTGTAGGGCACCAAATCCACCCTATGACTTTGTGAAATCCTAGGTGACCTAGTGGAGGCTTTCTTGGACTTGGTTTTTGGACTGTGACCTATAATTTGGGATCATCAAGTGCAAGATAGAGTTTATGATAGACTGATGTATTGAAGATCCAAAACCCAATGTACTTGATTTATCTAAAGAGTCTACAGAGATAGTTTGAGACCATCAGTGTTTGGGAGTATCTTGGGATACACAACAAAGCTGTTTGATTAGTGGGCTTAGGTAGCAGTGGGGGGGATTTTTAGGCAAAAAAAATAGAGGAATTGGGCCAAAGGTGAAAGCATATAGACAGAAAGAGTGACATAAGCCATGAATGGGTTTTCTGGGACTGGTAAGCAATGCTAAACATGATGGAAAGATGAAAATAGTGAAAAAATATCTTTAAGGATGATGAAGGCAGTGATATTTATAGAACTCACAATGTTCATGAACTTTGTTTCTATAAATATAGGGAAATGATTTAGTCATATATGAAGGCAAAAATTACTGATGACTAACAGTTCAAAAATGTTTTCATTATTGGATGGTTTCTCAGGTTACAACCAAGTACTGGTGGTTGAGCCCGATCATCTCATAACAATGTTCAGGACCAAATGGGGAACGTTCGCATTCAGACGCATGGAATTTGGCCTAATAAATGTTGGGGAAACCTTCCAAAGTGCCATGGACATTGCCTTCCAGGGTCTGATGGGGAAAAGTGTGGTGGTCTACCTTGACGAAGTCATTTTATTCTCCAAACAGAAATGTGACCACTTACACCATCTCAAACAGATTTTCGAAAGGCGCCAAAAATACGAGATCTCACTTAACCCCAAGAAGAGCATCCTAGCAGTCTCTAAAGGGAATCTTTTGGGCCACATAATAACCCAAGAAGACATAGTGGTGGACCCATAATGTGCAAAATCCATCGCCCAGATTCCTCCCCCAAGTAGCAAAAGGGCCATGCAGTCATTTCTCGGAAAAATCAACTTCCTGCGCAAGTTCATATGGGACTTCACTCAAATCATGAAACCTTTGCAAGGTATGATCATGAAGAATGAAAATTTTAGATTGAATTACCTTGAGAAAGAAGTATTCGATAATATTAAATAGGCCATCATAGAAGCACCAACCCTTCATAGACTGAATTTCAACAAAATCTTTATCTTGTATGCCTTCACCTCAGACTCATCTCTCGCGGTCGTCCTCACTCAGAAAGACAACAACAATGAAGAGCGGTCCATAGCATTCATGAGCGGAGGGATGTAAGGTGCCGAGCTAAATTATCTGTATATTAACAAGCAAGCTTACACAGTATATAAGGTAGTCAAACATTTCAGGCCATATATTTTAAAGAACCACGTCATAGTGTTCGTACCCCACCCAACGGTTTGCTCACTATTTGTGCAACAAGATCTGGGTGAGAGACGAGGAAACTAGATGGCATGCCTTCAAAAGTATGACCTGGGATTCAAGCCTACACATACTTTCAAAGGGCAAGGGCTATGTTGGATGGTTGTTGAAGCCGCAGACTTGCGGGGCAATGAAGAGGAATGTTGGGATCATGAAATAGACATGTACCAAGCCGATAGTACACCTCAGCAAAGAACCTCATCATGGTACATTGATCTCTAGCAATATCTTGGTCGCGGTATTACGGACCCCGCCTTAACCACCCAGCAGAAATGAGCAATAAGGCTAAAGGCTGCATCCTACCAGCTGGTGTAGGGTAAGTTGTTCCACAAGCACCACAACGGGGTCCTGCTACGCTGCTTAGAGCATAGTGAGGCTCAACATGTCCTGAAGGAACTACATGATGGCCCAACCAATGGGCACTACACAGGGGATGCCACATCCCACAATTTTTTGCGTGCTGGTTTTTATTGGCCCACTTTGTTCAAAGATGCACACGCCTATGTTCGGAGATGCTTGCCGTGTCAAAATTTTTCTAGCAGGGAATCCCGATCATCCGCCCTGTCATAGTCCGTCGCAGTGGAGGAGCCATTTCAACAGTGGGGACTCGACGTGATTGGGGAAATCTTGCTGCACTCCTCCAAGAAACATCGATATATCCTTATGGCCATGGACTGTTTCACAAGGTGGGTTGAAGCAATACCATTACGTCAAATCAATGATCAACAGGTAATAGATTTCATCACTATCATGAGCATGTTTGGCATTCCAACCTCCCTTGTTTTTGACAATGCTACTTATTTTTCCTCATTCAAGTTATATGAATTTTCTTTAGAAAACGGTATAGTGCTCAAAAATTCCGCCAAATACTATCCCCAAGGAAATGGGTTAGCTGATTCAACCAATAAAAACCTCATTCGTATCATAAAAAATACTTTACTATCACACTACTGGAACTGGCACAACACCCTCCATAACGCCTTATGGGCTGATCGGATCACACCAAAATCATCCTTGGGCACCTCCCCGTTTTTTCTAGTGTATGGAAAAGAGGCAATCTTTCCTCCCAACCTGTCTCTCTTGGCCCTTCAATTGTCGCAAGAAACACATGGTACCCCTTGCCCCTCCTTACAAGCCCATATAGACACTTTGTTGAAACTGGAGAAGGAGAGGTTGAAAGACCAGAAAAAATTCGCTTTCCACCATAGCAGAATAAAACCATGGTTTGATAAAAAATCCATCAGAAACAAGTTTTTTGAGGTTGGTGACCTCGTCCTCAAATGGGAAAAAGCTCACAAAGATAAGGGGAAACACACCAAATTCAAAGCCCTGTGGACAGTCCTCTTCCAGATAAAATAAAAGGTTAGTTCCCACACATATAGATTCTAGACCTTAGAAGGGAGGATTGAGGTCCCCCCGGTAAATGGGCATGACCTCAAGCACTATTTCACCTGATGGCCCCAGGGGCCGTCACCATGCTCTTGACCATAGTTTCTTTCCTTTGCTTTGCTTCTCTAGTTTTTTGTTTGTTTTCTGTGTTTGAATAAACAGATTTCTTCGAGCAAGCTGTTGGAAATCCATTCCCCTAACACCTCAAGTTGAAGGATAGACGTAGTGGTTACTCAATTGGCAAGTTGTATCGGAATCTTTGTTGGTGAAGAATCAGCCCTAGAACACAAAATTGCCTAAGCTTGCCTGTGATGGACACCCTGTGGGGAAAACATGATCAAGTCCCAGGACCCAAGCACAAGTAGCTCACCTAGTACACTAGCTTGAGGGATTGTTGTATGAGAGGAAGTTTTGGTGAAATAGGTCACTAGACGAAAGATGAAGAGGGCCAAACTCATGCAGCGAAAGGATATTCGGGAAAAACCAAAGGTCCCTAAATGCAGACCAAGAGAAGCCTCTCTTACAAGTAACATAAGTCGAGATCCCTCATCTGCCCAGGAAGTACTTGCCACATTCAAATAAGTGCCTTGAGCACATTCAAAATAAGTGCCTTGAGAACATTCAAATAATTTCTATTAGCACATGAAATAAAGGGTAAAGGATTGAGAAAGGATTTGTGCACAAAGAGGTGATGTGACGACTCTGCCGGGGTACTGACCAGGTTCGCTGGCAGCGGAGCAATGTATGTGAATCCTAGGTAGTGACTCCGCAAGGACCACCAGGTTCACTGGTAGCGAAGCAACACAAAGGGACCAAATGACTATACCGAATCTTTGAATCCCATGAGGTTACTCACACCCCTTCTGCCCGGTCTCTGGCAATGAAAACATGGTGAACTAGCGTCCCACACAGTGCAAACAAGTGGAGCAAATGTGCAAGGGCCAAAGATGAAAGTAGTGGGACCCACAGGTTGAAAGGAACAACCTGCTAAGCCCCCATGGCCCCCTTAAGATGAAGCACAGGCAGAGATTTTGGGTTCTACCAGTGAATTGCCATTTTCTTGTAGCTGCTACAACACCCTCCAAAATTTAGTCCCATTCTAAAATTTCAGAGCCCCTGATCTCTTTGGTAAAGGTAAGTCCAGTGCGCCCTCAGTCTTGAACCCAGAGAAAGTCCCTTTCAAGCATGTTTCCTTCAAAGCTTAGTTCATGAATTTTTTTATTTGAAACAAGTCGCATAGTCGTAAAGTCGCAAAACCGATAAAATTACACATTTGTGACCAAGCGACCTAGTGACTTTGCGACCTCCAAGTCACAAGGTCGCAAAGTCTATAAAGATGCACAAATGGCAATTATGTGACCTAGCGACCTAGCAACCTTGCGACCTCCAGGTTGCGAGGTCGCAAGGTCGCATTACGGCTTAAATATTAACATTTGTGACTCTGCGTCCTAGCGACCTTATGACCTCTAGGTCACTGGGTCGCAAGGTCGCAAGGTCACATCCTTCCTCAACTGGGCCTGATTTGCGACTTAGTGACTTGCATTAAATGATCACACATGCTACCCCTTTATAAGTAAAAGGGTTGCGTAGGTCGCATTCAACCTTCACGACAGAGCAAAAGAAGCCTCTGACAAGCCAACGGCATCGCGTTTTTCCCAGGTAAGTTTCCTAATCCTCCTGCTATTTCCTGTTTTGCTTAGATGTTGCCCTAACTGCCCCATACCCTAGCCTATTAATTACCCTTGGCCCCTTCCTTTTCAACCCAAATCCTCACCAGTTATCCAACTAGGGTTTCTCAGCTCACTTATTCTCATTACTCTTTCCTTCCTCTTCTGATCCTTACCTTGCCCCTTCTGCTATAGGCACCCCTTCCTAGCTATTGAGAAGGCCCTCAAGACTGGTTTTCCCATCTCCATTGGAGTTTTTTTTTCCCTCATTTTTTTTTTCTCGCGGGTTGCGATTGCCTGGATTTATCTCAGAAAAGCCCTAATGCAACCATGTAACCCTGTGACCCCATGACCTTGCAACCTCACGACCTGTTCGCTAGGTCACCAAGTCACAGAGTCGCAGTTTTAAGACATTTCACGTAGATGTGACTTCGCGACCGTGTGACCTGGTCGCTAGGTCTCCAAGTCACAGGCCTCCTTAATCCCACCGATAGCGACTGACAGAGGTCGCAACAACCTAACCTGGGCATTCAACCCATTTAGAGGTCTAGTCAGTCCTATCATATTTGTTATCATGCCATCCGTCTTATCGTGGGATTGTTTCTTGAGCATGCTAGGGGATATTGAAGCCGAGCTTGAGTGTGTTTCCATCTCTTAGACCTCAAGAGATATGGGGCCTCTAGCAGTTCAAAAGAGAAACAAAAGCCCCGAGATAGAAATATCAGGAGAGGACATGCCTCCTCCCCCACCCCCTAACTATGGAGACACCACCTGTGTCCTTGGGAAAGGAAATAGGATGAATTGGTACCAAGTATATCAGGAATTCATGAAGTCTGAATTCCTGGAAGACCTTGCAAACCGACAAGTATATGTTTAGGTTAAAAGATGAAAACTTCATTAAATGGGCGCTCATCCACCAATATTCCCATGCGTGGAAGTCATTGAATGGATTCTTCAGAGAGTTGACTCCAAGGTTTGGGTCATCTGCGACCACTCGGGGAAAGATTTTGCCAATTTGATTGGGAAAGATACATAATTATATTATGGAATCCCTACCAAGGAGGAATATTTCAATGCCGATTGGGTCGCTACGCATGAAGTACCAGTGCCAGAAACCTTGAAGGGCTGGTGGGAGGACCCCGAGAAGTTTAAGGCAAAAAGGGATCAGGAGTATAAAATAGATGGCCTCAGGAAGGTATATAAGCTCATGGGAACAATGATGTGCAGGATGTATGGCTGACAAGAGGCCACTACCTTCAATGGATCTTGGTTCCCTCTCATGTATGCAATCGAATCCTACGACACCCAGTTCAATTGGGCTTAATTGGTAGCATAACCTCTCAGAGCAAACATATCAGTAGCACATGCACCCGAAGAGGGATGGGCATCGAAACTCTACATGGCCTCTTACCTTTTGGATGGAGTGTGTGCAAGGTGTCACTTTGAAGGATGGTCGCATAACTGGGATGCAAAGCACGGTTGACCCATTCAAAAAGACTTGAACACATTCTAGGATTCCAGATACAAGAAATATATATAATCTATCTCGCAAAATTTCATCCTTGTGTTCTATGGGAATATTTTCGATAAATATGCCCCTTGCATGCCCAGGCGGGCTATGGAAGCAGTGAACCAAGTGGTCAACTGGTTTCCTATTACAGATAGTACCTTTATTAGGGTCTTTGGATCATTCAAGGTGCCTCACGCACTACCCAGTATGTCATCGATAAACTACTGCTACAAGAGGAATGCTACCAGATGTTGAGTGAATTCTCCAAGGTCCTCAGCAAAGACAAGAAGAAGCCATGGCATACCCTCCCGCTTAATATTGGCACCTATACTGTTAATATTTTAAATGAAGTAGAAGCTGAGGCAAAGGAAATCAAAGGTTTCAATTTTGTAACCTTCGCCCATAGATCATATGATCCTGAAAGGATCTTCCCTGCACACTGCAAACGAGCCAAGTTCAATTGGAAGTACCAACACATGGAATGCCCTGTTGAGGAGCAAGTTAGAAACTGGTACAACAAATACAGGGTAGCCTCGACGGAATAATCAGCTGACCTAAGTGAAGATCCAGAGGGTTAGGATGACCAAAATTTAAAAGAGAGGGTTGACATGCTGAAAAGAAAGTACCCGGTAGGAGGAGCTTCATCTTCCAAAGCTAAAAAACCAAAGAATACTACAAGTAGTGGTCTTTCTAAAGAGCAACAGGAAAAGAGAGACGAAGAGGCCAAGGCACAGCAGGAGGTTGAGAAGAAAATGAGAGAGGAAGAACTCAGAAAGACCCAAGATACATTGGCACGACAGCAGGAAGAAGATAACCGGAAGAAGCAGGCTGAAGAGTTACAGAAGAAACAATATAAATAGGAATGAAATAAAAAGCAGGCAAAATAAGCCCACAAAAGGAAGGAGGAAGAACAACACAATAAGAGGGAAGAAGAAGAATGACAGGAGAAGGAACCCGAGTGTAGGTTGAAGGAGGAACAGGATAAAGAAGAGGTAGAGAGGAGGAGAAAGGAACAAGAAAAGCAGAAATCACAAGAAGGCTCATCCAAGGGAGTAGAGGGAAGCAAGAGACCTCTCCAAAATACTGGGGAAAAAATAGAGCTGCCTCATATTGAGATACCCCCGACAACCTTCATGAGGGGCATGCATCTCCCACTCTCAGAACTTGGTGTCCCAGAAGAATAGGAAGATGATGTATTATACCTGATAAGGATATCATACGATAAGTTCACACATAATATCAGGCAGGAGAAGAGAAATTGCCTCGCTCGGAATCTAGCCGAGCCCCTCGCAGTGACAACAAAAAAGGTCATAGTCCTAGATACTAGGACTAATCCCATCATGATAGCATCGGAAGCGACCGCTTTTGCAGTAGCTACGGAGGAAAATGTCAGCAGGATGAGCAGGGAGATATTTCCCTTGCAAAAAATACTCCAGGCCTTTGAACATAAGGCAGCTCAGGAAAAGGAGGCACTCGAGGAAGAAAATCAAAAGCTCCAATTCACAACCACTCAAGCCAATGGGTTACCAACCACTATCCAAGGGGAGTTGGTTACTTTGGAAACTGTCATGAATAAGGTTTATGATGAAATGTTTGCCATAAAACAGACAATGTCCCCACTACTAAAGGCTCAGGCAGAGACTAAGAAGAAGACAGAACAACTAAAGGAAGCCTCTACGACACTAGAAAGTATTCTTGAATTGTCTAAAAGGTATCCACAGGCTCTCGATACCTTGACAAAGAAATATTGGATCTACACACAGAACGACAAAGCACAGATATAGATGAAAATACAATCCAAGGAAAAGCTTGTAAAGGATGTGGAGAAAGTGATGTCTGGCTATGAACATCTCATCAGTGGCATCGATTCGATGGCGGGAGTAAATCATATCCCTTCCTTGGGAGAATTGGACACACAAAAGATGAGATAAGAAGTAACCAAAGACATCCAAGCGTTTCTGGAACCCATCAGGCAAGCAGCTGCTTCCACAGACCTTCTGGCCTCAATGGATAACATTGATCAGTTCATCATCGCACCAATCCAGATCTACACCAAGATAGCATCCCTATCCAATAAAATATCCGTGAAGAAGCACGCTTTGGTTCTGGATGCTCTCGAGTGCTTTCACGGATTAGGGGAGGACACACCTCAGGTCACTCCAGTGGCCACAGACTATCAAGCCTGGCAGAATTATCTGAGGGAACAACAACAAGTAGAAGTACCAAACCTTTCCATCACACGGCTACTACCTTGAAAAGGAATAGTTACACAAGTCGCAGGTAGCAAGCATGATCCAGTTGTAGGTTGCAAGCATCTCCCAGTCACAGGTCGCAAATGAGATCCAGTCGTAGGTCACAACATCACTAGGGTCGCAGACCATGCCAACATTTAGGAAGCTAAAAGGATATGGTTACCCATAGGTCACTATTTTTTCTATAAGTAATCCCTCTTGGGACAATGTAAGGGACCTTTTTTCGAGACCTCAAGAGGAAAGAGATAATTTTATTGCATTGAATGCATTATTCTGAGAATGAATACAAGACAATGTTTTTACTCCACTATTGGATCTGATGAGAACTTATGTGTGCTACCATTATGAATATTATGTCTTATGTATTTGCTATCTTTTATAATTGACTAAACTGCATTTTTCTGTTCATATATCAGTTGTACGATTAAGCTTTTTGGATGTGTCAATGGTATGTGAATATTCCAGATAGGGATGTTTAATGACTTCGTTGTTGATATTGCTTCGACCTTTTGGAAAACACTTAAGAAATTGAAGGGTGTTTCGACTATAGAGAAAATTTTCTTTTGTCGTCAAGAAGGCTTTCTATGAGCATGACCCTAATGATGTGTTGCTAACAACATCTCCTTTGGTTGCATGCTTCGAATCTCGCTTTGCTATTTATAATGTTTCATTTACAGGAGAAATCATCGACCATTTGTTTCGCATCATTCGAGTGCCCGTGCATCATTGTGACCACAAGGCATACCTCCATCTGAGAAAGATGTCTTCAACGGTTTCCAGACCTACACCCCGAATGTGATCCCTATCACAAATATTCTAGAGTCTAGTTGGGACTTTATACCGGGGAGATCCCCTACTGTTGGCCGGGCATTTTTTCCCGTCAACACAATTGTAACAATATTGCATATTCTAGCCACAATACTGGACAATAATGGTAATAATAATTGTTTGGTATATTATTAATTAATGTAGTTATTTCAACGTCAATCCAATTAATCATGCAATATTGTCAACGTGCTTACTAATTGATATCATATATTTTGTACTAATCATGTTCAAATATTTTTTTTTAAATTATTAGGATTCTAGTGATGATGAGAGACCTACCTACCATGTTCCATTGCACCCCAAAACAATTTCAAATCGAGAGAAGAATTAATTAAGACAAAAAAATCAGAGAGGAACGATACCAAGAATAGTTGAATCAACCACCTATTCAATTCCCACTACGTCCAGATTAATGAATTAGGAATGCCTACAACAATAGTATTTATTCACAAGCTGGAAATGGAGGTAATCAAATAGATGTTGGTATGGATGAGTACTTAAGAGATACGAATTCCATGGAGACAATGTTGTTATATGCATTTGATGCATTAAAGCAAGCCCTCATTGCAGCTCTACTACTGCATCCTCCAAATTATCACTGCGACTAATGCTTGTATTTTTCCACCGTTGACAACACTATTGGAATGGTTCTGGTTCAGGATGATGATGATTTTCAGATACATGTAGTTTACTACTTGAGCCTAATCTCTTAGATACCTAGACATGTAATGCTCATGTAGAGAAACTGGCATTGGTTTTTTTCCATGATGTTCAACGTTTTTGTCACTACATTATCCTATGAAAAACTATGGTGATTTATGATTGCAACCCCATGACTTACATTCTCACATGTCAATTACTTGGGGGAAAGTACCCACAATGGATCGTTATCGTTCAAGAGTTCGGCTTAGAATTCACTGCTGCTAAGTCAAATAAATCCCTGGTTTTTCCTGAGTTGATCTATGATATTCCCAGCGTGGACGTTGCCACCCCTCTCGATGTGTCCATCGCCGATGAAACTCTCCTTCTCATTAGTAATCTTGATCCATGGTATGGAGCCATCATTATATATCTCCACTCATATACTTTTCGGCTAGATTTATCATACTTTGAGCAAAGATGGATTCACTACCATTCCCAAGATCTTGATTATTACCACTCTGAGGCTTGTGGTGGTCACATGTCTGGTTATGCTACTACTCAAAAGATCCTTCATGCTAGCTATTTTTGGCCGTCTATTATTAAAGACTGCATCATTACAGCACGGAAATGCCATGATTTCAAGATTTACTCTCGAAAAGAGTGCACCCAACCCTCACCCTTGCACCCAGTTGTGATCATCAGACCTTTTGCAAAATAGGGTATTGATTTTATGACTTGTAACCCTCACTTAGTCAGGGGGCATGGATATATCATCATTTTCATTTAATATTCCACTAAATGGGCTGAGGTTATGCTGACATATGATAATGAAGGTCTAACTACGGAGAAAATATTATTCAATCATGTCATAGCTCAGTTTGGTGTCCCTAAAGCGATTGTCAATGATCATGGAAATCATTTTCGTAATCATATGATGAAAAATATCTCTGCTCAGTTGAGTTTACATCACGATAACTCCACCCCTTACTACCCATAGGCCAATGGCCAGGTTGACGCTGTAAACAAAGTCTTAGTGACTATGCTTCAATGTGTTAGTCATTAGTAGTTTTTACCTCTTTAGATGACTAAATGCTTGTCCAAGATTTCTAGAAACAAAACTCATAGAAGTATTGTGAGTTCTAGAAATCTCACTGCCTTCATTATCCTTAGGATAAAATTTTCACTATCCTGCTACTCTGTCAAGGCATGACAATATTATCACTCTGAGAAGACCAAATCATAGACTGATGTCCCTCACTCTCACTATGCTTTCCACCTCTACCTATAACACTGTCTCTATTTTCCTCAGCCCTCTATTTTCACACCTTGGTTCGCCAAGTAACCCAAAATTTTTCCTCCACTCACCAAGTGCCTCAAGCAATGGTGATTATAAACTCCCTTTCTAAGATCTTTAGATAAATCAAAGTTTTCTAGTTGTCTAGGATGGCAGTGCATAAAAGTGTGTCAAAGCCCTGTCTTCACCTCCAAACCCTAATTCAAGCTTTTCAGTCAAAGACCTATTCCAAAGGACATCCCAATAAGTCATATAGGGTCTCCTAGGTTATGCATTGTCATGGTTCTAAATTTACTATTTCTACAGGTATTCAAAGGTGAAGTCAAGAAAAAACAAGGGTGAAACTTATCATTGTCCAAAAACATCAAGGACCTCCAAAGGTAGCTCCTTGATCAAGCGTTAAGTCTGCATAAAGACACTATTCCCATGTTCAAGCATTTTTGCAGGAATTCTTTATAATGGTTAACAACATAACAGATGCAAAGTAAGAGGCATAAACACACAAATTACATTACACAACAGAAGAGATACAACAGGCCTAAAAGTTCACAAAGAGGATCATGGTCTCATGACAAATTGTTTGTAAAGGTGTTGTCCATAAAAGAGCGCATGCATAAGGTCCTAAAGACAATGACACATGAGCATAACTGTGCACCAACCAAATATTCAATAAACAAGAAGTCAGAATGAAAAGCCTCCTTGGGTGACTGTAGACAGAGATTAGAAGACGATGTCAGGAAATAATCTCTAAGGTTTGTTAAGACATCATCATTTCACTACAGCAAAGGCCAAATTTACAAAGAGTATTAGTCGAGCTACATATATTTAGCACAACATGTGACTGCGCAATGAGAGATATATGCAAAAAATCACAAATAAAGGGATGTATCAACACCATGAAGTAAAACCACAACATTCTTTCACTGCAACAAAGGGTCATACAACTCAATCAAAGAGACAAAGGGTTTTGAGAGGACATTTGAAAGCAACCCTCTAAAGTTGAAAAAGATGAAAAGGGTATCAGTATGAAGGACATAGAACTCTTGAATAAAGTCAATATCCATCAAGTTGTCAAAAGAGAGATGCATAGGTTCAACATGTAAAAATGGAAAAAACAAAGCAAAATCACCAGTTTGCCAAGGGTTTTGAAAAAGTGCCAACCCTAAAAGAAATGAGAAGACCAAAACCATTGTCTCTATGACACCACCTACAAAAGGAAAAAGAGCATATTAGCAAAAAGGGAGAAACAAAAATAAACCTTAGTGAAGTGGGTTTCATCTTTAATTTTTTCAAGAGGTATAAAAACAACTCAAGCGAGCATCTCCCATTTACCATTTGGTTATTTTCAAAGGAGTAAGGGTATTTTTAGGTTTCTCAAAAATCCTGGCAGAGTCTTCAGGCAGTTTTTCCTGGCGTTGCGCTCCTGAGAAATCATGTTGCGCTCCTGTGCAAGATTGCCCATACAAATCCCCGAAGGGCGCTGCGTTGTTGTGCAGAGGCACTGCGTTCCTGTAGAAGATTCCACATGAAGACTCTGCCCATCAATAACGTGCAGCCTCCGCCAAAATGATAACGTGAAAACTCTGCCCATGCTGTGCTCCTGTCCGTTGAGGAACTGCATGATAGCATGTTCAGGGCCGCCCAAGGGTACATGATAGCTGGTTCAAGGCTGCCTAGGGGCACACGACCAGCATTCAGGGGTGACCCAAACATGTTAAGGGCCACCCAGGTGGCACATGACCAGCATTCAGGGGTGACCCAAACATGTTCAGGGCTGCCCAGGAGGCACACAACCAGCGTTCAGGAGCTGCATGACACTTTGTTCAGGAGCTTCCTGTGCTGCGCTCCTGCCCATTCAGGAGCTACACGACAACATGCTCAGGAGGTGCCCGTGCTGCCCACCATGTGTTTTAAGCCAATTTTTTAGCTATGGAGATATTTTGAGAGGTATTTGAGCTTTTCCCACATGTTCCTTTTTTTCTAAAGATAGGATTACAAAGAAAATTGAAAGTTGATTTTAGAGAAGAAAGTGAAATCCTAAAGAAAACGCTTGTCCCATACACTGATGAGCCTTGAACTAATTATAACCTCACCATCTCATTCACCATTTTCACATCCTTCCACAAGAAGTGTCAGTTCCTTTTAAAGATCTTAAGACAGGGGTAAAAAACAAAATTTCTGAAGAAGAGAATGTTGACAGTGGTGGGACACATCAAAGGCCTAAAGGGAAACAGAGGAAGGGTGGGAAGCCAAATAGGTTTGAACCTATAAGCACTGAAGAACTCATGACCTCTCCTACCATAGTTTCATGTTTTCAAGAATTAGGATGCTATGAGTTCTGTGAAAAAGTATAAAAGATCCAAAGTCACCCTCAGTTGACCAAGATCTTTTCCCTAAACCTTCATAACCACCAAGTACATCTAGCTGGTGTGAAGTTTGAGTTGACCACCAATGCCATCTCTATGGCCACTAGAATACCTTGCATAGGAGAAAGGTGGTTCAAACAAATGCATCTGGACCTGAGCCACTACCACCCATTCTTGAAACCAAGTTGTCAAATTGGTTGCAAAACCATGTTCCCCTTCTCTCATCTATTGGAAAAATATGCTCTCCTAATGAAAATCATTGTGAAACACTTCACCTGTGAGGGTAGGTTCTCCAGATTCTATTCCTACCACATAAGACTCCTCATGCATTTCACCAAAACCAACTTGCTACACTTGCCCTACTACCTTTGTAAAAGTATTGAGAAAATGTCTTCCATCATGCAAAAGAGGCCTCCATCCCAACAAATGTCAAGCCTTTTTCATCATTCCCTCATCAAGTGATTGTCTCACACCAACTAGAACAACAAGGCATCCCATGGGAGGTTTTCATCATCTAAAATTCCTCCTCACACGCCTCCATCACCCTCCACTAACCTTGTTTCATCCTCTTCACATGAATAATTTCCTCAAATAGACCTTCCTCATTCACCTTCCCCTAATAAATCAGAACATGAAGAAATCAGTGAAGGAGAGGAATATGACCAAGAAGAAAGTAGTGATGAAAAAGAAGAAAGAAGTGATGAAAATGAAGAAATCAGTGAAGGAGAGGAAGATGAAAATGAAGAAAGCAGTGAAGGAGAGGAAGATGAAAATGAAGAAAGAAGTGAAGGAGAGGAAGATGAAAATGAATAAAGCAGTGAAGGAGAGGAAGATGAAAATGAAGAAAGCAGTGAAGGAGAGGAAAAAGAAAGTGATAAAGGTAGTGACAAAGAAGAAAGTGTTGTTGAAGAAGAAAAAAGAGATGAAAGTAGTTAGCCCAATGATGAGAAAAAAGACCAAAACAGTGGGTCAAATGATGAAGAAGATGACTCCAAGGATACAGGGACAGAGGCAGCTGATCAAGAGGAAAACAATGAGCCTAATTATAGTAAAAAAACAAATGACAGCCAAGGAGAAGAAGTAAACAATGAAGAAGATGACACTAAAAATACAAAGGATAGTGGAGAGGAGGCATATGAAAGCAGTGAAGAAAACAAAGAAAATAGTGACCAAGATGGCAAGAGAAACCAAGAAACAGAGTTTGAAAGTGATTTCAGTAGGCAAAACAATAAATATCATGAGCCAAATAATGAGGGCAATGAACTAAACAGTGAAGAAGAAGTCAGCCAAGAGGACAATATACATGATGGTGAAGGGACAAATTCTGAATACAAGGAAAGTGAGCATAGCAAAAATGAAAATGATACAAGTTATGAAACATAGGTTGAGATTGAAGGTGAAGACCATAGGCAAGACAAAGAATATAGTGGGCAGAGAAGTGAGGAAAAATCACCTAGTGAGGAAGAAAGTGACCATAAAAGTACAAGGGGGACTAATGAGATTTCCTACGACAGTGACCCCACAGAGAGTGAAAAAAGTGATACAAAGGATAAGTTTGACAGTGAAAATAGTGGGTCAAATAATGAAGAAGAGGACAATCATGAATATGAAGATATACCAAGAAGTGATAAAGACACTTCTAGCATTGCAAAAATAGAGGATGACAGTCGTAAGGGTCTTGACAGTGGTGATGGCATAAGAGATAGTGAGAATGCTTATCAAAAGGGTAGTCAAGAGCAAGGTGAAAAATATGCACACACAGAGATCATCCATGAGGAGAAAAAACAGTCCTAAGGCCACCAATGATCAAGGTTTCCAAATGAAACTTGTTGTACCTTTCCCCATTACCTATCAAAGAGGAGAGAGGCATGTGTTTTCTACCTCCAAAGGGAAAGGGGCCATGCCATCCTCATCAACTCAAATGATTGACAAAGGTAAAAAAAAAAATGCAGGAGGAAGTAGACAATCATGAGAAGGAAAGAGAATTTTAACTCATCCACATAGACAGTGATGAGGAAAATGAAACAATAATCACAAACTCCCTTCTACAAGAAAGGAATGCGCAGATCGGGGATTTGGAAGTTGAATTAGAGAGAGCTAAAGATTCCATTTACTTCCATCAGATGCAAAGAAAACAGATGAGTGGCCAACAGGCGATATATGAAGCAAGAGAACTCAAGTACCGAAAAGAGGCTCAAAGGTCACAAGTAAATTTAGAGGATTTCATGGGAGCCTATGAAGAAAGTAGTGATGAAGAGGGTCAAACTAGAAGGAGACCTAGGACCATGGGTCTTAGGAAAGCCTTGGACAAGAAGAAAGAAGACGAATCAGCCCAAGCACAAAAATTTCCCCTCACTGAACTCCTTGCCATGGAAATCGAGAATGATAGGGAATCATGGCTTGAAAGGGCTAACATACACCTTGAAGCCAAGCTATATAAGGCCAAAAAAAGCTTAGACTTGTAGAGGAGAATGGCTAAGCACTATGCACGAAGAAACCAAGTTGCAAGGATAAAACTCAAAATTTCCCAAAATGAGGTCCAAGTGCTAAAAAAGGAAAAATACCAAGCTATAGTTGATATTTTGGCCCAATCTTCTCTACAGGTCTCCCAAGACCCATGAGGCACCTACCTACCAATTTTGGGAAGAATTGAACAACTTTTTCTTTTTTGCAAATTTTGAGGCTAGGAGCGTAGCACACCTTGTGCTGCGCTTTTTCCCAGGGCATCTTCAGGAGGAGAGGCTTAAATTTTTGGATTCCACATCATTAGAGTAGTATGCTCAACAATTTTCAGCTCAATTGGAGTTGTTTTTGTTCCCCAAAAGGGTCAAAAACACTCATTTTTTCACCATTCTGCCCACTTTTCAGAGCATGTGTTGCGCTCCTGTCAGTCTTGGAATTTTCAATTTTTGGATAGGTTGTAGAGGCCAGACTAAAGAAGTGAAGGTCGATCTAGAAATTATACTTCAAGGTATTTCCAATGAGCCTACACGAAGTCTTTTCTGACATCGGGAAGGCCTCCAAAACACTACTGCAAAAGACCTATTTTTCCTGTCTCTGTGCTGTGCTCTTGGCCTAATTTCCAATTTTGACACAGTGTGTTGTGCTCCTATGGGTGACTGGGCAGAATGTGCATTTTGCAAGTTTTCATATGTTTTTAAGGGCCTAAAATTCAATTTAATTTCTATATATGGCCGGAAAAGATATTTGTTAGATATTTTTGTGGCTTGGGCCTTGCAAGGCCTCAAGGACAAGTTAGGATATTTCTTGTTGGCCAAAGGGCTTCTAGATGCTCTAGTAGGATTTCCTTTTCCTTTATTTTTATATAAGGCATTAGGATTCATTGTAAACAGTTTGTACTTGATGTGTTTAAGAGAAATACATGGTTTTTGGAAGTTGAAGAAAAATTTAGTGTTGTGGAGCTTGTGGATGATTGGCCTTGATTGATGGTGATGAAGGCTTGCTTGTAGGATCCCTGAGTTTAGTTAATGGTGATGTATCTCTCATATGTTCATGTTTTTCTTGTTTTCCATATTTCCATATTTCTATATTGCAATAGCTCAGAAGAGTATAGGATGAGAAATGTTGTTTGAGGCACCTCAGTCCTCCTGTTAGCTATTGTTTTCATGTTTTCTTCTGCTGGGTTAGCTTAAAGAATTCTTCATTGCTCCTTACGCCCACCTAAGCTTGTCTATTTCATTTTTGGATTAATATTCTAGTTTATAAACATGATTCATGGCAAGCCCTTCTTGTTTAATGCTATCTAAGCTTTGTCTTGAAATCTCTCTTTGATGTATTGATTGATTAGGTTAAGCCAAAGAGGTCTTGTATCGATCTTGCCCTTTGTATATGCTTATCAGTTTGCCTCAAATTTCTTTGTAGTTTAATGAATGATGTTTAGGCGTTCCCTCTTCATTTGTTAATGTTATTTGTCTCTTATATGTTTTCAAATCTCGAAAGTAGAATCATTGAAATTGGATAAGTTGTCTTACTTCATTTGCTCCACTGGATTGTATATCTTGAATGTGTATTTGTTTAAAAGTATTGTTATTGAGTAAATGGTGTGCCCTATCGGATAACTAGATTTTTTTTTATCAGTATTCAAGATCTCTTTGTTCATAGGTATTTGACAAAGGATTCTTAACTTCCCTTTGCCCTACCTTGGTTCCCAAACTTAATGTCCATTTCACCTCATACATAAACTTTGAAGATCAATTAACTACACTAGATTTGCCGTGTGATGTACCCCGATTTGTTATCGAGATATCAATGAATTCATAGAATCCATAGCCCAATTTATTTTATAACCTCTCACTCCACCTATCCTACTTGATCATCTTACCCCAACCAAAACAAACAACAAACCTACACTTAACAACTAGCTTAAAATCAAACATCCAAAGCGAACAAGTTCACATCCTTCACATAATAGAGAGAGCCCTCTCTGAGTCCAAGAAGGCTAGGTCCTAGGACTCCAAAGATTGGTCTGATGTTACCCTATCATTTTGTTTACCAATCTACCAAATCACGGGACACTAACATAATGGCGATCACGGTGGGACCTTCTGAGTAAGTCACAAGCTGAACATTTTGCATCCATTGATTCAATGCCACCTCATCACCGTCACTAACATAATGGTGATCACGGTGGGACCTTCTGATTTAGTGATAGTAATAAGTATAAGTATTCATTAGGACTTCAAAATCCCTTGATTAAAGAGTATCTATTGATTTATCGCCACCTCATTGCCACACTAACATAATGGCAATCACGGTGGGACTGAATACATAGTAGCCTAAGAAACTCTTATAGACTCATATAACCCTCAGTTAAACTTTGAAATCCTATGATTTGTAGCTATCGAATCACTATCATTAACAGAATGGTGATCATGATGCAACCTCTAATGTTAGTGACAAGGTTAAGAATCCCTTAGGACTTCAGAAACCTTCGTCAAATCATAGAGAACTCAATTGATAGTTAGAGATTAGAATCTAGCTTTTTCACCATCCTAGCAAAATGATGACTCAATTATAGGACATTATCACAAACCTCAGAGCTACACCAAAGAACTCAGAAAACCCAAAAACATTTCTAGATTGGATTTTTGTCAGTATTGGTGGTGGACTATAGACACATATCTTCAAAACAACTAAAAATATCCACCTAGAGACTCCACTAGCCTCCAGTAAGCATTAAAACTTTACTAGGATCCCTATTATCCTATAGGATTGTGCCGAATCAACCCTGAGAAGTCTTGAATCCTAGTCACACATTGTGTGAGTTTAGCACAAAAAGAGGTAAACTTTTCAAAAATTTCAAAAACTTTCAACCTCTCTAAATTTTGAGTTTGAAATTTGGCTTCGTGAAGAATCAATACCAGATCTCATCTGGACCCAAACCCTCCTACTATAGTTGATGACCCAGAAAATATTTTGTGGCAAACATCTGAAACTGGAAACTTAACTACTAATAGGCCCATTCATAAAGCAAGCTTTGTACCTAAACATCTTACAACCTTGCAAGATCCCCAGTTTGACTTGCGCCATACAAGAAACCTTTTCAGAACCAAGTCACAGAGTAGAATTGACCAAACCGATCTTGAGTGCATAAACTTGCAGCAGTGTCCTAGCGGAGAAGCTTCTCCTTCCACACCATCTGATTTCCAACTTCTCCACCACTTTAGCTCTTTTCACCCTAAGTCTGCTCAGGATCAGTTTTCTTGTTCAAGTACTTCTGCCACACCTATTCGCACCTCCACTGTGCAAACCAATCCATATCATATCACAAATCCTCCACTTGTAAATCCACCATTAGCTCCCATCATGGCAGCTTGGTATGCACCCCTTGTGTTACCACATCCATTGGTACCTTTGCCAAATGATTACCAATCCAAAATCCCACACTTCACCGGGGCAGAATCTACAACTTCCCAACAACATGTAGATATAATGAATGATGCTTTTGACTACATGGAATTAGAAGAGGAAACCATGAAGATGAGGATGTTTTCCCACATACTAGGAGGAGAAGCTAAGAAATAACTAAAAATCCTAACTCCCAACAGCATACACGATCTCCATTCCCTTTATCAATCTTTCATAAACAAATAGGAGATTAAGAAAAACCCTCTACAGATCCTCTCAGAATACAACAATCTTAAAAGAAACACAAGGGAAAGTGTCCAAGACTATTGGACCAAGTTCAATAGTGTTTATAATGCACTACCACCAAACATGAAACCTCCACTAGGCCTAGCCTTAGCTAAATTCCCGGAAGGTTTTGACCCCAACATGGCCTATCAGCTAAGAGAAACAGAGCCCCTAACCTTAGAATACATGCAAAAGGGAGCTATAAGTGTAGAGGCCAACTTAATTGAAAAGAGAGATAGGCTTCGATCAGAAAAGAGGGTAACATACAAAGATGAAACCATGCCCTCAACCTCTTCATCTGATTCCAAGATTGACAACCTACTTAGAACCATGGAAAGAATGATGGAGAGAATAAGCATAAATGAGAGAACACCCCCTAGGGACAACCAACCAAATCCCCAAAATAGAAACCAGAATCAGAACTTTAAAAGAGACCCACCCCAAATCAAACAAAGGGAAAATGATCAAAAAATTAGGCCACCCTTCCAACATAACTATGTTGATGAAAGGGAAAGAGATATTGAACAACCAGAGGAAAATCATCTAAACTCAATAGGCTCTGATAGCGAGGGTGATGTTTTTCTCACAGAAGAATAACAATTTTTTTTCTCCTCCAACCAAGATGAAACAAGATATGAAGATTCTGAAGACCACGAATTGGGATTAGAAAAATGCCATAATGGAAGTCCATAGGCAATATGATCTAAGGAGTAAGAAAAACCAAGATAAATCTAGGAAAATCAACTTAGACATTGTTGTTAAGAAAACTCCTGAAAACATTCTTAAAAGAACAACAGACAATAACAACACGATGGCTAAAAAAACTGATCCTATCAAAGAAAAAAATTTACAACCAAGTGGTAACACAAACTGTCCTAGTACCTCTGCTAGTGGCCCTGAGAAAACTCTGTTGACCAAAGCTTCGAATCAAAATCAACAAATTAAAAATGTGGAAAAATTTAAGGCTAATAAAACTAATTTAAATATGTCCAAAACTCAAGTACCTTTCAGTTTTGAAGGAGATATCGCTAAAATGAAAGTAACCATACCTCTCACTGAACTGGTAACTCTGGATATGTACCGCTCTCAAGTTTTGAAAGTTTTGAACATAGGGAATGATAAAAATATGCTAAATATGACATATGACAAACCATAACCGTTGTTTGGTCCCGAGGTTGAGGGATAAATCCAAGAAGGAGTTGTCCCTCCTTTCTATGTTAGCCTAAACATACACGACAAAATATTACACAATGCCATGCTATATTTCGGTGCCTCGCACAAATTCATGCCTAAGGTGGTCATGGAGAGATTAGGCCTAGAAATAACCAAACCATACAAAGGCTTATACTCTTTTGATTCGAGTAGAGTAAAGTGTTTGGGTCTAATCAAGGATCTATGTATCACTTTGGCACAAATACCCGCAAAACTTCTACTCATGGATATAGTGGTCGTTGACATACCCCCAAAGTATGGCATGCTTTTTTCCAGATCATGGGGAGGCAAGCTTCTGGTGAACCTGCAACTTGACATGTCTTATGCTACCATTCCAATTTTTAACCAAACAAGGAGACTCTATCGGGATTCTCACATGAAGTATATGGTAAGTAGCCTAGATAGACCCAACAACACCCCTATCTATTCCATTCATTCAGACTTGGACTCATTCATATTGTATAATGAAAATGACCTTGATGAACAAGTGAATGAAGATCGTGAAGATCTAGGCACACTACAATGATCAGATCAGTCCCTCTATGATGAGTTCGATAGTCAAAACTATCATGACTCTGAAACACCACACGATAATAAAACTCAACTTGATTTTCTGCAAATTGAAAATGAAATGTCAGAAACGAAAATCAGTTTAGAACATGAATCAGATTGCTCGAAGGAAGGACAAACCACAAAAACAAAACGTCCTCCTTTTTCTAATCTATAAGAAATGAAATACCCTCACAAAATACAAATCTTTGGGAATCTGGAGCAAGATAGTCTTATGTTTTTTCCTTACCTAGATACTTCATCATCCAAGAATTTTTCCCTTCTAGAAAAATTGTTAATTCCCACAAATATTGCTATAGATCCCAAAGAAATCTTTGCTAAATATGATATAGAGGAAGACAGCATGGGTAAACTTAAGAAGCCTGAAATGATTAAGTTGTCTAAAATTTTATCACTACACACAAAACAAAGAAATACAAGGTTGTGCAAAAAAATTCAGAATGATTATGTGTGTAGGCAGGCTAGTCTAAAACCTTGTAACACAGAAATTGTTCTAAAAAGCCCTCCTTTCAAAAAGAATCATGAAAACCTGGAGCAGTTGAGTTCATTTAGAAAGAAGGAAAAAGGGTATGGATTTGTATAGACTTTAGGTACCAGGATCAACCCTTCCAAAAGAACAAATACCTTTTTACCAAAAAATATCATACTTTACAAAGGGTAGGGGTTTCTAACCAAATCTCATTGCATGGTAGTTTTTCAGGTTACCATCAGATGATACCACTTCAGATCAATTATCTCAAATATTTTTTCAAGTTTCCTTGGGACAATTGCATGTTTAAACAAATACTTCCTAGGCTAGAGAGTGCTGGAGACACCTTCTGAAAAACTATGCCTTCAGTTTTCAATTTCTTCACTATGGTATACATGGATGACTTCATCATTTGTTTTAAAGATGATAAAGAATACCTTGCCTACTTAAGGAAGATCTTTGACACAAACATATTTGAGAAGCAAGGGTCAAAGAAGAAGCACCAAGGAGATCATGGGTTTTCTGAAGACTCTTGGAATAATCCTTATACCATGTTTTCAAATGGAGGTAACTATGTTTTCTATTTACGAGAGTTAAATGGACAAAAAAATTTAGGAGATCCTTTTGAAGACAGGATGCTCAAACACCATTGCTGTAAAAATCCTTAGCTATAGTTTTCACTCATTGTACATACCATTGTTTGAAGAAAAATACACAAAGAGAAAAATACAAAAAATATAGAAAATAATAGAAAAGAGGGTAGATGCAAAACAAGGTACAATCCCATACCCAAAAAATAGTAGTTCTGAAAGTGTGCAAGCCTAAATGCCACTATTGGTGCAAAAGAATGTCTTCTTCAATCATCTAGCCTAACATGGCTGAACATGTTTTAAATTTATTCTTGATAAGTTAGTGAAAGAATGTTGGTCGAATCATTGAAGCTTGACTTGTCAAAGAAAATAGATTAGGAATGAAAGATACTGGTTCCACATGCTTAAAACTGAACCAAAGAGAAGGATAGGGATGCTTAGCAAATGATGAAACTTAGCCCTCACATCTTATAGTTTTGTTTTCTTTTGAAAATAATGTTGTGTGTAGTTTGTCTTAATGCCACGACTCATGATGGATCAGATTGTCTAAACCTGGTTCAATTCATGCTTTATATTTCTTGTCAAATAGCTTAGAAAATGAAGTCTGTCATACTGCTTAATCTTGACAATCAAATAGCCTAGGTAGAGAATAAGAAGAGCTCACTAGCATAATTTGAACTCTTGGAAGAAATAAGTGTAGAAGTAGATAGTTTATTTCCTTGATTTTGAAAGAAAGGATGTCAATGGGTTTTCCAGTTCAAGTGCACCTAAGGAAGAGAAAATGTTAGGAAAGTAGGTTGGGTAGGTAGAAGTGAAGTTGAGCTAATCATGCTTTCAGATTATCAAAATCACTACTTTAGGGAAAGCAGCAACAAAAGAAAAGAAGAAAATCCACCCAATGGATGAGACACTGGTCCTCATAAACTAAGAGATATGAAGTTCTGGACACCTCCTGAAAAGGAGCTGTCCTCCCCAAGTGGAGCCACTGTTAGTCATCAGTAATTTTTACCTGTTTAGATGACTAAATTCTTGTCCAATATTTTTAGAAACAAAACTCATAGAAGTCTTGTGAGTTCTAGAAATCTCACTGCCTTCATTATCCTTACAATAAATTTTTCACTATCTTGCTACTCTGTCAAGGCATGGCCATTCTATCACTCCGATAAGACCAAATCAGAGACTGATGTCCCTCACTCTCACCATGCTTTCCACCTCTACCTATAACACTCTGTCTCTATTTTCCTAAGCCCTCTATTTTCACACTTTGGTTCGCCAAGTAACCCAAATTTTTTCCTCCACTCACCAAGTGCCTCAAGCAAAGGTGATTATAAAATCCCTTTCTAGGATCTTTAGATAAATCAAATTTTTTGAGTTGTCTATGATGGCAGTGCATAAAGTGTGTCAAAACCCTGTCTTCACCTCCAAACCCCGATTCAAACTTTTCAGTCAAAGACCTATTCCAAAGTACATCCCAATAAGTCATATAGGGTCTCCTAGGTTATGCATTGTCATGGTTCTAAATTTACTATTTCTACAGGTATTCAAAGGTGAAGTCAAGCAAAAATAAGGGTGAAACTTATCATTGTCCAAAAACATCAAGGACCTCCAAAGGTAGCTCCTTGATCAAGCATTAAGTCTGCATAAAGACACTTTGCCCATGTTCAAGCATTTCTGCAGGAATGCTTTATAATGGTTAATAGCAGAACATATGCAAAGTAAGAGGCCTAAACTCACAAATGGCATTACATAGCAAAAGAGATAAAACAGGCCTAAATTTAACAAAGAGGATCATGGTCTCATGAAAAATTGTTTTTAAAGGTGCTGCCCATCAAAGAGCCCATGCATAAGGTCTTGAAGACAGTGACACATGAGCACAATTGTGCACCAACCAAAGATTCAATAAACAAGAAGTCAGAATGAAAAGCCTCCTTCGGTGACTGCAGACAGAGGTTAGAAGATGATGTTAGGAAATAATCTCTAAGGTTTGTTAAGACAACATCATTTTACTACAGAAAAATCCAAAATAAGAAAGAGTATCAGTGGAGTTGCAGCTATTTAGCACAACAGGTGATTGCCCAGTGAGATATCTACGCAAAAAATAACAAGTAAAGGGATGTATCAACACCATGAAGTAAAAACACAACATTCTTTCACTGCAACAAAGGGTCATACAACTCCATCAAAGAGACAAAGGGTTTTCATAGGACATTTGAAAACAACCCTCTAAAGTTGAAAAAGATGAAAAGGGTATCAGTATGAAGGACATAGAACTCTTGAATAAAGTCAATATCCATCAAGTTTCCAAAAGAGATATGCATAGGTTCAACATGTAAAAATGGAAAAAACTAAGAAAAATCACTAGTTTTCCAAGGGTTTTGAAAAAGTGCCAACCCCAAAAGAAATGAGAAGACCAAAAATGTTGTCTCTATGACACCACCTGCAAAAGGAAAAAGAGAATAGTAGCAAAAAGGGAAAAAAAAAATAAACCTTAGTGAAGTGGGTTTCATCTTTAATTTTTTCAATAGTGATAAAAACAACTCAAGCGAGCATCTCCCATTTACCGTTTGGTTATTTGCAAAAGAGTAATTTTAAGTTTATCAAAAATCCTGGCAGAGTCTGTGGGAAATTTTTTCGGGTGCTCCGCTCCTGTGCAAGACTACCCATACAAATCCCCGAAGGGCGCTGCGTTCCTGTGCAAAGGCGTTGTACGCCTGTAGAAGACTTCATGTGCAGACTTTGCCCAGCAGTAACGTGCAGCCTCCGCCCGACTAATAACGTGCATAATCCACCCATGCTGTGCTCTTGTCCATTTAGGAGTTGCACGACAACACGTTCAGGGCCGCCCAAGGGTACATGATAGCTCATTCAAGACCACCCAGGGGCACACGACCACTATTCAGGGGTGACCCAAACACATTTAGGGCTACCCAGGAGGCACATGACCAGCATTCAGGGGTGACCCAAACACGTTCAGGGCCGCCCAGGAGGCACACGACCAATGTTCAGGAGCTTCACGACACTCCATTCAAGAGTTGCACGATATCCCGTTCAGGAGCTACCTGTGCTGCGCTCCTGTCCGTTTAGGAGCTGCACAACAGCACATTCAGGAGGCGTCCATTCTACCCACTATGTGTTTTAAGCCAATTTTTCAGCTGTGGAGATATTTTGAGAGGTATTTGAGCTTTTCCCACATGTTCCTATTTTTCTAAAGATAGGATTACAAAGAAAATTGAAAGTTGATTTTAGAGAAGAAAGTGAAATCCTAAAGAAAACACTTGGCCTATACACTGCTAAGCCTTGACCTAATTAGAACCTCACCATATCATTCACCATTTTCACATCCTTCCACAAGCAGTGTCAATTCTTTTTAAAGATCTTGAGACAGTGGTAAAAAAAAAATGTCTGAAGAAGAGAATGTTGACATTAGTGAGACACACCGAAGGCCTAAAGGGTAGTAGAGGAAGGGTGGGAAACCAAATAGGTTTGAACCTATAAGCACTGAAGAAATAATGACCTCTCCTACCATAGTTTCCTCTTTTCAAGAATTAAGATGTTATGAGTTCTGTGAAAAAGTACAAAAGATCTAGAGTCACCCTCAATTGACCAATCTCTTTGCCCTAAAACGTCATAACCACCAAGTACACCAAGCTGGGATGAAGTTTGAGCTGACCACCAATGCCATCTATATGGCCACTAGAATACCTTGCATAGGAGAAAGGTGGTTCAAACAAATGCATCTGGACACCTAAGCCACTATCACCCATTCTTGAAACCAAGTTGTCAAGCTAGTTGCAAAACCATGTTCCCCTTCTCTCATCTTTTGGACATATATGCTCTCCTAATGAAGATCATTATGAAATAATTCACCTGTGAGGTTAGGTTCTCCAGAGTCTGTTTCTACCACATAAGACTCCTCATTCATTTCAACAAAACCAAGTTGCTACATTTACCCTACTACCTTTGTAAAAGTATTGAGAAAATGTCTTCCATCATGCAAAAGAGGCCTCCCTCCCAACAAATTTCAAGCCTTTTTCATCATTCCCTCATCAAAGTGATTGCCTCACACCAACTAGAACAACAAGGAATCCCATGGGAGGTTTTCATCACCCATGATGATTTCACAACTCCACAACATATCCCTCTGCAAAGTCTGCCATCATCATCTCAAATTCCTCCTCACACACCTCCATCACCCTCCACTAACCTTGGTTCATCCTCTTCACATGAATCATTTCCTCAAATAGAACTTCCTCATTCACCTTCCCCTAAGAAATCAGAACATGAAGAAAGTAGTGAAGGAGAGGAAGATGACCAAGAAGAAAGCAATGATGAAAAATAAGAAAACAACGATGAAAATGAAGAAAGAAGTGAAGGAGAGGAAGATGAAAATGAAGAAAGAAATGAAGGATAGAAAGATAAAAATGAAGAAATAAGTTAATGAGAGGAAGATGAAAATGAATAAAGCAGTGAAGGAGAGGAAGATGAAAATGAAGAAAGCAATGAAGGAGAGGAAAAAGAAAGTGATAAAGGTAGTGTCAAATTAGAAAGTGTGATGAAGAAGAAAACAGAGATGAAAGAAGTTAGCCCAATTATGAGAAAAAAGACCAAAACAGTGGGTCAAATGATGAAGAAGATGACTCCAAGGATACATGGACAAAGGCAGCTTATCAAGAGGAAAACAGTGACCTAGAAAAAGAGGAAAACAGTGAGCCTAATGACAGTAAAAAAACAAATGACAGTCAAGGAGAAGAAGTAAACAATGAAGAAGATGACACTAAAAATACAAAGGACAATGGAGAGGAAGCATATGAAATCAATGAAGAAAAAAAAGAAAACAATGACCAAGATGGTAAGAGCAGCCAAGAAACAGAGTTTAAAAGTGATTTTAGTAGGAAAAACAATGAAGATCATGAGCCAAATAATGAGGGTAATGAACTAAACAGTGAAGAAGAAGTCAACAAAGAAGACAATATACATGATGGTGAAGGTACAAATTCTGAATACAAGGACAGTGAGCATAGCAAAAATGAAAATGATACAATTTATGAGACATAGGTTGAGATTGAAGGTGAAGACCATAGGCAAGGCAGAGAAGACAGTGGGCAGAGAAGTGAGGAAAACTCACATAGTGAGGAAGAAAGTGACCAACAAAGTACAAGAGGGACTAATGAGATTTCCTATGACAGTGACCCCACAGAGAGTGCAAACAATGATACAAAGGCTAAGTTTGACAGTGAAAACAATGGGTCAAAGGATGAAGAAGAGGACATTCATGAAGATGCAGATGTACCAAGCAGTGATAAAGACACTTATAACATTGCAAAAATAGAGGATGAAAGTCCTAAGAGTCTTGACAGTGATGATGGCATAAGAGATAGTGATAATGCTTATGTAAAGGGAAGTCAAGAGCAAGGTGAAAAAATTGCACACACAAAGATCATCCATGAGGAGAAAAGTAGTGCTAAGGCCACTAATGATCAAGGTTTCCAAATGAAACATGTTGTACCTTTCCCCATTACCTATCAAAGAGGAGAGAGGCATGTGTTTGCTACCTCCAAAGGGCAAGGGGCCATGCCATCCTCCTCAACTCAAATGATTGACAAAGGTAAACAACAAATGAAGGAGGAACTAGACAATCATGAGTAGGAAAGAGAATTTGAACTCATCCACATAGACAGTGATGAGGAAAATGAAACAAGAATTGCAAACTTCCTTCTACAAGACAAGAATGCACAGATCAGGGATTTGGAAGCTGAATTATAGAGAGCTAAAGATGCCATTTAGTTCCATCAGATGCAAAGAAAACAGATGAGTGGCCAACAGGCCATCTATGAAGCAAGAGCACTCAAGTGCCGAAAAGAGGCTCAAAGGTCCCAAGTAAAGTTAGAGGATTTCATCGGCACCTATGAAAAAAGTATTGATGAAGAGGGTCAAACTAGAAGGATACCTAGGACCATGGGTCTTAGGAAAGCCTTGGCAAAGCAGAAAGAAGAATAATTAGCCCAAGCACAACAATTTCCCCTCACTGAACTCCTTTCCATGGAAATTGAGCATGATATGGAATCATGGCTTGAAAGGGCTAACATACACCTTCAAGCCAAGCTAGAGAAGGCCAACAGAAGCTTAGAATTACAGAGGAGAATGGCTAAGCACTATGCACGAAGAAATCAAGTTGCAAGGAAAAAACTCAAAATTTCCCAAAATGAGGTCTTAGCGCTAAAAAAGGAAAAACTCCAAGCTAGCCTTTATATTTTTTCCCAAGCTTCTCTAGAGGTCTCCCAAGACCCATGAGGCACCTACCTACCAATTTTGGGAAGAATTGAACAGCTTTTTGTTTTTTGCAAATTTTGAGGCTAGGAGTGCAGCACATCCTGTGCTGCGCTTTTTCCTAAGGCATGTTCAGGAGATGAGGCTTACATTTTTTGATTCCCCATCATTAGGGTAGTATGCTCACAAATTTTCAGCTCAATTGGAGTTGTTTTGGTCCCCCAAAAGGGTAAAAAACACTCATTTGTTCACCATTCTGCCCACTTTTCAGAGCATGTGCTGTGCTCCTGGAAGTCTTGGGATTTTTACTTTTTGGAAAGGTTTTAGAGGTCATACTGAAGAGATGTAGGTAGATCTGGAAAGTAGACTTCGGGGGATTTCCAATGAGCCATCACGAAGCCTTTTATGACATCGGGAAGGCCTCCAAAACACTACTGCAAAAAGACTTATATTTCCTATCTCTGTGTTGTGCTCCTGGCCAAATTTCCAATTTTGACACAGTGTGCTGCGCTCCTATGGGTGATTGGGCAGAATGTGCATTTAGAAAGTTTTCATATGTTTTTCAGGGCCTAAAAGTCAATTTAATTACTATATATGGCCAAAAAATATATTTGTTAGATAATTTTGTGCCTTGGGCCTTGCAAGGCCTCAAGGACAAGTTAGGATATTTCTTGTTGGCCAATGGGCTTCTAGGTGCTCTAGTAGGCTTTAATCTTCCTTTCTTGTTATATAAGGCATGAGGATTCATTGTAAACATTTGGGACTTGATGTGTTTAAGAGCAATACATGGTTTTTGGAAGTTGAAGAAGAATTAGTGTTGTGGAGCTTGTGGATGATTTGCCTTGATTGATGGTGATGAAGTCTTGCTTGCAGGATCTCATATATTCATGTTTTTATTTTTTTCCATATGTCCATCTTTCTATATTGCAATAGCTCAGAAGAGTATAGGATGAGAAATGTTGTTTGAGGCACCTCAGTCCTCCCGTTAGCTATTGTTTTCATGTTTTCTTCTGATGGGCTAGCTTAAAGAATTCTTCATTGCTCCTTAGGCCCACTTAAGCTTGTCTATTTCATTGTTGGATTAATATGCTAGTTTATAAACATGATTCATGGTAAGCCTTGCTTGTTTAATGCTATCTAAACTCTGTCTTCAAATCTCTCTTTGATGTATTGATTGATTAGGTTAAGCCAAAGAGGTCTTGTTTCGATCTTTCCCTTTGTATATGCTTATCAATTTGCCTCAAATTTCTTTGTAGTTTAATGAATGATGTTTAGGCGTTCACTCTTCATTTTTTAATGTTATTTTTCTCTTATATGTTTTCAAATCTCAAAAGTAGAATCATTGAAGTTAGATAAGTTGTCTTACTTCATTTGCTCTACTGGATTGTATATCTTAAATGTGTATTTATTTAAAAGTATTGTTATTGAGTAAATGGTGTGCCCTATCTCATAACTATTTTCTTTTTCTTATTAGTATTTAAGATCTCTCTGTTCATAGGTATTTTACAGAGGATTCTTAACTTCCCTTTTCCCTACCTTGGTTCCCAAACTTAATGTCCATTTCACCTCATACATAAAATTTAAAGATCCATTAACTACACTAGATTTGCCCTGTGATGTACCCTGATTTGTTATCAAGATATCAATGAATTCATAGACTCCATAGCCCAATTGATTTAATAACCTCTCACTCCACCTATCCTACTTGATCATCTTACCCCAATCAAAACAAACAACAAACCTACACTTAACAACTAGCCTAAAATCAACCATCCAAAGCGAACAAGTTCACATCCTTCGCATAATAGAGAGAGCCCTCTTTGAGTCCAGGAAGGCTAGGTCCTAGGACTCCAAAGACTGGTCTGATGTTACCATGTCATTTGGTTTACCAATCTTCCAAATCATGGGACACTAGAAATATCCACAATAATCCACCTTGGGTTCACTTGCATAATCATTAAATCAGAAAAATGACCACCTGTATATTTTTACAAAATTTTGCAGCAAATATAACTATAAAGGTGAAAATGATGCTTTTTGAGGAGGATAAGAGGCATTTTAAACCAAGTTTGCTTTATCATCCTTCATTATATCAATTTTCAGACCTACTCATGAAATTTTTAAGAAAAAGGAGAATTTTGATTTTTTACACTTTAGGTGTTTCTGCAGCGTGTCCCAGGCTTGAAGCCCAGTTTTCACTGCGGAATTTATGAAGATGAATTTTTGAAAAAAAATGGGTGATTAAACTTGGAATTAAATCTTGGGAAAAATTTTAATTAGCTCTTTAAACCTGTTGTTAATCCTAGAGATAGCCTTGAGTTGTGAAAGACCAGTGCCTAGGACATCTTATACAGCAAGGAACGTAAAGTATAATTCAAGACTTTTAACACAATGAGGCTCTTTACTACTTCAACTTTTACAAGGGGATGTAATATAAATGGAACCAAAATATTCTCAGATTCAGAAAAATAACTAGATGCTACAGAGGCAAGGAGCGAGTCCTTAATATAGATGCATCAGACAACTCAAAGACAGCTTTCTTTAAGGAGGGTTGGGTTCTAAAATGCTTTACAGAAATTTAAAAAATCGGATGAAGTTTGCTGAGTAGAAGTACAAAAAGGATATTAACTATTAATGAGATGGAATTCCATAAACATATCTAAACATGAGATGGGCTTAAAATGATAAGAATCCATACATGTCAATAGCTTTGAAAGAATAACATCTCACAGTATTTAATATAAAGGAATAATGAGTGAAGTGGAAATTGAAACAGCATACCATGCCTGAGCCATTTTTAAAGTGCTTGGCAAGCTTAGTATAAGTATCAGTGGTGATAAATTTATACTAAAACTAGCGAGCCACTCGCATTCCAGAACATGATATAAAAGAAGTGGAAACAATTAAATGAACTGCGAAACAATATCACATAAGGCAGAGTTACACACTATAAAACATTAAGACCAAAATCCTCACTTAAAGTAAAAATCCTTCTTGCTGAGACCCAACGGGCTCTTCGCATTTCTATTAATATTTCAACAACAAGCATATAACAATTTTTTCACAGCAAAATTCTTGTGAAAATCTGGAACCTTTTTTTCTGTTCTGACCTTGCTTATATAGAGGCCTCAGTACATGAGCAAGAAGATATTTTTTGGAAAAATATCTTCCTCGCATGCTAGGAATTTGTTAGAGGTCTTTATCAAAATAGCCAAAAATTATGATGAGGAATAAAGGCCTCTCATCATTTTCAGCTAGGCACTCGGTCGTTTTGAAACAAAATATTTAATAACAGTCTTGTTATAAAGTAAAATTCTGTAGTGGAATATAAATTCCACTCGAAACTTAAAAGTAATTAAATAAAGTAAAAGTAAAAAGGCCACTAGGGCTGAATCATGAATTGATAGTATTTCATTGATGAGAAGGGGTTGAGGCGGTCGCTGACACTGGTGGCGGCACATTTGCTGATGAGCTGACGATCTAGCTAGAAAACTGGGTGCACCTTTGCTGACTGTCCTCTGAAGGTTCAGGCATCGCTACGAGTCCTTCCACCTTGATGTAGGCCTCAGTGAGGTCACCGAAACTTGCCTCGGCGGGGATCTTATGTTTTATCAGATGAAGGAGAGTGAATTCTTGGCGGAGTGATGAAACAATTGTCTCAGCTTTTAACTGAGCAGTTTTGTCTGAGAAAGATATCCGTTCGGTCCCTTTCTTCCTGGAGACGTGCTTCATATTCTGTTAATGGTCGGAGTATGGAAGGAGTGGTATAATCCCAGCATGATGGGAGTCCAGCTGTTGTGATCTCGACCCAAACTGCATCGAACCGATCCATGTTGGCTGCCACCTGTCGTAGGGCCCTCGAAGCTATAACGCTGGCAAACTCCTTATCAATAAACTTCTGACATTCGACGACTTCCTTGAACAAATTCGCTATTCCATGCTGCTTCGCCTCACCAGCTTTCAACCCTTTCAAGAAAGAAACATATCTCCTGGCATGCTGGGCTCTGCTGGACAAGTTGAGATCTCCCTCCTGAAACTTCCTTCTGAGATAGAGTACAGAAGATTTTGTTTCCTCGATGATCTTCAGGAAGTCCCACTGATCTGTCACTACCGAAATGATCTCTGACCAAATTATCCTTCTTCCATCCCTGAGGGTGATATTACCTTTCAGGTGGCTGTTGAGATTAGTGATGGTCTTCTGCTGGTCGGCTTTTACCTTCCTTTCCTGCTCAATCTTTTTTTGCAATATCTCTATTTTTCTGGTATTCTCAGCCAAGGAGGTTTCCAACTCGGTGATTCTCAGCCTCGTGGTGGAAGTATGATTTTCTAGTACATCATTTTCCACCTTCGCTATGGTCAGCTGCTTGGACAACGAACTAGTCTCTGGTAGGGTTGTAGTTGGCACACAGCTGTGCGTATCCCAGGTAGTCTGTAGCTCCGTCAGCCTGCTCTGAAGAGTGGCCATTGTTTCTGCCATTTTTTCTTTTTCCTCTTTCTCCTTCGCCAGTGAGTCAGCCAGGTCCACTTTTTCTCTCTCTGCCTGCGCTAATTCGGCTGTCTGAACATGGTGGGATGCCGATATGCTAACCTTGTGTTTCAGAGCCGTGACCTCTCTCTGTAATTGATCAAGCACATAGTGCTGCAGATTTGAGTCTCCAGTTTCTTTCCCTTTGATTGACTCTAGGAGACCGCATACCTGATTCGAAAGAGCACGGGAATTTTTGTGTTCATTCTTTAGGTTTGCCCTCACCTGTTCATGCTTTTTCTCCAATTTTCTCAGCGCAATGTTGACCCGCATAACCTTCTATTTCAACATATCACCCACCACCTGGAACAGGTTGCATTTGTTGGGTGCTGGTACGTTGGCCATGTCAATTGCATACTCAAGCACCCTGTAACTAGTGGTACCTGCATTAGGATCCAAGATGGCCTTAGCCATTGACAATACTAGGTGTTCTCTGTCCACATTCATGGAAGCTGAAACCCTGGTATGATATTTTTCCATGTAACCTTCCAGCTCGGCCTTGTACTTATCCCTGATCGTTCTATTTTTTAGGCTCCTTTCAATTACAACTGGTGAGGTATAATCTCCAATGGCCTGTGAGACTTCAGAGTAGTCGGAGGAGGTGATACTGTCTCTTAGCAATTTGAGCCCAACTTTGCTCCTGTCAGGTTGGCCATATGGTGTAAACGGCTCAAGCAACTATTCTTCTCCTATGACTTCTACCTCGCTTGAGACTGTTTTCTGCTTTTTGCAAAGGGGGGAACCTGTTCCTGATGGACCCACTTCTTCTTCCTCTTGGCCTCTACTGACTTCTCCTCCTTCCCCTGTGGTAGATGAATCTGTCTCCATTTGCGAAATCAAAGGCCAAGTTTCAAGGTTAGCCCTCCACTCTATAAACGCTCTTGATTCATGTGCATAAGGAGTGGACTTGTTCCTCCTTCTTCTGTTTGAGATAATATCCCCGGGATCATAGGGCCAAGTCTTACCCTGTCTTAGGTCCATGCCTTGCAGCAGCTTCTCAACAATGGGAAGGGTGTGTCTTGAATTCACAATAAACGAGCCAATAGTGATAGGGAGTTTCAGGATGAAACCCTTCTTTGCAGGGACAAAGTGGAGTTGGTCAGACTTGAGAGTTTTCCAAATATACTCCAGAGCATAAAATCGTCGAGCAGGAAACACAGGCAGCTGGTAAGGGCGAACCTCGGCTCCATAGACCCAAATTTCAGTGTAATTGTCAAATAGATACCAATCCCCGGTGCTCTGGGTTTTACTAGCTTGTAGCCAGCTCTTCATTTCAGGAAAAACCCTAGGTGAGGGTGAGTCATGGATGATAGTGTAGGCAATGAACATGAACTCATTTAGAAACCTGGAATAACCCACCCCATTTGGTAATTGGCGTACTACAAAGTTCCAGTCAAAAACTGGTCGGGGTTGAGAATTTACATTGTATACCCTATCTAAACCCAAACCCTTGAACTTATTAGCATGCTAATATAAGAAGAGGTAGAAGACCATCGAACAAAAGCGGAAGTGACTGGTTTTCGAAAGCTCTTGGAACTAGGTCTGAATGTTAGCGGCCAAGAAGCCAGGGATATCCAGAACTACCCTCGTTTGAGAAATTAACCGCAAGAAATAAACACATGCCCTGGAAACTTCCCCCAAACCGCCTACACCTAAAAGACCTGCGATGAGAGCAAGGATGGGTTGCACTTCTTCTTTGAACATAATCAACGGGAAAGGCTCTGCAGAGGGAAGAGACATAGCCTGGTTGCTGGTTATAGAGGAAATGAAGTCTCTTTGATGCTCCCATGGAAATTTAGTGAACTGGGAGGTTAAACTCATTTCACTGATACTGGTATAGCTGGCACTGGTGGGAAAGCGGAGGGCTTGCCTGATGATGTTTGGGGAAAGAGAAAAAATCTTATTCCCTTGAGCAGAGGTAAACGTGCCTCGACACTCATCGTAGGCATCTCTGAACCAGCAAATAAACTCGACCACCGGGTAGAGTGGGGGAGTAATGTGATGATATAAACCTGATAAAACCACCCGATATCGATCCCTATCCTCGACATGTCACCTAAAAAGCTCGAGTTTTATACTGTTGATGAGAAAAGGGTGTTGGGGATCACAGATTTCAGCTTGCAGGTCAATGAAAGGCTCAAACTCAGGAGGGTTTCTGGTTTCACGGACCTGAGGAGTCTTTGGTTTATTTTTCTTGGGTGTGCCCCTTCCCATGACTGACATACAAAAATTTTAAAAATGAAAGGAAAGCAGAGGGAATATGAGGGACAAAGTACCTGTGCAGTAGGGAAATCTGCTCAGGAAAGCAACGCGGGGGGGTGTTGATAGTGACTAGGTAGACTTGGAACTAGCTCCCACTTAGTTTATACCGTAGCTGGAAGACCTGTAAATTTTACTGCAGTAAAATATGGGAGGACCGTTATCTAAGACTGAAAGTTCTAAGGTAAAAGGTGGAGAGGTGAAGTAAGCAAGGTAAGTGTCGTAAGGACACTGATAGTGGAGCACGCAGAGTGTATGTATTGGGTATCAACTGGAAGTAGGTGAACACCCCATGTCGGGTTTAATACTGGTACGGGCCTCGGTACCAGCTCACCTAGAGACTTACCTTACCTTTCTGCCGCATGAACCACACGGTTCTTGAAACATAATCTTCGTAAGACTGGTTAAATACACAGCATACAGGCCTTTAGGGCCTGCGCTTCGCTCTGCCACATCAACCTTCCCTAGGATCTACCTTGTGGCACGTCACCGTAATTCCGCGGGGGTACGGGTCTCTTCCCCCTTCCGCTTCTTGACCCCCTCGGAATTTCCCATATGAAGAGTTCACTCACGTGTATATCATGAAAACGGCAAGCCTTTTAATAATTTCGTTTTGCATCCTTTGCACCATACCTTTTCCTTTTTGCATTACCTTTACCTTTTTGCTTTATATTTGGACCTTTTTCGTACATATGCTTTGGTTTTTAGGCACGTGACTTGTCTTACATCGTTTCTCTTCAACCATCCTTTAAATGTTTCACCATCTGTCATAACATTCGATACATGGCTTCTCAAGGTTTAATTAAAAAATGACTCATGTTAATTAATGATCAACATTGGCTCCACTTGGGGACGACACATTCATTATTGAGTGTGTCGAGAACTTCACAGACCACTTTTTTTTCTTTTGTGGACACCATTCTTCAGCACTTTTAATTTTCCTCCTCATGATCCATCACGACACACACATTATTCAGGAAAAGATGAAAACATAAAATAATATACAATATGATACATCAGGCTCTCTCGGCCTGACTCAGAACTGGAAGTAAGGTTTGAGGAACTGACTGTTTACAGGGGCATCAAACAAATCTCCCTGTAAATTTTCCAACCTGAAAGTATTGTTGCCCCCTTGTTCTACAATTTTAAAGGGGCCGAACCAGAGGGGGTCAAATTTACCGTGTTTCCCTTTATCAGCCCTTCGAATATCCCATCTAAGCACTAAATCCCCAATCTGTAACTTCCTATCCTTGGCATGTTGATTGAAAATATCCTTCATTTTCTCCTGATATTCAATTAGCCTCTGACTTACTTGGTTCCGCGTTTCTTCTAGCTCCACCAGCTGGTTGATTCTCCTGGTCACATCATCGGGTTCTTCTTGGATTTCTTGCATGAATCGAGCTACTGGTAATGCTAACTGTATAGGGAAAACGACTACCCTCCCATATACTAATTCAAACGAGGACTTCCTGGTTGCTCTCTTGCTGGTAATCCTGTTGGGCCACAGAGTGAATTTCGGTTGGGAATCCCAATTTTTCTGGTTTTCATTGATAGATTTCTTCAGTGCTCTCACCAACGTTTTATTTGAAGACTCTGCCATGCCGTTTCCTTATGGGTAATAGGCTGTAGAGTGACCTAGTGCAATATTATACTGCTGGCAGAAGCTGACAAACTTTGCAAGTTTGAAGGCCTGAGCGTTGTTGGTCACTATCTTGGCAGGGTAGCCAAATCTGGATATGATATTTTCTTCCATAAATTTTATTACCACAATATCTGTTGCATTCTTGGCGGGTATAGCTTCCACCCACTTTGTGAAATAATCCATGGCAGTTAGTATCCACTTATGCTGACCACTTGATGGGGGATGTATTTCGCCAATAAAGTCGATTCCCCACTGCTGAAATGGTTCATCCACATGAACAAGGATCATGGGAAGAGGTGCTAGCTTCTGTCTTTCAGCAAATCTTTGGCATTTATCACAAGCTCTAACCCGGGAAAACACATCCCCAAAGAGTTTAGGCCAGTATAAGCCAGCTTTCAAGATTTTGTGGGCAGTGGCCCTCCAGCTGTAATGACCCCCACAGATTCCTTCATGAAACTCAGCCATTATACTCTCTACCTCTTCTTCTGTGAGACATAGGAGCAGGATGCCTGAGGGGTCTCGCCAGTATAGCCGACCGTTTGCAACAATTTACTTCTTTGACCTTAACCTCAGTGTTCTGTATTTTTCTTTGTCACAGCTGGGTAGGCAACTGAGTGTTAGAAGGTATTCCACTATCTCTTTGTACCATGGGCTGATGAGGTACTTCATATGTGTCTTATGGGAAGCTATCTCTACTCCATGTGGCTCTTATTTCTTCTCAGACTCCTCATTTGCAATCATGGACAAATTGATACCCAGAGCCTGAGAGTTTGATTCGGACAGGATTTTGGCCAACCCTTGTCCCTTGATCAGTTTGGTAGGGTAGATGTCTAGCTCATACTCTTGTATTTTGGCAATCCATTTCCCTCTTTTTCCTTCGCTATCTCCCTGGATAAGAATATATTTAACAGATGCTGTAGGCACAAATGCAGTGATATGGGACTGCAAGACATACATATGAAATGCTTTAAGAGACTTTACCAAAGCATATGCCTGCTTTTCTAATATGTTATATTTTAACTCAGCATCATGGAGAACCTGACTGAAAAAGGCGATAGGCTGCTCATACCCTTCTTCATTTTTCTACAATAGGACCCCTACCACTATGTTAGGTGATGCAAAGGAAAATATCATAAAAGGTTTGGCATAATCTGGTCCCGCTAGCACAGGGGCTTCAGTGAATGCATTTTTAATCCTGGCAAAGGCCTCTCGTGATTCTTGTGACCACTTTGCCTCATTATTCTTCTTGAGCATGTCAGTTATATGCCTAACTATCTCAGCATAGTTAGGGATGAACCTCCTCAGAAAGTTTATACGGCCTAGGAACACCTGAGCTTCTTTTTTATTAGGGAAATGCCATTTATAACTTATACTCTTTTAGGGTCTATCTTTACTCCATCTTTGGTTACAATATGTCCTAAAAGCTTGCCCTCTTCCAGTGAAAACAAAGACTTCTGTGGGTTGAGGGAAAGGCCATACCTTCTGCACTTCTCGAAAGTTCTGTGCAAGTGTTCAATGTGCTCTACATCATCTTTTGAAAACACAATAATGTCATCCAGGTATACCACCACAAACTTATCTTGTTCCCCAACAAAAGCAATATCCATGGCCCTCTGAAAAGTGGCCCCTGCGTTAATCAACCCAAAAGGCATCCTGGCATACATAAACGTCCCCCATGGAGTTGTAAAGGCAGTCTTCTTTTGATCTTCTGGTAGTACAGCCACCTAATTGTACCCAGAGAATCCATCCATCATCGACATTCGAGAAGCTCCTACCACTTTCTGCAGGATGTGATCCATCTTTGGCAGTGGATAGTTATCCTTTAAGGATGCTCTGTTCAAATTCTTGAAATCAACACATAGCCTTATTTCTCCATTCTTCTTCCGTACAGGGACTAAATTTGCTACCCACTCAGAATATCTCAATGGTACGATGATTTTGGCCTTCAACAGTTTCTTAATTTCTTTCTCAATCGAGGGTAGCAACAGGGGATTTATCTGTCTAAGCTTTTGTTTATGTGGTTTTGCATCTCCCTTCAGTGGAATTTTATGCTGCATGATGCTGATATCGAAGGTTTTTAGGTCTTGATAAGACCATGCAAACACATCTTTGTATGAGTGGAATAATTACTGGTAGAGCTCTTTATATTCTTCCGGGACCTTCTTGGACAACTTCACGATCTTGGGGTCAGCCTCAGTGCCAAGATTCAGATCTTCTACCAGATTCTCCTCCACAACTTTATTCGGTTGTAGTGGGACATAATTCTTGTTAAACAGCCTTTCTAAGGGCACTAGTCCTCGGGGAATGACATTCCCTTTCAGCTGCAGAAATTTGTGGCCAGCCACCTTTTCTTCCCATTTATCTCCTGAAGTGTTTTCAGCCTCCTCTTCTTCACAAGTATCAATCTCCATGTTGGAAAATTCCCCAACTGTTTCCAAGAATCTCTTCACCTGTTATTCATCTTCTAACACTTTCCAATGTTTAATGTTGTCTGGGATTGATGGCCGATAACGTACCTCAATTTCATATCTCAAGAGAGGATTCTGAGGTGGACGGAAAGTACTGGCAGCCACTGCAAGGGAATCTGCCATCCTATTCTGCTCCTGGGGCATGAACTGGATATTGAATGCTAAGAAGAAATTCTCCACCAGATCCCAAACTTCGTTCCTATAAGCCCTTAGCCTATGATGTTTAGCTTGGCACTAATTCTTCACTTGTCTGATAACTAGTTCCGAATCTCCCAGAACCTTTAGACTTTGTATGTTCATGCTCCTGGCTGTTTGTAGCCCCAACAGAAGTGCTTCATACTCGGCCACATTATTGGTGGCTTCATACTCCAGCTTGTAAGACAAAGGGACCCATTGGCCTGCAGGAGAAATCAATAATACCCCAGCCCCATTTACTTCTCTTGAGTTTTCTCCATCAAAATGAAGTGTCCAGATTTCTGATTCAGGACTCTCTATGGACTGCTCAGTCTTGATATGATAAAATGATGGTTCGTGAGCATACTATTGATCTTCCTCCAGCATCAAACATGATAAATCTCCCTCCCTGCTATAAAATGGGGAATTAACTGAGTCATATGCCTTGGTAACTGTCTTGACAAATCTAGTTTCCCGGTACAGTCTCTTCTCCTGGCCACCAAAGATAGGGATAGTGGCATAGGTTAGGTCCAACTTGATTGATCCACCAATTTTAGTCCCCCAAGATCTTGACAGTAGCATGCCAAAGCGATCTGGAATGTCAGCCACCACGATGTCCATTACTACACTTTTTGCTGGGATCTAGGCCAAATTGACCAATAAGTCCTTGATCATGCCCAGGAATTTAACTCTTTTGGAGTCAAATGAATAAAGGTCCTTGTATGGGCGGGCGATTTTTAGTCCTAGTTGTTCCATGACCGAGAGGGGCAAAAGGTTATGGGAGGCTCCCGAATCTAACATGTAGTTATGCAACAGCAGGTCATTTATTACTAAAGACACATAAAACGGGGGAGTGGCAACATCTAATTCTTTAACATGTGGGCCAAATAAAACCATAGGCCTTTCTTCTTGAAGGTTCAGACTGTCTGGAATATGTATTACTTCTGGGGGGAGCATAAAGGATGTGACCTGGGACTGATATGCGAGCTGTTTTAACAATTCAGTCAAGGGAACCGGGATTTTTACCTTCTCAAGCTCCTTTTGTAGACTGAAGGCAGAGGAGGGCCTATCTACTGACACTTATTTTTATTCTTTATCTTTTGATTCTTTTTCAGGAGGGGAGGTTTGACTTATTTTAAGATTGGCTTGACACTAGGGAGTGTAGCCACTTGTGAAGATGAAGGAATTTGATCAACAGACTGCAAAGATTGGTTAAGAGGCCTCTTACCTTTGTCTGGGGTCCTTTGAGCCATGGCCTCCTTTTGAGCAGGTGCTTCCTCTTGAGGTGTGTCCTCCTCTTGATCCTGAGTGCGAGTTCTCTTCTTGGAATATATGAGGTCATATCTTCTATTGAATTGAGCTTGCATGAAATCGACGAACTGCTTGCAGTAGTCATCAATCTCAGGATCTTCGTTGTCTTCATTATTTTTTCCTTCTATGTGTGCCTGCACCTCCACTTCATCACTTTCATGTAGGGGGCATTCCACTTCATCACTGTTTGAGAAAGCAAGGTATGCCTCCTCTTGCTCATAAGTGGTGTCTTCGGTAGGACTATCTACTTGACCTTCCAAGTATAGAGGGTGCGGTACTTGGTCTTGCTGCTCCTTCCGTTCCCTTTGTAGTATCTGCAAGGGTGGCTTCCTGTATTGGGGATTATAACCTCTGTTTGGAGCATTTTGGAAATTCTTGGAGGATGTATTCTTGGCCTCCACTTCAAGTTTAACCAGCTTACTCGAAAGATTTGTAATCATCTTGTTCATATCCTCAATCCTGTCATTAGCTGAATCTCTATCTTGGCTCGAGGTGGATAACTCTTCTTTTCCTCTTCTTCTAGTATCCTATTTAGATTTTCCCTTGGATTTACTAGTGGAGGAAAATTTTGCCTCGAGCTCCAGTGCATCTGTCTGGGCATCATCCAGGGTGGTCGGCTTTCTTTATCTCAGAGAGAAACCAAATTCTGAGTCAAAAGCTGCCACGAAAACAACCTTAGCAGCGGTCTGATGAGGCTTCATATTGGTGGGAAGGCTCATATATAACTTGTTAAATCTCTTAATAAATTCATCCACCCCTTTGTTATGTCTTTTCTTGAGTGTGTTAAATTCAGTAAGAAAATGTCCATGATATTTCTTCTCTCCCTATTTTCCGAGAAAAGTGTCCTCCATTCCTTCCCAAGTGATGACAGAATGGTCTCCCAATGTTTTAAACCATTTTCTGGCTTCCCCATCAAGATATTGAAAAAACAGTCTTAAGACTACGTCTAGATGTTCCACATTAAATTTCTCTGCAAAAGAGCAAAAAATATCGAGATGCTTTTGAGCTTCGATCTCATTTTCCCCATTGAATCAGGGTAAGATCTTCAAATAGTCCTGTGGCATGTCATTTAACACTTGAGGTAATGCCAGAGGGGCATATTGATTCAACAAGAAGCCCAGAACATTTGCCATTGGAGGAGGAGGTGGAGGTAACAGAAGGGTTTTATGTGTAAGAGGAGGGGGAGGTGGAAGTGAGGTGTGAATGACAATGGGAATGTATTGAAAAGAAGCTTGGGGTGATGACGAAAAAGGAAGAATATTAACAACAGATATTTCAGTGACTTCTTTGACTTCTTCGGTCTCTAGAGTGGGATGGAATGTGTAACGTGTGGTATCTATTAATTCTGCCTCGTCTTTGATTTGGATGTTTCCCAGAGGTAGACTGTCTGAGTAATAACTGGTTTCTCCCACAGCAAAGTCAGAACCTTGCACTTGGGCTACTTGAGAAGAAGAGGACGAAAATTCTTCTAAGGAAAATTGTGGGATCTCAGTGTGGATGAATTGTATTTCCCTCCAATTTCTTCTATGTAGGATTATCTCTGGGTCAAACACAGAAGGTGTCTTTGGCTGAGACGTATCTGACCTCAGGTGTGGCTTCCGAGGAGCCAAGACTGTAAATGAACTTATCTAAAAAATTAATGTGGAGTCGCCAAGGTGAGGGATATACAACTCTCAAATCTCCATGCTCACCTAATTGAAGAGTGAATAGAGTTTTGTCGAGGCCCGGGGATTTTAATTTCTTTCAACTTCAGTTCCCCGGCAATGACGCAAAAAAGATGTTGTTAATCCTAGAGACAACCTTGAGTTGTGAAAGACCAGTGCCTAGGACATCTTATACAGTAAGGAGCATAAAGCATAATTCAAGACTTTTAACAGAATGAGGCTCTTTACTACTTCAAATTTTACAAGGAGATGTAATATAAATGGAACCATAATATTCTCAGAGTCAGAAAAATAACAAGATGTTGTAGAGGTAAGGAGCGAGTCCTCAATATAGATGCATCAGACAACTCAAAGACATATTTCTCTAAGGAGGGTTGGGTTCTAAAATGCTTTACAAAAATTTAAAAAATCGGATGAAGTTTGCTGCGTAGAAAGTACAGAAAGGATATTAACTACTAATGAGAGGGAATTCCATAAACATATATAAACATGAGATGGGATTAAAATGATAAGAGTCCATACATATCAATAGCTTTGAAATAATAACATCTCACAATATTTAATATAGAGGAACAATGATTGAAGTGGAAAGTGAAACAACATACCATGCCTGAGCCATTTTTAAAGCGCTTGAAAAGCTTAGTATAAGTATCAGTGGTGATAAATTTATACTGAAACTAGAGAGCTACTCGCATTCCAGAACATGATATAAAAGAATTGGAAACAGTGAAATGAACTATGAAACAATATCACATAAGGTAGAGTTACACACTATAAAACATTAAGACCAGAATTCTCACTTAAATTAAAACTCCTTCTTGTTGAGACCCAACGGGCTCTTCGCATTTCTATTAAGCTTTCAACAACAAGCATACAACAATTCTTTCACAGCAAAATTCTTGTGAAAATATGGAACCTTTTTTTCTCTTCTGACCTTGCTTATATAGAGGCCTCAGTACATGAGCGAGAAGATATTTTTTGGAAAAATATCTTCCTCGCATGCCAAGAATTTGTTAGAGGTCTTTATCAAAATAAACAGAACTTATGATGAGGAATAAAGGCCTCTCATCATTTGCAGTTAGGCACACGACCGTATTGAAACAAAATATTTAATAACAGTCTTGGCAGAAAGTAAAATGTTGTAGTGGAATATAAATTCCACTTGAAACTTAAAAGTAATTAGCTAAAGTAAAAGTAAAAAGGCCACTAGGGCCGAATCATGAATTAGCTTGATATTTCATTGAGAAGGGAGGTTGAGCGAGTATTTGAAGGAGTGGCGGCACATTTTACGATGGTGACGATACGGAGTGGCATGGCGGGTGCTGCCTGTTGACTATCTTCTGAAGGTTCAGGCATCGCTGTGAATACTTCCACCTTGATGTAGGCCTCAGTGAGGTCACCGAAACTTGCCTCGGTGGGGATCTTCTGTTTTATCAGATGAAGGAGAGTGAATTCTTGGTGAAGCGATGAAACAATTGTCTCAGATTTTAACCGAGTGGTTTTGTCTGACAAGATATTCGTTCGGTCCCTTTCTTCCTGGAGATGTGCTTCATATTTTGTTAATGGTCGGAGTATGGAAGGAGTGGTATAATCCCAGCATGATGGGAGTCCAGCTGTTGTGATCTCGGCCCAAAATGCATCGAACCGATCCATGTTGGCTGCCACCTATCGTAGGGCCCTCGAAGCTATAACGCTGGCAGACTCCTTATCAATAATCTTCTGACATTCGACGACTTCCTTGAACAGACTCGCTATGCCATGCTGCTCCGCCTCACCAGCTTTCAACCCTTTCAAGAAAGAAACATATCTCCTGGCGTGCTGGGCTCTGCTGGAAAATTTGAGATCTCCCTCCTGAAACTTCCTTCTGAGATAGAGTACAGAAGATTTTGTTTCCTCGATGATTTTCCGGAAGTCCCACTACTCTGTCACTGCCGAAATGATCTCTGACCAAATTATTCTTCTTCCATCCCTGAGGGTGATATTACCTTTTAGGCGACTGTTGAGATCAGTGATGGTCTTCTGTTGGTTGGCTTTTACCTTCCTTTCCTGCTCAATATTCTTTTGCAATATCTCTATTTTTCTGGTATTCTCAGCCAAGGAGGTTTCAAACTCGATGATTCTCAGCCTCGCGGTGGAAGTCTGCTTTTCTAGTACATCATTTGCCGCCTTCGCTGTGGTCAGCTACTCAGACAGCGAACTAGTATCTGGTAGGGTTGTAGTTGGCACACATATGTGCGTATCCCAGGTAGTCTGTAACTCCGTCAGCCTTCTCTGAAGAGTGGCCATTGTTTTTGCCATTTTTTCTTTTTTCCTCTTTCTCCTTCGCGAGTGAGTCAGCCAGGTCTGCGTTTTCTCTCTCTGCCTGCGCTAATTCGACCGTCTGAACATGGTGGGATGCCGGTATTCTAACCTTGCGTTTCAGAGCCGCAACCTCTATCTGCAATTGCTCAATCACATAGCGCTGCAGATTTGAGTCTCCACTTTCTTTCCCTTTGATTGACTCTAGGAGACCGCGTACCTGATTCGAAAGAGCGCGGGAATTTTCCTGTTAGTTATTTAGGGTCGCCCTCACCTGTTCATGCTTTTTCTCCAATTTTCTCAACGCAATGGTGACCCACATAACCTCGTCTTTCAACATATCACCCACCACCTAGAACAGGTTGCATTTTTCGGGTGCTGGTACCTTGGCCATGTCAATTGCATACTCAAGCACCTTGTAACTAGTGGTACCTGCATTAGGATCCAAGATGGCCTCAGCCATTGACAATACCAAGTGTTCTCTGTCCACATTCATGGAAGATAAAACCCTGGTATGATGTTTTTTCACGTAACCTTCCAGCTCGGCCTTGTACTTATCCCTGATCATTCTGTTTTTCAGGCTCCTTTCAATTAAAATTGGTGAGGTATAATCTCCGATGGCCTGTGAGACTTCAGAGTAGTCGGAGGAGGTGATAATGTCTCTCAGCACTTTGAGCCCAGCTTTGCTCCCTTCAGGTTGGCGATATGGTGTAAATGGCTTAAGAAGATGTTCTTCTCCTATGACTTCTGCCTCGCTTGAGACTGTTTTCTGCTTTTTACGAACGGGGGAACCTGTTCTTGAAGGATCCACTTCTTCTTCCTCTTGGCCTCTACTGACTTCTCCTCCTTCCCCTGTGGCAGATGAATCTGTCTCCATCTACGAAATCAAAGGCCAAGTTTCAAGGTTAGCCCTCCACTCTATAAACGGTCTTGATTCATGTGCATAAGGAGTAGACTTGTTCCTCCTTCTGTTTGAGATAATCTCCTGGGGATCATAGGGCCAAGTATTCCCCTATCTTAGGTCCATGCCTTGTAGCAACTTCTCAACAATGGGAAGGGAGTTTCTTGAATTCACAATAAACGGGCCAATAGTGATAGGGAGTGTTAGCCCCCTATGAAATTCTTGTCAAGCAAGCTGGGGGCTGAATGGTTTTGGAGCCTTCAAGGAATGTTTTTCCCTTGAAAAATCCATCCTCCTTGAAGTCTCTTGGTGCTGTGCCTAATATTTATATCCTCTCTGCTGATTCACTCCTCAAATGGTCTACATTCCCTTTGTTCCCTACCAAATCCACATTTCCCCCCTTTTCAATTTCCATGTCACCTCCCTGAATCCCCTCTAAAAATCCCCACACCCTTTGTCTTCCCGAATTCACCCTTTATTCTCTTATCGTTACCCTTAAAGGCTTCAAAATACATTAGAAATGGGTTAAAAACCTATTTCCGGCCCCATATCAGTTCTAGCCCCTTTTCTGGTGGCCCCCGCTCTTTTTCCCTCCATATAACCCTACCCGGAAACCCCCCGCCAGCTCCAAAAGCGTCTGTTCCATAGATTCTTCGGGCACAGTGTCCACCGTTGATATGGTCAGATCGAACGGTCGTCGTTTAATCCGCTGCCCTGTGTGTTTTCCAGTTCAAATCTTCATTGCCGCCATCACCATCCATTTTCACGATGATCCAACGGTCCGGAGCCTCCCCGCCTGTGGACCCCGCGGCGCATTACCCCTGAAACCACCTGTTTATTCCGCACCGCTCACCCGCAGATGGTGGTTTTCCCTGGTGGTCCAGCGAATCCACACAACGCCTACCGCGTGTCTTCTGTACGGTGGCAAAACCACTATCCTCTCGCGCGTTATCGTTCAGCGCCAAACCATGCAGCGAAATCACCATGCGCCGTTGGATCTCGCATACCTCATCCGAAGGCCACCAATCAAAGAAGCCGCGCACGGGTTAACTCATCCCTGCCGTACCCTTGGCTTATGGTCTGATCACCCAGATGTGCTTCCCGCCATGGATTTCCTTTGCAATTGACGGCCCAGATTTGTCATCCGTCGTTGACCGTTCGTCTGTCACTCAGCCCGCCACGTCAGCTCCACGTGCGCGCCCGTACATTCCCCGTTTCCAACACCATATCATTGTTTTGTCACGTTTCTTTAAGGTTTCCATTCATTTATTATGTGTATTCGCTCTGTGCTTCACCATTCTTCCACCAGAGCATTTTTATCAGTCCCACTGTGAATTTTTCTTCCATTTCGTCGTCAGCATAGCCATGTTCGTTGCGTCCTCGCCGCCTTCATTATCCCTGTCTGTGGTTTTTCTCACAGTTTTTTGTTTTGCAGGGTTTCTAAAGGTAGAAGACCGCCACAACTCTACATGGCAAACGACGCAGTCAAAATTAAATCCAGGAGCTGGCACTACCGTGGGGTAGTCAAAGATAGCGGCTGATAGGATTTGCTTTAAAGAATAGCATTCGAACTCTGTGGAAAACCTTTCAGCACCATTAAAAGCCCGAGCTACCCTGTCAGAGGCAAAATGAAGCAGCAGAGCATTCCAGTACAGAGCAAAGGAAGATTAAGGCCAACTAATGAAAATCTTAGACCATAATCAGAGGTTTAGAAGGCAAAGCAGCAGTTTGAAGACCCCGAGGATCGATCCAAAGGATCTTGGGCACAGTAGCAGGTACCATTTGGGTTTATTCATCAACATAATGCTTTTCTCCATCAAGTACAGGGCACCCATACAACTCTTATTATGCAGAATGTCCCTGAGAGAATTTCCGCCCTAACTACAGTTCAAAACAAATCAAACATTTATGAGACATACTTCTTTGCAGATTATTTTATCTTTGTTGAAAAAACCAGGGGTACTACAGCCAAATTATGTCAAAGTCATATCTGAAGAAGATCACTCCTGCATAGAGAGGTGACAGAGATTTAATACTCAGGAATTCAAACAGAATGGGTCTTGGCCCTGCATTCATTTATGTATTTAATATTACATTTAGTATTCACCTACCTTCTCAGTCGATCTTCTGTTCATCATCCGCTATAAAGCACAGAAAGAAAGATTGTAAGGGTTGTTGATGAGATATCAGTGAAACGCAAGAATTTTCCTCTTGAGACAAGTTCTCTATGTAACATAGTAAGATAGACTGAGATACGATGTATTCAGACTGAATGTTCAAGCTATGGGCTATGATGTACCTGATTGGTGTTGTTTTTAATACGACGAACATGTTTCTTTGGATCCTGATCTAAGGCAGCTGGTGATGTTTTCCTTTCTCTGTATTTGTGATTGACTTGCTTTCATTTCATTATGTTTCTTTAGGCTTGCATCAGAAGTTTAGCATAAGATTTACCCTTGATAGGTACCTTATGTTGCTGCTCTCCCAGCCCTTAATGTTTTCTGCTTATATATGTATCTGAATGTTGATTTCAATCGATTTAACCAGTGTAGTGGATGCCATTTCCTGCTCTCTGATGTATGAATTAATGAAATATGTGTTTAGATGTTCTTGTTAGGATTTAGTCAGATGATTTGAGAACAATGGGAGGTCCAAGACCCTGTCTCTGCCTCACTAGGATCTTTCCATCTCATTAAGCCCCTCTAAGATCCCTTGTCTTACCTCTAATTTTGTCCAAGCAGGCCTGGAGTTAAATGACCTCTGGCCTGATCTATAGACAGAGTTGGATGGTTCTCCTTCACTCATTTTCAATCCTTAATGTCCCATCCCACCAATCATTCTTTAAGATCCAAATGCTCTAGATGACTAGCCCAACTGAAAGCTTGCACATTGATTACATATAAATCCTTCCTTGACTCCATAGCCCAATGGCTTTGATGTTCTCTGAGTTATCTGTCTCTGCCTAAGTTTCCTCTTTGCTCATCCTTGTCTTATATTGGACCTTATTTTCCTGATTCCTTAACATAATCAAACCACTGTCCCACAAGGCCTACAACTCAACTTTAAAATCTGCTGCTCAAACGAGCCATACTTTTTGACTACCAGAAGTCCTCTCACGGACTTTCAGAGAATAGATCCTAAGGTCTGAAAGTGGTTCTATGTTGTCTCATCTTTTGGTCTTGTCAACCTGGCCAAAACATGGGAACCCCAACATAATGACGACTCCGCTGGGGATTTCTGAGTGCATTTCACCTTAAAAATTCTTGAAAACTTCAGAAACTTAGAACTCTGGTCAGGTTGACAGCTAGTCACTCCTTTCTTGAATCGACCTCCATTATTGAATATCCATCATACTCTTAGACAGAGTCTAGAAAGGGCCAGGTAGCCTCTAGATCTCATCCTCTTTAGGAGGTGACATATCTGGTAAACGCTCTCCCAGTCAATCTTTGGTTGGAGCTTGCTGTTTTAGAGGAAATTCCTGAAAGATGACAGTGACTGAGCACCGTGGTGGATAGTGTATCCCCTTAGAAACATCCTAAACCCTCCACCTGGCGACTCCATCGTCCCTAAACGAAAGACTCCACTGGTGATCAGTAGGCCTGCTGATTATCTTGGTTTCACAATTAGACTCCACTGGGAGACCAGTCCCTGTGAGACAGCATCAACCACAGTAGGAGTAACAAATAGGGTTAAGCTGCTTGGCTAGGAAACAACATTCTGGCTTTCAGAACTATTCATACAAGAGCTTATCCCAACCCTGACCCACCTGAAATAGTTGACAATCCAGAGAGTATCCTCAAGGGAGCTCCTACACCTAAAGGACCAACTATTCCCAGTCACATTTATAGGGCTAATTCTGCGCCAGAAGATCTAACAGCTCTATCACATTTTCTCCCTGACCTAGACCTACCGAACAGTTTATCAAGAATCAGGTCATTCCATCATCTAGACCAGTAGGACCTTGAAAATTTCGATACACCATCTCATAGTGGTCAGAACTCTAGGGACAGTGGAACCCCTCCATCTACACCACCCGATATCCACTTCATTCAAAACTTGGGGCTCTCCCATCCTAGATCTGCTCAGCAGATTTCTGCTGGTCCTAACATCCCTGTCATCCCAATACCAGCTGCTCAAGCCAATCCTATACCTAATCAGAACGTTATCATGGCAGCTTGGTATGCACCTTTTCTTTTACCTCAACCCCTGTTACCCTTGCCCAATGATTATCAGTCAAAAATCCCACACTTCACCGCTAAAGAGTCCATAACAGCTCAGCAACATGTAGATAAGATGGAGGATTCTTTTGATTATATGGAAATTGATGATGAAACAATAAAAATGAGAATATTTGCCCAAAGATTAGGGGGTGAGGTAAAGAAATGGTTTAAAAATTTACCTCCTGGCAGTATTCAAGATCTCCCTGCATTATACCAGACCTTCATAAACAAATGGGAAGTTAGAGCAAACCCTCGCCAGCTCCTAGCAGAATACATGTCCCTTAAGAGGAACGTAGGAGAGAGTGTTCACGATTACACCACTAGATTCAACAACATTTACAATGCTCTCCCTCCACACATGAAACCTCCTTAGGGTATGGCCCTAGCAAAATATCCTGATGGATTTGATGCTGACATGGCCTACGAGCTTAGAGATAAATAGTACACCACCCTGGAATACATGCAGAAAGGAGCCATAACCATAGAAGCAAACTTAATGGAAAAAAGGGCAAGATTAAAAGCTGAAAAAAGGGTGACATATAGGGATGAAAACGTAGCTTCCACATCTGATCCCAAATATGACAAACTGTCCAAAAATTTGGAAGAACTGCAACAAATGATAAAGAGGATGGTTGTCCAAAACAGAAACCAAAACCAGAACCAAAACATTAGAAGAAACAATGCTGCTCCCAACAGACAAAGAGAGTCAGATCAACAAATTATTCCCCCATTTCAAGAAAAAAAATTTAGATGAAGACGAGGGAATCATTGAAGAGTCTGAAGGGAATACCATAAACATGTTTGAAGCAGAGGACTCAGTCCTTAACTTTGATTCAGAAGAAGATCAGCCCTCACCTTCATATTGGGATGAGGAATGGTTAGAAACTGAAGATTACAGATTAGGATTTGAAAATGCCATGATGCAGGTCAGAGAACACTATGACCTTAGGAGAAAAAAGAACCAAGAAAATCCTAAAACAAAGACTCCTGAGGTATCCATCAAGAAAATACCTGATAAAAATTCTAAAGCAACCTCTGTGAATAGAAAATTAGCAGTTGAAAGTTCTGGTAAACAGAAGGAGAAAGACAACCGAGATACTGAAAAACAAGGCCAACCAACCAGCAGTACTAGCACTTCAGTTAGTACTCCTGAAACAATTGTTCCCAACCCTGTACATAGTGAGAATCAGCCCACTGATTCTACCACTAAGGTGGTGGTTAACAAGATAGAGTTGAGCACTTCAAAGAGTCAATCCACTTTCAATTTGGAAAGCGAGATTGTAAAGATCAAAATCTCTATACCATTATCTGAGCTGGCCACTCAAGATGTATATAAAGGCCAAATTTTGAAAGCATTGAATCTGGGAGAAATAAATGATTCTGTAAACTTGAGTGATGATCAACCAGCCCTACTCTTTGGTCTAAAAATTGAAGGAAAATTTCAGGAAGGGGTAGTTCCACCTTTCTATATCAGTCTCAACATTCATGACAAAATACTTCACAATGCCATGCATGATTCTGGAGCATCACACAATTTAATGCCTAAAGTAGTGATGGAAAGGCTTGGCCTAGAAATAACATGACCCTACAAAGATCTATATTCATTCGACTCTAGTAGAGTAAAATGCCTAGGACTGATCAAAGATTTGTGTGTGAGCTTGACCCAGATCCCTGCTAAATGTATGGTCATGGATGTGGTGGTGGCAGATGTGCCACCTAAGTATGGCATGTTACTATCCCGATCATAGGGAGCCAAACTGCAAGGAACAATGCAGATGGGCGGCTCATATGCCACTATCCCTATATTTGGCCAACTTAGAAGACTGTATAGAGAGTCTCAGATGAAATTCCTAGTCAGTAGCCCCGAGAAACCTGAAAACTCACCATTATACTATGTGCATACAGATCTAGACTCATTCATTCTCTACAATGACCGATCCTCAGAAAAGCCGAGATCAGATAATGGAGATACAAACGTAGAGCCCGTGGATTTCAACATAATGGCTACTCTAGAAGAACACGATGAAGAGGGCCATAGGTCGGATAATGAAAACAAAACTCAGAGTGAACCAGAAACGCTATACAGTCAGCCTGTTAATCACACCTCTCAAACTGACGCACCACGTGAGGAACTAGACACCCCACAATCTAGTGCTGGCCCCCCAACGCAACATGATGGCGAACCCCTGTGGGAAATGAATTTCGATGGGTCCTGTACTAGAAACAGTGCTGGGATAGGGGTGTGGCTACGTAACACTTAAAATGATCACGCAGAGAGCCACGCTGTCAATCTGCACTTCAAATGCACCAATAATATTGCAGAGTATGAGGCTCTCATCCTTGGCCTAAATCTTCTGAAAAATATAGGGGCCCATAGGATAGCTGTGAGAGGAGACTCTGAGTTAGTTATTAAACAGGTGAATGGTGAGTATGCAGCAAAACACCCCAGGCTTAGGGCATACAGGAATGACACTCTGGATTTGCTGAAGACATTTGTTGAATATGAATTAGCATTCATTCCTAGGGGTCAAAATGAAATTGCAAACGGATTAGCTTGTCTAGCTAGCTCATATCTTAAAACCACAGTTAACTAGAAAATTATCATTCAGACCAAATTCAGGCCTGCAGTGCCAGACAATGAAAAATATTGGCAGGTATTTGAAGGAGACAAACAGATCGAAGATTTCCTGGTAGGCAGAAATAAGTTTGAATTTTATGATTTAGACTCAATTTCTGATGACAGCTACCCAAGCGAGGATCCCCCAGATGAGCAAGAAACACCATGTAACATAGAAATAAATTCTTTTTCTGAGCAAACTGGAAACCCAAACAAAAATTGTGAAAACGCAGACAACGGAGAGATAGAGGTGCTGCAGGCCAAAGATAAGAATATACCTAGAGTCCTGGCACCCCTAGAGGACCTTTTTGACTTTGATGACGTAGCAAAAAAGCCCATTATGGAACACGCAGAATCAGACATAGAGGAATGCAACATAGGCACTGAAGACAGACCCAAAATGATAAAACTGGCTAATTCTATACCTGCAGACATGAAGAAGAAATACATTGAACTGTTTAAGGAATTCATTGATGTGTTTGCATGGAGCTACGAAGACTTAAAGGCCTATGAAATTAACATTATACAACACAAAATACCTTTGAAAGAAAATCAGAAGCCTTTCAGAGAAAAACTTCGTAGAATCAATCTGAAACAATTGCCTGCAGTAGAGAAAGAAATTAAAAAGATGTATGAAGCAGCATAATAGTTCCTGTAAGGTTTTCTGATTGGGTGTCAAACTTAGTGGCTGTGAGGAAGAAGACAGGTGAGATTATACTATGCATAGACTTCAGAAACCTCAATAGAGCTTCCCTGAAAGATAACTACCCTTTGCCTAGAATGGAATATATCCTACAGAAGGTAGTGGGATCTAAGAGAATCTCCCTGCTTGATGGTTTTTCAGGATATAATCAAGTCCTAGTACTCCCAGAAGATCAAATCAAAACAAAATTTACCACTCAGGTGGGGCACCTTCATATATGTGAAAATGCCTTTTGGATTGATGAATGCTGGAGCTACCTTCCAGAGAGCGATGGATATAGCTTTCTCAGAAGAGATAGGGCACTTCATAGTTATCTACTTGGATGACTTGACTGTCTTTTCTAAAACTGAAGAAGAACACTTGAAACATCTGAAGAAAGTCTTTGAAAAATGTAGAAGGTATGGTCTGTCCCTGAATCCTAAGAAAACTATTTTTGGGTTGCAAGAAGGTAAACTTCTTGGTCACATCATATTTGAGAAAGGGATCAGGATAGACCCGCAGAGGGTTGAGGGAATACTTCAAATTACACATCCGAGAAACATCAAGGAATTACAGTCCTTCGTTGGGAAGATCAATTTCCTTAGGAGATTCATTCCCAACCTTGCTGAGCACCTTAGAAAAATGACTGAAATGCTGAAGAAAGGTGCAGGTATTAAGTGGATTGTTGAAGCCAAGAAATATTTTGAGTCAGTAAAACTTTCTCTCACTCAGGCCCCTGTCCTTATCAGCCCTGACTTCTCAAAATATTTCCTGATCTTTTCATTCGCTTCCCAACACACAATAGCTGCAGTTTTGCTGCAGAAAAATTCAGAAGGTAATGAACAGCCCATCGCCTTTTTCAGCAAAGCCTTGAGGGATGCACCCTTAAAGTATAACATTATGGAAAAACAGGCTTATGCTTTGATAAAGGCCTTAAAGGACTTCAGGGTGTACATTCTGCATTCTCACACCATTGCTTATGTTCCAAATATGGTGGTCAAAGATATCTTGTCCCAAGACCCTGATGGGAAAAGGGGCAAATGGATTGCTACAATCTTAGAATATGACATTGAAATAAAACCCACTAAACTGATCAAAGGTCAAGGCCTAGCCCAATTAATGGCTAAATCTAATCTACAGGCCCTTGATATTAACATGATGAATGCTTTGGATGAGCCGGAAAGCTTGCCTGATCTCACTGTAGAGGAAAAATTCCAAAATTCTCCATGGTATTCTGATATCCTGTATGTCCTCGCCAATCTAAATGCCCCTCCAGAACTGTCCAAAACAAAGGCCAGATTCATAAAACTCAAAACTAGGAATTATTGCATTATGAATGAGAATCTATACTGGAAAAATCCAAATGGCCTATTGCTGAAGTGTCTGTCTGAAACTGAAGCTGAAAATGTCAAACAGGAGTTTCATGCCGGGGAATGTGGAGGCCACCTGAGTTGGAAAGTAAAATACTCAGGGCTGGTTATTATTGGCCTACACTATTTAATGATGTCCATAAAAGGGTAACCACTTGCCACCAATGTCAGATTTTTGAAGGAAAAAGAAAACTCCTTCCCCTTCCCCTACAACCTATCACCATAGAAGGTCCCTTCATGCAATGGGGCCTAGATTTTATAGGAGAAGTTCATCCTGCCTCCTCTGGACAACATAAATGGATTCTAACTGCTACAGATTACTTCACTAAATGGATAGAAGCCATACCCACTAGGAATGTCACTGACTCTGTCATCATTAGGTTCCTAGAAGACTTCATCTTATCTCGTTTTGGCTGTCCGAGGAAAATAATCACTGACAATGCTGCTGCTTTCGGATCCAAAATAATGGTTGGTTTCTATCACAGGTACAGAATAACGCTTGGTCATTCAACTGCCTATTACCCCCAAGGTAATGGTCTAGCTGAATCATCTAACAAAAGCCTGGTTACAATCATCAAGAAGCTGCTGGAGGAAAATAAAAGGTCATGGCACAAAAATTTGGTACATGCTTTGTGGGCTGACAGGCTCACCACAAAGAAATCTATTGGCATGTCACCCTTCCAGCTGGTTTACGGAAGACAAGCAGTTTTTCCTACTAGTATTGGAGTTCCAGTGGTCAAACTTGTCCAGGAGATCCAATCAGAGGAAGACAGAATGATAAGGAGAATCAATGAAACAATTCATCTACAGCAAAAAAGGGAGCAGGTTTATAGTAGAGCTGTTAGAATACAGGAAAGCATCAAGAGACAGTTTGACAAAAGAGCTAAAGCTTCAGATTTCAAGGTTGGAGATAAATTTCTGAAATGGGATTCAAGAAGGGAGAACAAAGGTAAACATGGAAAGTTTGATAGCTTGTGGCACGGTCCATACATCATACAAGCCACTGTGGGTCCCAATGCATTTTTCTTACAAGAACTTGATGGTACAGAACTTTTTTGGGGTCCTGTCAATGGCAGGATGCTCAAACACTACTTCTATTGAGTTTCATTTCCATTGTACATACCATTGCAGTTTTACTTTCAAGAAAAAGAATATAAAATGTTCCAAAAACAAAGTAAAAGGACAGGTCCAGACATGCTCAAAATGCGGACCTCTGAAAGATGTGAAAGGAATAGTTCAAACATGATAAAAATCTGAGTTAAAAGAAGCAGAGTAGCTGGTCCTAATATGCTCAAAATCTGGACCAGCAGTGGAAAGAAGGATCAGCTCTAATATGCCCAAAATCGGAGCTGAAATCAAAGAAAAGAGGTGACTCCAATATGCTCAAAACCTGAGTCACAGAAAAAGAAGGATGTTTAAAAGTTGCAGACTTCAAGCCTTCAAAGTTTTGTTTCAATTTCCATCCACAGCAAGTCAGACAGCCTAATCCTGGCTTGGCTGTTTTTTAAATTTCCTGTCTTAGAATGTAGGTGAAGAAACCTGTTGGACAGTTTAATCCCAACAGGTAGTAGATTAGGTAGAGAAATAGACGAGGCCAACAGTCTAATCTGGCCTCATGGAGAAATAAGGGTAGATTTAGAATAGGTTTGTTTATGTCTTCCAGAATAAATAATGTGAAGGGTCTGCTAGTCCAAATGCACCCAATGGGAAAATGTAGGACTGTAGTTGGGTAGGTAGATTGGTTGGGAAAGTGTTTCTGCTGATTTGTGTATCTAACATATGGTGGCAATTGAAATTCAAAGAAGAAAGATGGCTTATGACAGCAGGCAACTGGCCTTTTCCAAAGATCATATCTAGTTTCTTGACTCCTCTAAGGAGCAACCATCCCCATGTGGAGCCACTGTTAGCCCCCCTATGAAATTATTGACAAGCAAACTGGGGGCTAGATTGTTTTGGAGCTTCCAAGGAATGCCTTTCTCCTGAAAATTCATCCTCCTTGGAGTCTCTTTGTGCTGTGCCTCGATATGAAGCCTCTCCGATGATCCATTCTTCAAAGGGCCTATTTTACCCCTCATATCCCTGCAAAATACCACAATTCTCCCTTTCTCCCCCTCAAGATTCCCCTTCCTTACGCCTAAATTCCCTGAAATCCCCTGGAAGTCCTATCCCCGCCCCTGCGTTGACCGTCCCCACCCTTCATTCCCCTATATTTGTCCTTAAAGGGCTTCAAAATACATTAGAAATGGGTTAAAAACCTATTTCCGACCCCATATCAGTCCTAGCCCCTTTCCTGGTAGCCCCCGCTCTTTTTCCCTCCATATAACCCTACCTTGGAAATCCCCCGCCAGCTCCAAAAGCGCTTGTTCCATAGATTCTTCAGGCGCAGTGTCCACCGTTGATCTGGGCAGATCGAACGACCGTCATTTAATCCGCTGCCCTGTGCGTTTTCCAGTTCAAATCTTCATTGCCGCCATCGCCGTCCATTTTCACGATGATCCAACAGTTCGGAGCCTCCCTGCCTGTGGACCCCGCGGCGCATTACCCCTGAAACCACCTGTTTATTCTGCACCGCTCACCCGCAGATGGTGGTTTTTCCCAGTGGTCTAGCGAATCCACACAACGCCTGCTACGTGTCTTCTGTACAGTGGCAAAACCACTATCCTCCCGCGCGTTATTGTTCAGCCCAAACCATGCAGCGAAATCACCGTGCGCCGTTGGATCTCGCGCGCCTCATCCGACAGTTGCCAATCAAAGAAGCCGCGCACGGGTTAAGTCTCCCCTGCCGTACCCTTGGCTTACTATCCGACCACCCAGATGTGCTTTCCACCGTTGATTTCCTTTGGAATCGATGACCCATATTTGTCATCCGTCGTTGACCGTTCTTCTGTCTCTCAGCCCGCCACGTCAGCTCCACGTGCGCGCCCGTACATTCCCCGTTTCCGTCACCACATCATTGTTTTGTCGTATTTCTTTAAGGTTTCCATTCATTTATTACGTGTATTCACTCTGTGCTTCACCATTCTTCCACCAGAGCATTTTTATCAGTCCCACTACGAATTTTTCCCTCCAATTCATCGTCAGCATAGCCATGTTCATTGCGTCCTCACCGCCTTCATCATCCCTGTCCGTGGTTTTTCTCACAGTTTGTTGTTTTGCAAGGTTTCTAAAGGTAGAAGGACGCCACAACTCTACATGGCAAACGGCGCAGACAAAATTAAATCCAGGAGCTGGTACTACCGTGGGGTAGTCAAAGACAGCGGCTGACAGGATTTTCTTCAAAGAACAGCAGTCGAACTCTGTGGAAAACCTTTCAGCACCATTAAAAGCCCAAGCTACCCTATCAGAAGAAAAATGAAGCATCAGAGCGTACCAGTACAGAGCAAAGGGAGATTAAGGCCAGCTAATGAAGATCTTAAACCATAATCAGAGGTTTAGAAGGCAAAGCAACAGTTTGAAGACCCCGAGAATCGATCCAAAGGATCTTGAGCACAGTAGCAGGTACCATCTGGGTTTATTCATCAGCAGAATGCTTTCTCCATCAAGTACAGGGCACCCATATAGCTCTTATTATGTAGAATGTCCCTGAAATAATTTCCGCCCTAACTATAGTTCAAAACAAATCGAACATTTATGAGACAGACTTCTCTGCAGCTTATTTTATTTTTGTTGAAAGCACCAGAGGTTCTACAACCAAATTATGTCAAAGTCATATCTGAAGAAGATCACTCCTGCATAAAGAGGTGACAGAGATTTAATACTCAAGCATTCAAACAGAATGGGTCTCAGCCCTGCATTTATTTGTGTATTTAATGTTACATTTAGTATTCACGTACCTTCTCAGTTGATCTTCTGTTCATCATCCGCTATAAAGCACAGAAGGAAAGGTCGTAATGGTTGTTGATGAGATATCAGTGAGACACAAGTATTTTCCTCTTGAGACAATTTCTCTGTGTATATTGTAAGATAGGCTGAGATTTGATGTATTCAGACTAAGTGTTCAGGCTGTGGGCTATGATGTACCTGATTGGGTGTTGTTTTTAATATGACAAGCATGTTTCTTTGGATCCTGATCTAAAGTAGCTGGTGATGTTTTCCTTTCTCTGTATTTGTGATTGACTTGCTTTCATTTCATTATGTTTCTTCAGGCTTGCATCAGAATTTTAGCATAAGATTTACCCTTGATAGGTACCTTATGTTGCTGCTCTCCCAGCCCTTAATGTTTTCTACTCATATGTGTATCTGAATGTTGATTTCAATTTATTTAACCAGTGTAGTGGATGCCATTGCCTGCTCTCTGATGTATGAATTAATGAAATCTGTGTTTATATGTTCTTGTTAGGATTTAGTCAGATGAGTTGAGAACACTGGGAGGTCCAGGACCCTGTCTCTACCTCACTAGGATCTTTCCATCTCATTAAGCCTTTCTAAGATCCCTTGTCTAATTTCTTAATTTTGTCCAAGTTGGCCCGGAGTTGGGAATGATCTCCTGCCTGAATTATGATAGAGTTGAGCTGGTTCCTCTTCACTCATTTTCTATCCTTAATGTCCCACTCCACCAATCATCCTTTAAGATCCAGATGATTTAGATGACTAGCCCAATTGAAAGCTTGCACATTGAACACAAATGAATCCTTTCTTGACTCCATAGCCCAATGGCTTTGATATTCTTTGAGTTATCTATCTCTTCCTGAGCTTCCTCTTTGCTCATCCTTGTCTTATATTGGACCTTCTTCTCCTGATACCCTCCAACCAAGCACAAACAATCAAACCAACAACCTTTAGCCTACAACTAGCCTAAAATCATAACACCCGAGCTTCAAAGACATAACCTTTGACTACCATAGAGAGATCCCTCTCTGGACCTAGGAGGGCTAGATCCTAAGGTCTGAAAGTGGTTCTATGTTGTCTCATCTTTTGGTCTTGTCAACCTGGCCAAAACATGGGAACCCCAATAGGGAGTTTCAGGATGAAACCCTTCCTTGCAGGGACAAAGGAGCTGGTCACTTTAGAGCTCACCGAATATACCTGATAAGCATAAAACCGTCATAGGAGAGAAAGGCAAATGGGTAGTGGTGTCTCGGCTCCATAGACCCGAATTTCTCAGTGTAATTTTCGAATAGATACCAATCCCTGCTCTAGGTTTTACTAGCTTGTATTAGCTCTTTCATTTCCCTCCTCCTTTAAACCTCAGGTGAGGGTGAGTCATGGATGATAGTAGGCGATGGACATGAACCCACGAAACATGGAATAACCCACCCCATTTGGTAACTGGCGTACTATAAAGTTCCAGTCAAAAACTGGTCGGGGTTGAGAAATTACATCGTATACCCTATCTAAATGCAAACCCTTGAACTTATCAGCATGCTGATATAAGAAGAGGTAGAAGACCATCGAACAAAAGCGAAAGTGACCAGTTTCCAAAATCTCTTGGAACTGGGTCTGAATGTTAGTAGCCAAGAAGCCAGGGATATCCATAACTACCCCCGTTTGAGACATTAACTGCAAGAAATAAACACATGCCCTCGAAACTTCCCCCAAACCACCTACACCTAAAAGACCTACGATGAGAGAAAGGATGGGCTGCACTTCTTATTTGAACATACTCAACGGGAAAGGCTCTGCAGAAGGAAGAGACATAGCCTGGTTACTGGTTATAGAGCAAATGAAGTCTCTTTGCTACTCCCATGGCAATTTAGTGAACTGGGAGGTTAAAGTCATTTCACTGAAACTGGTATAGCTGGCGCTGGTGGGAAAGTGGAGGACTTGCCTGATGATGTTGGGAGAAAGAGAAAAACTCTTAATCCCCTGAGTAGAGGTAAACGTGCCTCAACGCTCATCGTAGGCATCTATGAACCAGCAAATAAACTCGACCACCGGGTAGACTAGGGGGGTAATCTGATGATATAAACCTGATACAACCACCTGATATAGATCCCTATTCTCGACATGTCGCCTAAAAAGCTCGGGTTTTATACTGCTGATGGGAAAAGGGTATTGGGGATCACAGATTTTGGCTTGCAGGTCAATGAAAGGCTCGAACCCGGGAGGGTTTCTGGTTTCACGGACTTGAGGAGTCTTTGGTTCAGTTTTCTTGGGTGTGCCCTTTCCCATGACTGACATACAAAACTTTTAAAAACAAAAGGAAAGCAGAGGGAATATGAGGGACGGAATACCTGTGCAGTAGGAAATTTTCTCAGGAAAATGACGCGGGGGTACTGAAAGTGACCGGGTAGACCTGGCACTAGCTCCCACTTATTTTATACCGTAGCTAGAAAACCTGTAAATTTTACTGCAGTAAAATACGGGAGGACCGTTATCTAAGACTGAAAGTTCTGAGGTAAAAGGCGGAGAGGTGAAGTAAGCGAGGTGAGTGTCGTAAGGACACTGACAGTGGAGCACGCAGCGTATAGGGATTGGGTGTCAGCTGGAAGTAGGTGAACACCGCGTGCCGGGTTTAATACTGGTACGGGCCTCGATACTAGCTCACCTAGAGACTTACCTTACCTTTCTGCTGCATAAACCACACGGTTCTTGAAACAGAATCTTGGTAAGACTGGTTAAATACACAACATACAGGCCTCTAGGGCTCGTGCTTCACTCTACCACATAACCCTTACCTGGGGTCTACCCCGTGGCACATCACCGTAATTCTGCGGGGGTACGGGTCTCTTACCCCTTCTGCTTCTTGACCCCCTCGGAATTTCCCATACAAAGAGTTCACTCACGTGTATATCATGAAAGCGGCAAGCCTTTTAATAATTTCGTTTTGCATCCTTTGCACCATACCTTTGACTTTTTGCATTACCTTTACCTTTTCGCTTTATATTTGGACCTTTTTCGTACATGTGCTTTGGTTTTTAGGCACGTGACTTGTCTTACATCGTTTCTATTCAACCATCCTTTAAATGTTTCACCATCTGTCATAACATTGAATACATGGCTTCTCAAGGTTTAATTCAAAAATGAATCATGTTAATTAATGATCAACAAAACCTATCAAATATATCCATCAAAGAAAAGAGAGATAAGAGGTGGTAGAAATTGGTAAATTAATTTTTCTACCAAAATTTGCTACGGAACTGCCTTGTTTTCCCCTGTTTTGGCAGTGAGTTGAATATTGAAGGAATTTTGTCTTGAAGTGGTGCATTCAAGGTCAGTTGATCACATGTGGAGGAAAAATATGGTTAGGAATATATTTTCATACAGATTTGGCAAAAGTTTTTAAAACATAGGCGCTAGGAAAATTTGCTACGAAATGAGTGCTAAGAAATTTCTGTACATGACTATTTTAGCAGTCAAATTAAAGTTTTATTTATGACCAAATGAAAAATGATTTTGGAAGTATGAAAGAGGTTTTTCTTTAGAACAGGTCCATCTACAAAAATATCTCTCAGTTTTTGCAAAGCCATCAGGGTTTGGAAATTATATACTCATCTTTGAAGCCTATTTTTTCAGAATTTTCACTAACCAGATTTATGAAAAAAAAGTAAAATTAGACTTGGAGGAGGTCCAAATAAACATCCATGTAGCATAATAACACATCAGCACTCCAATACACTCAAAAAAATAGTTGTTTGCAGTTGATAAGGGTTATTAAATGGATTTGTTGAAATATTGAATGGAAGAAGAGTCCTTTTTGTATTCAAACTCTGCAAAACAGAAATATCCCTATGAAGTCTCCAAGTAATGTAATCATATTTGAAATAGGTCTTTGAGGTGGGAATTAGAGGTGAGAAAGGTGGAAAATAATTTTTTTGAGTCCTCACTCTATAAATGAGAGATTTTTTTAGTTAGAAAGGGTTGGGAGATGTTATGTATGCACTACTATTGTAATATTTTACTATCGATAATATAATTTTACAACAGCTTGTTTCAGACCCAAGATTCATTGTATGTTCTTATCTATGCTTGTTTATTTTAGTCCTTTTGATATTTGTGAAGTGGCTTACGTGTAATCACTTGGAATTCAGTAATATGCTCCAATTTCCTATACACGTGTAGTTATTGTTTTGTCCTTTATGTGTGATTTGATAAGAATATAAGTGCCTTGGATTCCATGACATTTGTTGTTTTGTAATTTAGGTTTACAATGAATCCATAAGCCCAATGGTAGCAAATCCTCTACATTTTCCACCTGCAATCATATACAATCAAGTAATTATCATAGACTTAGCCATCTAATAGAGTTGTCATTGAATAATCATAAGTTACTTGTGAGAGAGCCCTCTTAGGCTAAAGAGGCTAATATTCAGTAAAAAAATGGTATGAAATAGTTACTCCAAGTTGAACATTGAAGCAGCCCAATAGGAAACAATTTGGTGATAACAACTGCAATGAGTCTTCTTCCTCCAAACATTCTTCACCTTCTTCTTTTCCTACGGTGGAGAAGGCCTTTCACACATTATCCTCTTTTTTTCTACCATTATTTACCAATGCTCAACAAAGACATGGTTATGTAATCCACAAAAAACACATGTTTTCTGATGCCATGATTTATGTTCATTGTTAGCAACATGTTTGTAATTGAAATGAACACTATAATATCGAGACTTGTTATACCTTGGTTATCTCTGGTGCGATCATGGTGACGAGAGCTTGCCTCAGCTCTTTCTCTACAATGTGCATTGTCATAGGATGATGGTGAAGTGTTCCCATCAATTACTTTCCCCAATGGTTTCAACCATGCATTGGAAGCTTATGACACCTTCTAGAACTACCCTTCAGTGTATCCCAGACCTGTTAATTGAGGTCTTTGCATGACCTCCAATGGCTGAGTCATGCCTTGGCCATTAACGCCAATTCCTCCTCCCTTATATCCCATTTTGGTGAGGAGTCTCATGCCATTTCCTGTAATGGGTATCTCCACATTTCCCATAGAAATGATAGCATGTGAAGATGAAACTAAAGAAAAATAAACATTGATTACCTTAGATGTTGATTTAGAAATAGGTGATGATGGATTCTTCAAGCCTTTGTTGCGCTTCAAATCCTCTAAAGCCTCTTCAGCTGCTCGTAGTTGAAGATGCAATCTCTACTTCTATTCTTTCTCTTCTCGTTGTAGCCTCCTTAATTCAGCATGATCTTCTTGAAGACTCTGGTTGATATCCTCATTCGAATGATGAGAAGACGACGGAGGTGACAAATAAGATGCATAAGCATTGGAAGATTTGGATGAAGCATCGTTTTTGATATTTCTTTCTCCTCTTCCAATATTCGCTTCTAATAAGTGTCGTACATTATGTCCACCATTTTGGACATCCTCAACATGGCCTTGTACATGTTTTTGCCATCCTCCATTGTTGCATGTTCAATCGTTGTTCACACTTGCAATTCACATCAGCAAGAAGATTTCTCTGATATCACTTGATCCCAGATCGTTAGCTATCGAATTTATCCATGATCTTTCACTTTTGTGATTTTTTTAGAATTGCATTTTAAAATAGAATAGAAGAACACATACGCATACTTAAGCAAGAGGAAACACGACAACCATCAACAACATAAAAAGAAAAGACGTTGATAATGGAGTTCACCCAGTGTGGGCTATGTCTCCAGGCCTGGTGTCAAAATGGGGTAGGCTGATTGATATAGTGCTGGAAGATGTGATGTACATGAATGATATTCATACAAGGATGTGGCCTCAACATGAGTGGCTTGTCTCTCAACGAGACGTTTCGCTACAAGAACTCTGACTCACAATGGAGCTCCTATTATAATTACATAATATCACATGAAGAAAAAAAAACAAGATCTCGCACATGCATCAATAAAGGATCTAGAAATCATAATACATCTCATAGAAAAAAGAGGCACATGATCAAGCTGCATATACCTCAACCTCTGAATCTAAATGATGAAGCGGATGCTCAGCTGCTGAATCTGGTTGCACCACCGATTTCATGGCATCGAGGGGTGTAGATTTGACCTTCCACTCTTGAGAATCAGACACCGTCACTCCAATATGGAAAATTGTTGAAAAATAGGAAGCTTTTTCATCGAAACGTATATCACCATTGGATTCATATCGCCGAGAGGTGTAAAATCGACATAAAGTTTGTTGAAAATGGACTCCAGCACATTTCAGGCCTCAATGAATATTTTTGATACCCTTGGTGAGCCTTGGTATTGCACCAAGAGTGCTGCAACTCCTAGGGACTACCCTACTTTACTTTATCAGCCAAGGGTTCGTACAAACTTGGAGGTCACAATGCTATATACACAGCAGATGCATTCTACTCATGTCATCCTCTTCTACTTTAAGAAAGGGTGCTATTTCTTAAACTATGATAAGGACTGGAAAGTAAATTGTTGGAAGGAAATGACAGAAAAGAAACTAGACTAAATTGCTGGAAAGGAATGATAGGAATGAAACTAATTTAATTTGTAGAAAAGGAAATGACTGAAAAGAAACTAAACTATATTGCTGAAAAGAAATGACAAGAATGGAACTAATTTATTTTGCAGGAAAGAGAGGACAGAACTAATTCTAAACCATACTTAACTTGGCCAAATGGCTAAATGCACTCTATTTATCCTATGGTCTATCTACCATGCTTCTACCCATACAACTAAGCTATCCATGACTTAATCCTAATTGAAAAAGTGTTGATTTTGCAGCTTGGAGGAAAGAAAAGGTCTAAAGAGGCTAATGGAGGGCTTAACACATGAAACAGGGCTTAGAAGTAGAAAGTGGGGGTTTAAACCTAATAAAACCTTATAATATTTTATCAATAAAATATTTTAATACGAAATAATATTCACATATATTTAAAAATACATTAATAATAAAAAACTATTTTAATTTGCATAATAAAATGTCTCAACGTACATGTTATGTAAAATATTTTAATGTCAATTACCTATCACTTTAAAAATAATTATGTATATATCATGAAATATTATGTTTTTATGGTTAAAAATTTTATTTGGTCATATATGCTTTATTTAGCATTCACAAATAAAATTTAAACAATGAAAAATAGCATATTGTGTTTTGCAGTCAAAGAAGTTTGCACTTGAAGAAATTTGATCCCTTTCGGCTCATGTTAGATGAGTACTTAAGATGTATCTATGCTAATATTTATCCCAATACAATTGCTTAATTTAAATAATTTAAATATTTTTTAATATAATATTTTAATTTTATTTTTTAAATATTAATTTTTATTTATTTTTATTTTTAACATTAACAAATTTAATTTAAATAAACTGTACAAGAAATTAAATAATATATCATTAATTTTCCAAATGAATTTTGATAAATAAAATCAACACCATTTCATACTGGGAAAATATTATAATTAACAAAAAAATATTCAAACTTCTATACATTGATAGTCCATTTAAAACCACCTTTCTTGCTAAATTCAACCTTTTTTGCAAATTATGTTTGAATTCTCTTTTAACAAACATAGCACTAATTGTGAAATTGACCATACTTACTTTTGAAAAGTACAAGGAACGTTAATAAATTAATAGCATGGAATAACATTCCTTCTAAAAAAAAAAAAAAATCTAAGCTAATGGGTAGTTCAAGTGCTTTTGTGCATAGCTCTAGGAATTGATTGTTATAACATCATTCATAGATATATGTCAAGATTTTCTCGATATGAAAATAAATCATGTTAAAGCACAGTAAACCATTGTCCAACGTCGCATTGTGACAAGGATTATCTTAATATGAAAATAAACCATGGTCAACCATGTTTATTTCAGGGTTTATAATATTTATCTTAGGGTTTATATACCTTGAGTTTATAATATTAATCCCAAGTGTTTAATATTATTCCCTAGGTTTCATAATCCCTTGGGGTTTTATTATTAATCCCTTGGGTTTATAATATAAATCCCTTGAGTTTATTAATCTAAGGATTCAACCATGGTTAAGCATGGTCCAATGTCGCATTGTAATAAATATTGTATCAATATGAAAATGAAAAATGGTCAATCATCGTATTTGGATCAAGGATCTAAGTGATAGCTCAATTTTCAAAGTATTTGAAAGTGCGTCGAACTTGAGAAATCAGATAGATCTCATCTTTCTGATTCTGGCGCCATGAACGGTTCGAAAAACCCATGCCGTATCAAGAAGTTATCACGATTTGAAAAGTCAAGTAAACTACAATTTTTGGCTTTTGACCAAGTTTGACTGGGCCTTTGAATATTCAAAAAAGAGAATATTCTAGGGAATATTCCTTGAAATATACCCTGGAATATTCTCTCTGGGCCAGTCGGATCATGTCAAATGGCACCTTATTATTGGGCATACATATTTTTTTTATCCAATCAAAAGCTGCCCAAGAAGGGTCATGTAAATTTTTTTTGGGGCGGCCGAGGGTCGAGCCCTGGATCTCATGCCCTCTAGGCCCATGCATTACCATTCACTCTATCAGATGGTTCTTGACTGTATAGACTTTGGGTTTTATTTAAATTTTCCAAAGTGCGCATTTGCGGGTTTTGGAGGGGCCAACCCCTCCCCAGAGGCCCTTAGCCCATGTGCAAGAGCTAAACCACGATGCTACGTAACCTCACGACATTTAATGATAAGTGGTCATATTGCTCAATTCCAAATTTTATGCGCGTGGTTATTACGCGGTCTCCGGCGGAAGTTGTGGTTAGACAAACCATGGGGTTTGGGGCATGTGCCCAACCCCAACCATAACATTTATTACAAACAATTAAACTGGTGTGTAATATTCCTAATTAGTTCGAAGCTAATTGGAATACCCATTTTTTTTTCTTTCTTTGCTTAAAGAATAAATGTGTAAAGGAGGTTCATCAAACTCCTAGTAAGGAATAAATCAAGGCCAAATGTGAAAAAGGCTAAATCATGGCTATGTAAGAAAGCACCCTTATGTGTGAAAGGGGGTTGGATATTTGGACTTGGTCAACCTTGACCAAATCTACAACGTTGTCTTGGAGGAGTGGCCATCAATGAGGCACAACGCAGTTCTAGATGGAGATGGAATGTGTGAAAGAGAAGATTTCATTGAAGGTGGTTTAGGGTTTACAAGCTCTTAATCTATATATGGAAGGGGATGGAAACATGAAGAGGTTGTTGAAGATATGATATTTTGATATATTGTCTGTTTAGACCATATAGCTTTCTTTGGTTGTTTATCCTAGATTGCAAATGTTGTTTAGAATTGGGTTTTCCTGTTTAGGAATCTTACCTCTTCCCATTGAGCGGCTCTTGGGAGAGTCTTGTATTGCATAGTCCACTATCTGGCTTGAGGCCAAGCTTCTCCTTTCAACTACAACTCAGATCCTGTTTAGGGTTTGGTTATCTTTGCAAACTACAACAAGTGGAGGCTAGACCTATTCAGTTCTAGGACATTTCAGTGCCATTTTTCAGTGGAGGAGCCTTCTGCTCTATTGGGAGGAGTGTATTGGAGTGCTTGGGCATCATTTTCTGATCTTGGCATGTGGCCAACTATTATCTATACCCTACAGCGTAGTTTCTCTTCCATATCTGCGTTATTCTTGTAGGTGTTGTTGCAGGGAGTTTTGGTGCACCATTTGGAGAGTCGGTTTTCAAGTGTTGGGGATCTTCCCTTCATCTTGGAGATCCATTAAAGAGGATCTACTTTCTTGTCTATATCAGATCTGATCTGAATACTTCTGCATATTTCTAAATATTTCTGTAGATCTGTAGACTTAGATCTTAGATCTATTGCTTGTACTTGGTGTAATTCTGAAATCCCCAAGGGGATCTGAAAGAGGAGCCTTTCTAGTGTATGGATCTATTATGGATCTGAATTTTTATACAAAGATCTGCTCTAGATCTGACATGTAATCGAAAACAGTTTGCAGCCCAATAAAATAACACTGTCAAGGCATTTTCAGTCTATACATGTGGTTGCAACACCTCTTTTGAGGGATTTTATTCTATTGATGTATTGTATTTATAGCTATGCAGCTTATGGGCCCCATTATACATCTATATTGCTGCTGTAAATACTTTTGAAGAGCCTTTTTATTGGCCTCCTGCTTTTCTTTAGATGAATTGCGTTATTTTCTTGCTTAACTGTTTAATATTGCTGCATTTTCCCAATCAGGAATACTACAGTGGTATCAGAGCATCATCTTGGCATAGTCCGTGCTTTCTAAGAAGCCAATATGTCTTTTCATGAAAAGAAGGGACAAAAGAATATTGATTACATTGAAGACAAATAAGACAAGGGTAAAACCCCTTTATCTGGAAGAATGAAAGGGAAATAGTTCTCAAAACCTCTGTTCCAAACTCTGCATGAGCTTAAAAGAGAAATCAAAGAAATGAAGAGGGAAAGACATGAAGGTCCCTCAAGAAGATATTTACATGAAGAAAGCCCTATTTCTTCATCTTATGTGTGCAAGAACTTAGCTACACAATCAGATCTATAACGTTATTCTATGCCCAAATTCACTGCAAGAGAAATGAAGGAAGAAGATGCACCAAAGGAGGAGACTTTGAGTGATTATCTTTAGGAGTATGAATCTCAATCTTGGAGAATCAAGGAGCACTTGAGTTTCCAAGAGTTATTCCATCTCAAGGAGGAAAGGAGATCCAACAAGTGCAATACAAGAAGAAGAGGTAGATTCTTTCTGCCAAACTTTGATGGATCCTCCACATGCATAGCTGGCAAGGATTGGATAGATCAGCTAGACTTATACTTGGATCTACATCAAGTTTCAGAAAAGGAAGCCCTTAAAGTAGCAGCACTACATATTAAAGGTAAAGCTTTTTCTTGGTGGTTATTTGAATCCTTTCCATTGAAGAATGAAAATATATCCACTTATGCAAGATTCACTAGGAGATTACTGAAGAGATTTGATGTAAAACAAACTGAAAAATCTTTGATTGAGCTAGCAAAGCATGAGCATGCAAAACCCTTGCTTGAGTTGGAAAGATATTTTATGCCAACTCCACTTCAAATTTCTGTTGAAGGGGATAAAAACTTGTGTGATACTTTTCCAAAGGAAATATCCCCATTGCATGAAGATATTTCTTCTCAAAAGGAAGTCATGGAGATTCCTCTTTCAAAGGAAGTGTAATATTCGTAAATTAGGATGCAGCTAATAGGAATATTGAATTTTGATTTTGCACCTAGTATAAGAATAAATGGGGGAAAGAGTCCCATACTTAAGTTAAAATAGCATAAAAACCCTATTGGTGTGAAAGGGGATCATTCTAGTAGCTGGATTTGACACCATCATGTGTGAATAAGGACAATTGGATGTGGACAAAGTCAAGTTTGACCAAGTCAACACCATTAATGGAGAAGAGTGGAGCATCAATGAAAATAGCTCAATGTGAACAAGGATTAGCTTAAAAAACATATGAGAGCTAGCTTGAAGACAATTGGGTGTGAAAAGGGGTGAAGGAGGTTGAAGAGGTCAACCTTGACCAAATCAAACAGCGTGATTTTGGAGGAGTGGCCTTCATGAAGATACAATGCAGTTTTGGAGGGAGATTGATCATGTGATGTGGAAACCCTAATGGGTGGGACCCAAAGGTGAGGAGGCTCACATAGCTTATAAGGAAGGGGATGGCATCCATTTGAGGTTATCTTGATGATTATTGATGTATGGTCTACATGACTATTTTGCATTCTCTTGCTGTTTAGCAGAGCTGCAATGCTGTTTAGCACAAGGCATTCCTATTTAGGAATTCCTTCTCCTACCTTGAGAGGCCTCTTGGAGGAGTATTGCACTTCGGTTTTCCACATTCAGGCTTGAGGGCAAGCATCCTCCTTCGGCTACAGTGTTATTTCTACAGAGTATAACGTTGTGTTGCAGGGTGTTGCAGTGGAATGACCACAACACCACTTCCAGAGCTTGTATTTCAAAGGAGGAAGCCTTTCTTTCTATGGGAGATCAGTGAGGGAGTCTTTGAGCTTCATTTCAGATCTTGGCATGTGGCCAATATAATTTTCATATTCTACAGTGTAGTCCTTTGCAGGAACTGCGTCATTTCTCTCTGTGTTGCAGTAGCAGGGTCAAGACCTTTGCTCTTGAGCTTGTCCTTTGGGGAAAGGGAAAACCCTTCTCCCAGGAAGATTGTATAAAGCCTATTATTATATTTCTTGTACATTTCAGCTACATATATATAGATTTTCATTATAACTACGTTATTTCTGATCTAGATCTGCATATCTGTCATTTTATACTGGTACTTTTATGAAACCCTTGCTGGGTTATTCTCATTTTGTTTAAAAAGGAAGGGATTTCCATTTTTCTCAGCCATTGGATGATTGTAAACTCAAAATATACTATTTCTCACTTATTTCTACATAAACCCTCATTAAAATAATGTTGTTACATGCTTCTGTATTTTCTGTTAGCTAAGGTCATGGGGTTTGGGCTTATTTGAGTTGTATTGGTTTGGGGAGACCTGTTTAGCTTGGCTAGAGGGATTTTTTTTTCTCCCATTTATGCATGTGATATGTATATTGTATTAAATAAGGGATCCAAGTACCCTTTCTCACATTTATAGCGTAATTTTCTAAGGACAACCTTTTTATGGCCCTATTTGCTGCATTTTCCCAACTTTTGGGATCATGAAAGGTGTAATAAGTTGTTGTTGTAACACTAATTGATATATTTGTGTTTATCAACACATCTCATGATATAATATCTTGCTGCTACTTCAGTATTGTGTTTACATATTTCTTTAGTCCCATTCTTGGGCATTTTCAAGCCATACTAGGTGTGAGAGGCCTGTTTACCTCACCTAGTTTGATTGGTTTCTGATTTCCTCTTGTATTTGGGTCTTATATTATCATATCTAAGGGATACAAGGGCTGATATTGGTTTTTTTAGCATACATTCCTAAAAAATTCGTTTTTCAGGCATGGCTTGCTAAGCAGTCCCATTTGGGGATATTACAATGGTATCAGAGCATGATCTTTGGCTCAGCCTGTGAGTTCCAGCTATCAAAATATTAAAGAGAAGGATAAAAGATCAAAATTATGGAGAGGATTAGTTTTCTCTCATCACTTTTCAAATTCAGAAAGAACCTCTCCCAGGAGGTTAAGCAGATGAAGGAGAAGAGATGCCAAGAAACTCCTAGAGGATTTCAAGAAGAGGAATGACCATGCACTTCCTATTCTCATAAAGAAGAATAAAAGAAGCATGGAGGACACTTGGATCATCATATTCTAAGTGAATACCTTGGTGAGTACAAGTCTCAACCTAGAGCCTTCAAGGAGACTCTAGCCTTCCCACAGTTCATTCAAATGGAGGAAGAGAGAAGACCCTGCAGCAACAGAGAAATCAAGGGAAATAGGTTTATATTGTCCACTTTTAATGGGACATCTACAGCTAAGGATTGGGCAAGAAGACTCATTTCATTATTCCTACTACATCCAGTGGTAGAGAGAGAAGCAGTAGAGATTGGAGCGCTGCACATGGAGGGTAAAGAAAGCACTTGGTGGTTCAGTCACATAAGTCATGCAAAATTATATGCTTTTGTGGATTTCACTTAGAGGGTGATCAAGAGATTTGATGAAGAAAAATAAGAGAGGGAGGAGCCCTCACCACCACTTGAGGATATTTGTATCAGCGCTGTCACAACCTTGGAGGAGCAGCCTTCAACATCAACAGTTGAGGGAGCCAACATAGTAGAAGAAGGAACTCTTGTAGCCATACAAGATGCTCCCAAATTCCATCAAGGTATGACTGAATTTCCACTTTCTGTTATTGCAGCAAATATTTCAAAGGATTGTGGAAATATTCTGTTGCATGACCCAGGATCATCACTTACTGCCAATCTAGAGTAGCAGAGTTGCACTGCATTGTCCAAAAATAACAGTGAAGAAAGGACCCACTCCTCATGGGAGCATTCAAATGTTAGCCTTATTCAGGAGGCAATGGAGGAAGAAATGACAAAGGGTAGACATATTGAGATGAGAAACATTTTCTCCTCTCTAGATGACACTTTCTCAATGAGCATGCCACAACTCAAAGAGAGACTTCTACTTGCAGCAGATCCAAGACCCCATTGGTTTTGGAAGGCCATGCATGAGGAGGAGGTCTCATTAAGAGATCCCATTGGAGGTGCACTTCAACATTCCATGAAGTGCAAGGTTCTTCAAAGGTTTGAGGAGGTTGGTGTCCTACAATGGGAGAATACCAAGCATTTACAGAATGAGATCCATCACCCACATTGGGATGAGTGGATGATAGTATGGAGCAAGAGGTTTCCAAACCCCTTGCAGATCTATGATACAGGCCAGAAAGAAGCATGGCTGCACTGGTTGCTCTTGGGTGAGTATGGTTACTACCCAAAGATTCATATTTTCTTGCCTCATGCCATATGTATCAATGATAGAATGCATAAGAAGAACGCATGGTTGCTTTGGCTGTTAATAAGAGAGTTTGGACATCACATGTCAAATTTTATGTTCATGTATTTAATCTTGTTTGAGGTATGTCTCATGTGTCTACATATATTTTTGTTTGATATGTATCTCATGTATGTACCTTGGTTTGGGAGGAAGGATAACTCCCACAGGATGTGGCATAAAGGAGCTTGTTTGTACTATGTGGATGAGACATCTCACATGTCCATCGTTGTATTGTTGCTCCATGATTTGCATTTTGATCATGCAAGAAGGTAGCAAGAGTCCTTGTTGCTATGGTTACTATTGGGAGAGTATGGGCTGAAATTTCTCCATACTCATCACGTTATTTCAGGAGGAATGTATGGCACATTCAAGGTGAAAATAGGCTACCCTTCAACATTGAAGGATAAGGAGAGGCTTCCACTGAGGAAGAATATTTCCCCACATAGCAGCATGATAGTGGATGGATTTGGCATGTGGAATGTCAAAGAGAGAAGTCATGGAGTGACAAGAGCCTTATCACTAAGGCCAACAATGCTGTCACTTGGGAGTAGGTGCCTTTTGATGGGGTGTTCCAAGGGAAGTATGCATCCTTTATTTCTTCAGATTTTTATGAGGAGATTCTCATGGGAGGACTCATCCATGGACCTCACTTTCAGCCTACTCTTTATGCATGGTAAGAAATATATTTCTGCACTTATTGATTATTTCATTGAGTATGTACACTCTCTCACCATGTATGTACAGTACATTGCTCCACAAGAGGGCAAGATTATTTATGGGCTTCATGGTCATGATAGAACCAACCTTTATGATGGAGATAACCCTTCTCTACATGACTTTGGACAAGTGTGTTGTCATTCTCATTGTACTCAACGAATATATAATGCTATTTACCACCTCATGGTAGATATGAAAACATGAACAATTTTCATCTTGTTGAAAAGCCACTTGCCACATGATGATCTAAATCAGCAATTGGGAAGACTGCGTTGTATCCACTTGATAAACCATTGGTATCACCCAAAATTACATGTAACCTTCAACATTTTTCTGATTTGGATGCCAAATGGTAATGATGTGCCATTCATTTTGAATGGGATTATTTGGGCTGGCATGATTCATGACATGGAAGAAAGGATCTTTGGAGATCTAATATTCTTCTTTCCACTTGAGGGCAACCTTATTGCAGCCCAAGATTATCATATGATCTACAATTATCATAAGTGGAGAGTAGGACAGCGTGGGGTAGTCCATCTTGTCTACCATGTTCAATTATTCAACCCACCTACATTGCAGGAGCCAAAGGTGGGGGAGATCTTTCATGATTTTCCATGTTGGAGGGTGACTCATCTTGTATGGATGATAGCATGGGGATGGAGGTTTTACATGGGAATGATAGGTCCCAACACATTTTAGTCACCATTACTTGAGAGGAACTCTAGACATCACATAGTTTCCTCCTTGAGTATTTCACCTTTCCATGATGATGGTTATTTGGGATGCTCACCAAAAGCTAGCTTGCATGCTTGGGAGGGGCACTATGGAGATACATTGTTGAGACAACATCATATTCCTTGAAGATGTTCATAATATGAGGATGCTACAGGAGGAGGGGTGGAAACTCTTCAGTTCTATCCTTGTAGTTGCTTGAGGACAAGCAACATTTGGGAGGGGAGGACTGTAATATTCCTAAATTAGCATGCAGCTAATAGGAATATTGAATTTTGATCTTGCACCTAGTAGATGAATAAATGGGGGAAAGAGACCCATACTTAACTTAAACTAGCATTAAAACCCTCTTGGTGTGAAAGGGGGTCATTCTAGTAGCTGGATTTGACACAATCATGTGTGAACAAGGACAATTGGATGTGGACAAAGTCAAGTTTGACCAAGTCAACACCATTCATGGATAAGAGTGGAGCATCAATGCAAATAGCTCAATGTGAACAAGGATCGGCTTAAACAAACATATGAGAGCTAGCTTGAAGACACTTGGGTGTGAAAAGGGGTGAAGCAGGTTGAAGAGGTCAACCTTGACCAAATCAAACAACATGATTTTGGAGGAGTGGCCTTCATGAGGATACAACTCAGTTTTGGAGGGAGATTGATCCTGTGATGTGGAAACCCTAATGGTTGGGACCCAAAGGTGAGGAGGCTCACATAGCTTATAAGGAAGAGTATGGCAGCCATTTGAGGTTAGCTTGATGATTATTGATGTATGGTCTACATGACTATTTTTCATTCTCTTGCTGTTTAGCAGAGCTGCAGTGTTGTTTAGCACAAGGCATTCATGTTTAGGAATTCCTTCTCCTACCTTGAGAGGCCTCTTGAAGGATTATTTCACTTTATTTTTCCACATTCAGGCTTGAGGCCAAGAATCCTCCTTCAGCTACAACGTTATTTCTACATATTATAACGTTGTGTTGTAGGGTGTTGCAGTGGAAGGACCACAACACCACTTCTAGAGCTTGTATTTTAGAGGAGGAAGCCTTTATTTCTCTGGGAGATCAGTGAGGGAGTATTTGAGCTTCATTTCAGATCTTGGCATGTGGCCAATGTAATTTTCATCTTCTACATCACAATCCTTTTCAAGAACTGTGTCATTTCTTTCTGTGTTGTAGTAGCAGGGTCAAGACCCTTGCTCTTGAGCTTGTCCTTTGGGGAAAGGGCCAACCCTTCTCCCAAAAAGATTATACAAAGCCTCTTCTTCTATTTATTGTACATTTAAGCTAAATATATATAGATTTGTAGTATAAATACGTTATTTATGATCTAGATCTGCAGATCTGTCATTTTATACTGGTACTTTCATGAAACCCTTGCCAAGTTATTCTCATTTTGTATAAAAAGGAAGAGATTTCCATTTTTATCAGCCATTGGATGATTGTAAACTCCATATATAATATTTCTCACTTATTTCTACATAAACCCTCATTAAAATAATGTTGTTACATGCTTCAGTATTTTCTGTTAGCTAAAGTCATGGGGTTTGGGCTTATTTGAGTTGTATTGGTTTGGGGAGACCTGTTTAGCTTGGCTAGAGGGATTTGTTTTTCTCCCATTTCTGCATGTGAGATGTATATTGTATGAAATAAGGTATCCAAGTCCCCTTTCTCACAGTTATAGCGTAATTTTCTGAAGACAACCTTTTTATGGCCCTATTTGCTGCATTTTCCCAACTTTTGGGATCATGAAAGGAGTAATAAGTTGCTGTTATAACAATAACTGATAGATTTGTGTTTCTTAACACATATCATGAGCTAATAGCTTGCTTCAACTCTAGTATTGTGTTTACATATTGTTGCAGTCCCATTCTTGGGCATTTTCAAGCCATACTAGGTGTGAGAGGCCTGTTTACCTCACCTAGTTTGATTGGTTTCTGATTTCCTCTTGGATTTCGGTCTGATATTATCAGATCTAAGGGATCCTAGGGATGATATTGGTTTATTTATCATACATTCATGAAAAAATTGTTTTTCAGGCATGACTTGCTAAGCAGTCCCATTTGGGGATATTATAGGAAGACCAAGATCTAAGATCTCTCATTGATAATGAGGTATTCTCAAATATTGATGAGGAGAAATAACAAGAGGGAAGTAACAATGCTTTCACTTCAAAAGAATAACCATCACCACATGGGGATGGACATGAGGTTATGGCTTCAAGGGAAGGATCTTTTGCATCTTTGCAATTGGTTCCCAAGGAGCATCATGTGGCAGTAGTAATGGGAAATAACACCTTTCTCCAAGGAGGAGGAGGGAGGATGTATCAACATCCACTGATGAGGAGCATGTGTTAGCCACCCATAATATTTTGTTATACCAAAAGGTGGCTAAAAAAATTTGGGAGCCTCCAAGGAACAAATTTCATCTCTAAAAATTGTTGGCTCTTGAAGTCTCTATAAGGCCTCCATCCTTTTCCCTCTGTCCATATCCCATATTGTTGTTTCATACTTCAAAAACCTCTGATATCCTACAAAAAATCCAAGTCAAATACTGCTGCATTCCCCTTTTTTCCCCTCCCTTTCTTCCAACTTACATCATTCTCCTTTTTCATTTTTTCCATAAAAACCCCACAAAAACTTATGTTTTCAGTTTATCCCTTCATAAAATCCGTTCCCTAAGGTTAAAAACTCACTTTTTTACCTTGTCCGAACCTTGATTTCCCTTTGAAAACATTGAAAATCCTATAAAATGCACATTTTATATGATGTTAAGGTTTTTAGCCCCCTCGGGCTAAGCCCCTGGCTCTTTCCCCCATATACCCGAGCACCGGGACCAACTGCTCAGTCCTTAGGCGCTAAACCGAAAATACAACCATTCTCCGTCCATTTTCCTTTGAAAATTCAAAAAAAACCCATTTTATAAAGTTTTAACTGAAATATTAAAGTCACGTGGTTTCCTGCGCGATTCAACCTGGGCCGTCGATCTGCTCCACAAATCCGATGGAGCGGAACGCAACTTGCCTGGTGGACCCCCCTTTTTCCCGCGCTGATTCCAAAAACCACCGGTATCATTCCGCACCACCCTCCGCCGGTTGGTGGTTTTTTCCCGTCGGCCAGCGATTCCATACGCTGGCCGATGCGTTTCCCCGGCACTGTTTCAAAACCGCCGCGCGACCGAAACATTTCACGCATTAAATTTCATACCAGAGACGCCTAGCGGAATTCACCTCCACCGTCCGATCTAACCCCTCCCATCCGATGGTTGTCAATCCTCCGATCTTCTCGACCGTTAACCAACCTGCTCGTCATTTAGCCGGGCCCCAACGCAGCCGAGAATCAATCTCCGCTGTCGATCTTTGTAGATCGATGGTCCACATTCAAATGCTTGATTCCATTGCTCATCCTCCAGATTCTCTTTGTTTGACTTTCAACGCCCTCTGATTCCATCTTGACCGTCCAAACTGATCCAGATCAACGGCGCAGTTTCACTATGGGGGTATGCCCCCAAAATTTTTCCTCCGTACATCCGAACCCCCCGTAGTCACCCCCGACCATCGATCTCGGTGCGAATCGACGGCTCTGATTTAATCCTCCTCCCCCATGCTTTTTTGGCTATTCTGAGATTAAATCCCAGCCGTTGGATGATGCCATACAACGACCCACGCTCCTCCGCACAGTCCCCGATGTAGATTGACCTATACGCAGGATTATATAACGTTTTTCCGTGTTTTTTGCAGGGTTTAAACTATTTGTTTGCGTTTTTTAAGGAAGATTCAGAGAAGGAGGGTGACGACCCTCCCTTGTTCGATTCCTCCGAGGAAATCGCTCACAGAATCAATTTTTCACGTCTTGTTGATGTTTTCACAGGCATCGATGCCTTACATGCCCTACGCAGCCCTGCACAAGAAGAAAACCATGAAGATCAATGCAGAGAAAGAGTATCAGATGTTGAAGACCAAAAATGAACCAGAATAGCATATTAGTGAACAGATTTGTGGGGATTAAGGCTAAGACAGTTATCAAACGCCTAATCCTCGGATCTAAAGCACAGATTAAAGGAAAACCTAAAGTGTTTCATCAGGAAACCCTTCACCACCACAGATGGAGGCGAATTGATTCCTCCCAGCGACTAAAGCGCCACCTGTGCCTCAAAGCATTCAATCAAGAACTGAATTTATTGATCAAAGTCAGATATTTTACCTCAAAGCAGCCGAAGAGTTACTTCTGCTAGGAATTTAATGAAAGAAAGTCTGCAGAGTAGCCCTAACATCACACAGAGCCTCAAATGTCAACAAAAGCTCCCACCGAGCTTGAATCGTAAGTGTAAAATAGTTAATGCAGTGGAACACGTGTATAGTCTCTTCATTTGAGCCCCCAAAGGCCAAGAAGACATTAATTCTGCATTAATTGTATTTGAGATCTTTTCATCAGATCTAACCTCCTCAGCCTTCTATAAATACTTCAATAGAAGATGAGTGAGGGGTTGGTTGCTAATGTAATTTTCTGAAGCATTGTAATTGTAACTGAGCTGAAGAATCTTGATTGTAGATAGGATTTCACTAGCTCTTGGAGCTCTTCTTGTAACAGATAGGTTAGGTTATGAAGAGAGATGGATTAAAACACTGGATTTGAAGTTTGTAACTGGTTTGAAGCATCAATACAAGTTGATTTATGGGATCCTGGTTTATGATGATGGTGATGTTATTCTCACTGTAACTTGTATTTTGTTTCTGTTTTCAATTTGTTTCATTTTCCACTATAAAGAACAGTTTAAACAGGTTTAGGACCTACTGTATATCATTAACCTTCTCTGGCTGAGAAACCTTTATTTAAATGTTTTCTTTCGATTGTGTTATTTGAAAATGAGTTAATTCAGTTTAAGTACATGGATGCTGGCGTTCCCTCGTCTTATTGTCTTAGATGAATGTTATTTTTAAATGTTACTTTCAATATATGTTGTGTGAAGATGAACTGAGGAAATTAAGGTTAGACCTGAGTCCCTTTCTTATTTGCTCAACTATTTGATTGTTTCCCTTAGGATGTGTTAAAAGTTGACTATTTTCAAAGTACTTATCAGATCTTAGGCCATTGTGTGTTACCTTTGTGATTGTCTTGAAAGTAACCAAGTAAAGAAGAGCTAGGAGAGGATTTGTGGTGCGCCCGGCCCGCTAGCTTCTACTCCAAAAGTCGCCTTCAAGTTTCCCTTTTGTTTTTATATGTTTTCTATCAAAAGTGTATCAAAGGCTGGATAGTTTCAAAGTACTTACCAGATCCTAGTTTGCTTCTATGTTTTTCTTAAGTGCCTGGTCAAAGGCTGGCTAGTTTCAAAGTACTTACCAGATCCTGGGCTGCTCTTTGTTCTGCATCCGTCTTTTCCCTTTCTTATTGTATCACTCCATTCCATAAATCAAACTTTAAAGAGATCCTTAGGCATAGATGACTTGCCCCACAGACCACTCTTGGACCTGATTGTTTCAATTAAATCCTCTTATGACTCCATAGCCCAATGGACTGAAAACCTGCCATCATCTTTCTTCTTGATCAAAGCTTACTCTTTTGCTTGCAACTTCTCACCTTTGAACCTATTTGCATATAGATCTTTCCGCCTCAGACAGCAACTATGTTCAACCATCCAAAAACAAAACAAACCCTTGACCTTAATAACTAGCCTAATATCATTACCTCAAACTTCAAAGACAAATCCATCTTTGTACATATTGGAGAGATCCCTCTCCAGATTCAGGAGGGCTAGATCCTAGAATCCCAAAGTTGGTTGAAATGATGTTAACTCTGTGATCGGACTTTGCCAATATTTCTTATTACAGAGACCTAACATTTCTGGCGACTTCGCTGGGGATCGAACCCAGAATCTCTTTATAAAACTTTGAGAGTAGAAAGCAGCCTTTCCAAGCACTACCAAGAAATGGTAATCATGATGAAACTTGTTTTGAATCAGTGACAATCTAGGTCAATCCTAGGATTCTTTTAAAGTGTTATCTAACCTTGGAAAATCAGTTGGCTTAGCCATAAGAGTAGACTCTCTTTGTCTCACAACCGTAGCTAAGTTTTGAAGCAAAGTTAGGACATTCTTCCAAACCACAAATAAAAACAATTCAGAAAATACCAAAAACATTTCAGATTGGTAGTAAAACACTTGCTCTTACATTTCACTTACCATTGGATGTGTTTTACTTCGTACTCTTAGAAAGAGTCTGGAAAGGGCCAGGTAGTCTCCGGATCTCATCCTCTTTTAGAGGTGACATATCTGGTGAATGCCCTCCGAGTCAATCTCTAGTTAGAGTTTGTTGTGTTTCGGGATACCCTTGAAAAAGGATGTCTCACAAGCACTGTGGTGGACAATGTACTTCTTTGGACACACTCTAAAATTTCCACCTGGCGACTCCACAATCCTAAACAGACCTTAAGACTCCACTGGGAAGAACCCCTACCATTGTAATATCCTTCAAACTCGGTTAGAATGCTGTAGGATTTAAATTGTGAAAACATATTAGTTAACCCCTCAAAGATTGTCATATCTGGTTGAACTTTTACTGTTTATTTGGGTCTAAAAACACAGCATAGTGGCTCCTAGAAAGATTCACACTAGAGCCTACCCTGACCCTGATCCACCTGAGATAGTTGATAACCCAGAAATTATCCTTAGGAAGTCTCCTAAGATAGAATTCTCAACTATTTTCAGATCTCACATAAGAGCCAATTCAGTCCCTGAAAATCTTTCAGCTCTACAAAAATCACAAACTGACTTATTGAACCCATTTAGGACTAGGTCATTTGGTGATTTAGATCAGCTAGATTCTGAGACTTCACTTTCATCTCCTGAAACAAGTGAACACTTTGGGAATAGAGAATCAACACCTCCTGATTTACGTTTTCTTCTTAACTTAGGTGTCTCTCATCCAAGGTCAGCTCAAAAATCTACTGTTGTTCCATCCACTTCTGTTCATCCTTCGCCCACTGTTCAAACCACTTCATTTCAGCCCACCCCACCTCTTGTCAATCCACCCCCACCACCTATCATGGCAGCATGGTATGCTCCCTTAGTCCTTCCTGTACCATTAGTCAATCTTCCACAGGACTATCAGTCCAAAATTCCGTTATATGATGCTAGCAATACTACAACAGCATCACAAAATGTGGACAAGATGAATGACTATTTTGACAGAAATGAAATTGATGATGATTATGTCAAGCTTAGACTATTTGCTCAAATTCTGGGGGGAGAAGCAAGAAAATGGTTTAAAGGTTTAGCCCCCCATAGTATTAATGATCTCCAAGGCTTCCATCAAACATTCTTAAACAAATGGGAAGTGAGGAAGAATCCTCTCCAAGTCCTTGCTGACTATAACAATCTCCATAGGAACCCAAGGGAAAGTGTACATGCTTATTGTACTAGATTTAACAGTGTGTATAATGCGCTCTCCCCAGAATTAAAACCTCCACAAGGTTCAGCTTTAAACAAATTTCCTGAAGGGTTTGATGCTGACATGACCTATTCACTCAGAGAAAGAGATTTTGCAACCCTTGAAGATATGCAAAGAGGTGCTCTCTCTGTGGAAGTAAACTTAATGGAGAAAAGAGCAAGGATGAAAGCTGAAAAGAGAGTATCTTTTAGAGAGGAATCCACCCCTACTACCTCAAGCTCAAAAATGGAAAGAATGATGGAAGAAATGATGAAGAAAATGAGCATTCTTGAGAGAGCACAAGCAAGTCAAAATCAAACTGCTCCTCAAAACAGAAACCAAAACCAGAATCAGAATATGAGAAGGAACCAACCTCTAAACAGACCAAGGGAAGATGATCAGCAGATCACTCCTCCCTTTCATCAAAACTATTTAAGTGAGGTTGAGGAAACAGATTAAATAACAGAGGATAATGATATGAACCTATTTGGGGTAGATGATGATGACTTCGAGGTTCATTATGATAGGAAACAAGGTCTTTATATGCCTTACGACGACAAAAGAGATGATAATGAAAATTATTATCAAAACATGGAAAATGCCATGACTGAACCTTCAAAGGAATATGAACTCAGAAGTAAATATAATCAACAAACCCCCAACACCAAAACCTCTAACAAAACTTCTCAAAACAGCACTGCAACCAAGCCCAAGACAGTCAAACAAAAAGACAAAATAGTGGCTGATAATTCTGGTAAAGGTAAAGAGAAAGACACTCAAAATATTGAAAAACAGAGTGTAAACATCAGTAGTACTAACACTTCAGCTAGTACTCCTTTTTCAACCGTCGTGTCAACTGTAGATAAAACAAATCAGCAAACTGACGTTGTTGATAAAATGGCAGTAAACAAGGCTGAAACCAACACCTTAAAAAATCAAATTCCTTTCAATCTGGAACAGGAAATCTCAAAGATCAAAATTTCTGTTCCTTTGACTGAGTTAGCTGCCCAACATGTATATAGGTCCAAAATTTTGAAGGCTTTGAACATAGAAGAAAATGAGGATACTCTCAATCTTAATGATGACCAACCAGAGCTGATTTTCGGTCCAAAGATTGAAGGTAAATTGCAAGAGGGGCCTGTCCCTCCCTTCTATGTAAGTTTGAACATTCATGACAAAATTCTACACAATGCTATGCATGACTCAGGCGCTTCCCATAATTTAATGCCAAAAGCTGTAATGGAAAGCCTGGGCCTTGAAATCACCAGACCTTACAAAGATCTATACTCTTTTGACTCAAGCAGAGTTAAATGTCTAGGATTGATCAAAGACCTCTGTGTTAATTTAGCCCAAATTCTAGCCAAATGCTTAGTTATGGATGTTGTTGTGGCTGATGTACCCCCAAAGTATGGAATGATTTTATCAAGATCTTGGGGGGCTAAGTTGCAGGGGACTATGCAAATGGACATGACCTATGCGACTATCCCTGTTTTCAATTAGAATAGAAGACTTTACAAGCAGTCTCATATGCAATACACAGTGACAAGTCAAGACAGACCTCAAAACTCTCCTCTGTATTCCATGAGCACAGGCCTTGATTATTTTATCATGTTTAATTACGAAACACTCCCTGAAAAAATCACTCTAAAAGGATCAATGGCTGAAACAAAGGAAGAGGAATACAACACTGAAATGTCCAAGCAGTTTGTTGTATTCAAAAACCTTAGCAAACCAAGCACAGGTCTGGAACTACAAAACATCAATCCATTAAACTTAATTCTTGACAGTCAAGAGAGCAATCCTCAACCCGATGAAAAACTTGAGGAGTCAAATCATACAAAGGACATGCATCAAACTGATAAAACTGAAAATGATCCTCTCTCGACTATGTATTTTGATGGGTCATGCACTAAAACAAACGCTGGTGTAGGTGTCTGGATTACTAACACTGAAAACAAACATACAAAATGTATTTCATGTAAATTAAACTTTCAGTGTTCCAACAACATAGCAGAATACGAATCCCTTCTCTTAGGCTTGCATCTCTTGAAAAAGTTAGGAGCCAAGAAAATAAATGTGTATGCGGATTCTGAGTTAATAATTAGGCAAGTCAATGGGGAGTATAACGCAAATCATCCCAGACTTAGGGCCTATAGGAATGATGTCATGGATCTTTTGAAAACATTTGAGGAATCCAACTTAAGTTTTGTCCCAAGGAAAAGAAATCTTATGGCCCACAATTTGGCCTATGCTGCTAGAACCTGCCCAATGCTATATGATGACACATCTCAGATAAAATTCAGACCATCTGTCCCGGATAACAAGAAATATTGGCAGGTGTTTGATGGAGATAAACAAATAGAAGACTTCATGCAATTCAGAAATGAGTTTGAACTCCATAGCTCAGATTCAGACTATGATACAGACTGCGGTGAAGAAAATTTTCTTGGTGAGGAAGAGCCTTCTCCTGAGCTTGTCAACATTAACCTTCAGACTAGCAAATGCAGAAACGAAATATAATGGAGTGCAGAATCAGAAACAGAAGAAATAGAAACTCTACATTCTAAAGATGAAGGTTTGCCAAGTGGTCTAGCACCTTTGGAAGAGTTGTTTGATTTTAACGATGTGACAAACAAACCAAAACTGGAACCTGTAGAGACTGAAGTAGAAGATTGAAACATAGGCAGTGAGGAAAAACTGAAAATGATCAAACTGTCCAAAAATTTTCCAGCTCACATTAAACTCAAATACATAGAGTTGTTCAAAGAATTTTTTGATGTTTTTGCATGGAGTTACGAAGATCTTAAGTCCTATGACACTGAAATAATATAGCACAAAATCCCTCTTAAAGTAAACCAAAAACCATTCAAACAAAAACTGCGCAGAATTAACCCTGTCCAACCGCCTTTGGTTAAGAAGGAAGTCATGAAAATGTGTGATGCTGGTATCATTGTCCCTATTAGATATTTTGAGTGGGTGTCTAATCTGGTGTCTGTTAGGAAGAAAACTGGAGAAATCAGGCTTTGTATAGACTTTAGAAATTTAAACAAAGCTTCATTAAAAGACAACTACCCTTTGCCCAAAATGGATCATATTTTACAAAGGGTGGTGGGGTCTAAAAGAATTTCTTTGCTAGATGGATATTCAGGGTACAATCAAATCTTAGTTCACCCTGATGATCAATTAAAGACAGCTTTTACTACACCATGGGGCACTTTCATGTATGTGAAAATGCCTTTTGGTCTAATGAATGCTGGAGCAACTTTCCAGAGAGCCATGGACATAGCCTTCTCGGAGGAACTGGGCTTCTTCATCATTATATATATTGATGATGTCACTGTGTTTTAAAAAACAGATGAAGAGCACTTAGAACATTTGAGGAAAGTTTTCGAGAAGCGCAGAAAGTTTGGTATATCTTTAAACCCTAAGAAGACTTTATTTGGTCTCCAAGAAGGTAAACTTCTTGGGCACATCATTTCTGAGGAGGGTATAAAGATAGATCCAAAGAGGATTGAGGCCATATTGCAAATCTCTCATCCTCGAAACATCAAAGAGTTGCAGTCTTTCATTGGGAAGATAAAATTTTTGAGAAGGTTCATCCCTAACTTGGCTGAGCTCCTTAGGAATATCACAAACATGTTAAAGAAGGAGAAAGGGGTAAAATGGACCTTGGAAGCAAAGGCATCCTTTGAACTGGTAAAACAAGCATTAACCAAAACACCGGTTCTCATAAACCCTTATTTTTCAAAAGATTTTTATATCTTCTCGTTTGCATCAGAACATACCATAGCTGTTGTCCTTTTACAGAAAAACCCACAAGGACAAGAGCAGCCTATTGCATTCTTTAGTAAGGCATTGAGGGATACCTTTAGTATAACATTATGGAGAAGCGGCTCCTGATAAACTTACAAAAGGAAACAAGGTGTACATCATACTCTTTTACATTTATTTTATTTGATTGAATTAAGTCGTCAGACAATTCTGTTTGGGACCCGAATGGTAAGAGGGTTAGGGAGTTGCATTGGCTGCTGAATCTACTGATTTAGAGATAAAACCTACAAATAACTCAAAGCTGCAGATAGCTAAATTAATAGCTAGAATCAAATTATGAAGTTCTTTGATATTAATGAGACAATCTTGGATGTTAGAATTCTAATTTAACTGATGATAAATTTCTTGAATTTCTCTGTATAAATTATTGTTTATGTTTTGCTTAATGTGAATACACCTCACAGATTTATCAAAACAATGAGAATTTAAAGTCAAAAAGCGCATGCTGTATTATTGATAAATGTATTTATTGGAAAAATGCAAATGGAATATTGCTTAAATGTTTGCCTGAGGTTGATGCAGAGAAGATTAAGCAGGAGTTCCATGAAGGAGAGTGTGGAGGTCATTTGTACTGGAAGTCGACAGCCAACAAAATTTTGAGGGCTGGTTTCTATTGGCCTACCCTATTTCATGATGTCCACAAGATGACCACTACTTGCCATAAATGCCAATTGTTTGAAGGAAAGAGAAAGTTACTACCCCTGCCTTTGCATCCAATCACTGTTGAAGCCCCTTTTCAACAGTGGGGACTTGACTTCATAGGAGAAATCCATCCCTCATCTTCTTCCCAGCATAAATGGATTCTCACAGCCACAGACTACTTCACTAAGTGGATAGAAGCCATTCCTTGTAGGCAGGCCAATGATTCAGTTATCATAAAATTTATGGAGACTAACATCCTCTCCAGATTTGGTTGTCCTACCAAGATCATCACAGATAATGCAGCAACATTTGGATCAAAGAAAATGGTTGAATTCTGTCACAAGTATCGGATAACATTGGGACACTCCACAGCCTATTACCCTCAAGGTAATGGACTCGCAGAATCTTCCAACAAAATCTTAGTGAACATAATCAAGAAACTGTTGGAGGACAATAAAAAGTCTTGGCACACAAAGATGATCCATGCACTTTGGGCTGACATATTAACTTTGAAGAAATCTATTGGTATGTCACCCTTCCAGCTTGTGTATGGTACAGATGCAATTTTTCCTAACAGCCTTGGTGTACCAGTTATGAAGTTAATTCAAGCGTTGCAGACTAAAGAAAATGACATAATCAAAAGAATAAATCAAACCATTCATCTTCAGCAAACCAGGGAGCAAGTGTATAACAAAGCATTGCAGAAACAAGACAGTATCAAGAAGATATTTGATAAAAGAAAAAAGGAGAGCAATTTCAATATTGGGGACAAAGTTTTGAAGTGGGACTCAAGAAGGGAAGAAAGGGGCAAGCATGGAAAATTTGACAACCTATGGCTTGGCCCTTACTCTATTCATTCAATTGCTGGTAATAATGCATTTTTCTTACAGCAGTTGGATGGATCAGAATTGTTTGGGGGTCCCGTCAATGGCAGGATACTCAAGAATTACTTCTCTTGATTCATGATATGTTTTAAAGCCTTCCTTTTTATTTTTCCATTACAAATATTTCATCCACCATTGCGTTCAAGTTGTAAAAAATCAAAAAATACAAAAACAACGAAAAAATGAAAAGAAGGCAGAATTGAAAACAAGAAAGGAAAAGCCCCATGCCAAAAAGAGAAACAAATCTGAAAGTGTGCAAGCTCAAATGCCACTCCTGCAAAACACACTTCTAGTTAGTCAAACAACCTAATCTTGACTAATTAGCTTTAAATTTTTCTGCTGATAGGATAGTGATTTTGATTTGCCAAACTGTTCAATCTTGGCTTATCAGTAGATAGATTAGGTTAGAAATTGAAGGTTCAAACAAACTCAAAATCTGAACCAAAGTTTCCAAAGGGAGATGACTCAAATCTATGTTAAATTCTGAGTCAAAGAAAGTAAAGATCTGGTTCTAATCAGTTTAAAATCTGAACCAGAAGAAAAGCAAAGACAGCTCAAAAGCAAAGCAAAAACGAAGCTGTGAAGAAAAGAGAAGGCCATGATAAGAGACTTTCAGATCTTAAGCCTTCCATTTTGTTTTTATTTTTTCTGCAAATAATAATCTATGTGCAGCTTGTTTTTATGCCATAGATCACAGCAAGTCAAACAGCTTAATCTTGACTTGACTGCTTTTAAATTTTTGTTGTAGAATTTAGAGAATGAAATTCTGTTGGACAGTTTAACCCCAATAGACAGTAGATTAGGTAGAGAAATATATGAGCTCAACTGTTTAATCTGAGTTCAGGGAGAAATAAGGAGTAGCATTAGATTATTTTTTATGCTTTCAAAAGAATAAAATGTTGTGAAAATATTTTTCCAGTCCAAGTGCACTCTGATGAAGAAAAAATGTTAGATCAGTAGGATTGGGTAGGTAGAAGTTGTATTGATGAAATTCATGTTTCTTTCATGACTGATATTATTTTTCAGAGCAAAGCAAGAGCAATTCAAAGGATGAGGCATATGGTCAGCATCCCAGAGCAAATAAAGGATCAGGCACAAGTCAGCATCCTAGAAGAATCAAGTCTGAATTCTTGATGCCTTCAGGAAGGCACCATCCCCATGTGGAGCCACTGTTAGCCACCCATAATATTTTGTTATACCAAAAGGTGGCTAAAAACTTTTGGGAGCCTCCAAGGAACAAATTTCATCTCTAAAAATTGTTGGCTCTTGAAGTCTCTATAAGGCCTCCAGCCTTTTCCCTCTGTCCATATCCCATACTGCTGTTTCATACTTCAAAAACCTCTGATATCCTACAAAAAATCCAAGTCAAATACTGCTACATTCCCCTTTTTTCCCCTCCCTTTCTTCCAACTTACATCATTCTCCTTTTTCCTTTTTTCCATAAAAACCCCACAAAAACATATGTTTTCCCTTTATCCCTTCATAAAATCCGTTCCCTAAGGTTAAAAACTCACTTTTTAACCTTGTCTGAACCTTGATTTCCCTTTGAAAACATTGAAAATCCTATAAAATGCACATTTTATATGATGTTAAGGTTTTTAGCCCCCTCAGGCTAAGCCCCTGGCTCTTTCCCCCATATACCTGAGCGCCGGGACCAACTGCTCAGTCCTTAGGTGCTAAACCGAAAATACAACCTTTCTCCGTCCATTTTCCTTTGAAAATTAAAAAAAAACCCATTTTATAAAGTTTGAACGTGAAATATTAAAGTCACGTGGTTTCCTGCGCGATTCAACCTAGGCCGTCGATCTGCTCCACAGATCCGACGGAGCGGAACGCAGCTTGCCTGGTGGACCCCCCTTTTTCCCGCGTTGATTCCAAAAACCGCTGGTATCATTCCGCACCACCCTCCGCCGGTTGGTGGTTTTTTCCCGTTGGCCAGCGATTCCATACGCTGGCCGACGCGTGTCCCCGACACTGTTTCAAAATCGCCGCGCGACCGAAACATTTCGCACATTAAATTTCATACCAAAGACGCCTAGCGGAATTCACCTCCGCCGTCCGATCTAACCCCTCCCATCCGACGGTTGTCAATCCTCTGATCTGCTCGACCGTTAACCAACCTGCTCGCCGTTTAGCCGGGCCCCAGCGCAGCCGAGAATCAATCTCTGCCGTCGATCTTTGTAGATCGACGGTCCACATTCAAATGCTTGATTCCATTGCTCATCCTACAGATTCTCTCCGTTTGACTTTCAACGCCCTCTGATTCCATCTTGACTGTCCAAAATGATCCAGATCAACGGCGCAGTTTCACTACGGGGGTATGCCCCCAAAATTTTTCCTCCGTACATCCGAACCCCCCGTAGTCACCCCCGACCGTCGATCTCAGCGCGAATCGACGGCTCTGATTTAATCATCCTCCCCCATGCTTTTTCGGCTATTCTGAGATTAAATCCCAACCGTTGGATGATGCCATCCAACGGCCCACGCTCCTCCGCACAATCCCCGATGCAGATTGACCTATACGCAGGATTATATAACGTTTTTCCGTGTTTTTTGCAGGGTTTAAACTATTTGTTCGCGTTTTTTAAGGAAGATTCAGAGAAGGAGGGTGACGACCCTCCCTTGTTCGATTCCTTTGAGGAAATTGCTCACAGAATCAGTTTTTCACGCCTCGTTGATGTTTTCACAGGCATCGATGCCTTACATGCCCTACGCAGCCCTGCACAAGAAGAAAACCATGAAGATCAATGCAGAGAAAGAGTATCAGATGTTGAAGACCAAAAATTAACCAGAACAGCAGATTAGTGGACAGATTTGTGGGGATTAAGGCTAAGACAGTTATCAAACGCCTAATCCCCGGATCTAAAGCACAGATTAAAGGAAAACCTAAATTGTTTCATCAGGAAACCCTTCACCGCCACAGATGGAGGCGAATTGATTCCTCCCAGCGACTAAAGCGCCACCTGTGCCTCAAAGCATTCAATCAAGAACTGAATTTATTGATCAAAGTCAGATATTTTACCTCAAAGCAGCCGAAGAGTTACTTCTGCCAGGAATTTAAAGAAAGAAAGTCTGCAGAGTAGCCCTAACATCACACAGAGCCTCAAATGTCGACAAAATCTCCCACCGATCTTGAATCGTAAGTGTAAAATAGTTAATGCAGTGGAACACGTGTATAGTCTCTTCATTTGAGCCCCCAAAGGCCAAGAAGACATTAATTCTGCATTAATTGTATTTGAGATCTTTTCATCAGATCTAACCTCCTCAGCCTTCTATAAATACTTCAATAGAAGATGAGTGAGGGGTTGGTTGCTAATGTAATTTGCTGAAGCATTGTAATTGTAACTGAGCTGAAGACTCTTGATTGTAGATAGGATTTCACTAGCTCTTGGAGCTCTACTTGTAACAGATAGGTTAGGTTATGAAGAGAGATGGATTAAAACACTGGATTTGAAGATTGTAACTGGTTTGAAGCATCAATACAAGCTAATTTATGGGATCCTGGTCTATGCTGATGGTGATGTTATTCTCACTATAACTTGTATTTTGTTTCTGTTTTCAATTTGTTTCATTTTCCACTATAAAGAACAGTTTAAACAGGGTTAGGACCTACTGTATATCAGTAACCTTCTCTGGCTGAGAAACCTTTATTTAAATGTTTTCTTTCGATTGTGTTATTTGAAAATGAGTTAATTCAGTTTAAGTACAGGGATGCTGGCGTTCCCTTGTCTTATTGTCTTAGCTGAATGTTATTTTTAAATGTTACTTTCAATATATGTTGTGTGAAGATGAACTGAGGAAATTAAGGTTAGCCCTGAGTCCCTTTCTTATTCGCTCAACTATTTGATTGTTTCCCTTAGGATGTGTTAAAAGCTGACTAGTTTCAAAGTACTTATCAGATCTTAGGCCATTCTGTGTTACCTTTGTGATTGTCTTGAAAGTAACCAAGTAAAGAAGAGCTAGGAGAGGATTTGTGGTGCGCTCGGCCCGCTATCTTCTACTCCAAAAGTTGCCTTCGAGTTTCACTTTTGTTTTTATATGTTTTCTATCAAAAGTGTATCAAAGGCTGGATAGTTTCAAAGTACTTACCAGATCCTAGTTTGCTTCTATGTTTTTCTTAAGTGCCTGGTCAAAGGCTGGCTAGTTTCAAAGTACTTACCAGATCCTGGGCTGATCTTTGTTCTGCATCTGTCATTTCCCTTTCTTACTGTATCACTCCATTCCATAAATCAAACTTTAAAGAGATCCTTAGGCATAGATGACTTGCCCCATAGACCACTCTTGAACCTGATTGTTTCAATTAAATCCACTTATGACTACATAGCCCAATGGACTGAAAACCTGCCATCATCTTTCTTCTTGATCAAAGCTTACTCTTTTGCTTTCAACTTCTCACCTTTGAACCTATTTGCATATAGATCTTTCCACCTCAGACAACAACTATGTTCAACCATCCAAAAACAAAACAAACCCTTGGCCTTAATAACTAGCCTAATATCATTACCTCAAAATTCAAAGACAAATCCATCTTTGTACATATTGGAGAGATCCCTCTCCGGATTCAGGAGGGCTAGATCCTAGAATCCCAAAGTTGGTTGAAATGATGTTAACTCTGTGATCGGACTTTGCCAATCTTGCTTATTACAGAGACCTAACAGCATGCACCCTTGTTTGTTTCAAGGGGTTTCTATTCATCAGAAGGAGACTGAATTATGGAGCAAAGGGAGGGACACATCAGTCCACTCATTCATATAGTCTACTTCGGATTTTGATGTCTCTTTGCATGGAGGCATTCCCCCAGGGAGACCCCCTGATAAGAAGATGAATAAATTTTTGTCTCAACTTGTTGCAGCAATGACATATTTGGCTAAGGGAGGAGACTTGAGAGGAGCTACCACAACGCTCGGAATATTTTATTCATTCCAAGGAGAGATGAGTAAATTTCTGAAATGAACTTTGTCATCTTCCACTCAGCTATTTGCACTGGAAAAGAAGGATCCAGAAATCTTTGATGACATGAGCATGATGTCAAATGGCCACTCCATAGTCTTGGGGCAGCAAATGATACTTCCACATATGAGAAATATTTCTGAATATGACAAGAGGGTATTAACACTCTTGTATGGATGGGCCAAACTATGTAAATTTTGGAAGAAAGAGACCTTTCAGAAAGAGGTTGACTTCCATGAACTTTAATCTTGTCTTGAGCAAGATCAACTGCAAGAGAGGCAGAAAATATGGAGCTACAATACTCCAACATGTGACTTTGGCATTGAGCATGTCAAAGAGGAGAATGATGATGTGACAGTTACTTCATTTCATAATTTTACAACGTTGTCATTATTGGGAAGCCTAGATCCATATTGGGAGTCCCAACTCTTGGTAGAATATTCCAAGAACCTCTTCACATGTAAGGTTCTCGATGGGAAAATGGAAGATAGGAGGTATAGAGTGGTTGATGGAGTCATTTACATCCATGATTAGATGTATTTTACTAAATAATCAAAACTCAAAGATAAACTACTATATGCAGCCTATGATATTTTTCTTTCTACTCCCACTGATTTCATTAGAACACACCATATTATCTTGAATGGATTCATGTGGGAAGGCTTTGAAGAATATTTATATCATAATTTTCAGAGATTCTTGAACCATGAGAAGATGGGGAAGATACATGACTCTATGGAGGAGTCAATTCAGCCACCTCTTTCCTCTTTTGGAAAGAGAAGAGATAGATCTATGCACCACTCCATTGGTATATGGAGAAATGTTGGTAGAGAATATGATTTTGTTTCTCATGATTTACTTGATTATTGCTTGTATTCTTTTATCATGTATATGCATGCCATAACTCCTAAGAGGAGTGTCATTCCATACAAACTTCATGGCCAACTTTGGGCCACAAAAATTTCTGAATATGGCCACTCCCTTGAAGGACAAAGGGAGATTCTATTTCATGATGGGTGCATTCCTAAGGCACCAAATATATCTCACACTTTTAGCAATGGTGAGATGACTTGGACAACAAGTAAGTGGTGGGGAAACCACTTACCATATCATTATCTGACACAGTTAGGAGATCTACTGCACTGGTTCCACTTGTGGGAATATAATAAACCTCCATCATTGTATTTAATTGTTTATGTATTGCTGGTTTTTATCCCACATGATGATGATGCTCTTATCTTTGTTGGGGACATTATTGGAGGAATGACACATTGGTTGGATGTGTCCATTGGGAATGAAACTTCTTATATTTATTCATGCTTCAAGAGGAGGATGGGACATTATATGGCTTCTACACTATATCTTTTGTTTCCTTATGAAAGGGGCCATATGTTTGACTTTTTCTTTGGGAGAAGCCTCTCACATGGGCAGATTTTTGGCAAGACATGTGTTGCTTGAATCATATTCAGCCAACACCTATTATCCTCTACTATTCTCAAGTTTGGAGAAGCTTATGGCAGGAAGAAGGTGATTGGGTGGCCAGTTATTGTATCATGTTTTTAGGCATCAAGAAGGAGAACAATGCTGGTCTCAATTGAGGGACTATTGTCACCATCCAATATATCATATGACACTTAGTCCATGTTTCTTTTGGAGAACATATGGTGGTGATACTCTATTCACTACATGCATGGAGGATTGGGCAAGGAGACTCCCTAGAATCAATGAAGAGAATCATGAGGCTCCAAGCATCTTTTGGCTTCATGAGGAATATATTATTGCAACCTAGGATCAGCAGCTCTAAATTTATCATAAATGGAGGGAGAAGCAGCGTAAGTTGAACAACCTTACCTCTCATTTTCAGCCATGCAGCCCCTACTCATTGCATAAGGAGGGGATTGGTGACTTTTTCTATGAGCTACCAAGGATGGCTCACTTTGTTTGGATGATAGCATGGAGATTGGAGTATCTCTTGGGGGTTGAATCAACCATCATTCATCATCTCTCATGCCTTAAGAAGGCCAATGGACAACATATGATTCTTTCTATGTATCTCCCACTTCTTCATGATGACAACTATTTGGTTTATTTACCAAAAGAAAGCTTTATTATTGGGAGGAGACATACCCATTGGAGATTTTTGAAAATGTACTTGTAGTTGCTTGAGGACAAGCAACATTTTGGAGGGGAGGACTGTAATGTTCCTAATTAGTCCTAAGCTAATTGAAATACCTATTTTGTTTTTCTTTCTTTTCTTAAAGAATAAATGTGTAAAGGAGGTTCATCAAACTCCTAATAAAGAAAAAATCAAGGCCAAATGTGAAAAAGGCTAAATCATGGCTGTGTAAGCAAGCACCCTTAGGTGTGAAAGGGGGTTGAATATTTTAACTGGGTCAACCTTGACCAAATCTACAGCACTATCTTGGAGGAGTGGCCATCAATGAGGCACAATGCAGTTCTAGATGGAGATGGAATGTGTGAAAGAGAAGATTTCATTAAAGGTGGTTTAGGGTTTGCAAGCTCTTAATCTATATAAGGAAGGGGATGGCAGCATGAAGAGGTTGTTGAAGATATGATATTTTGATATATTGTCTGTTTAGACCATACAGATTTCTTTGGTTGTTTAGCCTAGATTGCAAATGTTGTTTAGCATTGGGTTTTCCTGTTCAGGAATCCCACCTCTTCCCATTGAGTAGCTCTTGGGAGAGTCTTGTATTGCATAGTCCACTATCTGGCTTGAGGCCAAGCTTCTCCTTTCAAATACAACTCAGATATTGTTTAAGGTTTGGTTGTCTTTGCAAGCTGTAGCAAGTGGAGGCTAGAACTATTCAGATTTAAGACATTTTAGTGCCCTTTTTCAGTGGAGGAGTCTTCTGCTCTATTGGGAGGAGAGTATTGGAGTGCTTGGGCATCATTTTCTGATCTTGGCATGTGGCCAACTATTATCTATACCCTACAACACATTTTCTCTTCCAGATCTGCGTTATTCTTGTAGGTGTTGTTGCAGGGAGTTTTGGTGCACCATTTGGAGAGCTGGTTTTCAAGTGTTGGGGATCTGCCCTTCATCTTGGAGATCTATTGAAGAGGATATACTTTCTTGTCTATATCAGATCTGATCTAAATACTTCTGCATATTTTTGAAAATTTCCGAATATTTCTGCAGATCTGTAGGCTTAGATCTTAGATCTACTGCTTATACTTGGTGTTATGCTAAAATCCACAAGGGGATCTGAAAGAGGAGCCTTTCTAGTGTATGGATCTGAATTTTCATACACAGATCTTCTCTAGATCTGACATGTAATCTGTTATCACTCAAAAAAATTTCAAACATCATTATGTCAAGTTTTTTTATGATCATGGGTCAAAATAGGTCTTAGGAGTCATTTCTTGAATTTGACCAAAAGGGAGTATTATATTTTTAGGTTTGAACCTTCTTTAATGTTAAATAAATTCATTTAAAAGGTTTTTCATGTCAAGTCATTCATCATTTCATCATCCATTTCATTTCCCTAATTTTTTTCATCAAAACTATCCAATTAGCCAAGAAGCTTACTTTCGTAGCGCCACTCATTGAAAAAAATCGTTTTGCGCTACGAAAGCGATGTCTTTTCGTAGCGCAATATGAAGCAAAACTCTATTTTCTGGTTTTACACAGTCAACTTCAAAGGAGGTTTTTGAGAAAAAATAAAGGTATTTTAAAAAAATGAGAGAGGTTATTTTCAAAAACATATCAAATAAAAATAACCTCTCTCACTTTTCTCACAGGTGTTATTAGTTGGGAGATACAAGGATTTATTTGAAGACCTATTTTTAGAAACAGAGTTTTCATGTTTTAGACATGTGTTTCAAAGGCAGTTTTTGAACAGTAGGAGATATGTTTCAAAAAAATAGGAGAAGTTTGTATTCAAGACATAATGGCCTACAAAATCATCCTTCAGTTTCTCAAAATACATCATTGAGTAGGAGATATAGGCTCTGTCCCAAGACCTATTTTTCAGGAAAAAATAGGAAAGCCAATAGGCCAACCTATTGCAAATGAAGAAGAAATGCCTCAAAAAAGCTAAAATGAAGTTAGTATATGGTTGTTGTGCTTTTTAGATATGAGATAAGTAATACTTTGAGTTTTTGGGCAATAATACTTTTCACTGGTTAAATTTTTTGACAAAATTGCATACTTAGCAGTTTCATAGTGCATCTAGTGTAAAAAAACAGAAAAGTGCTATGAAACTACAGTACCTGCCTTTTCTGCTCCTTTTGGTCAGTTTTCAAGGGGTTAAAGGATGCGTTAAGAGCTGTAATTGTTATGGAAGATGTATTGAAGGATGATTAAAATGTTTCATAAGGAAAGAACCAAGTTTTTGAATAAAAAAGGGTTGAAATGGCAGCACTACAAAGGGCGCTACGAAACTGTTGTGTTTTCGTAGCGCCATAAATTAAAACCTTTTGAAAACATTTTGCAGCGGTTTTTGGACAGGTGGAGGATAGGGATGAGTGATGAGACATGTTAAGATAATCTCCAATGGCCAAGGACCATGAAATAAAGTTTAAATGATGGTCACAATGTTCAAAGAAGGAAAAGAATCTTATGCCTAAAAGAAAAGGGTTTGGTTTCCTGCTTTTGTGGAGGTCAGAAAAGTTGTCATGAAGAACTGAAGCCCATCATCCAAATTCAACCATGTGATGATACACTTTGCAAATTATGTAATTTAAAATAGATAAGGTTGTTAGGATAAGGTTGTTAAAGATAGTAATGAAGAGTTTGAGTCCTAGTTGAAATAGGACTATCAAGTAGGATAGGTGTCTGTTTCTCATAAATTTGATGTTTTATGGTTATGTAAGGTGTCAAGAGTTATAAATTCAATGTATATAGCCTAATATGAGATAATATCAAGTTGTAAATGGTCTATTAAAGGCCATTGGGTCGAATTAGTAAAGGGCTAGAGACTTTTTAGGAAAACTGTTGCTTTATGTAATGGACTGTGATCAGTAATGCAGGGAGGTTTTCATCATGACAGATCTGAGATTATTAGTGTATTTCAATGAGTTTTATGTCCTATCTTTGAAATATTTTCCTTCCGTAGTCTCAATTCTTATTACTCAGACTTCATGGATGTTCATGCTCTGACTTCCTTTAAGTATTAAACTATGGTCAAATGAGTTTTAGGTCCTATCTTTGAAAGGTTTTCTTCAATATCTTAATGCTTATTACTGAGAATTCATGGCTATTCATGCTCTGACTTCCTTTAGGTATTGAGTTATGACGATTTTCTTTTAATATTTCCTTTTCAATACCTTGATGTCTCATAACTCATAACTCGTGTATCACATGTTCTCATTCCTTCTGAAACTCAACTTATTGGGATTTTCCTGAATGTGTTACTCTTTCATTGAAGTATATACAAGCCTCAACTTCTACAAGGAAATCTTTTGTTATTGACAGCCCTATTCACTGACTCCATAGCCCAATGGTAGTAAGCTTTGATCTTTTCAACCTATAAACATATAAAACCAATACATAAAACCTAGAGTTAGCCATCTTTCTACATCTTTATTCAATATCATTAACCCTTGAGAGAGCCCTCTCAGACTGAGGAGGCTAAGCCTCAGTCACAAGATTGGTTTGAAATAGTTACAATGAAGTTGTCTGATTAGCAGCCAATCAGGTACGATTTTTGTGATAACATTTTGGCGCCATTTCTGGGGACCGAATGTGTATATTTTCCCTGGGAAGAACGAAAAAGTTTCAGTTCTAAGGTCTGAGAGTAGCAGACACTTAGGCACATATTGGCTGTATTTCTGCTCTGGCGACTCCACAAATCAAATAAAAAATTGGAAGGTGACTCCACTACTTGAAGATCAGTATCTTGATGAAGTTTCAAGATGAGTTCCATTGCAAGAATAAATGACAGGTATGCCCCTATGAATCAGTCTCATATCCCTAGTTTTCCAAATCCTATGCCAAAGGTTGAATGGTTAACTGATATTCCTATATTTAAATATGAAAAGAAAGACAATGCTACTATTCATTTGGTTAGATTCTATATGCATGTACACAGACTTAAAGTTTAGTTCCCTGAGGATTGTCTCATGAAGATGTTTATGGCCACTTTGGAAGGAAAATCACGGTCTTGGTATGAAAGCTTGCCAAATGGTTCATTATATTCTCTTGCTGATTTCCATGTTGCATTTTATGAGATGTATGAAGAGTATCATCCCTCCTTATTGCTGGTCAAAGACTATTGTAAACATTGTGTGAGTTTTATTGAATATTTGGAGAATTGTTATGAAGATGATGAGTTCATGGATGAGGAAATTTTAGAAGCCCTTCATGACAATCCATTTCATCACCAAGAAGAAAGGATAGCCTCTTTCTTAGATGAAAATGAAACCCATCAGGAGTTTATTTATGAAAATTATGTTACATACTCTGAGTTTGAGGAAAATTTGTAGTAGACTTGTCAATCCTTTGATCATCAAGAATATGAGAATCATTTCAAACAGTAAGAGGAAATATTGGAAGATAATTGCTACAATTTTTAGATAAAGGACGAATTTTATTATTCATGTCATTTCTTGCATCAACCTACATAAAATTGTTGAATTCTTAGTTAAATTGAGAGGGGGGGGGGGTGAATCAGTTTAACACATATATGAGCTTTTTATATTTTTCATCAGCTAATTGACAACTTACTTTTATAATCAACCTTAGTGCATGAACAGTCTTAATATGATGTGGCAAGCATTAAATTAATGTGACTTCAAACTTATTATGAGAGCAGCAAACATTAAGCAAATTTGGTAAATCATCTCAGTACACAGACAACACAGATAGAGACAGTAGATTTAAGTGGAAACCCATAAAGGGAGAAAACCACATCTTATTATTGTTGTGATGCAAAGGCAAGCTCCAACTCCCTCTCACCACTATTTTTCCACAGGCACCAACCTACAGGAGGCACCAACCTCAATTCTGAAAGCTACAACTTGCAAGGAAGCTCCAACTCCCTCCAATTTTCTGCAGGCACCAACCTACAGGAGGCTCCAACCTCAGTCAACTACAACTGACAGCTATCATGCTTCAACTTGATAGGGAAGCTCCAACTTCCTCAATTTATCAACCGGAATGTTTGCTAATTTACCTCAGATATCATCTCTGATTTGTAGCATCTCTTTCTACTCTTCTTTTCTTTATCTTCTCTGCCTCAATCTTCTATACTCTGCATTCTCTATATTTACTCTCTCTCACCTCTTGCAGCTTTCTTATTTTCTTCAACTTTCTTCAATTTTGTTGCACATTCTCTTCTTCTCTCACTCTGTTTTTGTAACATTATCCCCTTGGATATTATCCTATTTTATACAAACTAGCTTCATGGATGTTTGTATTCTACTGGGAATTCGAAATGGATAGTCATACTTCTTGGTCTTCTGCCTTCTCATTTATTTTCCAGCTCACTCAGAAAAATGTAACTGTAGGTGCTTATTTTAATATTACAGTGGGATTTTGTTTTCTTCCAGAGACTTTCCAATGCATCAAAAACAATAAAAAATTCAATTACAATATTTACATTCACATATAATGAAAACTCTAGCTCACTCATTCAGCCTCTTGGCTCACTGCGCATTTGTATTTTCTTTGACTGTGTCTTTGTTCCTTTCGGCTCTGTTTGTTTCCTTGTTCACTGTCACTGGGTAACGACCTTATGCCATACATATGTAACTGCGATTGTGTGTCTGCTGTATATATATAATTGCTGATATGGAAATCTAATTAGAGTCTGGCGCATAGAAAAATGTCTCTCCGTTTTCTTTCCCTGCGTTGGCAATTTGAATAAGCGTATCTAGTAGCTTATCTTTTGACATATTTGATCTACAATCAATCCCCAGTTCACACTCTTCTTATATGAAAACTTTACCTGTTTCAAATCTATGGTTAAACCATAGTCCAACCCACTTCATAAGCCATAAAATGAATATTTAAACTTTGGATTACAACTCAATATATCATAAGCCCAAAGCTTATCCTTTGCATATAACAATAATATTCTCAGCAAACAGTTTCATTTATACAAGGTTCGACTTGCGTTTAAAAATTGAAGTATAACTCGTTTTTCTGCATATGTTAACCTATGTCGAGACTTTAATTTACGCCAAATATCATATCTAACCCTCGACACTTTAAGTTTATTTATCAATTTTGACTTTGATTTAACCAACGCTTTATCAATCCCGAATTTGGTTAAAACGTAGACTTCGATATATATATAAGAAGTTGGGCCCCACTTTCCTAACTCTTTCTATTCCCCAATGCGATGAGCCTCCTCCAATGAATTCCGATTGCTATTACATCCTTTATAATTTTCCCGATGCGATTGATCACAATCGCAAGCTTTATTAACCTGTTCCGCTATGTCAGCTTGTTCCGATTGTGATTACTCTGATCCTGCTCCGATTGCGATTACTCTAATGCGATGTGATTACTCCGATTGCGATTAATCGCAATCACAACTTTTAGTTGCAAGTCCCGCTGCCCTGCTTTCACTCTGATGCGATTGACCACTATTCATTTAAATGTGCCGATGCGATTGGAATGGAACTTAAACATATAAAATCATAATTTATAGACCCATTGGGTCCGGGCTTCAATCGAAATCGCAACTTCCATTGAGATGTTCTGATGTTTCGCTTTAATTCCGATGCGATTGGTTACTGTTCATTTAAATGTGCCGATGCGATTAGACCAGAACTCAAATCTATAAAATCATAACTTATAGAATCATCGGGTTCGGAACTTCAATCACAATCGCAACCTGTTGTTAACCTGTTTCGCTGCCCTTATATTCTCCGATGCGATTCATAAGGGTCCCACCTTATATTACTTTGTTTGTTTTAAAAATAGAACAATGGGACCTTTAGTCGTTTAATCTTGCGCAGAACCTTATATATATCCTCCGACTGGGGTAATGATTCTCAGAATAAGGTTTATAATATATCCTCCGGCTTGGGTCACGATTCTCAGAATTTTATATATATATCCTCTAGCTTGGGTAATGATTCTCGGAATAAGATTTATATATATACTTTTCTGCTTGGGTTAAGATTCCCAGAATATTATGTATCCTTCCGCCTGGGTTACGGTTCCCGGAATTGTGTTTATGTATCCTCCGCCTGGGTTACGGTTCCCAGAATTGTGTTTATGTATCCTCTGCCTGGGTTACGGTTCCCGGAATTTATGTTTAGTGTATCTACCAGTTGGGGTAGTGATTATGGGGATAAAGGCTCCGCCTTTGCTTCTGCCTTTCTGTGATAACGACTCTTCCTCTGCCTCTACTTTTCTGCGATAATGGTTCTGCCTCTACCTCTGCCTTTGCCTTTCTGCTTCTGCCTTTGCTTCTTCTGACTTTACTTTCACTGTACCTCTGCTGCTCGACCTCTGCCTCTGCCTTCGCTGTACCTCTGCTGCTCAACCTCTGCCTCAACTGCTCTCTGTAAATTTTACCTGCTATCTTCTACTGCTGTTATTTTCCTATCTCTGCATCTACTGCCTTCTTTTCCATCAATGATAATATTTCCAACACAAATAATGATCACACTAATGAAGAAGTGGGTGAAAATTTTTCTTTATCCTTGTCTTCTAATATGAAGTCATTTGAGTGCAAGTCAGAAGATAAGATTCAATTTATGGATGAAGCTGCTAAGAATATTGGGAAAGAAATTGAATTTTTTGAAGGTCAAATTCAATCTTATTATCTTCAAGATCAAGATCAGTGTTTTAAAAAGCTTTCGATGCTAGAACATAAAGAGAGGGTGTTGTTTCCTTTCTCTTTTGAGATTGAGGAAGAATACACTGTTTTTGAAAACCAGTTTGAACAACAATTTGAGAGTACACAATTGAAATCTTGTGTGGCTGAGCAAAGCAAATATAAGTTGTCCAAAGCTATAGAATGTCATGAGAAGAATCAAACAGATCTTGTATTCTTTGATCCTATAGCTGACTACATGGAATTTTTCTATAGTACAGATTTACAGTTATGTTTTCATTATGAGGATCGAATACATTTTATGTTGCCTTTCTCATTTCAGTATCATGCTTACTTTTGGTTCAAGTGCAGTCAACAGGTTCAAATATCAGATCAGATCAATGATTGGCTTCACTGGAAGTTTCATGTTGCTTGAGTTAAAAATGAAGATTACAGCTGATAGGGTAGGTAGGAGCATGTGAATAAGCTCAAAGTTGACTGAGCGTATTTTCAGTAGGTACAAATTTGGTTCTTCTGCAGTGATCATCAAGCTTGAGCCCAAGGTGAAGGTTATAAGAGTTTGAAGAAGACTTCGTAAAATTTCAAAGTTTTTATTCCAAGAAGATGGATAGCAGAGCTGGAACTACTGGTTTTTAGTGTACCATAGGGGCACACTATCCCAAGTGGAGCCACTGTTATCACTAAAAAAAATTTCAAACATCATTGTGTCAAGTTTTTTTATGATCATGGGTCAAAATAGGGTCTTAGGAGTCATTTATTTAATTTGACCAAAAGGGAGTATTATATTTTTAGGTTTGAACCTTCCTTAGTGTTAAATAAATTCATTTTAAAGGTTTTTCATGTCAAGTCATTCATAATTTTATCATTCATTTAATTTCCCTAAGTTTTTTCATCAAAACTATCCAATTAGCCAATAAACCTTACTATCATAGTGCCACCCGTTGAAAAAAGTCATTTTGCGCTACAAAAGCGCTGTCTTTTTGTAGTGCAATATGAAGCAAAACTTTGTTTTCTAGTTTTGAGAAGTCAACTTTAAAGGAGGTTTCTAAAAAAATAGAAAGGTATTTTAAGAACCTGAGAGAGGTTATTTTAAAAAAAATATCAAATAACAATAACCTCTCCCACTTTTCTCACATGTGTTATCAGTTGGGAGATACAAGGCTTGCTTTCAAGTCCTATTTTCAGAAACAGAGTTTTCATGTTTTACACATGTTTTTCAAAGGCAGTTTCTGGAAAGCAGCAGATATGTTTCAAAAAACCAAGAGAATTTTTTATTCAAGACATAATGGCCTACAAAAACCTCCTTCAGTTTCTCAAAATACATCATGGAGTATGAGATATAGGCTCTGTCCCAAGACCTAGCTTTCAGGAAAAAAACAAGAAAACCAATAGGCCAACCTATTGCAAATGAAGAAGAAATGCCTCAAAAAAGTTAAAATGAAGTTATTATATGGTTGTTGTGGTTTTTAGATGATGCAATAAGTAATATTTTGAGTTTTTGGGCAATAATAATTTTCAATTGGAATTTTTTTTGACAAAACTACATACTCAGCAGTTTCGTAGTGCATCTAGTGTAAAAAAGCAGAAAAGCGCTACGAAACTACTGTAGCTGCCTTTTCTGCTCCTTTTGGTCAGTTTTCAAGGGGTTAAAGGATGAGTTAAGAGCTGTAATTTTTATGGAAGATGTATTGAAGGATGATTAAAATTTTACATAAGGAAAGAACCAAGTTTTTGAAGAAAAAAAGGTTGAAATGGCAGTGCTACAAAGGGCGCTACGAAACTGCTGTGTTTTCATAGCGCCATAAATTGCAGCCTTTTGAACAAGTTTTGCAGCGGTTTTTGGATAGGTGGAGGCTAGGTATGAGTGATAAGACATGTTTAGATAATATCCAACAGCCAAGGACCACGAAATAAAGTTTAAATGATGGTCAGAATGTTCAAAGAAGGAAAAGAATCTTATGCCTAAAAAAACAGGGTTTGGTTTCTTGCTTTTGTGGAGGTCAGCAAAGTGGTCATGAAGAACTGAAGCCCATCATCCAAATTCGACCATGTGATGATACAATTGGAAAATTATGTAATTTAAAATATATAAGGTTGTTAGGATAAGGTTTTTAAAGATAGTAATGAAGAGTTTGAGTCCTAGTTGAAATAGGACTGTCAAGTAGGATAGGTGTTTGTTTGTCATAAATTTGATGTTTTATGTATATGTAAGGTGTCAAGAGTTAGAAATTCGATGTATCTAGCCTAAGATGAGATCATATAATGTGTTAAATGGTCTATTAAAGGCCATTGGGTCGAATTAGGAAAGGGTTGGAAACTTTTTAGCAAAACTTTTGCTTTATGTAATGGACTGTGATCAGTAATGCAGGGAGGTTTTCATCTTGACAGACCTGAGATTCTTAGTGTATTTCAATGAGTTTTATGTCCTATATTTGAAATTTTTTCCTTCCATAGTATTAATTCTTATTACTCAGAATTCATGGATTTTCATGCTCTGACTTCCTTTAAGTATTAAACTATGGTCAAATGAGTTTTAGGTCCTATATTTGAAAGGTTTTATTCAGTATATTAATGCTTATTACTCAGAATTCATGGTTATTCATTCTCTAAATTCCTTTAGGTATTGAGTTATGGTGATTTTCTTTTAATATTTCCTTTTCAATACCTTGATGTCTCATAACTCAGAACTCATGTATCACATGTTTTGATTTCTTCGGAAACTCAAGTTATTGGGATTTTCTTGAATGTGTTACTCTTTCATTGAAGTATATACAAGCCTCAACTTCTACAAGAAAAGCTTTTGTTATTGAGAGCCCTATTCACTGACTCCATATCCCAATGGTAGTAAGATTTTATCTTTTCAACCTATAAACATATAAAACCAATACATAAAACCTAGAGTTAGCCATCTTTCTACATATTTATTCAATATCATTAACCCTTGAGAGAGCCCTCTCAGACTGAGGAGGCTAAGCCACAGTCACAAGATTGGTTTGAAATAGTTACACTGAAGTTGTCTGATTAGAAGCCAATCAGGTATGATTTTTGTGATAACATAATCAACAGTAGTTTGCAGCCCAATAAAGTAACGTTGTTAAGGAATTTTCAGTCTGTACATGTGGTTGCAGCACCTCTTTTGAGGGATTTCCTTCTATTGATGTCTTATATTTCCAGCTATGTAGCTTATGGGCCTCATTATACATCTATAGTGCTGTTGTAAATACTTTTGAAGAGCCTTTTTATTGGCCTCCTTCTTTTCTTTAGATGAACTACGTTATTTTCCTGCATAACTGTTTAATATTGCTGCATTTTCCCAATCGGGAATACTACATGGTGGTAAACTAAGCGCACCACCAAATTTTTGGTAATGGCCAAGTTTGACTGCAATTAACTTCAGTTCCTCCACATTTAGTGGAGTGTTTTTAGGGGTCATTGGGAAAAAATTGAATAGGCTCTATCTTGAGCTAGATTCGATCATTCTGAGAGTGTGTTTAGTCAATTTAGACTATATCAGACATTCTAGACTCATTGGTGAGGGTTTTAGAGCCATTAGAGGACTTTTGAGTAGGTTTTTGCTTCAGAGAAGTTCTAGGGGCCACCAGGGGCCAGCAAAAGAAAGAGGCTTAGCCAGGGCAGCTAGAGGCCTTTCTCAGTAATCCAATAGTCAATTTTGGATGTTTCAGAAATTATGGAACTAATGGTGAGGTTTTTAGAACTAGTAGAGGACTTTTGAAGGCCAAGATGCTTCAAAGAAGTTCCAAGGGTCACAAGGGCCATCAAGTGCCAACAGGAGAATGAGGCTTATCCAGAGCAGTCAGTATCCATTCTCAGCAAACCAATAGTCATTTCTGATTGTTTTGATACTTCTAAATCTATTGATGGATTTTTTAGAAGCTTTTTAGGACTTCTGAAAGTTAATATGCTTCATATAATTTTTCAGTGACCCTAGAGCCAGGGGGTGCCACCAGGTGTTGGAGGCGAAACCGGAGCAGCCGCAGGTCAATTTCTGCAAGTGAATAGCCTCTTCTGACTATTTTTTCCATTTTGAATTCAATGAAAGGATTTTAAGAGAAATTTTAAGACTTCTGAAGGTCTAAGAGCCATAGGGAAGTTTTGGGCAGCCGAGGGCCATTAGTGGATGGAGGTCTAAATTAGGGAGCCAGAGCTCATTTGGAGAAAATGAATAACCTATTTTGGGTGTCTGATGTATGCTGGAGATAGTAGAAAAGGTTTCAGGGATAGAAAAGGATTTCTGAGGGAGTTAGTGCGATAGAGAAACTCTCAGTAGCTCAAGAGCACCGGCTCAAGGAGTCAAGTCTAAGGGAGTCGAGGTTCATCTTCAACAATATTTCAGCCATACCATGGATATAAATGTTATTCTAAATCCATTGGTTCAATTCAGATAACCATTGGATTTGATTTTGTAGCTTGTAAAATAATTTTCTATCCTAATCCCAAAGAGCCAAGTCAGTTGACAAAGGCTCAAGGAGACGTAGGTCACGATATTCTGGTGAACTCCTTTATTAAATATTATGTTATGCGTTGATGCTTATTTTATGAATTATATGGTTTTTAGACATGTTTAATATCAACAAAAAAAAATATTCTGAAAGCACTTAAATAATTAGAAAAACATACACCTGTTTCAAATATTCATTTCCGCACAAGTCAAGAATAAGCTAGATCTTTATTTGTTTAACTGAGTGGGAGGTTCTTGAAAAGAATAATAATTTATCAAACCCATTTTTAGATAATGAAGGTATCAGAGCATAGTTTCTTTCTTGACAGAGCATAAGGTAGCTTGTTTGACTTGAAAGGTGTTTAATAATGCAAATAATTTTACTTTTGCTTACAAGTTTGAGTTTGCTAGAGGTGAAGGGAGAGTTATTGATAGCTAAGTCTAGAATTAGACAAGAAGGAAGAAGGGATGAAGGAATATTCCTTACCCAAAGGACCTCAAGGAAACCCTTGAAGCACAAACCCTCTTGAAGATTGTTTTTTAAGAAGCTCTTGAAGTTTGTTTGCAAAAGGCTGCTTGAAGAAGAGCTTGACTCTACAACCATTTTGTTTAGAAGCTTTGTCAATTATTTTTTAAAGATTTTTGAATTTTCGTTGATTTTTTTTAGTTCATTGACAAAAATATGACAAATTCTTCAAGTGAGGTTTCAAAATCCTCCTCCTTCACAAGATCCTTCGTTGAAGTCATGAAGCGATACTTCTACATCCTGAAGGATATGGTGCAAATTATGTATGAAGATAGAAGAGAAAGCACTAGAATTCATGAGAAACCAATTGCTATGAAGCAAGAGAAAGAAGAAATTCTTCAAAGAATGCATGAGATGGAGATGCAGCTCCATCAAGCCCAAGAGGCCTTAACCAAGAACATGCGTGAAGCAGAGGTAATTCACTCAAATTTGTCTTCAAATTCCTCTTTAGAAATATGTGTAGGTTCATTTGAAAATCACACTAGAGGTATAAGGTCCAAGTTGATGTTTAAAATGGGCTCTGAAGGCAAGGGTTTAGGAAAACATTCACAAGGCATGATTGATCCTATTTTGGTTGAGGAAATACCTAAGAAGTTTGTTCTATGCTATGTTCAATCTTATGGCGAAAACGCTACAGCCAAGAAGGCAATTGAGAAAACTTCAAAAAGAACTTTTGTTACAAGTTATAAACCACAAACATGTCAAGTTTGTTTTCAAGTTGATTTCCATTGTTTGAAGCCTATGTTGCAGCAAGATGTGTGTATACATGTAGCTTATAATGAGCATGAGAGTTCAAACAACTATCAAGACATGAACACTGATGTTAGTCTTCAAAGGAAAGCTGGAACCTCTACAAGTTCGTCTCCTCAAGAAGGTAAAAAATATGGACATGCAAAGGAACATGTGAGGTATAATTATTCCCATAGTCAAGTTAATTATGTTTCTGATAAGCATGAAAAATCTCCATGCTTGAATGGAAGAAAGAGTTGTTGCTCCTATTGTGGTCTGTGTAACCATGGTGTTTCAAAATGCTGGAAGAGGATGAAGGCATACAAGGAATTAGTGAAGTGAAGGAAACTTACAAAGAAGGTGAAAAAGAATTCCACACATTGCCAGAAGAAGGGACATGTTGTTGCCCAATGTTGGACACTGCATCCAACTAATCATCCCAAGCACATGAGGCAAGAGGATAACAAAACTGGAAAAATTGGAACCAAAGATTCCATCAGTGATGTGAGAACAAATGTTTCACATGAAGAATATTTGTAGCAGCAAAAGTCGCAGTGGAAGTGGCTTGGTAAGAAGTGGCTTGACTTATTAACTCAATAAGACATACATCCATTTGTAAATATGAAAATTTTAGCTATCTATGCATGTATTTATGTTGTAATCTCACATTTGTTTGAGCCACCTTGGATTGATGATCAATGAAATGATGTTCAACTACCTTCTATAAATTTATCGCCATAAATTTCTGAGTGACTTCAAGGAAGACAATTCTTAACAAGAGGACAAGAGCATCCAAGAAGGGAAGTGTTGACTACCTTCAAGTTGGGTTCAAAGGCACTAAGCCATGCAAGGAAAAGTGTATGGAGGCTCAAAATTGAGGGTGTTGTACTCTCATCTACTCAACAAATCAGGTAATCAGTGTTTTGGGGTCCAAAATATTCCCAATGGGGAGGTGTGATCAGATTTGGATCAAGGACCTAAGTGATAGCTCAAATTTCAAAGTGTTAGAAAATGTATCGAACCTAAGCGACCAGATAGATCTCATCTTTCTGATTCAGGCGCCGTGAACGGTTCGAAAAACTGACACCGTATGAAGAAGTTATCGTGATTTCAAAAGTCGAGTAAACTACAATTTTTGGCTTTTGACCAAGTTTGATTGGCCTTTGAATATTTAAAAAAAGAATATTCTAGGGAATATTCCTCAAAATATTCCCTGTAATATTCCCTCTAGGCCAGTCAGATCATGACAAATGGCACCTTATTATTCGACATATGGATTTTTTTTATCCAATCAAAAGCTTCCACATGGCAGGCCCAGAGGCTGCCATGTGGCCTAGGAAGGGTCATGTAAAATTTTGTTGGGGCAGTCAGGGGTCGAAACCTGGACCTCTTGCTCACCAGACCCACACGTTACCATTCACTCTATTAGATGGTTCTTAACTGTATAGACTTTGGGTTTTATTTAAATTTTCCAAAGTGTGCATTTGGGGGTTTTGGAGGGGCCAGCCCCTCCTCATAGGCCCTTAGCCCATGTACAAGAGCTTAACCATGGTGCTATGTAACCTCTCTAAATTTAATGATAAGTGGTCAGATGGTTCAGTTCCAAAATTTATGCGCGTGGTTATTACGCGGTCTCTGCCGGCAGTTGCGGTTAGACAAACCGCGGGGATTGGGGTATGTGCCCAACCCCAACCATAAAATTTGTTACAAAAGGTTAAAATGGTGTTAAACTGAGCACACCACCAAATTTTTGGTAATGGCCAAGTTTGACTGCAGTTAAATTCAGTTCCTCCACATTTAGTGGAGTGTTTTTAGGGGCTACTAGGCAAAAATTGAATAGGCTCTATCTTGAGCTAGATTCGAGCATTCTGAGAGTGTGTTTAGTCAATTTTGACTATCTCAGACATTCCAGACTCATTGGTGAGGGTTTCAGAGCCATCAGGGGACTTTTGAGTAGGTTTCTAATTCAGAGAAGTTCTAGGGGCCACTAGGGGCCAGCAACAGAAAGAGGCTTATTCAGGGCCGCTAGAGGCCTTTCTCAGTAATCCAATAGTCAATTTTGGATGTTTCAGAAATTATAGAACTAATGGTGAGGTTTTTAGAACCATTATAGGACTTCTGAAGGCCGATATTCTTTAGATAAGTTTCAAGGATCACGAGGGCCATCAAGTGCCAACAGGAGAATGAGGCCTATCCAGAGTAGCCAATTTCCATTCTCAGCAAACCAATAGTCATTTCTGACTGTTTTGATACTTATGAATCCATTTATGGAGTTTGGAGAAGCTTTTTAGTACTTCTGAAAGTTGATATGCTTCAGATAAGTTTTCAGTGACCCTAGAGCCAGGGGTGCTAGCAGGTGTTGGAGGCGAAACCAGAGCAACTAGAGGCCAATTTCTGCAAGTGAATAACCTATTATGAATATTTTGGAAATTTTTAATTCAATGAAAGTATTTTCAGAGAAATTTGGAGACTTCTGAAGGTCGAAGAGCCATATGGAAGTTTTGGGAAGATGAGGGCCATCAGTGGATGAAGGCCTAGATTGGGGAGCCAGAGCTCATTTAGAGAAAATTAACAACGTATTTTGGGTGTCTGATGTATGCTAGAGATATTAGAAAATTTTTTAGGCACATAAAAGGATTTCTGATGGAATTAGTGCAATAGAGAAGATTAGGGTAGCTCAAGAGCATTTACTCAAGGAGTCAAGTCTAAGGGAGCCGAGGTTCATCTTCAGCAAGATTTTAGCCATACCAGGGATATAAATGGTATTATAAATCCATTGATTCAGTTTAGATAACCATTGGAGTTTATTTTGTAACTTGTAAAATAATTTTCCATCCTAATCCCAAAGAGCCAAGTCAATTGACAAAGGCTCAAGGAGACGTAGCCCACGATATTCAGGTGAACTCCTTTATTAAATTTTTTGTTATGTGTTGATGCTTATTTTCTGCATTATATGGTTGTTACACATTTTTAATATCAGCAAAAACAAATCTTCTTAAATCACTTAAACAGTTAAAAAAACATAAACCTGTTTCAAGTATTCATTTCTGCACAAGTCAAGAATAAGCTAGATCTTTATTTGTTTAACTCAGTGGGAGGTTCTTGAAAATCATAACAAGTTATCCAACCCATTTTCAGATCATTCAACCATGTTTATTTAAGATTTTATATTATTTATCTTTGGGTTTATATACCTTTGGTTTATATTATTCCATTTGGTTTAATATAATTCCCTTGGGTTTATAATATCAATCATGGTCAACTATGGTCAATCATGGTTAACCGTGATCAACCATATTTTATAAAATCAATTATGGTCAATCATGGGAAACCATGGTCCAATGTTGCATTGTTACAAATATTATCTCAATATGAAAATCAACCATGGTCAACCATGGTCCAATGTAATATTCCCAAAGGGGAAAAGCAGGAATATAGTGCAAAATGCTGGAATAGCAGTGTAAAACATAATATAAAAACATGAGGCCAATATGGAGCCTTTCTATTTATCATAAAAACAACAAAAAAGTATAATATAATGGGCCAAAATCATAGAACAAGATAGAACAAGCCTCTAATGAAGAAAACCCTCAATAAGAGGTGCTACTACTATATCAAAAATGCTGGAAGATTGCTACAACACAGTTATAGAAGCACTGCTACAGAAAATGAGTACACAAAATATAATGGGATAATATATGCCTCAATAGATATAACAAATACAGATCAAGGCTATATACAACCTCCAATTAAGAACCCCCAAAGGGTTTTCAGAAATACACCACTATACAAGATGGGAATCAAAGCCCCAGGGCTGAAGATTCACTGCAACATTTGAACTGGAAAGGTGTGGCTAATCTGATATGAAAAATAATGAAACCTCCTTCAATATATCTTCTAGATGAAAGGATGATACCTTCACTAGAAAACCTCTTCCTCAAATGGTGTACTGAAACCACCCTGCAACTCCTCCCTGAAAATAACGCAGTCTAAGACAAAAACTACGCAGTAGGGGAAAATAAATAAGTGGCCTGATGCCAAAAACTGAAATATGGCTCAAGAGCCTTCCTCACCAACCTCCCAATGCATGGAAACCTTCCTCCAATGAAAAAAAGATCAGAAATCACTCGGATCTGTTAAACACCATGTTAAACACACACATGGTGTATGAGAAAGATAAACACACACACAACAAGAAACTCAACACACAATGAAGGATAAGCGTGGAGCTCTCTTATTTTTCAATTATACATGATGTACATTTATAGTACAATGGTGTGACTCTTGGTTTCAGATTCCAAGGTCACTTGGACTCCATTGTGACTTTTCACATTCCACACCTACCCATGGAGGATTAGGTGTTCCAACATTCCCCCCCTTAATCCGAAGGGGTATGTGTGAGTCCAAGAAGAGAGTTGTAATAAAAATATGCAAAGTATACATGGCAGCACTTGGGCTGAATCAACTCTCTGAAATGTTGAAAAAAATAGGTGGTTTAAGGATGACCACCAACACTGGAACACAAAACTTGTTGCAGTTCTCGGAAATCTTCCAAAATTGGCAAGAAGCTGAAGGCTTTTGCTAGAGGAATTGTCCCTCATAAAAAAAGGAGACCTTCAACCTAAAAGAAGGGAGGTCTACTACCCAAGTTGTTACACCATTTTTTTGTCATCTAACCTATTATCATTAGATGGACCCAAGTACACCATGTAAGACCAGTTTTACCCTAAGTAAAACTGCTTTCACTATGTTAAAACAGGAAACCCCAAAAGGAAATATTAAAAAAACCCATATTTGTTTGATTTTCCTCATGGAATAATTAATTAAACCATAATTTAATTATTATTCCCAGTCATGTTTAACCCAAAATCAAAGAAATTAATTAGATAAACTTTTATTTATCTTATTATTTTCTAGGAATAATCATTTAAACCTTTTTTAGATGATATTCCTTGTTAAATATGACCAAATCACCCATAAATAATTAAATAAATCATTATTTATTTAATTATCTTTCAACCACTTCCTTAAATAATTAAATAAATCATTATTTATTTGATTATCTTCTAACCGCTTCCTTAAAAAGATAAAAAAATCATTTATTTATTTATTTTTGACAAATTAAGGGATTTGACCCAAGTCAAATACCTTTTCCCTCCAACAAATATAATAAAATATTCCATAAAAAGTAGATCTAGATCTGGTTAACCCATGCACCAAGATCTAGAATGACCCAATATTTTGTTATAAATAGGAGGGTTTTTCCTACCATTCTTCACCTTTTGTTGCCTATTAGATCACTCTGGATCTATACACCTGGTCACCATTTTCTGCCATTTTCTCCCATTGAGCTCTACTCTTTGCATTGGGTTTTCTACATCAACTAGAGAGAGAAATCTTAGATCTGAAGTGCTGAGGACTTCCAAGAACCCATCCCACTGAGGGGAATTGGATACTCCTTTTGGTTTTCCTCCCAGGTGCCCCATTAATACAAAAAATCTTTCAAAAATTGTTCTTGTCTTGTCTATTGGTATATGGAGCAAACCCTTATTTTTACTGCTTAATGTCTTTCCATGCATAGATCTGGTGTTTTGCAGCTCTTTTCTTGTCTAACTAATCGCAAATCTGAAGATATTGGCAGCCATTTTTGTTGTTAGGGCTATTAGTTATGCGTAGCTAAAGTGGTCCTTTTTCGTACACTTCGACAAAGGATTCATACTAACACCTGTGATGGTTTTAGGATTACCAACAACACTGGAATGCTTGAAGCATTTCCTGGAACTCAACCAAAGTTGGCAAGAAGCTGAAGGCTTCTGCTAGAGGAAGTGTCCCTCATATATGAAAGGGAGACCTTCAACCTAAAAGAAGGGAGGTCTACAACCTATGATGGTTTAAGGCTGTCCACCAACTAAATATGACGATTTAAGGTTTTCCACCAACCAAAGGCATGCTCATGGGCATCCGTATCTCTGGCTACAACTCTGAATCTAGAATGATGAATTGTGGCTTAGGCTCGCTTGAATTGCTGTGTCTCTGGCTACAACTTTGAACATGGAATGAGATATTGTGGCTCAGGCTCGCTTGATCTGACGTTGAAGCTTGTAGATGACCACCATTTCCCCCCCTGTCAGGGACAAGGTGAGATGATGGTGAAAACTCAACTGCAAGTTTTCTCTGTATCCGTGAACAAGTTCTGACATGTGTCGTAAACATCTTCTTGGCTTTTGATGCCCATTGCCAAGAAGCAATCCATCCAAGATGAATCTTTGTTCTTGCAGGAGGCTTGTTTCTAAATCATCTGTCTGAAGAATGGGTGTGCCGACTACAGTGCTTGCATGGATGAAGATCAAAACAGTGATATTTCATATGGCCAACTCGATCACAGTGTTGGCATTTTACAATCTGTTTCTGTTGTTTTGGAAGCGGAACAAGACCTAGAACAGCTGCAGGTGAACTGTCATACAGGATTCTGGCACTTTGAAATATGATGGGCTTGGTGTGGTCTAGAATATGAAAGGACACATCCTTGTCATATCCAAGACCATTTCAGTGCTTGTTGTGGACAAGCTCTTCCCAAGGTCTGATGATGGGCTTGAGAAGTGCAGGCTGAGCTGCTGCATCTACATGTAAATATGCTCTTGTACAAGGAACTGAATGGAAATCAACCGCATCTTTATTGACTTGCCGCTGATGGGAGTCTTTCACAATCTTCTGAACAGAAACATGTTTAGAATGGTGACTCTTTTGCTGAAGTTCATCTTGTTGGAGCTGAGATTCCAATTGCAAAAACTCAATCCTTTCTTATGCATCTTGCAAACAACTTTGAATGTTACAAAGAGAATTCTTGCTCATTTTTATCATATCATCAACATTGGAATGAATGAGGTTATTCAACAACTCTAATTCCTGAATGAGTTTATTCAAAAACTCTAATGCCTCATTTATTTTAGCCATTTTCAACAACTTAGGCTCAAAAAATAAAGGGTGTTGGCTTCAACCGAAATGCACCCGTTTACAATGTGATTCAACTTTCTTTCAAACAAATACAAATGACTCCAAAGAACTTCCAACTATGGAAATCTCAAAGTAAAAAATGTGCTCCTCAAATTATGGAGGACAATCAACAATTTTTCCAACAACTCAAATACTGATTGCAACTATGAATGAAGAAGCAATGCAATGTCAGCTCAATACAATATTTCTGCAAAAATGTGCAGCAAAAACTACTTGTGCAAAAATCCTTTAAGGCAGCTCAATTTTTTCTTCAAAGAGCTGTTTGACACCAAAAAAAACTCAACTCAACTCAAAAAAAGGAGGAGATATTCACAAGCTTGGATGCTTGACCTTGCTGCAAAATGCAATAGAGCTTAAGAGAAACTCCACAAATCAGAAATTTTGTGTGCCCAAACTATGAATGCCACTGCTGTTTTGAAAATGAGGACCAATTTGTCTTCAAATGTAAATCTCTTGCAGAAAATCACCCTTCTACCAATGCCACAAATCACAATGTAAATCTCACTTTTCTCCTCTATGTAAGCAATTTATCATTTTCTTATTATGCCATTTCCTCTTTCATGTTGTTCAGTTTCTCTCTCTCTGCTGTTTTTTTTTTCTTTTTTTTTTTTTAATTTAATTTAATTTAATTTAATTAAAAAAAACTGAACTTTAAAAAGGGAAGGAATTTTAATTGGGGGGAAGGTATTATATGGGGGGGGGGGGAGGGGGGATATTAAAAAAATTTACAAATATAAAAAATGAATTTAAAAGAGGGGGGCGGTATTAGTTATGTGGGTGGCTGTGTGCAGTCGAGCGGGAGAGGGAGGGAATGGCGTGAGGGGGAGCGATGGGAATGGAGAGGGGGTGGGGTTAGCACGAGTGGAGTGAGGAGTAATAGCTGTGTGTGAGGGCGGAGTTAGGTGTGAAGGGAGTCGAGTGGAGATGCAAGGGGAAGGATGAAAGGCCGTGGGTAGGTTTTAAAAATTAAAAAAAAATCGAAATTTAAATTCAAAGGGGCGTTGGATTTGCAGAGCCGTGAGGCAGCGTGGGTTGAGGGGCGGAGAGGGGGTTCGGGTGAGTGGTCGAATGGAGTGGTGGGATGGTCGGAGCGTGGGAGAGAGGGGGTAGGGAAGGGTGTAGGCATGCATAGTTTGGGAGGGCGAGCGACTGAGAGGGTGAGCTGAGAGGGAGGGCTCGTTGTAGGCTGAGGGCCGTCGACTGTGGGGGATGGGATGAGTGGGGAGTGGGGTTGGGGTACTGTGCATAGAGTGTAGGAATGGGATGAGTGGATAGGGGGCTGGGGAGTGTAGAGTGGGGAGGGGGTTTGGGTAGTGAGGGACCGCAGGGTAGGGTGGAGTGGGAGAGGTGTAAGGCCGAGCGGAGCCCACAGGTAGAAGGGTAAGGGCAGAGGGATGTGAAGCATGGATCATGGGTTGGGTAGTGTTTTGGATAGTGGGTTGAGCGTAAAAAAAATTGCAGGTTGCAGGGGGGCCGAAAGGCCTGGAACCAAAAAATAAAAAAAATTTATTATTATTTTATTTTTTATTTTTATTTTTTTATTTAATGTAAAACAGCAGAGAGAATAGGGCAACAGGGAAAAAATAGAATTTTAAAGCAGTAAAACAGCAGCAGATTGCAGAAATTGCCAATAAAACCCAGAAATTTTTAATAAAAACCCCAGAAACTTCTTCAGAAACCACTTTAAACAATTTTCAGCAGCTCTCCAAAATGCAAAAATTTGAAAGTGGGCAGCAGAAATTAATAGGATGAAATTTAGAAAACCTGCAGAATTTGATATGCACAATGCTGCTTTTCTTCAAAACCAATGCTGCTCTTCTTCAAAACCACTTTCTGAATGCGGCAAAACATCTGCTGCAGAAACTCTCTAAATGCTGCAAAAATGCCAAGAATTTTTGCAGATATGCACAGGCCGTAAACACAAATGGCTCACTCAAGGTTGAGCTGGTTATGAACGTATCATCTCCGATACCATGTTAAACACCATGTTAAACACACACATGGTGTATGAGAAATATAAACACACACACAACAAGAAACTCAACACACAATGAAGGATAAGCATGCAGCTCTCTTATTTTTCCATTATACATGATGTACATTTATAGTACAATGGTGTGACTCTTAATTTCACATTACAAGGTCACTTGGACTCCATTGTGACTTTTCACATTCCACACCTACCCATGGAGGATTAGGTGTTCTAACAGGATTTAGTCTCCACTGCTGCAACCTGCAACTCAACACATCTCTCAACAAAAACTGCGTTGTACCATAAGACTGAAGCTTTGGCCCAGTGCCTGATTGTGGAATGGTAGTGAAAAAATATTACTATGAGGCCTCTCAAGGATAGAGGTGGGATTCCCAATCAGGAACACCCTGTGGTAAACAACACTACAATCTTATCTAAACAGTTGAAGAAAGATATATATGTCTAAACAAACCATATATCAAATCATAAACATACATTCATCAATAATGAAATATGGTTGTTGTTAGTAATCAATAATTTTTTCATGTTGTAGATGAATAAATGATTTCCCTATATTTCTAGAAACAAATTTCATGAACATTGTGAGTTCTAGAAATCTCACTGCCTTCATTATCCTTAGATAAAAGTTTTCACTATTCTACCATTTTGCCATCCCATGGTCACCTTACCACTCTTGGAGAACTCATTATGGGCTTTTGACACTCATATAAATCCTTTTTTATAAATTATAGCCTCATTACTCTATTTTTTCCCTTTCCCATCCCTCCACTTTCCACCTAGGGTTTCCTATAGCCAACTCATTCCCATCACCTAAGGCTAGTTTTGCTTCAAAACATGTTTCTGACCAAACAGAGATGAATTTGAAAAACTTGAGAGAGGTTTTTGTCCATAACAAGTCCAAGAAGAAAAACCTCCTTCATGTTTTACACAGGTATCATGGTTTGGGAGAAATTTCAAAAATACAGGTGTCACAGGAGAATTGATGCACTTCTGGAGTGACCTTGGGAAAATCAGGTTTTATCAAAGATGGAGTGTCCAAATTGCTTTCTTAATGGGTCAAAAGAGAACGAGACTAGAAGATATTTCCAATGAGCTATCATGAGCTCAATTTGGAGTTAAGGAAGGCCTCCAAAAGTTGTCTGCAATAGCACCCTTCATTTCTGCACCATCATTCAGGACTTTTTGACCAGTCTTGGGAAAATAAACTTCTGACCGGAAAAAGCAACTCAAAACAGGAAAATAATGGTATATTTGGAAATTATACAAGTCAATATTTCCAATGAGCTATCACGGGCCCAAATCCGACTTTGGGAAGGTAATTAAAACCTACCTGCAAGTTGACCTTTTTTGGGCACTATGCAAACAAGTGGCGTTGCGCAAAATCCATGGGCAGGACTACACGACGCCGCGAAAATGCTTGGGCAAGACTGCCCGGTGCTGCACAAATCCTAAGAAGGTGAAAATTTTCAAAATCTCTCTTCCTTATGCCTAAACTTATCATCTGAGGCACCTCCAAGGTTGAAGAGAGTCTAAAAAGTTGGTAAGTGATATATTCTCCTGATCCCTAAGAAAAATTGCAAATTCATTTTGGTTTTTTAGTTGTTGAGCTAAAAACCCTAGGGGGTAAAACCCTAGGTCATGTACACAAAGGGACCTTGTTCTTATAATCCTTCTTGGACCAATTTTATGGCATGGGTGGGTAAGGGATTTTAAGCTGTTAGCATACTCTCATGATAAAACCTCCTCAAGCTACAAAGCCACTTAAACCCTAAGAGCCCTAGCCTCCACACCTCTCATTCTCCAAAGTTGAATCCATCATCATCTTGACCTTGTTTCATCAAGCCCTAATTTGAAAACCAACATCTCCTATCAACATGTCAAGAGCTGACAACAACAGTGGTGGTGATAAAGGTCAAAAGCCTTTGAGACCAAACATAAATGATGAAATGATGGTGAAGAAGAGGAAAGTGAGCACAGAAGTGGTGAAGGCAAAGACAGTGATAAATTAGAGGGAGGTAGTGATGATAGTGATGCAAATGAGTCAGCCCAAAGTGAAAAAAGGGATGATGCAGATGAAAAAAGTGAGGACCAAGAAGAAGTTGAGGAAGATAAAGAGGGTGCTGAAGGTCAAAAGGGCAGTAATCAAACAGAGCATGTAATCACTAAAGAAGATCATGGTAAAGGTAAGGGAGATGATGACAACACCAAAGGTCATAGCCATGATGAAGAAACCACCAAAACCTCCATCACTCCTCTTACTTGCACATATCAAAGAGGGTCAAGGAAAGTGTTTGTTGCCTCCAAAAGGCAAGGGACCTTGTCATCTACATCAGCTCAAAGACTTGAAAATGGCAAGGAAAATATGGGCAAAGGTAAGAAAGGCAAGAAAGGCAAGAAAACTACACAAAATCCCAAATGCATTGACCTAGACAATGATAATGAAGATAAGGATATGGCCACTAGGTTTCTACTTCAAACCAAAGATGCACAATCAAAGAGCTAGAGAGGGAATTTGGCATGGCATAATACATCATTCAGCATTAAAAAAGTGAGCACAAGTTTTTCATGAAGATCAAGAGATGCCTTTCTCTCCAAAAGAAAATGACCAAGCATTACACAAAGAAGAGCAAGCTTGCTTGTGCCAAACTCAAGGAGGCTCTCCTTGAGGTAAAAAACCTAAAAGAGGAAAATGAGCATAACATACTTGGAATTATGGATGAGGCTTCTCAGTAATTGTCTAAAAACATCTAAGGAAGGTCTCCACCAATTTTGAAGGAATTTAGAGAAAATTTTGTTTTTTGAGAATTTTTGGCCTAGTTTGCGCAGTGCCACTGGAGCTCCGCAAAATTTGGAGCATATTCAGAAGGAAAGCTTGAAATTTTTGGGTTTTTCCTAGCCTGCATATCATCCACACCAAATTTCAGAAGATATGGAGCAGTTTTGACCCCTCAAAAGGTCAAAAAACACCTCAAAAATCACCTTTCTGCCTCTGTTTTAGGCCTAGCACTGCACAAATGACAATCTGAGGGTTTTTGCATTTTTGACTGGGTTACAAGAGCCGGATCAGGAAAAAACAAGAATTTTTGGAAATTATACTCTTCAGGCTTTCCAACGAGCCATCACAGGGCCAAATCCGACATCCGGAAGTGGTCCAAAATTTGGTTGTAAAACAACCTATTTTCTGCAAAAGTGGCATTGCGCAAATGGACTGTCTTTTGCCAAAAAGTCAACAAAACACATAAATTAATGGCAAAATTGTTTTTTAATATTTTCTTGGGAAAATCACTCCAGATTTGATTGAGAAGTTATATTATGTTATTTTTCATTTATTAGCTTAGATATTATGTGTCTTGGGCCTTGCATGGTCATTAAGCACATAAATGTCATTTATGACAGAATTAGGGTTTCTGGAAGCCTCTTATGGTTTCCACCTCCTCACTTGCTCCATAAATAGAGGATGAGGCTCTTATGTATTGGGTTGGATTTTGATGACTAATTCTGAAGTAATACATAGTCCATTGGAATTTGAAAAGAACTTGATGTCTTGGAGTTTATAAATGCCCTGGTTTGTTTGTTGATGGAGGAGGACTGGTTGCAGGATCCATGAGTCTGGTTGATGGTGAATTGTTTCTTTTTGTTTATGTTTTCTAGTTTATCATTGTGTTTCCATCTTTCTATGTTGCAGTAGGACAAATAATTTAGACTAAGAAATGTTTTCTAATGGCACCTTAGGTATGTTTGTTCTTCACTACCTTAATGTTTTCTTTTGCTAGGACATGTTAGAGAATCCTTCTTTGCTCTCTAAGGATCTCCTAAGGCTTTTTATTTCTTGAATGGTTTAAAACAGATGGTATCCAAAATGATTTATGGCTAGCACTACTTCTTGTTGCCACTAAGAACACTATCCTTGAAGTCATGTATTTAAAGCATCATTTTTTAGGTTTGTCAAAGAAGTTTGTTTCAATCCTGCTCTTTGCATTTACTTAACTAATTGTTTTAAAGGACCTTCATAGCTATAATCTTGGATGTTCAGGGTTTATCTCCTTCTCTGATTATAGTTATTTGTGCATCTTAAATGTTTTATGTCTTTGATGATGAAATCACTCAAAGTTAAATAAGTTTCTTTCCTTTCTGTATTTCATTTGAATTTTTGTCTTGGATAATTATTTGCTTTAAGTCTGAATCAAAGATTTAAGGGTTTGCTCTGCCTTTGATTTTCTCTCTATGCTTATGATTCTTCCAAATCCCTTTGTTTAAGTATATGATAGAGAATTCTTTACTGCTCTTTGTCAAACTTTGTTTCTCAAAATTAATGTCCATCTCATGATCCTTCAAACCCCAAAGATCCACCAACCAAGCTAGATTTTCCCTACAATACTCCCTAATCCATTAATGAACATATCATGACCTTGTTAGACTCCATTTCCAAATGACTTGAAGTTTTCCTTGTTTCTATCTAGTCTATCTAAGCATCATACCCAACCAAAAAACAATCAACAAACCTGTTGTGTAACCAGCTCCAAAAATAGAAGAAAAGAGATATCAATGTCTTAGAAATGAGCCACTTCAAGGGGGCAACCTCCAATACATTACATAAATGAACAATTCTTGGATGATACAATTTAAAAAACCTCCTTACTATATATAGGAGTCCATGGGGCCATAATGTAATCCTAGTGGGCCACAATGTAATCCTAGCCGACCTAACAATAATAATTTAAGGGCACAATAATAACAAAATGGGGGTTACAAGGGTACAATAATAACAATAAGGGGGTTACACTAACAAAAATATGGGACTATACTAGTAATATAGGGACCTAACATGCCCCTCTCCTTCAAAAAAGTGTTGTCCTCAACGCTTGAGTAGCTCTGGGTGCTTCTGTATAAAATTCTCATCCTCCCATGTAGAATCTTCAGTGGGTAAGTTCTTCCACTTGATGAGATACTCCGAAATTGATCGATTTCGTAGCTGTCGAGTTCTTGTTTCCATGACCGCTTCAGGTTCCAATATGATTTTTCCTTCCTCATCAAGTTCTGGAAATATTGTTTGAACTGGAAGATTTTCACCTATAACCTTCTTTAAGCATGAAACATGGAAAACTGAATGTACTCGCGAAGAAGCAGGAAGCTCCAATTTGTATGCCATAGTACCAATATTTTGCAACACCTTGTAAGGACCATAGTACTTTGGCGATAATTTATTATCCTTCTTAGCTTGCTTGAGGGACATTTGTTTGCATGGTTGTAGCCGTAAAAATACCCAATCTCCTACATCAAAACTTCTCTCGCTGCGATGTTGATCTGCCTGTTGTTTCATTCGATTTTGTGCCAAATTCAGGTTATCCTTTAAGAGTTGGAGAACTTCTTGCTGATGCTCGATGTGATCTTCGATTGCTTGAACCTTTGAATTTTCCCTTAAAGATGATGTAATCGATGGTGGATGATATCCATAAAGTGCCACAAATGGGGTCATTTTTGCTGCAGTATGGAAGGAAGTGTTATACCACCATTCAGCGAGAGGTAACCACTTGACCCATTGTGTTTGTTTATCAGATACAAAACAACGAAGATATCCTTCCAAACATTTATTTACTATCTCAGTTTGACCATCAGATTGAGGATGATAAGATGAGCTATGAGCGAATTGAGTACCCAAACAAGAAAATAACTCCGTCCAAAAATTTCCAGTAAAAATGGGATCTCTGTCGCTCACAATAACCCTTGGGCTTCCATGTAGTTTTTGAATTCTATCCATAAATGTAGTAGCAACTGTACTTGCTTTAAATGAATGAGATAATGCACAAAAGTGTGCATACTTGGTAAGTCTATCAACTACCACCATGATGACACTCTTTCCTTCAGACTTAGGTAAACCTGTGATAAAATCCATTGAAATCTCCTCCCAACGTTGACTTGGAATGGATAAAGGTTGTAGAATTCCCGGGGTCTTAATTGTCTCCACTTTATTCTGTTGGCAAACCAAACATTCCGCCACAAAATTTTGAATATATGATTTAAGGCCATCCCAAAAATATTCTTTCTTCACCCTGTGGTAAGTTTTTAAGAATCTTGAGTGTCCTCCTAAAGGAGAAGTGTGCAATTCTAGAAGAATCTTTTGTTTTATTTGGGAATTCTTACAAAGATATAAGCGATCTTTGTACCATAAGGAATCATTTTTCCAACTAAATGTATCAGATGTACTAGGATCTTGCTGCAACTTTTGAATGAGTGTCCATACATCTTTGTCCTTCTTCAATTCATCTCTTGCTTCGGTTATCCAATCTGGTTGGATAATAGAAATGGCACAAAGAAATGCTTCCACCTCTTCATTCTTTCTTGAGAGTGCATCTGCAACAACATTAAGCTTTCCTTTTTTGTAGATTATTTCAAAGTCATAACCCAACATCTTTGTGACACATTTTTGCTACTCTTCCGAAGATAGTATTTGTTCCAAAAAGTGTTTAAGACTATCATGATCGGTTTTTACCTTGAAGTGTCTTCCCATTAGGTAAGTTCGCCATTTCTTTAGTGCATGCAGTATTGCTAACATTTCCTTCTCATAAATAGGTTTCTGTAAATACTTTCCTTTGATTGGACGACTTTCAAAAGCAATGGGTCTTCCTTCCGGCATTAAAACTGCACCAATTCCATTTCCTGAGGCATCACATTCCACAATAAAGGTTTTTGTGAAGTCTGGCGTAGCTAAGACCGGTGCTAGGCACATTGCCTCTTTAAGATGTTCAAAGGCCTTAATTGCTTCAGGAGTCCATGAAAATGCATCTTTCTTCAATAATGTTGTTAGAGGTGCTGCTATTCTCCCACAATTCTTAACAAACTTGCGATAATACCCTGTTAACTCGAGAAATCCTCGCAACTGCTTTATGGTTGTGGGGACTTTCCATTCCTTAATGGCTTTAATTTTGTTAGGGTCTACTTTAACACCCTCGTGAGATACAATATGACCCAGATATTCCACCTCTTGTACTCCAAAGAAACATTTGGATGTTTTTTCACATAATTGTTTCTCCTGCAATAGTTTGAGCACCCTGTCAACATGTTCAACATGATCCTTCCAAGACCTGCTGTAGATTAGTATATCATCAAAAATACTAGCACAAATTTTCTAAGGAAGGGTTTGAAAATGGAATTCATCAACCCTTGAAATGTAGAAGGTGCATTGGTAAGGCCAAAAGGTATGACCAAAAATTCATATTGACCCTCATGAGTTCAAAATGTTGTTTTTGGAATATCTTCAGTCTTCATTCTAATTTGATGATATCCTGAACGAAGATCCAACTTGGTAAAATAAATTGCTCCATGTAATTCATCCAATAATTCATCAATCACAAGAATGGGAAATTTTTCTTTAATGGTGAGCTTATTGAGCTCCCTATAATCCGGACACATTCGCCATGATCCATCCTTCTTGTGTACCAATACTACAGGAGCAGAGAAAGAACTTTGACAAGGTTGAATTATACCTGCCTCTAACATTTCTGCAATCATACGTTCAATTTCGCTCTTTTGGAAGTAAGGATATCTATAAGGCCTGATGTTTGGAGGAACACTTCCTGGAATCAAATGAATAGCATGATCATGATCACGAATAGGTGGGAGTCCTTTCAGAGTTTCAAACACCTTGGAATGATTGTCCAAGACTTGTTGGAGATCTGCAGAAATAGATGATTTTGATGTTGGAACTTCTAGTGAGCAGAATTGTGCAATTACGCCTCGTTGTTCTTTCTTTAGAAGCTTTGTCATGACATTAGAGCTTATTATCTTTCCCGGCTTCCCTGCAATACCCCGTAATTCGACTTCCTTTCCTTCTGAAAAAAATTTCAAGAAAAGTTCTTGAAAATTAAAAGCTACCGTCCCCAAAGATTGTAACTATTGTACTCCTAGTACAACATCAGCACCTCCCATAGGAATGGAAAGCATTGGACTAGTCAATACATATTCCCCCATGGTTAGCTTGATATTATGGCATTGTCCAGAGAAATTTATAGTTCCTCCATTTGCAACCATCACTTGACATTCTGGTGCTGGGTATAGGGAACAGTTTAATTCCTTGGCTACCTTACAATGAATAAAATTATGGGTGCTACCTGAATCAATCAACACTATTACCTTTTCTTCTTGATATGTGCTTCTATCTTGAGAGTTTGAGGAGTGGTAATTCCTGCCAGTGCATTACACGATATGGTTAGATTCATTTCTTCTTCTTCTAGGGCTGGTTCCTGGTGTATATCCTCTTCTTGTTCATTTTCTTCTTCCTCTTCACAATCTATGTAAAATAATTTCTTCTCAGCACACTTATGACCTTTAGTGTATTTTCTATCACAACTGTAGCAAAGCCCTTTTCTCTTTTTTCTTCCAATTTTTGTGGTGTCAACCTTGTAGGTTGTGGAAATCTAGGTGTAGCAACACTTCCTTCTTTATAGAATTGAGTGGTAGGCTTCCTTGTCGCCATAATTTTACATTCAACTTTTCTTGCCAACTTGAATGCCTTCTCCAATGAATCAGGTTCCAAAACACGAACTTCATGTTGTATGTTATCCTTTAGAGTACCTATGAAGAGATCAATCCTGTGTTCCTCTGGAATATCAGTTACCCTTATATTCAATTTTTGGAAGTCCTCAATGTGCTGCCCCACTAAACCCTTTGTTTGAGATTTATCAATTGGCTAAAGAAGGTGTTGCTCTTTGTATCCTCATAATGTGCTATCATTTCCTCCGTAAAAATTGACCAAGTGACAATTTTTTTACGGGAGTAAAGCCATTGATACCATACAAATGTATTTTGTTCTAAATGTAAAGTTGCAATGCGTACCTTTTGTGTGTTTTGCACGTTATGGAGATCAAAATATTGCTCCATCTGTAGTATCCATGTTACACGATCCTTTCCATCAAACTTCCTCATATCCATTTTTGGAATATGGTGGTTCTTCCCGCCAACATTAGAGTTTAAGAAATCACGATTAACATTTATTTTGTTCTCATCATGAGTTTCTTCTACTATATTTCCACCATTAGGAATAATTTCTTGTTTTAAGCTTGTCATCAAGCCTTCCATGTATGCTTTTAGATCATTCTTCATGTTTTCCATGTTGTCTTTCATGTCATCCATCTTAGCTTCCACGCCCACTTCCATGCCATCCATCTTAGCTTCCAAACCATTCATTTTAGATTCCACGCCTTTCTTCAAACCATCCATCTTAGTTTCCGTGCCTTTCTTCAAAACTTCCATTTCATTTTTTGTTGTTCTTTGCGAGAGCGAAATTTGTTTCACTTTTTCTTGTACTTTTGATATGTCATGTTGCCATTCTTCGTCTTCATGAGTCATAGTAGAGCCTTCTAAAGGCTTGATGGGCGTTGAATTCTTTTTAGGGGCCATTTTAGAATCCAATACTGATATCTATTCTACAATATGCCCTTGGAATCAATTCAACTTGATTATTCAAACAAGACTTATGCAATTTGGAAAAAAAATACACACCTTTTACTTGCTTTTGAGGAGCTCGATATTGAAATTAAATTATCTCTGTAGTTGGGGATCTTCAATATCTGAAATTAAGCCCTGTAGTATCCCTCTAAATTATCTTTTGAATGCCACAGGTATGACCTGATTTGGATTCTCCAATACAAATTTGTGTCCAATCTCCCACAATGACCTAATTATAGATTGGTTTAGCAGAGCGAACTTGTAGGACTTTCCACGTGTCACTGTTTCATCCTTTGTCTCTGAAATTGATAGCCAAGAAACTACAGTCTGTGTACTTGCAACCACTTTTTACGACACTCCAATCCAATGCCCAGAGAGAGAGTTATTGAACCTTTCCCATGATCACCTCTTTGAGATGAAATTCAGGAGCCAGAAAAAGCACTACCTTCCACAGATCATATCTCCAAAAATATTTTGAACCAAGATTGTAAATGTTTTGAGGAATTTCCTCAGGATTTTAGCTTCACACCATATGAATTTTAGATTCTGAACCTTCTTAGAAAAAAATTTATAGTGACAATTCCACGATGACCTGTTTAGGAGCTTGAAAGAAGACCTAACTTCCATAGATGATATCTCCGAAAATATTGCGAACCAAGCTCTGAAAGTTTTAGAAAATATTCCTCAGGATTTCGGCTTCGTACCCTAAAAATTTCAGCTTCTGAAACTTTGTAGAAAAAATGTTATAGCGAAAATTCCACAATGACCTGTTTGGAGCAGCGAAACCCTAGAATCCAAAGCTCTGATACCAACTGTTGTGTAACCAACTCCAAAAAGAGAATAAAAGAGATATCAACGCCTTAGAAATAAGCCACTTCGAGGGGGAAACCTCCAATACATTACATAAATGAACAATTCTTTGATGATACAATTTACAAAACCTCCTTTCTATATATAGGAGTCCATGGGGCCATAATGTAATCCTAGTGGGCCACAATGTAATCCTAGCCGATCTAACAATAATAATTTAAGGGCACAATAATAACAAAATGGGGGTTACAAGGGTACAATAATAACAATAAGGGGGTTACACTAACAACAATAAGGGACTATACTAGTAATATAGGGACCTAACAAAACCCAATATTTCATAACTAGCCTAAAGTCAACCCTAATCAGCAAACAAGTTCACATATTTGCACCTAATAGAGAGATCCCTCTCTGAATCCAGGAAGGCTAGGTCCTTGGATTCCAAAGCTTGGTTTGATGTTACCCTTATCCATTTGTATCTCAATCAATCTAGCAAATTACGGGGTGCTAACAGTTTCCATCATGTTCCTTATATAAGTGATGAGCTTTCTAACCCTAAGCCCCATTCATTGATGACACAACTTCCATGAAAAGAGTCTCCATATAAAACTGCGTTGTCCCATAATGAATGCCACTCCTCCATGACAGCATTGTTGATTTGGTCAAGTTGACCTAGTCTATGTGTTCTATCCCCTTTTCACACCTAAGGGTGCTCAATTAAGCTGCCAAGATGTCCTCCTTTTACATTGGCATTTATTTTATTCATATTAAGGAGATTTATGGATCTCCATATCCTCTTATTCATCAAACAAGAAATAAAAAACAAAAATTAATATTCCAACTAGCTCATGGCTAATTGGGAATATTACAGTCCTCCCCTCCCAAATGTTGCTTGCCCTCAAGCCACTGAAAAGGTGAGTGTTGCAACTCTTCTCCTCCTCCATTAGTAACACCCCCATGTGATATGCTTCCCTTATAAGCTAATTGTCTCCCAATCCATCCCTCCATGACATGCTCCTCCCAAGTTCTCATGAGATGCAATTGACTCATCCCACAGGGAAGAAATAGATCCAATGAAACAATCATGGTTTTCCCAATGTCCTCCCTGAAACATGTAGCATAATGAACATGGAGAATCTCTCTCCAAAAGGGCACATCCAATCCTTCCATCCTCCCTCCAAACATTCCCATAAAAATAATAAGAACATCATCAATGTATGGGATCAAAAACAAGTACATACAAACAAAAATATATAAAATTAGAGGTGGATCATAGTCCCACATGTGGAACCAACACCGTATATCTCCTGACTACATCAGATAGTGATATGGTAAGTGGTTTCCCCACCACTTACTTTCTACCATAGTCTTCTCACAATTTTTGAAAACGTGAGAAATTTTTGGTGCCTTTGGAGTGCACCTAGAATGGTGAATCATCTCCCTATAATCTCCTAGGGAGTGGCCATGTTCAGAAATTTTTATGGCCCAAAGTTGGCCATGAAGTTTATAATGAATAATGCTCCTAATTGGAGCAATGTCCTACACACATATGGTAAAGGAATGAAAATAATCATCAAGTGAATCATTATACACATAAACATGTTCCTTACCATAATCTCTACTCATACAAATGGAGTGGTCCATAGATAGATACCCTCTCATTCCAAAAGAGGAAAGACATGGTTGTGATAACTCTTCCATAGCTATGTATCTCCTCCATCTCCACATGATCCATGCATCTCCTCAAATTCTGATATATCTCCTCTTCAAAGCCTTCCCAAGTATAACTCTCCATGATGGTGTTGTAAGCTCTCATGGAATAAGTATCGATGAAGAGAAAATCCTCATGTTCTCTTTTTAGTAACTTCTCCTTGAGCTTGGAAGCTATAGATAATAAGATCCTACCATGATAGTAGATGACTACATCTTGGACTGAATATCCCTCCTCTTGAAGCTGGTCATCAAGTATCATGCATGTAAAAATATCCTTGGAATAATCAACCAACAACTGGGATTTCCAATATGGATCTACTCTCCAAAGTGATAGCGTTGATTATCTATCACAAAGAACATATGCCATATGTTTTTCCTCCTCTTTGACACCTCCCATGCCAAATTCACGTGTTGGAAGGTTGTTATCCTCCCTCTGCTGCTCCTTTCTCAGCATAGAATCTAAAATGAGAGTGGGTAACGATGACGTTGGGAGAATGTCTCCCTCCTCCTTGAGTCTACCCAAGACTCTCAGCACTATACCATGACCTCCCAATGCCCCCACTCCTCTTGGATCTATGAATGGTGCACCATGATGTGAGACATTCCTCACCAAATCTAGATTAGGTGGTTTGCTACAAAATATTAATGTCTCATGGGCCAAAGTCATGTGCATGATAGATGGGATTGTTATGTGATGGAAGTGTTATGTGATGGATATGTGTGCATGCCCTTAATCATCTAATTTTTTCCTCTCTTTCTATCCACCCATTCCATCTGCAAAGTCTCCCAATATATGGTGACCTTCCCCAAAGTAATCAACCACTACACACCCAATATCAAATTGGTGTCAGGTATGTCAACCACAAAGAAGTGATCAGTCAATGTATATGTCCCCATGGTGACAGATAAAGATGGAACATAATGCATGCACTGCATAGTTCTAGCTCCTGGGACCAAAACATAAAATCCCTTAAAATCATCAGTGGGTATTGCCATCCTCTGCACTAGTTGGGCATCAATAAAGTTGTGGGTAGCCCCACTGTCAATCAAGACTAAAACCCTTTGATCTAAGATGGAAAATCGAACCCTTAAGGTCAAGTACTTGGGTACTCCTCTCAATGATGCAAGAGCCCCTCCAATTGGAGAAAATGCCCCATCCCCACTTCCTGGTGGTGGTGGATCGTCTCTTGCTATGCCAGCGATGTGACCTCTTTCTGGTTCCTCTTATTCTTCCTCCACATTATCTGAGAAGACCTCTGTATAGTGTGCCTTTCCTACTACACATCTATGTTCAAGTGCCCATGATTCTTGGCATGTGAAGCAAAGCTTCCTTCTTGGTGCAACAAAACTGCATATTTTTACAATTCATGGATTTGTGGGTTATGGGCCCACGATTTGAATGAAATAGTTCATTTTGCAGAAAATACAAATAAAAATATTTATGAAATGCCCTCAAATGCATTCAGATATCGTATTCGAATCCCCTGCAAAAACAGAGCCGGAAATAAACTCCTTGAACCGGAATCAACAACACAAATCTCTTATGTTTAAAACTTATTCCATTGACTGTGTGAACCCTATACTTGTCCAATACAGTTCCAAATCTTCATGAAATAGGATAATTATATGTATTCCAGCAATCAACTGAATGTTGTCATTTCGGAATGGTTTCTATAATCGTCATAGTCAAGAATTAAAATAACTCAGAAATAAACAGAAAACATAGATACAATAATTCACCACGCGATTATTTAATTTCCATTCCCTCTAGAATATATCAATTCGATATAAAAAGAAATAATCAACATCGAAATGCATATTCTATCTATAACGATTCACAAAATTACACAAACACATACAACAACATGGTTTGGGCCAGTTTGGATACAATTGGCCATGAAGGCCAATTATGGTCTTTCATTGCATTGGCCTTCCATCCTTCACTATGCCGAAGGCTATAATTTATATGGAACACAATATCATTTCAGATCCATTCGTTTCTTTTAGGATCTCGTAATATTTTGCTAAAATCATGCACTTCCCTATTTTTATAATAGGTTGACCATAAAAATAGTAACTTCATTAATAAAAATTTAACAAACTCAACAAAAAGTGAGTAAATATCGTCCTCATGCCATGCTTCCTCTTTTCGCAGCATTCGATTCCAATTTTAATGAAGGGTGCTTGGATGCTCCTACATCATACCCCCGAGGTACAAAAAAATTTCTTATGACCTCCTGGTCATATGTCTTCTTCATTTCTTAGCAATTCTACCCACATCCTCTGTGGAATTGCTTTTGTGATTTTTCCGTGAGTTGCAACCAAAACCTCTATAGTAACAAGTCCTCCCTGCTACATGATACCTCACCGAGCTTCTCTCCTCTGAGCCCAGTGTTTCGACATCTCTCTGGTTCTCTCCTTTGGAACCATTTGAGCACTCCTAGCTCTGGGCTGTTGCAATATTCTCACCTACACGACAACATAAAGACCACAAGCTTGCAAATCTTCAATAGAAATGTACCTCTTCATCCTTCGCATGCAAACTCTTTCTCGCAGGAAAATCTTTTCCCGCTCTGATACTACTTAAATGCAGCAAAACTGCATATTTTCACAATTCGTGGATCTTTGGGTTATGGGCCCATGATCTGAATGAAATAGTTCATTTTGCAGAAAAATAAAGATAAAAATATTTATGAAACACCCTCAAATGCATTCAGGTATCATATTCAAATCCCTTCCCAAAACGGAGCCAGAAATAAACTCCTTGAACCGGAATCGACAACACAAATCTCTTACGTTTAAAACTTATTCCATTGATAGCGTGAACCTTGTACTTGTCCAATACAATTCCAAATCACCATGAAATATAATAATTATATGTATTCCAACAATCAACTGAATGTTGTCATTCTGGAATGGTTGCTATACTCGTCATAGTCAAGAATTAAAATAACTCAGAAATAAACAGAAAACATAAATACAACAATTCACCACACGATTATTTAATATCCATTCCCTCTGGAATATATCGACTCGATATAAAAAAAAAATCATCAACATCGAAATGCATATTCTATTTATAATGATTCACAAAATTACACAATCACGTACATCAACATGGTTTCGGGCCAGTTTGGATACAATTGGCCACAAAGGCCAATTCTTGTCTTTCATTGTGTTGGCCTCCCATCCTTCACTATGCCGAAGGCTATAATTTATATGGAACACAATACATCGAATGGATCATTTCAGATCCATTTGTTTCTTTTAGGATCTTGTAATATTTTGCTAAAATCATGCACTTCCCTATTTTTATAATAGGTTGACCATAAAAATAGTAATTTCATTAATGAAAATTTAACAAACTCAACAAAAAGTGAGTAAATCTTGTCCTCATGCCATGCTTCCTCTTTTTGAAGCATTGGACTCCAATTTTAATTAAGGGTGCTCGGATGCTCCTGCATTAGACTCCAGAGGTACAAAAAATTTTCTTATGACCTCCTGGTCATATGTCTTCTTCATTTCTTAGCAATTCTACTGACATCCTCTGTGGAATTTCCTTTGTGATTTTTCTGTGAGCTGCAACCAAAACCTCTATAGTAACAAGTCCTCCCTGCTACATGATACCTCACTGAGCTTCTCTCCTTTGAGCCCAGTGTTTCGACATCTCTTTGTTTCTCTCCTTTGGAACCATTTGAGCACTCCTGGCTCTAGGCTATTGCAATATTCTCACCTACACAACAACATAAAGATCACAAGCTTGCAAATATTCAACAGAACTGTACCTCTTATTCCTTCGCATGCAAACTCTTTCTCGCACAAAAATATTTTCCCACTCTGATACCACTTAAATGCACCAAAACTACATATTTTCACAGTTCGTGGATCTGTGGATTATGGGCCCACGATCTGAACGAAATAGTTCATTTTGAAGAAAAAAAAATACATATTTATGAAATGCCCTCAAATGCGTTCAGATATCGTATTCGAATCCCTTGCCAAAACAGAGCCGGAAATAAACTCCTTGAACCAGAATCGACAACATAAATCTCTTACATTTAAAACTTATTCCATTGACTGTGTGAACCCTGTACTTGTCCAATACAGTTCCAAATCTCCATGAAATAGAATCATTATATGTATTCCAGCAATCAACTGAATGTTGTCATTCTGGAATGGTTGCTATACTCTTCATAGTCAAGAATTAAAATAACTCATAAATAAACAGAAAACATAAATACAACAATTCACCATGCAATGATTTAATGTCCATTCCCTCTGGAATATATCGATTCGATATAGATAGAAATCATCAACATCGAAATGCATATTCTATTTATAACAATTCACAAAATTACACAATCATGTACAACAACATGGTTTGGGCCAGTTTGGATACAATTGGCCATGAAGGCCAATTCTGGCTTTCATTGCATTGGCCTCCCATCCTTCACTATGCCGAAGGCTATAATTTATATGGAACACAATACATCGAATGAATCATTTCAGATCCATTCGTTTCTTTTAGGATCTCGTAATATTTTGCTAAAATCATGCACTTCCCTATTTTTATAATAGGTTGACCATAAAAATAGTAATTTCATTAATAAAAATTTAACAAACTCAACAAAAAGTGAGTAAATCTCGTCCTCATGCCATGCTTCCTCTTTTCGCAACATTGGATTCCAATTTTAATGAAGGGTGCTCGGATGCTCCTGCATCAGACTCTCGAGGTACAAAAAAAATTCCTATGACCTCCTAGTCATATGTCTTCTTCATTTCTTAGCAATTCTACCCACATCCTCTGTGGAATTTCCTTTGTGATTTTTCTATGAGCTGCAACCAAAACCTCAACAGTAACAAGTCCTCCCTCCAACATGATACCTCACCGAGCTTCTCTCCTCTAAGCCTAGTGTTTCGGCATCTCTCTGGTTCTCTCCTCTCGAACCATTTGAAAATTCCTGGCTCTAGGCTTTTGCAATCTTCTCACCTACACAACAACATAAAGACCACAAGCTTGCAAATCTTCAACAAAATTGTACCTCTTCTTCCTTCGCATGCAAACTCTTTCTCGCTGGAAAATCTTTTTTCGCTCTGATACCACTTAAATGCAGCAAAAATGCAAATTTTCACAATTAGTGGATCTGTGGGTTATGGGCCCACGATCTGAACAAAATAGTTCATTTTTCAGAATATATATATATATATATATATATATATATATATATATATATATATATATATATATATATGAAACACCCTCAAATGCACTCAGATATCGTATTTGAATCCCTTGCCAAAACGGAGCCGGAAATAAACTCCTTGAACCGGAATCGACAACAAAAATCTCTTATGTTTAAAACTTATTCCATTGACTACGTGAACCTTGTACTTGTCCAATATAGTTCCAAATCTCCATGAAATAGAATAATTATATGTATTCCAGCAATCAACTGAATGTTGTCATTCTGGAATGGTTGCTATACTCGTCATATTCAAGAATTAAAATAACTCAGAAATAAACAGAAAACATCAATACAACAATTAACCACACGATTATTTAATTTCCATGCCCTCTGGAACATATTGATTCGATATATACATAAATCATCAACATTGAAATGCATATTCTATTTGTAACGATTCACAAAATTACACAATCACGTACAACAACATGGTTTGGGCCAGTTTGGATACAATTGGCCACGAGGGCCAATTCTGGTCTTTCATTGCATTGGCCTCCCATCCTTCACTATGCCGAAGGCTATAATTTATATGGAACACAATACATCGAATGGATCATTTCAGATCCATTCGTTTCTTTTAGGATCTCGTAATATTTTGCTAAAATCATGCACTTCCCTATTTCTATAATAGGTTGACCATAAAAATAGTAATTTCATTAATAAAAATTTAACAAACTCAACAAAAATTGATTAAATCTCGTCCTCATGCCATGCTTCCTCTTTTCGCAACATTGGATTCCAATTTTAATGAAGGGTGCTCAAATGCTCCTGCATTAGACTCCCGAGGTACACAAAAATTTCTTATGACCTCCTGGTCATATGTCTTCTTCATTTCTTAGCAATTCTACCCACATCCTCTGTGAATTGCCTTTGTGATTTTTCCATGAGCTGCAACCAAAACCTCTACAGTAACAAGTCCTCCCTGCTACACGATACCTCACCGAGCTGCTCTCCTCTGAGCCTAGTGTTTCGGCATCTCTCTAGTTCTCTCCTTTGGAACCATTTGAGCACGTCTGGCTCTAGGATGTTGCAATCTTCTCACCTACACAACAACATAAAGACCACAATCTTACAAATCTTCAACATAACTGTACCTCTTCTTCCTTTGCATGCAAAATCTTTCTCGCAGGAAAATCTTTTCCCACTCTAATACCAACACTGTTATCGATGAAATAGGTAACCTGACCTCAAAACAGGAACTCTAGCCCAAAAAGACTCAAAAAACATGAAAAAACACCCCAAAAACAAAAAGTGTGTATTCCAGAACGCACTTCGTTTTTTTTAAGGTCAAATTTCAACATTTTTATAAAATTATGGTAAAAACAAAATTGTTTCTTGAAAAAAAGATTGAAAAAACACCCTCAAAACAAAATCAGTTCATGCTAGAATAAAAAAAAAAAAATTGTGTCATACTTTTGGCATTTTAAAAAATAGAACATTTTTTAATTTTTAAAATTCAAACATTAAAAAAAAAACTTAAAATTTAAGAAAAAAAATAAATTAAAAAAATAAAAACATTTAAAAGCTTAAAATTTAAAAATATATGAAGATAAAAAAATTAAAAAATTAAAAAATTAAAAAATTTTAAATTTTAATTCAAACATTAAAAAACCTAAAATTTAAGGAAAAATAAAAATAAAAAAATAAAGATTAAAATTTAAAAAAATATAGAAATTAAAAAATAAAAATAAAAACAAAAACAAAATATTAAATTTAAAAAAAAAAAAAGTTAAAAAAAAAGAAGGAAATTATAAAAAATAAAATATAGAAATTAAATTTAAAAAAGAAAAAGAAAATGCTTATTAAATTAAAAAAAAAAAATATTAATTTTAAAACAAAAAATTAAATTTAAAGAAATATATTAAATTTTGATCAATTTAAAAATTTTAAAAAAAAATTTTAAAAAAAAAACATTATTTAAATTAAAAGTAAAAAAATGAAAAATTAATTAAAAATAAAATACAATAAAAATAATAATTTTAAACAATATATATTAAAAAAACAAATAAATTATAAAAAATAAAATATATATATGAACTTAAATTAAAATATGTATATAAAAAATGTTAATATTAAAATAACAAATTAAATTTAAAAAAAAAAATTATTAAATTTTAATATATAAATGAATAAACAAATAAATTTTGAAATAAAAAATAAATTTTAAATATAAAAGGGAAAAAAAAAAGCATTGTTAAAATAAAAAGTTAAAAAACTTTAAAAATCAATTAAAAATGGAAAAAAAAAATATTAAATAATTTTTTTTTTTTTTAAAATTATTTTAAAAAATTAAGTTTAATAATAAAAAAAAAAATCTAATTTTAAATACACAATTTTAATTGAAATAAAAAATATAAAAATTTTATGTAATTAACAAAAAAAATAATAAAAAAATAAAACATTTAAAAAACAATATTAAATTCAAATAAATTTAAAAAAAAAATACAAAATTTATTAAATTTTATAAAAGTAAATTAAAAAACTAAACATAAAACTTAATAATAAAGAAAAATTATGAAAATTAAAAAAAAAAAATCAATTAAATAAAAAAAATGCAAAATTTAATAAAAATTATTAACAAAATTAAAAAATAAAATTAAATAAAATTAAAAAAAAATTTATTCAACGGTGGTGGTGGGGGCGGCGAAATAGTGAAGGATGGGCGGGAGGCCGTGTGGCACCGCCCCCACCACCACCGTTGAATGCTTTTTTCTTTTTTTTCTTTTTTTTTTAATTTTTTTTTAATTTTTTTTTTTTTAATTTCAAAAAATTTAAATTTTTTTTTTAATTTAATTTTTATATTTAAAATTTATTTATTTTTTAATTTTATTAATTTTTTTGTTTTTAATTTTTAATATATATATATATATATTTATTTTATTTTATTTTTATTTTTATTTTTTTAATTTTTAATATTTTTTATTTTAATTTGATTTTTTTTTTTTTTCTAATTTCAAAAAATTTAATTTGTTTAAATTTTTAAATTTTTTTTTTTATTAATTATTTTTTAAAATTTAAAATTTAAAATTTATTTATTAAATTTATTAAATTTTAATTTAATTTAATTTTTTTTTTAATCTTTTAGTTTATTTAGTTTTTCATTTTTAAAATCTATAAATTGTTTGATTTAAAAAAAAAAAACATTAAATTTATGTATATTTGTTTTTTAATTATTTGCACGTGGTTTTTTTCATTTTTTTTGTTTTTTAATGATAGTTTTTTTTATTTTAATTTTCTTTTTCAATTTTAATTTTTTTTTTAATTTGTTTTTTTGTTAATTTTAAAATTTGTATTTTTTTTTTCTTATTATTATTATTTTTTTTAATTTAAATTTTTAATTTAATTTTTTTTGTTTAATTTAATTTTTTTTAATCTAAATTTTGATTATTTTAAATTTTTTTTTATTATATGGTTTTTTTTAATAAGTTAGATAAAAATGTTTTTGATGTTTTTTTTTAAATTTTTTTGGTCAATTTTTGTTTTTTTTCTTTAAATTATGTGTTTTTTTTTTTCAAATTTTGTCATTTCTTTTGATATAATTTTCGAATATTTTTGTTTTGTTTTTTTTTACGAGCTAATTTTTTTTTTTTTACTTTTTTATTGGTTTTTTTATTGTTTTTATATATATTTTTTTATCTAAGTTTTGTGTTTTATTACCAATATGAAAATCACCACTCTAAAAAAAAAAGGTTGATGCTGCATCAATACGTTTCAAAATTAGCATGAAAATCACCGCTCTAAAAAAAAAAAGTTGATGCTGCATCAATACATTTCAAAATTAGCATGAAATCACTAACATTTTAAAACAAATATTCATACTTCATAAATAAATAAAATTAGAGTGTAAAAAATGTGCACAAAAAAAAGGGTGATTCTGCATTACCACTTTTCAAAATCGAGTGTTTTTTATGCTACCAAAAAAAAAGTAGGTAACATTGCGGTTACCTATTTCATCGGTAACATTGTTTACCACTTAAATGCAACAAAACTGCATATTTTCACAATTCGGCGCCACCCGGCCTCCCGCCCATCCTTCACTATGGTAACAAGTCCTCCCTGCTACACGATACCTCACTAAGCTTCTCTCCTCTGAGCCCAGTGTTTCGGCATCTCCCTGTTTCTCTCCTCTGCAACCATTTGAGCACTCTTGGCTCTAGGCTGTTGCAATATTCTCAACTACACAACAACATAAAGACCACAAGCTTGCAAATCTTCAACATAACTGTACTTCTTCTTCCTTCGCATGCAAACTCTTTCTCGCAAGAAAATATTTTCCTGCTATGATACCACTTAAATGCAGCAAAAATGCAATTTTCACAATTCGTGGATTTTTGGGTTATGGGCCCACGATCTGAACGAAATAGTTCATTTTGAATATAAAAAAAATATTTATGAAATTCCCTCAAATGCATTCAGATATCGTATTCGAATCCCTAGCCAAAACGGAGCCAGAAATAAACTCCTTGAAACAGAATCGACAACACAAATTTCTTATGTTTAAAACTTATTCCATTGACTGCGTGAACCATGTACTTGTCTAATACAGTTCCAAATCTCCATGAAATAGAACAATTATATGTATTCCAGCAATCAACTGAATGTTGTCATTCCGGAATGGTTGCTATACTCGTCATAGTCAAGAATTAAAATAACTCAGAAAAAAACAGAAAACATAAATACAATAATTCACCACGCAATTATTTAATGTCCATTCCCTCTCAAATATATCGATTCGATATAGATATAAACCATCAACATCGAAATGCATATTCTATTTATAATTATTTACAAAATTACACAATCACGTACAACAACATGGTTTGGGCTAGTTTGGATACAATTGGCCACGAAGGCCAATTCTGGTCTTTCATTGCGCTGGCTTCCCATCCTTCACTATTCCGAAGGCTATAATTTATATGGAACACAATTCATCGAATGGATCATTTCATATTCATTCGTTTCTTTTAGGATCTTGTAATACTTTGCTAAAATCAAGCACTTCCCTATTTTTATAATATGTTGACCATAAAAATAGTAATTTCATTAATAAAAATTTAACAAACTCAACAAAAAGTGTGTAAATATCGTCTTCATGCCATGCTTCCTCTTTTTGTAGCATTCAATTCCAATTTTAATGAAGGGTGCTCGGTTGTTCCTGCATCAGACTCCCGAGGTACAAAAAAATTTCTTACGACCTCCTGGTCATATGTCTTTTTCATTTCTTAGCAATTCTACCCACATCCTCTGTGGAATTTCCTTTGTGATTTTTCTGTGAGCTGCAACCAAAACCTCTACAGTAACAAGTCCTCCCTGCTACACGATACCTCATCAAGCTTCTCTCCTCTAAGCCCAGTGTTTCGGCATCTCTCTGGTTCTCTCCTCTAGAACCATTTGAGCACTCCTGGCTCTAGGCTGTTGCAATCTTCTCACCTACACAACAACATAAAGGCCACAAGCTTGCAAATATTCAATAGAATTGTACCTCTTATTCCTTTGCATGCAAAATATTTCTCGCAAGAAAATATTTTCCCTCTCTGATACCACTTAAATGCAGCAAAAATGCATATTTTCACAATTCGTGGATCTATGGGTTATGGGCCCACGATCTAAAAGAAATATTTCTTTTTTTAGAAAAATAAATAAATAAATAAAAAATTATGAAATGCCCTCAAATGCATTCAGATATCGTATTCGAATCCCTTGGAAAAACAGAGCCGGAAATAAACTCCTTGAACCAGAATCGATAAAACAAATCTCTTACATTTAAAACTTATTCCATTGACTGCATGAACCTGATACTTGTCCAATACAGTTCCAAATCTCCATGAAATAGAATAATTATATGTATTCCAGCAATCAAATGAATTTTTTCATTCTGGAATGGTTTCTATACTCATCATAGTCAAGAATTAAAATAACTCAGAAATAAACATAAAACATAAATACAACAATTCACCACATGATTATTTAATGTCCATTCCCTCTGGAATATCTCGATTCTATATAGACGGAAATCATCAACATCGAAATGCATATTCTATTTATAACGATTCACAGAATTATACAATCTTGTACAGCAACATGGTTTGGGCCAGTTTGGATACAATTGGCCACGAAGGCCAATTCTAGTCTTTCATTGCATTGGCCTCCCATCCTTCACTATGTCAAAGGCTATAATTTATATGGAACACAATACTTCGAATGGATCATTTCAGATCCATTCATTTCTTTTAGGATCTCGTAATATTTTGCTAAAATTATGCACTTCCCTATTTTTATAATAGGTTGACCATAAAAATAGTAATTTCATTAATAAAAATTTAACAAACTCAAAAAAAAGTGAGTAAATCTCATCCTCATGTGATGCTTCCTCTTTTCACAGCATTGGATTCCAATTTTAATGAAGGGTGCTCAGATGCTCCTACGTCAGACTCTCGAGGTACAAAAAAAATTCTTATGACCTCCTGGTCATATTTCTTCTTCATTTCTTAGCAATTCTACCCACATCCTCTATGGAATTTCCTTTGTGATTTTTCTGTGACCTGCAACCAAAACCTCTACAGTAACAAGTCCTCCCTAGTAAACGATACCTCACCGAGCTTCTCTCCTCTGAGCCCAGTGTTTCAACATCTCTCTGGTTCTCTCCTCTGGAACCATTTGAGAACTCTTGGCTCTAGGCTGTTGCAATATTCTCACCTACACAAAAACATAAACACCAAAAGATTTCAAATCTTCAATAGAATTGTACCTCTTCTTCCTTCGCATGCAAACTCTTTCTCGCAAGAAAATATTTTCCCGCTCTGATACCACTTAAATGCAGCAAAAATGCATATTTTCACAATTTGTGGATCTTTGGGTTATGGGCCCACGATCTGAACAGAATAGTTCATTTTGCAGGAAAAAAATATTTATGAAACACCCTCAAATGCATTCGGATATCGTATTCGAATCCCTTTCCAAAAAGGAGCTGGAAATAAACTCCTTGAACCGGAATCGACAACACAAATCTCTTACATTTAAAACTTATTCCATTTACTGCGTGAACCCTGTACTTGTCCAATACAGTTCCAAATCTCCATGAAATAGAATAATTATATGTATTCCAACAATCAACTGAATGATGTCATTTCGAAATGGTTTTTATACTCGTCATAGTCAAGAATTAAAATAAGTCATAAATAAACAGAAAACATAAATACAGCAATTCACCACACGATTATTTAATGTCCATTCCCTCTGGAATATATCGATTCTATATAGACATAAATCATCAACATTGAAATGCATATTCTATTTATAACGATTCACAAAATTACACAATCACGTACAGCAATATGGTTTGGGCCAGTTTGGATACAATTGGCCACGAAGGCCAATTCTGGTCTTTCATTGCATTGGCTTCCCATCCTTCACTATGCCGAAGGCTATAATTTATATGGAACACAATACATCGAATGGATCATTTCAGATCCATTCGTTTCTTTTAGGATCTCGTAATATTTTTCTAAAATCATGCACTTCCCTATTTTTATAATCGGTTAACCATAAAAATAGTAATTTCATTAATAAAAATTTAACAAACTCAAAAAAAGTGAGTAAATTGCGTCCTCATTCCATGCTTCCTCTTTTCGCAACATTAGATTCCAATTTTAATGAAGGGTGATCAGATGCTCCTACATCACTTCTCCTCTAATCTCTTCGGACATCATCACTAAGAGGCACCTTGTTTTGGCCCTCCTTTGAAAGAGGAGCCTTCTCTTCTTTTCCTTTATATGGAAAAGAGGGCTTTGGTTGAAATGTTGCCTTTGATTTTGCAAAGGCATCTTGTAGATCTCTAGCCCTTTCAATGGAATCTTGAAGGGTAGTGGGCTTGGTAGACTTAACCAACCCATGAAGAGATTCTGCTAACCCATCAATGAACATATAGACCCTTCTTGCTGCAGAAAAATCAGGAACTATAACATAAATTTTTAGAAATTAATAAATATAAGTTTATGGATTACTTAATTGTTTAATCTTTGCTAGCCCCATGAATGGTGCCTCGGGATCTCTTCGATCAAACCTCTCCACCAACCTCCTTGTGAAATCTGAATATGCAGTCACATTGGCATGACCCAATGTAGACAAACCATGGAACCACCAATCATGTTCTTCACCCTCAAGGTGTAGCGCTGCTATCTTAATGGCCTCCATCTCTGGTATTTTTTTCATCTAGAAGTAGATGTTAAGCTTCTCTACCCATGATTTCGCAATGCATTTAGATGACCCATCAAAGTTGGGTAAGAAATTTTTTCCCATAGTTTGGTGTAGATCATGATTCTGAATGAATCCTCCACCTCTATTATGATGCCTGGGTCTCCTGTTGTCCTTGATCTGACAAAATTCTTGAAAATTCAAGTGATATTTGAAGCTTTGAGATTGAGACTCACACTCCATGAAATAGTCTTCAAGAGTTTCTTGTTCTTGAAACCCTTCAATTCCCACTGCTAAGAATGTAGGCATTGTAGAGCGTTGGGAAACTTGTTGCTGCTTCACTGGTTGATCACTCCTATGATGAGAAATGCCAGAGCCTTCACCATCTAGAAATCCTTTAGGGGATTCTTTGTATCTATCCATCCTCATCTCCTTTATTTCTCTAGCAATGTCTTGCATAGTTCGAAGAATTAGCTTGGGATACTCCTTCTCTTCATCTTCTCCTGATAAAGGCGTTTTACCCTTGTCTTCTTTATCATCTATATAATCAAACTTTCAATTTCTCCTTCTGAGATACCTCTTCTCTCTATCTGTGAGAGGATCTCCTTATTCTGATGACATATTGGCTTAAGATGCACAGGCTGAGCCAATATTATGCTATGATACCACTGTAATATTCCCAAAGGGGAAAAGCATGAATATAGTGCAAAATGCTGGAATAGCAGTGTAAAAAATTATATAAAAACATGAGGCCAATATGGAGCCTTTCTATTCATCATAACAATAGAAAATAAGTATAATATAATGGTCCACAAAGCATAGAACAAGATAGAACAAACCTCCAATGAAGAAAACCCTCAATAAGAGGTTTTGCTACTATATCAAAAATGTTGGAAGACTGCTATAGCATAGTTATAGAAGCACTGCTATAGAAAATGAGTACACAAAAGATAATGGGATAATATATGCCTCAATAGATATAAAAGATACAGATCAAGGTTCTATACAACCTCCAATGAATAACCCCCAAAGGTTTTTCAGATATACACCACTATACAAGATGGGAATCAAAGCCCTAGGGCTGAAGGTTCACTGCAACATTTGAACTGGAAAGGTGTGGCTAATATGATATGACAAATAATGAAGCCTCCTTCAATAGATCTTCTAGATGAAATGTTGATCCTTTTACTAGAAAACCTCCTCCCCAAATGGTGTAATGAAACCACTCTGCAACTCCTCCCTGAAAATAATTCAATCCAAGACAAAAATTGTGCTGTAGGGGAAAATAAATAAGTGGCCTGATGCCAAATGCTGCAATTAGGCTAAAGGGCCTTCCTCACCAGCTTCCCAATGGAAGGAAACCTTCCTCCACTGAAAAACATATCAAAAATCACCTAGATCTATTCTCCACTGTTGCAACTTGCAACTCAACACATCTCTCAACAGAAATTGCGTTGTACCATAAGACTGAAGCTTTGGCCCAATGCTTGATTGTGGAATGGTAGTGCAAAACTCTTCCTATGAGGCCTCTCAAGGATAGAGGTGGGATTCCCGATCAGGAACACCCTGTGCTAAACAACACTGCAATCTTAGACAAACAGCTGAAGAAAGCTATATATGTCTAAACATACCATATATCAAATCATAAACATACATTCATCCATAATGAAATATGGTTGCCATCCGCTTCCTTATATAAGTGATGAGATTTCTAACCCTAAGCCCCATTCATTTATGACACTACTTCCACGCAAAGAGTCTCCATCTAAAACTACGTTGTCCCATAATGAATGCCACTCCTCCGTGACAACACTGTTGATTTGGTCAAAGTTGACCCAGTCTATGTGTTCCAGCCCCTTTTCACACCTAAGGGTGCTCAATTAATCTGCCAAGATGTCCTCCTTTCACATTGGCATTAATTTTATTCATATTAAGGAGATTTATGGATCTCCATATCCTCTTATTCATCAAACAAGAAAGCAAAAACAAAAATTAATATTCCAACTAGCTCATGGCTAATTGGGAATATTAAATCCAACGTCACATTGTGACAATGATTTTTTCCATATGAATATCAATCATGGTCAAACATGGTAAACCATTATCCAACGTCACATTGTGACAAGGATTTTCTCAATATGAAAATCAACCATGGTAAACCTTGTTTATTTTAGGCTTTATAATATTTATCTTAGGGTTTACATACATTGGGTTTATAATATTAATCCCTTGGGCTTAATATTATTCCCTTAGGTTCATAATTCATTGGGGTTTTAGTATTAATAACTTGGGTTTATTATTCCCTTATGTTTATAATATAAATGCCTTGGGTTTATAATATCAATCCCTCAGGTTTATTACCCAAAGGGATTTTTACTATTAATATGAAAATCAACCATGGTCAACCATGTTTATTTTAAGGTTTATAATATTTATCTTAAGGTTTACATATTTTGGGTTTATAATTTTAATCCCTTGGCTTTAATATTATTCCCTTGGTTTCATAATCCCTTGTTTTTTTAGTATTAATCCCTTGGGTTTATAATATCAATCCCTTGGGTTTATTAATGTAAGAGTTACACCATGGTCGAGCATGGTCCAATGTCGCATTTTGACAAATATTGTCTTAATATGAAAATCAACCATGGTCAACCATGTTTATTTAAGGGTTTATAATATTTATCTTAGGGTTTATATACCTTGTGTTTATATTATTCACTTGGTTTTTTAGTATTAATCCCCTGACTTTATAATACCAATCATGGTCAACCATGTTTTATAAATTCAATCATGGTAAACCATGGTCAATAATGGTGTTATGTGAAATCTATGTCTGCAGACATAAGTATCTTCCCTAGACTTGATGGCCTAGTCTCGAACAACAGAAAGACAAAGAATCTAATTTTTTCCTTAATGTAAATAGAAAATGGGATGAAGCCTACTTGGAATCCATTGTATGCTTCACTCTTATCTTGGCTTGTATGCTCCAATTGCTTAGAAGTTGTAGGATCAAACAACGCAAGCCAACAATCTATGACATCTATGTACCATCATATAATCACCTTATTCAATGGATAAACATGGAATTGAAATACATGAAATCAACATCACATAAACCAATGAAATATTTTCATTAATAAAAATGGAGTGAGTTATAACCAAATATAGGAGTTGATCTTGTAAAAGAGCTCCTCCAAGTTGAATTTTCCTTTCGTGCCACAAAATGTACCTCTATGTCACCCTAATGCATGGAATAATGACACTCACAACAAAAACACAATGGTAGAATATATGTCCAAAAGCCAACCCCTAGCTTTTGAATGCCCACAAATATATAGAAGAGGATGGTAAGTTAAGAGTTCTTAGCCATTTACCAATATAGGCTTGAGATCCACTTTTGATGGGAGGATGAACTCAAGGGATAAGGGGTGAAATCTCCAAGGTAGGATAAGATATGATTCAAAACTTTCATCTAAGGTAAATAATTATAACAACACCTAAAGCTTTTGGAAGAGGAAGCTTCAGAATTATTTTTATTTTTCCTAAATTTCGAAAATCAATGCACCCCCAATAAGGGGCAACCTTCTGGTGATCAACACAGGTCCAGAGAGGGCCAACCTACTGGTGAACGCTAGTCTCTAAAGAGCCAGGGTGCATTGGGCCTAAAATTCACTGAAATGAAGTAGTTTCAGGCAGAAACTCGGGGATTTGAGAGAGACATGATTAGGGATTTGTATAGGGAGGATGAAAAAGTTTACAAAGGATGTGAATGATCCCGTTTGAAGGCTTGTTGACCATATGCGAAAAAATGGCCTATAACACATGGTAAACCATGGTATCGTGTCACATTATGAAAAATATTGTCTCAATATGAAAATCAAGCATGGTAAACCATGGTCCAACGTCGTATTGTGACAGATATTTTTCTCGATATGAAAATCAATCATGGTCAACCATGGTGCGACATCACATTGTGACAATGATTGTCTCAACATGAAAATAAACCATGTCCAACCATGTTTGTTTTAGGGTTTATAATATTTATCTTAGGGTTTACATATCTTGGGTTTATAATATTTGTTATCACTCATAAAATTGTAAAACATTACTTGACATGGTCATACAGTTCACTCATCAAAAGGATAAGGTCTCCTTAAGCCTTTTCAAGTTGGTATAGGATAACTTCATTTTTTTACATGTTTTAACCTATCCTAAGGTTCATGGTCACCTCCATTTATGTCATGTCATGTCCCATCAGTCCTCATATGGTGTCAGTTTTCATTCCCCATAAATTTAAAATAAAAAAGGGTGCTTGTGTCAGTTTTTCAAAATTTCATCACATTTTATACAGCAAAGCAGCAGTTTTCACTACGAAATTGCCTAAAAGTTTTGTAGTGAATCTGTCAGAGGTTAAACTAAATACGCTACGAAAATCTATTTTCTTACATATCTGTCAAATTCGATATGAAATGTCATTCCATGATTGGAGGAGTTAGGGTGGAGGTCATTCGAGTCTGTTATGGTTAATTCAAAGGTACATAGTTGTGTCTGAGGTGATCATTAACCTTTTTGGCATGTATGTGTCATGATTAAAGTATGAGTTGTCAGTTAAACCATAAAACCTTACCCCAATTAGCCTTTTGTCATATTGCTCTTTATATTTTCATGTAATTTGATCTCTGGAAAGATGCTTCATCGAGCTAAGCAGGTTGCTGGCAGTTTTAAACTTTGATGGTTTTGGGCACCCATTCCTACAGACTTGGACAAATTCACTTAAAAACAGTGTAAAAATCCCCATACGTGACTATGCCCGTACTTTTTCGCGTGTATACGCGAGTCCAGCTTCACTTTTCCGCGTATGACATTAAAATGATTAAAAAATATATAATTATTCCCTATTTTCGGGCTGGGTTGATGGTTACTCAGGTAGTTCAACCACCCCAGCACGTGGCCAACTGTTTCCAACTGTTGAAACTACTTGGAGGGAGTATAAAAACCCCTCATGTGTATGGCCTAAGGGAGAGAGAGAATTTATTGATATTATACTCTGTTGGTATTCCCTATCCAAGTCCGATTCCCCGTGCCTCCTGCACTTTCCCAGTTCATTACAGGAAACCCTTGTTTCCTTGAGATGCTCATCTCCCTATATGTCATCTCGTATGCACCAGTTTGGAAGGAGTCTTAGCGAGGCAAGGGCGGGACGGATCCGGACGACGGTCTGCTCGAAGATCGTGGAAGGATTCAGGTGATCTCTCCACTCGTTATTTTTGTACATGCTATTTATAATACAGAAGTACCATCTTGTTCCCGAAATATACGTGTTAGTGTCTGCTTACATATATGAGAAAATTGTTATTTAAGCATTCATTATGGTTTATCTGATGTTTTATATGGATTTCACTAACATTTAGAGTAGATATATGCTGTACAACCAGTTCTTCGTGCTTGTTTCTTCTTGTCTTTCAAGTTAAGAAGGAAGGACGGTTGCTGGGGGTTTGGACCCCGCGGGATCTGCTTCAACCGTAGGACCTACGGGTAACTTTCTCATTCTACTCTATTTAGTTTTTCTGAACGTGCATGGTTGTGTGAGTCCTTCTTAAGTAGCATGCCCCTGCTCTATGGAGGTTGTAACCCAACGAACCTCTAGGGTGATATTCCCCAAAACAGAACTGGTGACTCCACTGGGGATCACATTCTTGTGATTCTCCTGTTGGGTGGTTTCAGCTGTTTGGTAGGATTCCAACAGTTTTAACTTTCATTTGCAGTCCAGTTTACTTTTTACAGTCAGTCTGAAGTCCTGGTTTCTTTTCCAGGCTTGTCCTTTTTGTTTTTTTCATTATTTACCTTTGCATACGCGCTTTTTTCTGCACACAGTCGCGTATACACACAGTTTTGTCTAAAGGGACCCGTGTATACGCGAGTTTCCCTTAGCACAGACACGTATGCACGCTGGTTGCATAACTGTGAAGTAGCGTATACCTAGGCAGATTTTGAATTTTTGGGTTTCTTGACTTTTTGGTCCTTTCTCGCTGTGGAGACCTGTTCCTACAGTGTCTCTGTACTCTCTGTATTGTGAAGGAAGTGGTTTCATGTCTTTTCTCTCTTTCGTTTGATTGAAAACTAGTCTTTTTGGCAAAGTGTTGTTTCTGGTGTTGGCACTTCTGGATTGAGTTCCAAGATCACTTTCTGAGCATTCTTGGCTGTTCTGCTTTATCAGAACAGAGAGCTTCTGCTCACTTACTCGCTCCTATCTTTGTGTTGTGCTTCGCATTGCGATTTTTGCTTCGTTTTTTATTGGTTTTCTTGAGTTCCATAGGCTAGGTTTTGTTGCAACTTTTGAAGAGCTTTTCTAGCTTCTTTGGAGTTTTTGTTTGCGATGAGTTTGCACTATTTGTCTAGGCTGAGTGGCTGAGTTTTCTGGTCTTCTTTTGCTCTTATTGATCTTGCTACGAGTTAGCCTTATAAGGTTTGGGAGCATTGTTGAAGTTTGTGCTTGAAATTCGGTCTTGTTTGGTTTGGATTTTGATAGTTTTGCTTGGTCTTTTCGAGCTCTTTCTTTATAAAACAAAAAAGCTCAAAAAACATTTGCTTTGCTTTTTGTTTTTGCATTTCAAAGGCTTAAAAAACATTTTCACTTGTTATTTGCTTTTGTTGTTGCATTTTCATTTTCGTTTGCTATAACTTTTGAAGCTTGCGAGGTTTCTTGCTTTTAGTTTTTGGCTTGATTTTGAGGAGGAGTTGTCATTTGATTTCTTCTTCTTGTTTTTAAGTGTTCTTGGTGTCCTCATTTTAAGAAGTCTTGATTTCGAGAACTAGCTTTTTGGGCAACCAAAGAAGAGTTAAAACTGAAGGACTTTTTGGGAATTTCACTCTGCTTTAAGAGATTTGCATCTTAGGATTTACATGCTTGTAGTGATTTGCATTAGGTGCATTTAATCATTTAGTAAATTTCTTAGTTTTTGTGAGTGTGAGTTTGCTATTTGAAAAGAAAAAATACAATTTTTAGTCTCGTAGAACCTGTATAGAGATTGCTCTTCATCGAAAGACAAAGAACTGCATTTGCATGTAGTTAAGTTTTTATTAATTTCTTTTGCGTCAAAACACCATAAGTTTCATCTCCATATCCTTGTGACTTAACATAACAGCCCATTAAAATAAGCGATTTAATCTAAAATCAACTAGCAATTTTTCTAAGTGTCATACACCAACTAGCTAGGTTGTAGGGCCTTGGAATAGGTGAGTGGAGAGTTAACTCTCCAAGGCCGCTCAAACAAAACATAGAAGTTGATTAATTGAGCGAAATCCAACTCCGTTAGGTGGACCGGGAAAGCTCTCCTCTAGAGAGTCAAGCGCGAGGGGAAGTGAAGGCTGAGAAGAGGGATACCCCCTCTCTAATTAGCTGAATAGGACCTCAAGACCATTCCGCCCGGCTTCTGATATGGATTGGTGCCCATAGTTGCCACTCCTAGGTTCCACACAGGTGACTGCGGGGGGGAATACCCGTGGTACCTGAGGCAGACGTCGCATCACTTTCAGCAGTACTTCTGGGGGGTGCCCTTGCGAAGCTTAGGTGCTTGAGCCGGCAAAGGCTGTCGTTAGGAGGTCGGCGTAACTGTTTCTGATACCTTCGCTAGTTGTTCTGGGCCCTAATCATCCCAGACTGCTTTCGGGAGGTCCTATATTTCGCTTTCCTGTATTTTGGTGTCCGGTCCTCATCACCCGAAGCGGAAATACTTGGAGGCTGTTTGCTTGACTGTATCTCGTGGATTTTTATTTTAGTGAGTGCTCTTTTCTCCTAGCTTGCCTAGATTTTCACTTTTTGAGTCTAATTTAAAATCTATAAAAGTGGCTGATCAAGCGCCTCATCGATCGAGGGGAATCCGGGGGTTATCTCGCGAGAGTCTAGAGCCTTCTTCGAGAAGGTGTAGGAGTGATTTAGCAGGTGGTTACCACCCTGTGGAGTCTGAAGCAGTGGAGAGAGATCCTCCACAAAGGCTTGAAGGTTTCATAGCTGATTCTGGTGTCGGTCCTGAGAGGAGCGTTCCGCTCACCTCGCGAGTTTTGTTTCCTCAGGAAGAAGATTTTCAAATCGAAGACGTACCTGAGCCTCCTGCTACAGGTCCATCTCCTCTTCCTCCTGATTATCCGTTTGTTGTTCAATACATCGGACCTGAGTCAGAGAGACCGGGAGATCTTCCGTATCATTCTTATCTTTCGATGGCCACGACTGGGAACGCGGCTTCTACCATGAGTGCTGCAGGCATTCAGACTCCTGCTTCTATTGAAGCAGGGGGCACTATTGCTTCATCTTCGATTGCTTCTAGTGCTGCTGTGTTTGGCTCTGGGTTCACCCAAGCACATGCTTCTCATTCTGGTCCCTTCTGTTCAGGGATGCCCTTTAGTGGGAATTCCTCTTTTTCCTTTTCCGCTGCTTCAGCTGGATCTACGCCCATGTCTAACATGGCTAGTGGATCAGCTTCGTTTCAGGGTTTCCCCTTTGGGACTGGACACATTCCTAGTTCCAATCCTTCTTTAGGGTCGTTTCCGTTTACGTCCTAGACCCAGAGTTTCAACCCTTGGTCTGGGGGGAAAAGTTCGACTACTTTTACGGGATGGAATCCTGTCTTTACTACAGCGGGGGCAGGGAATCAGTTTTACGCAGGTCATCAAGGGAATGCTTCTTTCCCTTCATCGAGTGCTTATCAGTCCTTTTCTCCTCTATCTAATGCTTGGAACCCCTATCAGGGGCTTTCCTCTTCAATCAATACTTCAGCGGGGGGAACTGGTCTGGGCTTTGGTAACTCGGCGTGGGGAGGAGGTTCTTCTCCGTTTTCTATGAGTCCTTTCTGGCAGCCTGGTGCCTTATCAAATCCAGGCTTTTCAGAATGTTGGGAATCCATCCCATCAAGGGTGGAATCCTCAGGCTCCGCCTCGCTTACCTTTTCTCGCAACGTTAAACTTGCCAGATTTGTCGAAGTTGACTAATGACCCAATTCATTATAGTCCAAGATGGCCTCCGGTCCCGACCAAACTTCCTTCAGACATTCCAAAGTTTGAAGGTAAGAATGGAGAGGATCCGGCGGACCACATCACCACTTTCCACTTATGGTGTTCTTCGAACTCCCTGATCGATGATTCGATTAGGTTGAGATTATTTCAACGCACCCTAACTGGAAATGCTGCCAAATGGTATATTGAGCTCACTGGGGGCAGTTTCGCTACATTTGGAGAACTGGCTGTCACATTTCTAAACCATTTTCAGTTGCCTGTCAGATATGAGGCTGGGACCGAACTCCTGGCTAATTTTAAACAGGGTGAGGCAACACACATTTCTGATCACATTCAGGAATGGAGGAGAAGGAAGAGGCTTATCAAAGCTCATATTCCAGGTGAATTCCTTCTCGAATGGTTTCTGAAATATCTGCAGTCAGATATTTCAAAAGATGTATCCCTATCTGGGGTATTTTCTGAGGAGCAGGCCATTTTTAGGGCCCAGCAGCTAGAACTGATCTATTCTCAGTCTGGGGTACTTTATAAGTATTTTCCCAATGCTCCTCGCTCCAAATTAGATTTGTTGAAAACTAAACCTGGTCCGCATGGTGATGGGCTTGTCGGATCGGTCAATAGTGGTGCAGCCAGCCTGCTTTCTCAACTGCAGCAGTTGTCTTTACAATCTGCTCCTTCTGGTCAGGCTGTGCCTGCTGATTCATCACCTTCCCAGTCTTTGTCCATAAATGCTGTCCAAACTTCTGAGCCCAAAGGAAATCAACAATCCGATGGGAAGAAGAAAGGACGAAATAACAAGAAGAAGGGCAAAAATGGGAAGGGCAATGCAAATAAAACCAACGAGCGCGTTGGTGAGGGTCAAAAGGGGAAAAAGAAAGTGAAGTTTCCATGCAAGCTTTGTGCTGGGGACCATCTCACACACCTTTGCCCTAAAATTCAGGATGCTCAGCGCCTGTTATCCCAGCAAGGTTCTTCTAGTTCCCAGGCTGTGCTAACAAACCCTTTTCCCAAGGAGTCCAATTATTTGTCAAGGCGAACCAAAATCCCGCTTCCCTCTCCGGGGGCACCCAGAAGGGAAATTCCATCGAACATTTTTATGATGAGTGCTCACACGGATATCGCTACGAGATCCCGTGATTATGGCGGAGAAGAGTCTTCGAAAGCTAAGGAAGTTCCTGATGCTACTGAGCCGCTTCACATTACGAAGCCTACTGTTGAGTCTATGCCTTGGATGCCAAAAGCATCTTCTAAGCGGTCAACAATTAATCCAAATGCGAGGGCTGCCCAGAACTACTCGATTGTAGAAGATCTGGCGCAAATTCCTTGTGCTATGTCAGCTTTAGAGGTACTCCAGTCTTGTCTGGCTCAGCGCAGTGCTTTGCTCACTGCCATTGGGGCTATTGATCCGAAAAATTCTCTTCTGATTAATTTTGATATGACTAATTTTAAGAAGAGACTTCCTCATCACATGGCTTTTCATATTAAATCGTCATATCGGAAGTGCAATATCTTTCGAACGGTTGTTGATGAGGGTGCTTCTACATGCGTGATGTCTCTCGCATGCTGGAAGACACTTGGATCTCCCAAAGCTGTTCCATCTAGCACTGTTCTTACTGCGTTCGATGGTCATTCTCACAGACCCCATGGTATTGTCCCAACTTTTCCCATCTGTGTTGGGGGCAAAACTGTTAACATAGAGGTTGAGGTAGTGGATGCAGCCTTGGACTACAACCTTCCGTTGGGGAGGAACTGGATTTATGAGATGGATGCCATTGCATCCTCATTATTTCAAATTGTATGTTTCCCCCACGAAGGGAGGATTGTCACAGTGGATCAACTGGACTGTCCTCAGATAGACCCGAATGCGTCTTCTGACTCATCTGTTCCTAAGTTGGATAATACTAAGGCGCCTGTTGAGAATCTAGGAGTTGGAATGTATTCTTCCCTGATGGGTACTTTCGATCTTCCTCCTCCTACTGTGCATATTAATGCTATTTCATCCTCCAAGGCTCCCCTTCAAAGAGAGTTCTTTCGAACTCATTATTTTTCGGACCCTTGGACCTTACCTTCCCCTACTGCCACATTAGCGGAAGGTCAAGTGGGTGGAATGGAATTTCCGATTTCTGCAGCTGAGATTGCATATCAGTCTATTGTTGACACTGCAGAATCCGTTCCAGCTCCTCTTTCATCAGAAGAGTTGGATGGTGATGTGGCTCCGGCTTGGACGCTTACTTCTTCTTCTGCCCAGGATTGTCTAGATACCACTCTTCCATCTGAAGAGGCCATCCTGGAAGCGATGACAGGTATAGATAGACCGTGGGATGATTTGCATCATTGGTCTTACTTCCTACCTGACTTGAGCGAAGTCGAAACAAGTTTTCCAAGTCCTCAGTCTCCTGGACCTGTTCACCCAGTCTTGAGCCCCTTAGCACCAGCACAGGTTTATGCTGAAGGGAACATGGATGTGATCTCTCCTACTATCCCGGTGAACATCTCCAGGAATCCCAACATTATCGAGAACATTTTCATTGGAGCTGAATGTTCCCATGAAGAGGTTCAAATCTATACCGAGCTCTTCAAAGAGTATAGGGATGTTTTTGCTTGGTCTTATGAGGAAATGCCTGGCATAGACCCATCTATCGTCCATCATGAGATCAAGACGTATGAAAACGCTAAGCCAGTCAGGCAAAAAATTCGTCCGGTTAATCCTAGGAAGGCAGCAGCTATCAAAGCTGAAGTTGAAAAGCTGCTTAAGGCGGGATTCATTTTCCCAGTTCCTCTGACTGAATGGGTTTCAAACCCCATTCCTGTAGATAAAAAGCAAGGAACGATTCGAGTGTGCATCGATTTCAGAGACCTAAATAAAGCATGTCCTAAAGACAATTACCCCACACCATTCATCGATCAGATCATTGACGAGTGTGCCGGTAACGAGATTTTCTCCTTCATGGACGGTTTTTCCGGATATAATCAAATTACTATCCGTCCTGAAGATCAACATAAGACTACATTTATTTGTCCCTGGGGTACGTTTTCATACAAGAAGATGCCTTTTGGTCTTAAAAATGCTGGGGCTACCTTTCAGCGGGCCATGTCTTACGCCTTCCACGACATCAAAAAGATTATCGAGGCATACTTAGATGATCTAGCTGCTCATTCTCGAAAGAGGATGGATCATCCTGGTCACCTCCGGCAAATATTTGAAAGATGTCATTTTTATAAAATTCGATTGAATCCGAACAAGTGCATTTTCGCGGTTACATCCGGTCGGCTGTTGGGATTTATTGTGTCTAGGGAAGGGATAAGGGTAGATCCCTTCAAGGTTGAGGCAATACTTCGGTTGCCTCCCCCGTCTTCCATCCGTCAGCTTCAAAGTCTCCAAGGAAAGTCTAATTTTCTTCGGAGGTTTATCATCAATTATGCTGAGATTACAAAGGGATATATGAGACTGTTGAAGAAAGGAGTTCCTTTTCTTTGGGACGACTACACTCAACGCTCGTTCGATGCTTTGAAAAAGGCATTGACCTCTTCTCCTTTACTGAGTCCACCTGATTATAGCAGAGATTTTCTTTTGTATCTGGCAACAGCAGAATCTACCATCGGTATGGTTCTGGTTCAGGAAGATGATGCTCTTGCATAGCATGTTATTTACTACCTTAGTCGAGGACTGGTAGGACCTGAACTTCGATACACTCCGATAGAAAAGTTAGCCTTAGCAGCAGTTCATGCTGTGCAGCGACTCCGACATTACATTATTCTTCGCAAAACTTATGTTTTGGCAGCTGCCAATCCATTTCAGTTTGTCCTCAGCAGGCGAGTGATTGGGGGCAAATACAATAGATGGATTGTGATTTTACAGGAATTTGATCTTGAGTTCATGTCTGCCAAATCCAAGAAATCATTAGTTTTCGTGGAATTGATCTCCGAGTTTCCCTGTGGAGAAGAGATGATCTATGATGAGTCCTTTCCGGACGAACACTTGTTTCTTATCTCTTCACAGGATCCTTGGTACGGGGATATCATTGTGTATCTCCAGACTGTGAAGTTTCCCTCTACTTTTTCGAAAGATGAGCGTCGTAAGCTGCGTCACTTGGCCAAGAATTATTTGATTATTGGTGATGCTTTATACCGTAGAGGGGTTGATTCAATCCTAAGACGCTGCTTAACTCTCGAAGAAGCTGAGGCTGTGCTCAATGATTCTCAAAGTGGAGCTTGTGGGGGTCATTTATCTGGGCTTGCTATAGCCCAAAAGATTTTGTGTGCTGGATACTTTTGGCCCTCGATTTTCAAAGATTGTATTGAATCGGTCAAAAAGTGTCATCCGTGTCAGGTTTATACTCGAAAAATGCGTCATTATCCAGCTCCGCTTTTTCCAACTTCTCATCACAGATCTTCCCGATCTTTACAAAGTGGGGTATTGATTATACTACTTGTAACCCGACTTCGGCAAAATGTCACAAGTACATTATCGTAGCAGTATAATACTTTACGAAGTGGGTCGAGGCTATGCCTACTTTTGGGAATGATGGTGAGACTGCAGCTCTTTTCCTTTTCAACCAAGTTATCGCTCGTTTTGGTATTCCTAGAGAGATTGTCACTGACCATGGCAGTCATTTTCAGAATAGTATGATGGCTGAGTTGGCTCTCAAATTGGGTTTCCGGCAGGAGCATTCATCTCCATATTATCCTCAAGCCAATGGGCAAGTGGAAGCCATGAATAAATCCTTGAAGACAATTCTTCAGAGGACAATTGATAAAGCTAGATCCAACTGGCATATTATGATATATCCTGCACTTTGGGCATACAGGACGTTAGTGAAAACTACAACTGGCTTTACTCCGTTTCAGCTAGTGCACGGGGTGGAATCCGTATTTCCCATTGAATGCGAGATTCCTTCTCTTAAATTAGCTGTTGAACTTCTTCCTGACACTTCTAGTATGGCAAAATGGCTTCTTCATCTGGAACATCTCAATGAGCAGCGTCGAGATGCTGCCACGATGAATGAAGCGCATAAAAACCGAGTTAAAGTTCAGTACGATAAGGCGATTAAGCCTAGGGTCTTTTCGGAAGGTGACCTTGTTTTGGTCTATGCCAAAGAAAAAGATGCCTTGGGGGCAGGAAAGTTTAAGTCTATGTGGTATGGCCCCTATATCGTTAAAAAAGTCCTTAAGAAAGGAGCTTATACCTTGGTTGATTTCGAAGGGAACGAGTTGTTGGAGCCCCGAAATGGGCTCTATTTGAAGAAGTATTATGCCTAGGCTTCGGCCTGGCATGTTGCTTTTGTATATAGTAGTTTTTGCTTTGTACATATCTGATTGATTTTCGATTTTTGATGAGTTGGTGATGTTTTTGATCTGCTTTGGTAGGTTGTGTTGGATGTCATGAGTCATTTTGGTTTCGCCGATGGTGCTAGTAGACACATCCGGAACTTAGCTTCCGCGGCTTGGGTGCTTCATTATCCTTCCGGTCAGCTGTTGGTATCAAGAGGGGTCTGCATTGGTCCTGCTTCCAATAATATAGCAGAATACACTGCAGTCGTTCATCTACTCTCGGAGGCAATATCTTTGGGTGTTGATTCATTGGTAGTTTTCTTGGACTCTCAGCTGGTGGTCTCGCAGTTGAACAACACTTATCGGGTACGAGATCCATTTTTATTACGATTGTTCTTGAGGGTATGTTTGTTATAGAGGTCATTTCAATTTTTAACTTTCATTCATATTCCTCGAGCTGACAATTGGTTTGCTGACTCATTAGCTAATCAAGCATTAGATTGGCATATTAATCATTCCATACAATAAAATTTTAAATAAAAAACATCATACATTTGATACATTTATCACATCACATCAAATATCGTTGTATATATATCATCGGAGTGTTCAAAAACTTTACAAAATTTGGATCCATAATGTCGTACAAAACTTGGGCTTATGCCCCATCATGTTCAGTCTCAAAAAAGAATATACAGTCATCTAATATATAATATTTGTCTACTCCTGAGGTCCCTGCCCAGAAGTCGTGTTCCTATAGAACGTAACTGCAGTGGCCACACGGTGGAATAATCTAACCCAGTCTCGTGGTACTCCTACCACCCGTCTCTGGATGGATTCTGGCAAGTCCTCCACGACAGCCATAGGGATTTGGTGGGTTAATCCCTCCAAGTTTCTCTGCACGGCCTGGAGAGTCCTGTCGGAATCCACTGTCTCTGCCTCACCCCTGCGACGCTTATGGCGTGGGAGACCCTCAGGTCGAACTGGTCCAACATCTGAAACATGATCATTTTTAATTGTCAGTCATTATGAATCCAATCAAAAACATGTTTGTTTTTCATTTTTTCATACATATTTGAAAAAATCCAAAAAAAATTATATAAGTCAAAAAAAATTTGCAAACTTACCGACTGTGCCCCATGCTGTGCCTGGTGGAAGAACTAGATCTGGATCTCCACGAAAGTCCATCCCGGCATAGGGATAGTCGTCCACTGCGATGATTTGTTCTCCCCACCAAAGGAAGAACTCATCGTCCCATGTGGTCCGGGGTACTTCACTACCCCCCAGTCTCTTCATCATGTCCGCCCAACGGGAAATTCTTGGGTCCCGCGGGCTACTGATGGTAGAGATGACTCTGGGTCTCAACGCTGGAATCTTCTCAAAGAAGAATGTTGTCAAAATTGTACCGTAGCCAAAATGTTTAGTCTTTACTTGGCGAATTGAGGTCAACTGTTGTTTCATGTTCAGTAAAAGGGCTGTGCACCAATCGTACACATGAGTCAAACATTCTACTGCTATGCTCATTTTCCTCCTGGACGCCTGATGTAGAGAGGCGGATCCTGCCACTCCGCTGATGGTGAAAAGGAGGATTTTCATGTGCAAATCCCTCACATCTTTAATTGCAATCTGCGTTCCAACCTTTTTGGAACCCGGTACATAATACACGTGGACATAGTCTTCCACGGTTAACCCTCCCAGGGGCTTCCCGTGCAAGTCTACTGGTTCTCCCCTCCGAGAGAGTCCAGTAATGAAATATATGTCTTCCACTTCAATGTGTAGTGGCATCTGATCAATTATGAAGCAATCCTGATCTGGTTCCCAGTAATTTACGAGCATTTCTAGCAACCGCACATTGCTTTTCATATTTGGCATCTTGAAGAATTTGAACAATCCGCAATTCCGAAGGATATTTTGCGCTGCGCGATCTTGCATGACCTCTTGGTCAATTGCGCTATGCTCACGTTCTCTCCATGAGATTTTCATCCTGTCAAATTTCATAAAATCATGCATTAGCCATGCTTTTTTGGATTCGGACCTGTGCATACGCGGTGTTTCCTTTGCACAGTCGCGTGTATACGCGAGTTTCCTTTAACGAACCCGCGTATGCGCAAGTCCGAATTTTTTAGCAAGGGTTTTAAAGCTAAAAATCACTTAATTTTAATTTCCAAATGGAAAAAATGAATAAACAGGATGATTAAGGAGCCTACCTGAAGTTTCGGTGCGTTTCGACGGTCGGTTGTTCCTGATTTGACGAAAGAATTTTTTTGCTCCAGAGCACTTTTTCCAAATCAGCAATGCAATAATGAACCAAATATGAGGTAATTTGTCTATTTATGGCTAAAAAGTTGAAAATTTTCGCAAAAATTCCTTATGCTTATTTTTTCGATCTATCTTAAGCTGCATAACCCGGTTGCTTGGAAGTGCCCAGTTTGGTATGTTTTCAAGTACATTTTGACGATTTTGAGATTTTTCCCGGTTTTGATCCATGATTATCGACTCATCACGGCAGGTATATGATCTTCACTGGCATATAGGTTAGGGAAATCACGTTCCGTTGCATTTTGCAGTCTAGCCTCCATACCGATCACTTGCCTTAGGGTCGATCCCATCAGGTCATGAGTATTACACCCATTTCACTCGCCGATTATTTAATCATGACTTGATGGTAGAGCCTTCCTTTACATGGGCTTCTTAGTTAGTTCCTCGCTATCACTTGTTGCCCATGCTGCGTTTTATGTAGGCTCGGGAGTCCTCTTTAGTCCCGCCATGTCTTATGTGTTGAAGCTTCATTCTTCTTCTTCATCACTTATCATTTTTTCTGGCTTTTACCCTAGAGGCTCCCCGGTGTCGTTAAGTTGTATTACTGCATTGCATATTGGCTACTTGTTTATCCTGGCCTTTAGCCGGCTTCATTTGGACTCGATGTTTAAGCCAAATTTTGACCTTGACTTTCTGTACAAGTTAACCATTGCATGCACTTAGCTATCACGACTTGACACCTTTTTACCCATGGATGGAACGTTCCTCTGAGTATCACTTACCAGTTTTCGCCACCTTGCATTGAGCATAGGATTGTTCCAATCCCAGGAATTAGTGCATCTGATTTCTTGATACTCGTTCTATCCATTGTACCATAGCATTCTTTTATTCTTTTTCAGGCTTATTATATGAAAAAGACAAAAAAATCAAATATAACAAAAAGAGAGGGAACGGGATGTATCTTCGTTGTTTTGATGGTAGTACAGAGTCAGTTTTGTCGCCCTTGAACAAATCACATATACTTATATATATTTCCTACATTTGGGATGGTTTTTAGTTTTGACCTAGGTTCAGCCTTTACCATGTTTCACTTGTCAGTTCTCCCCCGGTTGGTTATCTCTTCCAATCATATGGAGAGTTTGTTCTGCCTCCTGCATAACAGACTTATACAGTGTCACTTTTTACTGCCATGGTCATCACGAGTCGTGATTTTGTTCAAAGGAAGTTTAGCCTGAGTCGGCCATTCTGCGGTGTCTCTTGACTCATTATTCAGTCGGCCTTCCCGGTCTTGTCAGTATCATGTTCTATCACATCAGATGTTTTGGTCTTCTGCTCGTGCTGGTTTGAGAAGGTCCCCATTGACTTCTTGCCGGCGGGTTTGTCTCTTATCAACTACGACACATTGCTCTGAGAGCAAACCTAGAGCCGCACCTTGGGCCTATTTCCATCATTGATAGGTGACCTCGTGCTCAGCATTTGATCATCATCATGGGTCTTTGACTGAGTGGTTTCCCCTGTGTTCGACGTCAGCACACATTATCACACTTGGGATTCGTGCAGTACCTGGATTTCCATTTGACCCTATCTGTGGATTTCTCGCCTCTGTGTCAGCTTTCATTATTGGTTGGTTCAGAGGGTTTCTTCCGTGCGCTAGCTTCATCTTGTGCACGTCGGAAACGTACTTCGGTTTTGGTTCCATCACTCTCCTTCGTCCGATTCTTTCCAAATCTTGGCCTGCGGGTTACACTCGCGCTGGACTGATGTGGGATGCCTTAATGCCTTCCTTCTAGCAGATCTTTTCCCATCGACTCCGACTCATTGCTCTGGGAATAAGGTCTAGAGTCTTTTTTCAGTACCTTAGGGTTTGCAGTCATCAGTGGCAAACTCTTCGCTATCGACAGTGGGGACTCATCATTGCCTCCTGATCGGTAGATTCTTTCAAGTGTTCGACTTCAACTCATTCATTCGCACTTGTTAGATTGTACTGGGGCACCTTGACACTCATTTTCATTATTGGTGGGTTGTCTCGCATTGGTTAATGGTATACATCATTGACTGGTAATCCAACGATTTCTCACATGGTCGACTTCAGCTCATTTATTCCCATTGTGTAGAATTGTGCCATAGTGATTGGTGAAGACCTCGGGTTGCATCAGCATTTTTCGGTTCACTTTTGACAGTCCATTCAGTTTCTGCCAGTGATGCCATCCACCCTTATATGTTGCAGTTCAGTACAGCAGCATCCTATATGTTGGCTCCCGAGTTGCGTGATTGTACCGGTTGTTCCACCTCTTATGATTCGGTACTTGGAGATTCAGTTACTTATATGATCAGACATCCAGTTGCACCATCCTTGATCAGCTTTTTATATGTGATACTTGGACATTGATTTAGACTTGTATTTCCGGGCCGTGTTCAGATGATTCATTGTGTACTTTAAATTCAGCTATACTTGTATACATATTGGATCTATTCAGTACTTTCCATATGATGTATTTTTGACTGAGCATGGGTATGCCCGCCTCAGCATGTGTTGACTCTCTGTTTTCTTTCATTGGTTTTTGGCAGGCTGAAATCTGGTGAAGTCCTCTCTTGTCCTTGCGAAGTTCTTTCTATGTGCATAATACATTTCGGCCGTCATGTACCCCTTCTGACCTCATATATTAGGGGGCATCTGTTATAGCATCATTTCTCACCTTCACATGATTCATGATTGCTTTGATGGTTTTGGGCACCCATTCCTACAGACTTGGACAAATTCACTAAAAAACAGTGTAAAAATCCCCATACGCGACTATGCCCGTACTTTTCCGCGTGTATACGCGAGTCCAGCTAGACTTTTCTGCGTATGCCATTAAAAATGATTAAAAAATATATAATTATTTCCTATTTTCGGGCTAGGTTGATGGTTACTCAGGTAGTTCAACCACCCCAGCACATGGCCAACTGTTTCCAACTTTTGAAACTACTTGGAGGGAGTATAAAAACCCCTCATGTGTATGGCCTAAGGGAGAGAGAGAATTATTGATATTATACTCTGTTGGTATTCCCTATCCAAGTTTGATTCCCCGTGCCTCCTGCACTTTCCCAGTTCATTATAGGAAACCCTTGTTTCCTTGAGATGCTCATCTTCCTATATGTCATCTCGTATGCACCAGTTTGGAAGGAGTCTTAGCGAGGCAAGGGCTGGACGGATCCAGACGACGGTCTGCTCGAAGGCCGTGGAAGGATTCGTGTGATCTCTCCACTCATTACTTTTGTACATGCTATTTATAATACGTAAGTACCATGTCAGTTCCCGAAATATACGTGTTAGTGTATGCTTATATGTATGAGAAAATTGTTATTTAAGCATTCATTATGATCTATTTAATGTTTTATATGGATTACGCTAACATTTAGAGTAGATATATGTCAGATTTGACCAGCTTCTTCGTGCTTGTTTCTTCTTGTCTTTCGGGTTAAGAAGGAAGGACTCGTTGCTCGGGGGTTTGGACCCCGCTGATCTCGCTTCAACCGTAGGACCTACGAGTAACTTTTTCATTCTACTCTATTTAGTTTTTTTCCGAACATGCCTGGTTGTGTGAGTCCTCTTAAGTAGCATGCCCCTCGCTTCGTGGAGGTTGTAACCCAACGAACCTCTAGGGTGATATTCCCCCGAAACAAGGTGTCATCAAGAAAGCGAGGTTGCGAAGATATAAAACACCCATGGATGCTAGAAGGAAAACAAAAAAAGGTGGTCATTGCCATAGGTATGAGCCCATGGACATGAATTTTCTCAATGAAGACCCAACCGCCATGGAGGTTTTCGGAAGAATTATTTGCTTGCACTCGTCAGAGGTTGCGGTGGCTTTCATCTATAGGTTTCAAAGGATTTTGCTAACATATTCACAAGAACAACTTCAAAAGTTGGAATTCTGAACCCTTACAAAGGACACTCAAAAAACATTTCATCAAGCAATAGGAATCCCTGAGAGGAGGGGAACAAAGGGTTTAAAAAGCATCAATTTCAAAAATGAAATACTACAAAGAGTTCATCAAACCCAGTAACACGTTGAAACTTATTTGACAAATGCTATCCCTAGGGGTTTCATGAAGGAAAATTATTCAAAGTTGTCGATGATCATCCAAAAGTATTTTACTCCGTGAAGGAGGGTTTCACATGGTCTACTCCAATCATCTTAGATTTCGCCGCATTTTATGGGTAAGAGGTCACTTGACTTGCTCTTTTTATTTATACGTAAGTCTAGGGGAAAATGTCAGATAAGTTTCAAATAAAAAAAGAAGGCATGAAACTTCTCTTTATCATCATGGTTTGATTAAGCTCATTGGTGTTAGAGAAATTGAAGAGATTAGACAAATATTGGACTTCCTTCTTATTCATAAGTGGTTATGAAATTGATGATGTCGCTCCCAAGAAAGCCACCAAACCTAGAAAAATTTCATCACCAAACTCGTGGTAGAGGAAGTTGAACAAGGAAATAAATCATCTCCTCCCGTAACCAGGTGAGCATGGAAGTAGAAACTTTGCGTAAAGATTGGCACACCTAAAATAGCACCCGCAAAATAGAAGCATACAAATCAACAAACAAGGCAACAAACATAGTCACTAGGAGCAAGACAAATGCCTAAAGGAAACTTGGAGGATATCCCCCGCATGCAATTTACATTGAAGAAACTCCCATTGTCCAAGTCAAGACATTGAAGATGGAGGAAGAAAGATGAAAAAGGGCAAGACTCGCTAAAAAATTAGAGTTTGCAGATGATGATCGCCGGTTTCATTTTTCAACCTAGGAAACCAATAACCAGACATGACAAGGAAGTTCATGGAAAGAAAAATAAACCGATAAAATCAATAAAACTACCCAGACCCACCAAGTATCATAGATTTGTCTTCACCTGCAAAAGAAGAACTGAGTTATCAAACAAAGAAAGGGTAAAGAGAAAGTTACTCGAAAAAATCAAAAATTGAAACCCTTAAAGAGTAGTTGAAGGAGGAAGGTATGGAAATATCAGCTTTTGAAGCAAGAGGAAAATAAACATAGAGCCGAGAAGGTTCAATTTGAACAAATGAGGAAAAATCTTTGAAGATCAAGTCACAAGTGTTTCAAAGACCTTGGACAATATAGAAAAGTTGATAAAATGGACTCGCCCACTAAGAGGAGAGGTCAAACACATCAAAAAGATAAAATTGCACTTGCAATCCAAGAACATGGCATTAAAGGACAAAGTGAAATATCTTCAGAGAAATTGGATTTGATTCATGAGGAATTGGAAAAATAAAGGATTGAAGATGACAATGGTAGAAGAGCCTATAAGTCAACTCGATTATAAATGAGGAGGAAACACCACAGGAGAAATAAGTTGAGATGGAATATGTTTTTGAGGGAGGGTTCATAACATGTAGAGAACCCAAATTTTGCAACTAGAGGACAATTTTTGAAGATAATCTTAAGGAGCAATTTCTAGTTTTCTGCTACGCTAGAGCGTACTCTCACCCTTGAAGCCGTAAATATGCTACAAAAATTCCTCTGTAGGTGCTTTTTTTGCATTTAAAACTCGCTTTGGACATGTTTTGAGGGGGGAAATCAATGGATTGCAAGGTGTCATGACATAATGAAGATGTTGGAAAAACAAAGAAGTCAAGAAGATTGATGGAAAAAGCCAATTTTCTAATGCTACTAAAACTTCGCTACGAAACCGCCCTCGTTTTCATAATGAGAAATTGTTGAAGGATTTTGAGCATCTTAATAGAATTTTTTTGCCGACTGGAGACCTCAAACATTTCAGTAGACCTTATTATCGAGATATTCATGACTCAAAGGGAGTACCACATAGCCAGCTCATCGACCAAAAAAAACATTAAAGATAAAGGTCATCTATTCCTAAAAAGTAGGATTATGTTCCACAAATCTAGGAGTGATTTAAAGCCGTAAATTGGTGTTTAACTAGGGTCATTTTTCATTCGAGCATGTGACATTCATGATGTAAACATTATGTAACTCTGTTTCATTAATAAGATAAAGGAATGTAATAAATAGGAGATAGAGTCCTATTATGATTTTTGTTTTATTTAAAGATAGTTGTCAGCTTTATGATTTAAATTAATGATTTCAGCTATTATAGGTGATACAAGCATGAATTTGAGGATCTAGCCACCGAGCGAGATAATCCATATTGTAAATAATGTCTATTTATAGACAAAACATCGAAGAATCAAAGCGTATGGATAATATTGCTCGCTTGTATGTTTTTTACCATTATCGGTAATACAAAGTGACATTCTACTTCCGGGCCCGAGATTCTCATGAGGGTTTTGATGTGTTATTGATCTCGTATCCCTATGTTTAATCACTTTCAATAGATTTCATCTCTAATTACTCATAATTCATAATATTTTCTCTCGACTTCCTTTAGTGGTGAAATGACTCGTGTTTTCCTATGTTATGTGTGTAAATTATCTTTGTTAAAAACCTCTATCTACCTCATCTTCCATGTGAAGAACCACTATCACTAAGAGCTACCCGATTGTTGAATCCATAAGCCCAATGGTAGTAAGCTTTCATTTTTCAACCCGCAATCATACACAAAAACAAGTTACTCGTTCCATAGAGTTAGCCATCTAGTACTATCCTTATCCAAAATCATAAAACCCCCCTTTTGAGAGACGCCTCAAACCCGAAGAGGCTAATATTCGCTAGAAGTGGTTTGAAAGAGTTACATTGAGTTGATTGATGAGAAGCCAATCAAGATCAATTTGGTGATAACAATATTAATCCTTGGGTTTAATATTATTCCCTTGGGTTCATAATCCCTTAGGTGATCTGGTCCTGTCAGCCTACCAAATTTATCCATGATATTTCACTTATGTGATGTTAGGATTGAATTTTAAAAGAGCATAGAAGAACACATATGCATGATTAATCAAGAGGAAACACGAAAACCATTAGCAACATAAAAACATGAGACATTGATAACGAGTTCACCCGTGGCTGTGGGCTACGTCTCCGAGCCCCGATGTCAAAATGGGGTAGGCCGCTTCATATAGTGTCAGGAATATGTGATGTACATAGATGATGTTCATACAAGGATGTGCCCTCAAAATGAGGGTCTTGTCTCTCCATGAGACATTATGCTACGGGAACTCTCAATCACAATGGAACTCCTATCAACATGACATAATCTCACATGAAGAAAAAAAACAAGATCCCGCACATGCATCAAGCAAGGATCTAGAAATCATAATACATCTCACAACAAAAAGAGGCATGTGATCAAGCCGCATATACCTCAACCCCCGAAGCACCTCGACGAAGCGGATGCTCAGATCACTAAATCTAGCCGCACCGTCGATTTTTTTGCATCAAGAGGGCACAGATTCGACTATCCACATGAGAATACGACACCATCACTCCAATATAGAAAATGGCCATAAAATAGGTAGCTATGTTTTGAAATGTATATCACCATTGGATTCCTATCACCGAGAGGTGTAAAGTCGACATAAAGTTTGTCGAAAATGGACTCCGAAAATTTTTGGGTGTCAAAGAATCTATTTGATACCTTCAAGATTCCTTAAGATTATGTTCTACATGGAATCTATAAATCTACCGCTTCGTATGGAAATTCTCGCTTTACCATTGCGTTCCCTCGCGAAATTCTAGTTAAAATGACTCGCAAAATTCATATCATTCGACAAAAATGAGAATTTACCTCCCCATGGAATCTTTTAGAATCAAAGAATATTCTCCAGTGAAATATTATTTGTCTCGGAAATCGTTCTAGCATGGTTTCACGTCCGTGGTTGCACTCATGGTTCCGCATTCGTTTGCTCTCCGTCGGTCTTTCCTCCTTCTTCCCGCTCGACCCTCCTCCCTTCGTTGGGGTCGAATGGCAAGGACATGGTTCATATACACAAATCTAGTGGAGTTAACAATGAAGAGGCGGTTGACTGGTGGTAATTAAAGTAATTAATATAGGAGAGGTCGTGGGGGATCAAGTCCCGCCTCTCCATAAAATTGGATGCATCCTTTTATTTCGTGTTAATAATAACTGGCGCGTTGTTTTAAAATATGACATATATTTTAACGTTAAGTGTTGGATATGGGTTGGAATATATTTAAATATGGAAGTTGGTTGTTTTTTTGGGTTGCATTTGGGTTGGGTCATCCGTGGAGCATGTGCCGACCTTCGTGGCCAGTGCGGTTCGATCCTCGTCAACCCATTTTAAATTGTTCCATATATAATATATATGGTTATGGTGGTTAGACACACATGTTTTGGTGGGAGTTCACGACCCGTCAAACCATATGTGTTGTATGTTGTTGCCGTGGGCGAGGGGAGTGATAGGGGTCATGACCCACCACCCTAACATTGAATTAAAATATGATATGGCCGTTGGGGGGCAAAGTGGGGTTGGTGGCCCACTACCCCATTTTAATATTGTTTTCATTTTTTTTATATAAAATATAGTTTGTTTTTTATTTTAACGAAAAATAAGGGTCATTGAGCAAATTAATGAGGCCACAATACCGCCCATTTTCTGGAGTTGGGTTCCCCGCCCGCTGATCTGAGAATTCGTGGGGACGCTAAACCTAACCCATTGCCCAACTTTGACCAAAACTTTGACTCGCTCTAAATTCTCCATACGATCTCGAATTGGAGATCTCGTTCACACTCGTTTGAATCAAGGCGATGAGTACTTCGAGTTTGATCCTAGTTCGAGAGAAATTTGACCACTTTGAATTTGGACCTATCATTAGCCATCTTGGTCTCTTGAGTGTGTCTCGGGAGCCTCCTAGATCAATCCTCCCCATCGATGAGATTTTGGTCCACCAAAAGCATGAACATAATTGCGCAAAATTGATTTTTTACCCTTGTCCGCACCACAAGTTTCCCGAAAGGTCACCCTTCATTCTCCTTCACCTTTGTTGTTGGCTTGAGGGGTCCCGACCCGGAGTTCAAAGGTTAAGGTTTTGCCAACAAACCCCTATACTACTAGCCCTTTCGGGTGCTGACTCGCTTGCGCAGCCAAAGTCTCACCCAAAGTAGTATGGGAGGGTGCTAGAACCAAGTTTCGCACCCTCGGAGAGGGTAGGGTAGTCATACAGGAGCTATGTTCGACTTCACTGGAAATATTAGATTGGCATATTACAAAACCCAAATCTATCGATCCCTTCGCATCTACGTGCGCAATACAATAAATAATCACAATATATAATAGATACGGGAAAATAAAGCAACTATCGCAACTATTCTTGCATAAAAGTCTAATAAGCGTACTTAGAACAATTGTCAACGCAACATAAGTACTTAACACAGATCACTTACAGAGCTCAATATAGAATTATGCATAAATTAACGCGTATCTAGATCACAAGTATAAACAAGTAACACAAGTACTTTCATACACTTAAATCAATGACATAGAGCATACATAATCGATATCACGGATTCATAAGTCCAACAGATTCGGATATTCCAACAAATCCCTTCCGCATTCATTAATCCTTCATATCCTTTTTACAATACCCAAAACCCAACCTACACACAAAAAAGACAAAGATTAGGTCTCGCACACGCAGATTGAGGATCTCCGCGCACACAGCGAGAAAGAGTCCTTTCTCCAAAAACCCACATAGATCTACTAATTCTCACTCCGCACCAATTTTAGGTTCAATCTCTACCTTACAACCAACAAAAGGTTCAATTAGCTTCATACTACTTTAGCCTACGCATCCAATGGTCCTGCAAAATCGTGGTTTGCGTACCTCTTGGTCTACCCTTGACCCACTTACAATGCATTAGGGGCTTTGAACCACCCCAAACCCCCGAGTTAGACTAAATATAATAAAAAATATACAAAAATGGACCAGTATTCGTAGCTTTTGTAGGAGACCCATATTCCAACAAGCCCCAACACAATCTTGTGACTCATCCCGAGTCACTGCGTGTGGTGGGGTATCCACCTACATGGGCAATACATCGACAATTGCGACTAACAACAGGCACTTTCTCGACTTAAGCACGTTGAAAGACTGCGTGCAATATCTACCAGCCCTTCGCAATGCTCTGGCCCCTTCCTCGTCACAACCGTGACACTTGCCGTTGTCTCGTTTTAGTCACTTCACAACACCATCAACATCCCGTGAGAGCTGGAGGGCTTATAGCAACCCAAGGCTTCAAACGTTCTCTCGATAACATGCTTCTTATGGCATAGTCCCTCAATCTCTATCTTGGAGGGTGTTGTCAGTCCACAATCGCGCCAAACGCCGGTAGCGTACGACCAAGTCGTGTAATGTAGCCTCGATCCGCTTGAAAGCTTCCTCCTCCTATCACGTGTCCCGATTGATTTTTTGAGTAGATCCTGATCGTGCCGGGACCTTGGTCCAAAGCTACATGGCATCCTCGAGTAACCGGGTGCCCCGAGCAACTCATTCCCGTAATGGTGTTTGTAGCCTTGGTCACTAGCGACGACTGCGTTTTGGGCTCATACCTCGCAGGGTGTTTCCCGGCCGCAGTTTGGCCTCCTGTAAGTCGAGATTTGTCGTCTCGACCGTGTCTTAATGACCCTCGCATTTCAGTCTTTGGAAGCCTTCAATGCCGCGACTCAATCCCTTCCACAACAAATCCGTACAACAAGGGTGATAACCACCCTGGTCCCGAACCTTAAGACAGCCTCCTTTTCCATTTGGAATAGTGGCCCCGACCGGATATAATGGGACTAGTTTCCCTGCATCTGGGATTTTGTTTGATTGTTGGGTTTCTCTCAAGGGATTTACATGAAGAATTACTAAAAATAAAACAAATTTATTCTAACCTCGCATAACTTGAAATTGAAACTAATTTAATCTAACCTAGGATAACACTAATTTGATGCGATCGAAAATGATATCTATTCAATCTTGCAAATAATTACTATCATCACATATTTAATATAATTATTACTTTGTAAGATGATTCTTTTGAAAAAATAATTAATCAACGTAAAATGAGAAACATATCACATATATTTGATGATTATGTATAAAAAAATACCAATTCCTATATTTATATCGTACAATAGTGAAACTAACATTTCATGTACAAAAAACAATCGATTTCATATATAATTCATGAAAGCCGGATTCATCACTAATATTCAAAACAACTAGCATACATGATAATAGTACTAGATGTGTACCGTCTTGTTCATCTCTGATCAATGATAATAGGCCACATCAACTCATATCGCAATAGTGTCTTTCAAAGAATATAGAAGTGCATCAACAAAGTGATCAACAAAATGATATATAATCGAAAAAGGCCGTGTTCCATTATTTCATCAAGACATCCACAACTTACTTACAATTAAGCATTCTTTGCAAATGTTCTCAATAAATTATGGACCCTTCTCTAAATGCATGAGAAGGGTTTAAATACTATACTAATTACTTACAAAAAATATTATACAAAATATCTTATGAGGTGGTTTCCAAACGACCTTCCTCATCTTTAGTATCTATTTGCTAAAATTGAAATTATATAAAACAAACTAACTAATAATCATGTCTAAGGATAAGTTCCCGCGCTTGTGCTTTTATGCTCACAAATATCGAACATAGGTTGAAATTGTGGAGGTTTGCCGAACTCTGCCTTTCTATCAGTGCAACAAATATAGCATCCAAGAAAAGCGACTATATTCTCTATATAGAGTTCAAAACAAATGTTGTCATTATCTAATCGTGTGGTTTGACTAGCACGCGCATGCCTCCCAATCGCCTTTCTTTAGTTGTAAAAAAGTGCTTCTTCCCCGAGTTGAACTAGCTTTTTTCCAACTTTGTTCTAAATCTTTAATATTAGGAACAAACATTTTGAGATTTCCTTCTTTGATGAGCTCTAAGTATGTAATATATGGTTAATAATTTTCACCATATTCTTTGATATACCGTCGCTTTGGATATGGTCAATCCCGCTTATTTTAGTCGTGGCATCCTAGTTTGTAAAAAGGATATCTTTGAAATTTTCCTTGATCTTTGGGAGATCTTAATTTCTCCCTTCTTCTCGAATCTTGCCATTCAATAGAATTAGAGATTTTGGTATTAAGTTCATTGAACTCAATTCTTTGATTAATGACCGTGTTTGTTAATTGTTCACTAATTCCTAGGTGTGGAATTATGTTTGACATTTGTACAACAAACAGTTTTGTTGTTTTGAGAGTAAGGCACTTAATGTCGATGCTTCTTTTATGAATTCCTCTCGTAGTAGGAATTCCTTCATATTTGCTAAGATCTTCTCTCAACTATTCAATCAAGAATTTTTTCTAGATAAGTCATTTTCATGACTTATCTTAAGCATTTCCATCTCTTGTACTCGAGAAGTTGTTGTTCCACTTTCTAATTTAAACTTTTTTCTTTTCTTCATCTAAATAAGTTGTTGTAGTTCCATGATTTTGACATTCTTTTCTTGGATCAAAATGGATACTTCTTCTCGCCTTATCAATTGTCGCAAGGTGTATGCACCAACGAATTGAGATAACCGAGTTAAGTTTTCAATCGCGATTTGATGGAGTATCTTTCCATACTACTTCCATAACTTCATTCCCCGGGGTGTTTCAATCCTTCTTCTTTTCCTTCGTTTTCTCACTAGATATTTATGAAGGTATCTTCGTAGAACACATCTAGTGGGAGAATATCGCTCATCGTGAGGATAATCATTACCGGATTTGTAGGAATGAATTTCGTGTCTCGGGAGATTATCTCAAGAGTTTCAATGATTTCCTTCGTTGAAACTATTTGTTCCCGTGGAGTCTCGGAATTTATATTTTTTCTGATGATGATGCCTCCGGAGTATTTGATAATGCATCGCCGAATGAATTACATATTTTATCTAATTCACTTTGATTTTGTGAATCTCGATTGTTTTGCTCCGATTTTTTGAATTGCTTTAATCGTATAATCGGTAATCAAAACATCCCGTGGAATCCGTCCGAGTCTCTCGTTCTATGAATTCATTGAATTTCTATATTTCTTCTCGGATTCAGGTTCAATTTGACAAAATTTAGGTGATTTTTCAAGCACCCATCTAATCATGTCTATATGGAAGAAGTAGTAGCTCTCGCCGCTATCCTAAGTGAGGAAAGAGCATGTAACATCTTTGAATTGTAAATTTGAAGGTGTTACAAAGATCGTAGTCGCCATGACTTCCACTACTTCCGGCTCTTCGTCTTCAAGTATAGTATAAATAACTTTCCATTTAGTAGCTCCTCCATCAACAAAGCAAGTATAGTACCAGACTATAAAGCATTCATGTTTGTTTGAATTCTACAACAATCAGTTTGTCGTGTTTCCGAATAACTTTGCGATGGACATATCTTGAAAGGAAATCCTATTAAAATACGTATTAAATGATTAAAATGATGGAAGATCTATTGAAATGATATGTTTTGAAAGAACAAACCGAGAAATAGCTATATCATTAATTAATCATGACGCATCCATAATTATTTACATTTGGATGATAAAACATAGATAATAATTTCTCGACATGATTTATTTTTGCATACAAACCTTTATTAAAACTTGTAACTAATCGCATCGCACCCTTTGAACCTATCTTAATAATGTGTATTTCTCCTTTGTTTATGCGATATGCGATTTCGTGATATCGCAAAATCGTAGTACGCCGTATCACAATATCGCAATATCGTAGTTTTGTTAATAATTCTTAAACTTTTACAATGTAAATCTATGATATGCGATTTATACGTTCCTTGCAAACTTTTCAAATCGGCGATCAAAAAATCGGGATTTCGCTAATTTATTGTTTTAACTCAAGAAAATATTTGTGCGAAAATGCGATTTGCGATAAATATGTTTTTATTAAAACTAAAAGCGGTGTTGTTTTTTGGATTTTGATTTTTATTAAAAAACAAAAAATATATTTCTAAGAAGGGTCCCTATTTCTTATTTGAAATTTGAAAATTTGAATGAACCAATGATGATGCTATTTTCAAATTTTATTTTCCTAAAGCAAAAAATAAAATTTAAAAGCTTGATTTTCTAAGAGAAATATTTTTTTAAATTTGACCATTTACAAGGAATCTTTTCTACCGATAATTCTTGCAACAAAAAGGTGGATAAGCCTATTTTTTTGATAATTTGAAATGGACCAAACCATGTAATCTTTGGAATTTGGTATGCTTACCTTTTTTCCTCATGTGCCTTATCCCATTTTAAAACAAGATCTCCTATTTCAAAAAAATTTTGAACTAGTTTATGATGTGTCAAATGAGGTTTTCACTACTTGTTGATGATGAGAATGTATAGCTTTAGCTTTTTATCTTTGTTCTTCCATTTTAAGAATTTGGATTCGGTTTCAAGTTTGAAGGGAAGATGAAGGATTTTCATCAATAAACTCACTAAAGTCAATGATGGTATTGTTATGTTTGCAGTAGAATCGTTTCTTTCCCATAAACTAACATAAATGGAGAAGTACCTATTGAGGCTTTCTCTGGTGATTCTATCCGCCCAAAGAGCAAATAATAGTGCTTTGTGCCAATTTTTATGATTTTGTTCTACAAATTTCGTTTGATCCTAGTGAGGTTTGTATTTGTAGATTCATCTAATACATTACCTTGTGGATAATAATTAGCCGAGTATTTTAATTTAAAACCCTTAAAAAAGAAAATTCTATCATGGCGTTTCCGAAAAGTAAGATGCATTATCAAATATCAAAGATGATGGGAGACCGAGGCCAAACTTGGTGATTATGAACTAATCAATAAAATCCGTAATACTTTGCGTATTAATCACCTTTAATGGGATGGATTCTACCCATTTTGTGAAATAATCACAGCTTAGAATATACTTATGTTGTTTAGAAGAGTTTGGAGTTATTTCACCTATAATATCTAACCCCCATTGTTCAAATGGTTGTTGGATATTTAGTGGTTGTAATGGAAATGTTGCTTTTCTTTCTCTTCCTACCGGCAGTTTCTGACACACTTTTCATTTTCTTGCGTATTCATGTGCATATTTAAATAGAGTTGGCCAATAGTAATCCCAGTATGTAGTATTTTATGAGCTTGGATGTTCTTCGAAATGACTCTGAAATGGGTCCATCATGTAATTCTTGTATTATTTTTTAGCTTCATTTTTTTCTAAACATCTTAATAATACAGAATCATAATTATTTATAAATAACACATCATCTATGAGTTGATATTGATTTGCTTTTAAGTCTCGTAGCATGCTTTGCTATGTAATTGAGATATAATGGAGCATATCCATTTTTCAAAAAAATTTTTAGATCAACATATTGTGACTGAGAGTCGTTTAGGCTTACCTCAAATGAAGCCATTTCATTTGATTGATATTCTTCTCGTTGATGCATGAGAAGCTCCAAGCTAACATCTTGCAAAGACCTTGTCCTTTAACCATTTTAGCGAGATGTATCTCTACATCATATTCTTGAATTTTGGTAACCCACTCGCTTCTCTCCTACTTCGTTGATTAATAATTCTCTTACTACCGAGTAAGGTACTATTATTTTAGTATGTGTCTTTAGAGAAAGGGTCTAAAATGTTTCAAAGCTTTAAATACAAGATAAGACGTTTTTCCACAACAATTCAACTTATAGCACCTTATAGGTTATAACTAAAAAACGCAATTGGTGCTTCAATGTTTTGATCGTTTAATCGTGTTAAACCTGCTGCGTATGATGTGGCTCAAGAAAATGTGTATAATATAACCGATTTAAGAAAAATTAGGAGTTGTTAAAGAGGAGCTCAATGATGGCTTTCTTAATCAACTCAAAATAATTTCTCTCTTCTTTTTCCCTATTTAAAAAATTGATTTTTTCGATCGTTGATTGCGGTGGGAAAAATTATTTGGGAAAAATCGAGCAAATCTTTTTACAAAATTAATTTGTCCTCAAAATGATTGCATTGTTTTTTATTATGTGGTAAAGGGATTTTTTCAATTTCCTAAATTCTATCGTGGTCAATGTGGATTCCATTTTGGAAACAATGAACCCTAATAATTTACCTTTAATAAGGAAAAATAACATTTTTTTTGGATTCATGAAATGTATCAAATTTTCTACATCTTTCAAAAATGTGTTTTAGGTGATTAACTCCGAATGCTTCTATGCTTAGAGTAAACATGACTTTATCTAAGTATATAAAAATAGAGCTATTGATTCGTCCTCCTCGAAATCTATATCCATAGCACGTTTAAATGTAGCACCAAAGATTATTAATCAACACAAAAGGAATTTTTTGGTATGCGTATGTTCCCCACTTTGTCCCGAAATGTTGTCTTTAATCTATCATCCAGATGCACCATAATATGGACATATCCCCAAAATCCATCGAGAAAGACATCAATTCGCATCCCGCAACCGATCGCAATATCCGTTCCATGGTAGGCAAGGGAAAATTATCTTTTTAAGTGTGCTTTATTAAAATTTGTAAAGTTTGCAAATCCTAATGTCTCCATTCTTTTTCTAACCGGAACCATGTTTGAAACCCATTTAAAATGCCTAATAGGAAAACATCTTTGTCTTTGAGCATTTTATTTAATTCAAATTTAATTTGACTTTCTAAATTTGGATGGATTTTTCTAAGTTTTTGTTGCATTGTGCTTATCATCTCGAGGTCATAGGTATGGTGTGCCGAATTATGGAAGTATCATATGTCTTAAGATCCGAATAATCCCATGCAAAGATATCCTTATATGTTTTTAATAACTTAATGAATGACATCCTTTCTTCAGTGTTATAATCCAAGACCTAAGTTGATGTTCGAGGTTTTTCTAATGTACCAAGATTAATCAATTCAAATTTTAGAGTAGAACTTTGTGTTTTTGAATTGGTAGTCTTCTTAAAACTATCTTTCAAAATCATAGAGACTTTCCATTTTGACTACAGAGATTAGGAATTGGATTTGAATTTTGTTTGTCTTCAATCTATGAATCATGTTCATGTTCATCTATAATTTGACCTTCATAAGCTCGTCCGATGTAAGAAAGTTCAGTATATCCGTATCATTGTTAAATACTCTCCAATTTGTTATATTGTCAGGAATGGAGGGCCTAAAAAATCAACTCAATTGAAAACTGTCCTGGCTAAATTCTTCTGATGGTATAATTCTAGATGCTACATTAGCAAGTAAATCAACATTTGCATTTTGTAATCTAGGAATTGTGGAGATATTAAATGTAGTAAAATGACAAGTAGATTCCGAGCTAAAGTTCGATAACGTGTTAAATGTCCAAAAATACAATGAACCATATTTCGACTATCTAACAATTATTTCATTATCTCCATATACTTGTAAATATTTAACATTCAATCCTATAGCTTTATATAGACCTTGTATCAAGGTTTCATATTCAAAAAATATTATTTGTTAACTAGAATTCAAGTCTCGCAAGCTAGCATTATTTTTCTCCTCAGGATCAATCAAAACGCAACCTCGATCCCCGCACCATCTTCCTCGATTTTGAACCATCAAAGTATGTAGTCCAAAATAAAGACTCGTTTTCTTAGAATCCGATCACTAAGATTGGGTCACATCTAGAAGCATTTGTTTGAGAAAATTTTTGAATTTGAGAAATAGAGGTGTTTATTGAAAAAGGTGAAACCCGAGTATCGAATGATCCAATAAATGATTCAAATTAATAATTTCCTATAATGTTATTAGTGAAAGCTACAGTTCATTTTTCTTCTTCTAATTCAGTTGACTTCATGTTTCATAAATTTTTCACGTTCAATTCCTTTCGATTTGATTTGGTTTTCCATTGTATGGTAACCACATGTGTGACCAATCGCAGCAAAATATCCATGTAACTTTTCACCAATATCTCGGCTGGGGAATAAGACCACAAAATTAAGGGATGTCCGCAACTAGAATATCAATTACTTGTAGTACCTTTGGATTGGATGATAATATAATAGATATCGACATCATTTCTCCAATAACTTCAACTCTTGTTCTATCCAATTGAACTATATGTACAACTAAATTTTGAGGAGTGATATTCAATTTTGTATACACTCGGTTTTTGGCATAATGATTGAAGAAGCTCTTGAATCAATAAGGAAATTATGAAACATTTTTGTTAAAAATATAAGAAGTCAAAAGTAAAGGAGGTGAGAAATAGATCCGTCACCAATTAAGACCAAATCATTGGAATTTACTTTTTTTGGAGATGATGGAGGTTTTCCCAGGTCTGAAGCTTGAAGCTTACACCCAGTGATTTCAGGTAGATCACAAATGGCCTAAATTCTAGAATGTTTTCTGTTGTTATTTTAGTTTATTATTTTGTTAAATGAACATTTTCTTTTGATATTTTTGTTCTCGATTATATTATATCTTCACTGTATCCGAAATTATGAAAGTTTTAGAATTTGTATTAGGATCGTGGAATAAAACTGGCCCTCGAACAATTTTAGATTTTTGACGTTGTTTTCTCCTTGGTGGGGAGAGATTTTTTGTTTTTGATTTGATATAGTTGAATCAAGAAGTTTTACTTTTAGATACACGCATAGCTTCTATTTCTTCTTTTTGAAGGAAGAATGAAATCCCATAACCCCATCTCGCGCTCAACTTCTTCTTCGGAATCCGATTCTTGTTCGTATGGCGAGGGATCTTCGCATCTTGATCAGATTCAGCGTTTAAAATCACATTTGGAGGGCCGAGATGTTGAAGAAGGTTTTTTCTTAAATGGTTGAAATGATTTCTTAGAACCGAAGTTTCAACATCCGTTTCTTTATTTCAATCATATCATTTGGCATAGTCTTAACACTTTTTGAAGACCTTCAAGATCAAATGGATCTTTCAAGACTTTATTTTTAGAATTCGACTAAACATCACTTTCTTGGATTTCCGTCTTCTATCTCTAAATGTTTTTCTAATGCTAAAATTCTTTTCTGGCTGTACGAGATCTTCTTTCATGTTATCTAAAAAGGGTAGCTTTACCAAACTTATCTACAAAAATATCTATATTAGAAGGTAAAGAAGAAATATACCACTCTATATTTTTACATCAACATCATGTTTGGAAGTAGCTTGATTTTTGTTTAATAACTTGTTAATAAATATGGAGTTGAAATCTTTGATCCTTTCCTTGAATTTGTTTTAAGATTGGAAATATCATTGATCGGAGATGCAACAGCTTCATCATCTCCCAATTTTGCAAGGAAAATCCCGTCGAAAGTTTCCCAATCGCTATAGATCCCGCCGGAAGTGAAAAATACTAGGATCCCGTAGATCCCTGTAAAGTATAAGGAAAAATATAACTACAATATCTTCATGAGCAACTCCATTAAGATTCACGCAACATAAAATTATTGATGTGTTCTTCAACATGAAGACCATCATCGTGGATTATATTTAGGTAACCATTTTTCCGGGATGATCCGGAAGAGGATTTGGATTTCCATAACAATACAACACCAGGATTCGTCCAAGGTCGAGTGGCCATAATTGGATTAGAAGTTTGTGAAGATACCGAAGTTGATCCAAGTAGGGGGAAATGAATGAAGAAATTACAACCGGAATAGTACTACTTGTAATAGCACTAATTTTTTGAGTAGAGGAAATGGAAGACCGAGAAGATGCAAGACCGGGTAAAAGGATATGAAGAAGTAACCGAAGGAAAATTTGATGTAACTTCGGTTGTATCCTCGACTTCATATCCGGATACCGAATTTTTTTTTACGAACTCGGTTCAATTGGAAATTCGAAAGGTGGAATTTCGAGCTTCTCGCTTTTCGATCTAGTTAATATACCAGCTTCTATAAATAGATAAGTAACACTTTCTTCGAAGTTTCGGGTTAACAGATTTTCAATAGAAATAGATATTCCTTCTAATTTATGAATTAAAGATCGAACTTCGGGAGACTCAAGAGTGAATTCTCGCGTATGATTGAAGAAATATTTGAGGAGATGAGGGGGAAGTTTCTACAATTTCGATTTCCGAGTTGGTGATTTAGAATTTGATCGAGAAGTTGTAGGATGTCTTTGGGGAGATCGACTCCTTATGAGGGCTTTTGTTTTGAGGTTTAGATTTATGTGCCATTCATAGTTGGGCCCTCCTTCTAGTGCCAAAAATGTTGAGGGCTCGTAAAATCAGGCAACAACAAATGCGGGGATAACCACCTTACTCGACCTTTAAGAAAGTTCATTTTCCGTTTGTAATAGTGGCTCCGATCGGATATACGGGGACCGCCTTCTTAATTGGGTATTGTTTGGTTTCTCTCAAGGGATTACATGAAGAATTACTAAAAACTAAAACAAATTTATTCTAACATGCAAAACTTGAAATTGAAACTAATTTAATCTAACCCAGGATAATACTAATTTGATGCACCTGTAATGATATCTATTCAATCCGTGATGATTAAGATCATCACAGATTGAATAGAATTATTACTTTGTAAGATGATTCTTTTGAAAAAAATAATTAATCAAAAGAAAATGAGAAACATATTGCATATATTTGATGATTATATATAAAATAGACCAATTCCTATATTTATATCGTACAATAGTGCAACTGATATTTCAGAGAAAAACAATCGATTTCATATATAATTCATGAAAGCTAGATTCATCACTAATATTCAAAAAAAATAGCATACATGATAATAAGATCGTGATGTGTATCATTCTCGTTTATCTGATCAATGATAATAGGCCACATTCAACTCTTATATTAGTAAGTCTTTCAAAGAATACGAAGGCGTCAACAATGATAAAAAATGATATATAATTGAAAAGGTCATGTTCCATTATTTCATCAAGACATCCACAAACTTATTTACAATTAAGCCTTCTTTGCAAATGTTCTCAATAAAATGCCGGACCCTTCTCTAAATGCATGAGAAAGGTTTAAATACTATACAAATTACTTACAAAAAATATTATACAAAATATCTTATGAGGTGGTTTCAAATAACCTTCCTCATCTTTAGTATCTATTTGCTAAAATTGAAATTATATAAAACAAACTAACTAATAATCATACGACCGATAAGTTATTTGCTAGTTGTGTTTTTCTTCGCTTTCATAAATATCGACATCGGGCTTGAACTTGTGGAGGTTTCGTCGAACTCGCCTTCATTTGTGCAACATAGCATCCAAGAAAGAGGTTGTATTCTTCGTATAGAGTTCAAAAATGTATTGTAAGGTCATGATTCGATTGTGTGGTTTGACTAGTAGCTACCAAAAGATGCCTCCCAATCAGCTTTTCTTTAGCCGTAAAAGTGCTTCTTCCCGAGTTGACCAGCCTTTACAACTTTGTTCTAAATCTTTAATATGAGGAACATATTTGAGATTTCCTTCTTTTATGAGCCGTAAGCATGTAATATATGTTTAATCATTTTCACTATATTCTTTATTATACCACAAGCCTGCTATGGTCAATTCTCGCTATTTTGCATGCATCCTAGTTTGTAAAAAGGATATATTTGAAAGTTTCCTGATCTTTTGGAGATATGACTTTCTTCCCTTCTTCCTCTAATCTTGCCATTCAATATAATTAGAGATTTTAAGTTCATTGAACTCAATTCTTTGATCAATGACTATGTTTGTTAATTGTTCATTGATTCCTAGGTGTGGAATTATGTTTGACATTTGTACAACAAATAGGTTTTGTTGTTTTGAGAGTAAGGCACTTAATGTCGATGCTTCTTTTATGAATTCCTTCATATTTGGTAAGATATTCTCTCAATCGTTCAATCGTTGAATTTACAGATAAGTCATTTTCATGACTTATCTTAATCATTTCCATCTCACAGACTTCCGAGAAGTTGTTGTTCCACTTTCTGATGCAGAAAATTTTTTCTTTATTCATCTAGATATTGTTAGAATTCCATGATTTTGACATCCTTTTCTTGATCAAAATAGACACTTCTATTGCCTTATCAATTGTCGCAAGGGTGTATGCACCAGTTGAATTGAGATAGCCGAGTTAAATTTTCACTTGATTTGATGGAGTGTCTTTCCATACTACTTCCATAACTTCATTCCCCCTGGGGTGTTTCAATCCTTCTTCTTTTCCTCATTTTCTCACTACAACTTTATGAAGAGGGCTGTAAACACATCTAGTGGGGGAATATCACCTTGAGGATAATCTCATCAAATTCTGATTGTAGGAATGATTTCGTGTTCGGAGATTATCCTAGAGTTTTAATGATTTCCTTTGTTGAAACTATTTGTTCCGTGGAGTCTCGAATTCTCAGATTTTTCTCGTGATGATGATCCCTCTAGAGTATTTGCTAATGCATCGCCGAATGAAGTACATATTTTATCTAATTCACTTTGATTTTGTGAATCTCGATTGTTCGCTCGATTTCTTGAATTTCTTTTAATCGCATAATCGGTAATGAAAACATCCTGTGGAATCCGTCCGAGTCTCTGTTTCCTCGAATTCATTGAATTTTTTTTATTTCTTCTAGATTCGGTGTTCAATTTGACAAAAATTTAGGTGATTTTTCAAGCACCCATCTAATCATGTTGGTGTATGGAAGAAGAGTAGCTCTCGCCATCGTCCTATGGAGGAAAGAGCATGCAATATCTTTGAATTTTAATTTTGAAGGTGTTGCATCATCGATTACTACCATGAATTCCACTACTTTTGGCTCTTCGTCTTCAAGTATAGTGTAAATAACTTGCATTTTAGTAGCCTCCATCAAGAATACGCAGATAGTACGTAGACTATAGGTATGCCATTCCTATTTGTTCAAATTCCCGCAACAATTTGTTTTTCATGTCAACAATCCTTCTGGCTGCATGGACATATCTTGAAGGAAATCCCCATTAACTACGAGTAAATGATCAAATGATGGAAGATCTATTGAAATGATTTGTTTTTAAAGAACGAAATCCGGAAATAGCTATATCATTAATTAATCATGACACATCCATAATTGTTTACATTGGGATGATAAAACATAATTAATACTTTCTGATGATTTATTTTTACGTAAAAACATTTATTCAAACCTCACAAATCAATCGCATCGCGCCCCTTGAAACCTGCCTTAATAATGTGTATTTCCTTTGTTTATGCGATATGCAATTTCACATATATCACAAATATCGTAGTATCACAATATCGCAACATCGAAGTTTTGTTAAGAATTGCTTAAAGTTTTACAATGTAACTTCGCGATATGCGATTTATAATGTCTCTTGCGAAATTTTCAAATCGGTGATCGCAAAATAGGATTTTGCTAATTTATTATTTTAACCAAGAAAATATTTGTGCGAAAAATGCGATTTCCGCGATAAATTTTTTTATTAAAACTAAAATCGTTGTTGTTTTTTGGATTTTGATTTTTATCAAAAACAAAAAATAGATTTCTAAGAAGGGTCCCTATATTTATGAAAGGTCTAGGTTATTTTTTAAAAATAAAAATGGGGGGAGTTGTTTGCATAGCACAACACCTGGATGGCGTCAATCGCATCCTTCTGGTGTTCCTCTAAAGCAACCCATTTTTCTTCCATGGCTAGTGTGACTAAGATTTGTGATTTGTTCGAGATATCCATCCGTCAACATAACCATCTCATCTCATTCCTTCTGTTGGGCAATACCCGCTTCTGTCAGGGTCCCTTGACAGGATCGCCTGTTCGCTTTGTACCTCCAACATTTACTTCCTCCGTGCCTAGCTACGAATCGACCTAGGTTTCAACCTCGGTGTTCTTTGTGGTGGTATGCTTTAGCTATGTGTCCTTTTTCGTGGCTATGCCTGAGTATTTCCCTGTGCTTCCATGCCTTCTCGTGATAACAGTGGGGGTACCGGCCATGCTAGTACCAACATGCCCCTTGTGTTGGTTTTGAAGTCTATCTTTCCAGAAGAAGGCCACAGCACAATCACATTATCAATTTCATCTCATACCAGATAAGGAAGTGACGTCCAGGTTTTATCACGTGGGTCGGGATCCGAATGTTGTTCATGGTAACCTCGGAATGCCGCGATACTCTTATATTTGTCATATAATCGTGGGGGACCGCCGAGGTTGAGAATTGATGGCCGCGGCCACGCTACTCCGGAAGAGGACCCGCAAGACTTGGTTATTCCATATGCGCTTTGTCCGTCCTCGGAATCCTGGGCCACAAATGGGCATACTGTGCCCTTCGCACATATTTGAGGGAGCTCGTGGGAGGACCGACTCCGCAAGGGTTTCCCAGAAACGAGGGCTATAAGAAATATTATCCAAGCATAGCGTAAGGCTTTTCCCTAATCCCGAAATTCAGACGTTGGCTAAGAATTCGTCGCATAAGTATTGGGCCTAATTGAGGCAGACTGGAGACACTAACCGTGCCAGTCGAATGACATAGGCAAGTGTGACTATTGTAGCGCACTTTCACATGAGCTTGCAATCTAGTAATATGGTACCCATCTCAGAAGCCGAGTCAATCGATGGATTTTATGACGAAGCCTCATGTATTCCTTTCAACATGGTAGGTCTTACGCACATATTAAGCGAGGTCTCCTTCATATTTCTTTCGCCCACGCGCTTCGAGGGTGTGGCCCGTTCATGGGAAGGCCCATGATCTCATGAACCAATGCAGCATCTATGGGGACCTCTATCTCGAATCCACAGAAAACCATTGTGAATTAGCAGCAACCTGCCGGGCTGGGCGTGATCCGTGACGTTGTAATGGCCAAAGTGGGGTATACGTAGTAGGTTCAAGAGCTCCGGATCCGCTCAATCCGCTTACCTGCCGCCGAGGAATGATCAGAACCCCATCATCCGCGTAAATTAAAGTCAAAGTATAGTGCGGGTTCAAATTGGGGAAGTATTTTTAATTCGCCAAACGTGATCGTCGAATTTAACCTCATGGAGCTTTCCGCAGGGGTCACTCAGATAGACTTCTCCCCGAGGTTACTGCATCCGAAAATAGGTAACTAGACCATCAAGGTTCTTTGGTGTGCACATCGAGGGCCTACGCAGCAAGATGAAGGAGGTAAATCCGCTGATCGGATTGGCAAAGTGTGGCTTCCTCCCCGCACAAACCGAGCTCGAGGCGTTGCTCCTTGGGACTTGGCATGCCTTGGGGAGGTCCTAGGCTTCCCGAATCCCATTTCACAGCCTTTGGGGGCTTCCCGAGCCCTCTCTTCTTCTCCTTTCCTTCCTCATGACCGGGGCCGTTGAGGGCACTTCCTCATCCTCGTACCCGATCTCCATTACTTCTTCAATTTCGGGGCAAGAGGTGCTGAGGGCTCGACCGGGTTAGTGGTTATGATCCTAGCATCGAAAATGAATCCGACCCATAGTGTGGCTACTATCTAAGGTGGGGAGTGTTGTTCCGACATGAGGGGGACAAGCGGCAAACCCCAAAATCTTACAAATAGCTCACGCGAGATAAAGAGGATGAGTACAAGTTATGCAAGTGAGACAAAACCCTTGTTCGTGCTATTCGACCAGCGCCTGCAAGCATCCAACGCATGGTAATATTGGACTCAGGAACTTACCATCGTGTAAACAAGTAAAAAATCCTCAAAATATGCCCCATTAAATGCCGTGGCCCAATTTTTAATGGTACTTCTTTCTTTTTACCAAATGTTATTGTGCCAATGGCTAGTTTTCGCACCTCCCGTGCGCTTGGCATTCCTCCTACACTAAGTTTAAAACACCCGCGCCTCCCCGCGCATCTTCTCAAAGATAGGCTCTAAGCCATAAGTACTTAAAACCCAAAGATATGTTCGCTCAAGATGTGTCATCCCAATTGCAACTGTGCTCGCCTTCGTAAGCAAATAAATATTTTAGAGGTGCTATGATCACCGCATGTCTCTCGAACAAACTTTCTCGTAATAACCTATGTACGAGAAGTGAGCATTTCATTTCCCTTTATTTGTGGAGCCGCTTGACCTCTAATATTCGCATCCCCAATTTTAGCCAACTTGGGGTGCATCTCAATGCTATCCGTTTGTAGCCCGAGTGGTCCTAAGACCTATGCGCACCCTATTCACCCGAGTCGACCCTCTCATGGATCATTCTTACCTTCTTTCGGGGCTAGGGTCGTTAAAGATTTTCCGATCATGCTTCGTGTCCGCGCTTCCATATTGGGTATTTCGTGTGTGACCCATTGGTGCGATTCACCCCATGCTATAGTGTTAATGTCCCGCAGTAGCCGGCCAAGTGCCTATGTATCACTTATTAATCCAAATTTTCCCGTAAATTCATCCTTCAAAGCTCCCGCTGGCGGTGTATCGATGGAGCTCCGCATCTAAGTACCATGTAGTGGGAAGTGGTCCCACGGCATGAATAAGGCATGAACCCATTTCTCCCCGGGAAGTTTAGTCACACCATTGTTCTATCCAAGTGCGATATTCAAGTGGATCTTCGGGTCCAAGGAACATTTTTACTCACACGTCTAAGTTGGGGCCTCAAATCATAGGATCATCATATTCCGACACTCCTCCCAATCCTCGAATGCCTCCTCGTTGCCCACCATTTTGTAGGTGATCCACGCATGGCCAACGGCATGTGCCCATATCTATCATTCTTGGGGAACCTCGGCTTCAAATGCCCACAAAATTCCCTAACATTACTGTAACCATCTAAATAAGGTAGATCTCTTACCTCTAAGAAGATGCAAGAGAAGATTTTTGTGATCGGGAAGACATCGCAAAGGTAGAGACATCATGTAACCAGCTTTGCCACTTCTCTATCTCCCCATCGTAGTTGAAGCAACATTCACCGTCCTTGTCCTAGTAGAGTACTCTCCACTCGTGGGTTTGATCCAATCTTCATCTCGTGTAGTCAACTTATAGATGTGATCCACATCCTCTTCGTCACGCACCGGCTCCGTGTATCGTTCGCTCCACCGGGTCTAATGGTACTATTACCTTTGTACCGTTATTCTCATCTACCATGCTTCTCTTATTTAGGTTAATGATGCCCCCATATCAATGGCCCAATCCAAGCCTAGAGCGCAGTGTGGTAGGGTATGCATCTTCGACAATCCGAATTACTTCAAAGTCAACCAAGACCTTAACTTCGCGATGTCCACCATAATCTTTGATAGTCTTCCCCAATGGTATGATCTTATGTTGATTGGCCATACATAGATGGATCGTGGACCATTCCAACTTAGGTTCCCCATTCATTTCCAAGTCTATTTAGGTAATACATTCACATCCGACCCTAGGTCCAAAATAACCCGATCCATCTCATAATCACCGATCTCTCGCGCAGTCAACCTATCTCCCTACTGCTAGTGTTTCTTATACCTATAGAGTTTTTGTACGTCCTTGACTTCCTGAGGGAGATAGGTCGTTGTGCAACTATCTATCACGTCTAAAGATTTTCCAGGGCCTTGGGGTTGCGCAATAGCTCCATACATGCCTCGTAAAAAGGGTTTGACTTCCTCATCCGCCTCGAGGTCTTCGGGGCGGCTCGAATTAGGATGCCTCCGCCTCCGCAAAGCATTTACGAGCTGCGACAAATGCTTCTTTCTCCTTTTTTAGATCCAAACCTTCCGTTTGATAACTACCGGTCGTATCGAGGCTTGGTTGCAGCTTTTTTCCTGCCCCCTGGCTATCCCACCGCATGTTATGACATTCGGCTTGGATATTTGTCTCGTAGCTTGACTCCAACCCTTCCGCACATTCGCGTAGGTGTCGATCGATTTTTATGCATCTTCATGATTAAGACTGGATAGTCTTCAATCACATGGTCCAAATTACCGCAATACCTAAGTAAGACTATCTTGTAGAGTTTGGACAGTCCCCGGAAAAGTGCCCTACCTTTCCATAGTTATAACAGATTAGTTTCCCCTCGTCCCCCACCCTCGCGCTTCCACTTCTTCCGCCCGCCCTTTGCCGGGGAGCCCCTACGCTTGAGAGGGATCTAGGTGAGGATGGATCCGATTACACCCTATAGATATTCCCTCGATCGATCATCATATCATATACATCCGACGTCTGTCACATCATGTCCTACCTACCGCGTAACCTTCACTATCATATTTTACTCGGGACGTACGCATCAAGGTGTGACAAGGGTTTGTGTCGTGCGCCCCCGCAACGCTTCAATCATCGCACCATAGTGCTAGCCCACTGGTCCCGCAATTTACCTAGGGCGCAGCCGTGAATTGTGGCCCCCACCCGCATGTGTCCATTACCGAGGGGCGCTATCCTTGGTGTGACCATTCATCCCGCATCGTTTGCACCATCTTTTGGGGCTAGCCTCTCGCGCCTCGCTCCGCAGTTCTCGATCTCCATGTGCATCGCCTCCAAATGTCCTTGGATCCGTTGGACGCCTAGCTAGGTATCATCTATGGGCGCAACTTCTAACTTCATAGCTGTACCTCCGGGTTTTTCTGTGTGAATTGAAAGTTTGGTGACCCATAGGTACGTGCAGTGAGGAAGAACATAGAAATGAACCATTCTCAGGTGTTGTATGTCATCGTACTAAAATCCTTTTTCCTTCGATCACCTTCTTTTCGCCGTTGGATCTGGGCCCACACAGACCGAGAAGGCCCTTGCTTGAAATCCTTATATCGACCTTTACCATTTGAGAATAGACTTAGTTTTAAACTATCGTTTTCCAAGGTGTTCTTTTTAAGAGAGATCATTAATGGTTGAGTTTGCATGATGTCCGATGTATCCCATTATTGTATTAACAACAAACCTCTCTTATTTAGTATTAGTAATAATACTAAATAAGTGGGGACCCTTAGTCAAAAAATCCAAAAAAAAATTAATTAGTGTTTGTTTTCTTTCTCAAATAAAACTTACTATCATAACTTAGGGAAATTCCTTTAAAATATTTAAAATAAACTTGAGTTTATGATAGATCGAAGTATAAACCTTCTTTGAATAGAAATACCGCATCCATCGCAAAAAGGGATATCATTTATCAAAGTTGCCAATCTTTTAAAAAAATGCGATTACGCGATATTGCGATAGCCCGATCCCAAAAACTAGACATTAAAACATCTATCACAAACCGCATATCGCAAAAAATTTGTTTAATAAGTTACATTTTGTGAAATTGCGATTTCACGATTTTGCGATATTGCGATTTCACGATGATGTTAGACTGCAATTTGTGGATTTTGCGATTTGCGATGATTGCGATTATATGATTGCGATCCGCGATATTGCGATTTTGCGACATTTCACAACAAATCGCATCGCATTATCGCATTCTTCTAGCGCGGTGTCCAAAGTAAATATTTTCATAAATAAATATCCGTTATGCGCTTCGATGTCAAAATTAATGAATGGATTGTTAATCATTGATGGAAAGATTTTGTTTTGATTGAAAGGTTGTTTCATGTTTTTATCCGCTCAAAGATTTAAAACTATCCCGTCACCTTTCTCATCTCATTACTCTCACTTAATTCGTAACACCAATGTGCGCGAAGGAGCAGAAGACTATACAAAGCATTCACAGAGCATTATGGGTAAGAAAGAGAAAGTTCCAAGTGTCGAAAACAAAGAGATGGCTTCCTCCGTATGCGGATACGTTCGCAATAAGTGATGCCAATATCACTACTCCGGGAGGGCATGCATAATCCGACTGGTGAAGAGAATCCTTAGGCAATGGAAGTCGCGGCTACCGCCGGATCAAGTAATTCTCCTCAAGCATCTCTTTACGGAATTGGCTTGTTCATTCCTTCACAAATAGCAAGAAGACCGAGAATTCTTCCATATACGGATATGATAAAATGGGCGCCGGATAACACCGATACTTACGTAAAATTTAGAACTCCAAGACAAGAACTCATCGGGTCATTCACTACGAATATTTAAGGCTTATGTATCACTTTCACCGGAACCTCGTGCGACCTACAACAAACAATTTATGGAGAAATTCGCCGAGAAAATGCAAATTTGGCGGAATGCACCAAGGAATGGACCAAGAGAGAGGAACCATCAAGAAAAACAAACATGGTATGTACGCATCGGTTCACTCACCTCCATATTGTTTTGTCGTCGCTATGTTATGCTTTTTGGAAAGCCCGACATAAATATGGTCTTACCCGAATGGCTCTCTTTGTTAAATGCCGCCGTTAACGCTACAATTGTAGATCGTCAAAATCTTGTCTCGATAATTCTGGCCACTTCCATTTTCAAGCACGGCCTAAATCCAAGGACATTTCGGTAGGATTTATCCTCCTTTTTATCTATTTGTCAGTACAGGATTCAATTTGTTTTGTTTCTAAATCTCTTTTGATGGGTTGGCAATGGAAAATTCATGATCCTTGCCTATTCATGTCTATCACAAAAGTTGTGGAATCAAAGTTTGTTCCCGCTTCTCACAAAAATTTGCCATGGCATAATGCTACCTCTCGTACGTAATATTGTATAATAGGGATGCTCCAAGGTTATCCCCCTAGTTGCAGAAAGTCGACATCCTCCCTATCGCAAGATGGTTCGGAGAAGAGTTGTTTACTTATGTGAGGGTTTTTGGAAGCTCGTTTCCCCCCATGTGTTACCCCGTATGTTCCGGATAAACTTGTAGCTCGAGATTGCTTATCAAACCTCAGGTGAAGGAGGTTTGACAAAGGAATTAAAGGAAAAGAAGAAGGGCATTTGGCCACAATTTCCCATGCTCGTGGAGCATTTTCATTGTTTGATGTTGGTCACGCATTAAAAGAGGTAAGAAATATTACATGCTTACAACTGCTCAAGTTTTCGAGAAGGTTATTTGATCCAATGGATGTTGTTAAAAATTTCACCATCGCAATCAAAGTAAGAGTGTTTGTTGGAGAAGAAGATCCTTTCGATGATATGTTTCAAAAAAATGTTCATTTAAAGAAGTTTTACATTTAGCTCAAACACAGCTATCCCCGAATATTTTCGGTGAATTTAAAGTTTATAGAGAGAGAAGACTAACTACTCACCTTTGAAAATTTACGCTTGGAACCCGCATGGGAACCTACTCCTAGTGTCAAGCCTTAGTGGCAAATTTCAAATACAAAGTCTAAGTCGAAGTCTAACAAAGAGACTTCTGAGCGTTCTAAAAAGATTGATACGCGAAAGCTCAATGAAGGATACAGCCTCAATCTAAAGAGCTTTCAAACCAAATCGTACTTTTTCCACTCCACAATTGAATCTTCCATCTCTCAATGTACAACAACCGACACAAAATCGAATTGGACAAAGAATGGGAAACTTTAATCAATCGCTTAATGTAGAAGGACAAAATATAAAGACCCCCCAGAGCGATAACAAAATTTTTGAGCATGGGAATAAGTGGTATCATCAATAAACCGAGGATATACCTATCACTCCCTCTTCTCGAAATTGTACTTCATTATAAAGGACATTCCTACTCTAAACGTATTTTACAAAATTTCCGCAAGATGTGCGTATAGTGAGGAAGCAGAGGGAAAAAGAGAAAGCAGAGAGCTCAATCTCTACCGCGTAACAATTGGATGCTCATGGAAGCGTATCCTACAATCGATCCGATCGAAAAATCTTGCCAAACTATCTCGCATTACAGAGCTTATGCTTCAACAACTATCGATAAAGCATCCGAGGTAAAGCTATTATTAAATGAAAAATAAGATCGATACAAGCTATGCAACAACAATTGCAAAAATCCTATGCTAACAGTAACACAAATAAAACTTGAAGAGTTACGTATTAAGAGCTTCAAAAGATGCAAATTGATTATCGAAAAGTTTGCGTATAAAGAGAAACAAATACATATTATCCAAGAAGAGCACAAAGACGATCCTAAGCTTCCACATTTCATTACAGAAATCGTTTCCTCAACAAACAACTACCGCAGCAACAAGACATATTATGCCAGAAAATCTCGCAATACAACTCTTCTTTGTCAAGAAAGTGATAAAATCACTAATCATGTCGTAGAATTACAACATGATTATGATTTAACTAATGAAAGAGTTACTAATTATATGGCATGGCAAAAGACAAGAGGAAGGAAGAAGATCAGAGCATCGATCATCAAAGATAGCTAAAGAACTGCCAACAATTGGGATGTACAGCTCGTAGAAGAAGAAAAAAGCAAATAGAGAAGTAGCTACAAGAAGAAATAAGGATCGATTTTGTGAATGAAAATTTGCACAAAGTTAATTTGATTTCGCAGATTACTCCGGACACATTCCGCAAGCACAACAATTACAAACAGAATGGAGGAAAAGGTCGATGAAAAGGCAAAGTCAATTCAAGAATCGACAAGATTAAGCTGGGATTCTTACCGGACATATCTAGTAAACCCACAAATTAACGCAAGGCGCTTAATTGCATCATTAATTTCGCCGAGAAAATGGCTCCTACACTTTCCAATTTCGTCTTTTCGGTGGCGCTTGAAATTCAAGTCTGGCCAACCGCCTCTTCTCAAAGCAATGCTAGATGCTTGCAAGATCAAAGATCAAATTCATAAGTAGATAGCCGATAGTCTTTATTTTTAGATTTAGTTTTAGTTTTACTATATTTTTGCCTAGGAAAAGGACTATTGTCATTTAAACTCGAATCCTTAAATTTTTGTAATAAAATATTTTTAGATTTTAGTTATTAGTATTTAAACCCTTCTCATGCATTTAGAGAAGGGTCCTTAAATTTGTTGAAAAATTATCCTCGTAACATGCACTTCGCACCCTCGCAGGAGGTTTCGATGAATGAATGGAACAAGATTTATTGATATCTGTCTAATATCCGTTATCATGTTGCATTTCGTACTCTTGATAGATGTTGGATTAAGAAAGAGATAAATCATTATTTCTTCTAGCTCAAGAGTAGAACTAGTTATAAATGGTATTTTATCTCTTAACTCGTTTCTATTTCGTGATAAAAGAAATATTTATGCTTAGTTGTTTATATGTTAATGTTTGAATATCCGAGTTATCATTTGGCATTTTTGTACTATGATAATTATTTATTTGTACTTGATATATGAATAGCTTAATATGTAATATGTTTTCCACAATCGTTTCATCTAATTTTTATGTGAAATAGTTTATCTTTATTGAATTCTTTTCTCATAATAATTGAATGATCTTTATTAATAATCGTTATCTCGAATCCTTTTATCTGACATATTGAAAGTATCACATCCCAAGAGAATAGAACAGACACTTCTGAATACAATTTTCATATGAATAGATTAGAAATAGATTAAAAGCATTTTACTAGGAATTTTAGAAAAGAAATATCAAATCTCAAACACACACACATATATTGGGAACCGGGTCCCATTATCCCTAGTCGACCCACTACACCAAACGGAAAAGGAACTCGCTAACCAAGGTCCTGGACGGTGGGTATCCTGCTGTCGACCCGATTTGGGGCTTCAACATATTTGGCACTAGAAGGAGGGCCTCAAACTATGAATGGCAAGTGAATCTAAATCTAAAAACCATTCTAAGAGTAATCACCCTCACCATCTTCCGACTTCTCCATCTTACTAAGAAATTTAAATCTAGAACCGTAAGTCGAAAAGAAGAACAAACACCGCCACAAACCCCCGACTTTTCGTACACCCGTTATTGAACCTCCCGAAGTCGAATCTTTGATTCATAAACTTCACGATTTTCAATATCACCTCAAAGATCCGACAAATCTCAATATGCGTGACTTCGCAACATTATCCTCGCTTCATCCTCTCACTAGATCACATAGTGAAAATCTTGGCATTCACCCAACTGAGATACCTCTACCTACAAGAAAAAGAGCTAGGAAATCACCCAAAGAGTCTGACAATGAGACTCTTTCATCATCATCATCCATCTCAAACACTTCTTCGCGAAGTCAACCACCCACTCTCCACTTCGTGACATCGTCCATCGATTCACTCAATCTTCCACATCTCCTTCTCAAAACATAATATCTTCTCATCTACACTTTCACCCGTTAGCAGTTCGATGATGGCCCAAATGCCATGGAATAATCCAGGGGCAGCCTTAATGCCCGCACTTGAGTCAAAATACCGGCCCAAATTTCGAAAATGGTCGCTAAGTTTAATCCTAAAGCATGCATGCTAGCGTGTTGAACATATCAATAACTTTATGTTATCCATTAATCTCAATGGAGTTGTTAATGAAGATGTTGTTGTCCGAATTTTTCCTTATACCCTACAAGGAGCAACATTTTAGATCATGGTATTTTTTTCATTACCATCCGGATCTATTACTAGTTGGGATATCTTTCAAGATCAATTTTTGACTAAATTTGGTGATGACAGATCTACAACAACATTGATCAATGATTTGTCTAATCTTAGAGCTGATTCAAAAGAACTTGTCAAGGATTTCAATTCTCGTTTCAATAAATCGTTAAACAAAATTCCTATTGCTTCCAAACCAAGCGAAGAAGTACGAAGTGAATGGCAAAATATTTCTCGCTTTGCCATCAAACATAGAAATATTTGTCGTATAGCTAATAAAACAACTTTAGCAGACAATATGAAAGAAGCAATAGCAAGAGAGAAACGAATCATTGCTTTAGAAAAGAAAATGCAATAGAAGAACGAAAATCCAAGAAGGTCATGTTTAAGGACGATCCCAAGAAAAAACAACCAAAAGATCCATTTGATTTAGAAGGACAGAAAATAGTTCTTGAAAACCATGTCCAATGAAATGGTTGATATCAAGAAACATAGTAAAACTCCTTCTTAAAAAAGTCTTTCAAACCTTTAGAAGGAATCCTTCAACTGATCAAAAGCCACCAAATGCTATTACAAATGCCGAATCAAGAAGAAGAAGAAGAGATCATCGAAGAGACTAGTGATGAAGAAGAGGTGGTAGAAGTACAAGGCATGTGGGATTTCATTCTCCCGTATGAGAAAGACCAAGAAGCATCCCCGCTAGCACTAGAAATAGAAATCAACTTGATCCTCCTCAAACTACTCCTAAACCAAAGAGTACAAGCTCGCTACAAAGATAAAGTCGCACCCAAGAAAACAACATCCAAAGCAATTCAACTAGCCCGGCCCAAATAGATTCATCGCATTCCATCAAGAACATTGATTGAAACTCGATGAAATGGAATACAAATATTTATAGAAGATATGAAGAAGACTAGGGAAAAACATCACTTTTTATGAATTGAGCAAAGTTAAAACATCAACAAAAGTACTTTGAAAGAATTACAAGGTTGTACCGTAAAAACCTTTGCCCGATCCCGTAATTCTCAAGCTTCTAATGATATGGGAAGACCTCCAACTAATTCAATCAAGAAAGTTGATCTTGAAAAAAATATCGCTTTAATTGGAGGAAGGTCGAGATCTCATACTCCATTTATTATTACTTACGAAGTTTTTAATAAAAAATTTGCATAACCGTTTAGTGGATTCTGGAGCTTCATCTAATATTTTACCAAAGTCAAGATAGGCAAAATTGAACGTTCAACCACAAAAATCTCGTTGTACGCATAGGTGCGCTTAGATCGATCGCAAGTTGAAGTGATTGGCGAATTAAACCAGGTTACCATAAGGTCGTCATCAAATCCGAAGGTATGTCAAGTCATTGATATTTTAGCTGCGTATATTCCACTCTTATGGCTTAATTCCTTACAGAGATTGGTCGAAAAACTTCATGGATACTTTGCAACCGACTAGTCGCACATGTGGCTTCCTTATAATGGTAAACCAAACTCGATAAAGGTTGAGCGAGAAAACATCGCAAATACATAAGAATGTATCTGGAAGGAGAGAATGAACTAAATAGACAAAGGCCGCAATATCATTGGCAATTATCAAATTCTGATTATTTTGTAGGAAATTTCAATGCTCATATTTCACTCTTATTTAGAACATTCTCGTTTTTATCTCAAATAGAAATTTTTTCTCAAATGCATTAGCTCTAAATGTATTAATTATGTAGATACTCCCGTAAATAAATCTTTATTTTGGAAATTATTTTTTGATGGTTCTAAGTCTAATGAAGGATCGTATGTGATGCGTGTTGTTTAGTCCAGGGAAACAAGATTATGCTAACCTCGCCGACTTGAGTTTGAATGTACCAATAATACCGCAATTTTACGAGGCTTTAGTCCAAGGGTTATATAAAGCACCTGATTGATATCAAATATCCGCAAGTTTTCGGAGATTCCGTAAATTGTAATTAAACAGTACGCAATACTATACATTACGCATCGTGTCATTTAAAAAACATTATCAATCTTTAGTTCAAGATCTGATCAACATTTTATAGCATTCAATATTTCACCAATTCCTAGAATCCGTAATGCCAGTGTAGACCTATTAGCCAATGTAGCCTCTAATCTTATTCCTACATAAGACTTTAGTCCCCGCTTCGATTTTCAATTGAATTAATCTTTAGACCTTCGATTCCTGATAATGTTACCAATTGGAGAATTTTCAACGATGATTCTGATATTGTAAGCTTCCTCACATCTGAAGGATCTTATACCAATCAAATAATTGATGAAGACCAGCATGACAAACAATTACAACATGATAGCACTAATAATGCTATTCCAAAGTCAATAGTCAAGTTAGACGACCTTTATCATTTGAAAGACCATTTTAAAAGATCTACCAATTCAAAATTACAAAGTTCAACTTTGAATTATGAATTAGTAAATCTAGGAACTGATACCAAACCACAGAATATTAACCTAGGCCTTGGTCTAACTCCCAAAGAAAAATCAGCATATGTGTGTCTTTTGAAACAATACAAAAGTGTCTTTGCTTGGAACTACGATGAACTCAAAACTTATGACACTTCTATCATCCAACATACTATCCCAATGATGAACGATGAAAAACCTGTACAACAAAAGCTCAGGAAAGTCCATCCCAATCTAGAAAATCAAATCAAATCAGAACTCAATAAGTTATTGAAAGCCAAAATTATTTTTCATGTTCGACATTCTAAATGGGTTTCCAATATGGTTCCTGTTAGAAAGAAAAACGGAGATATTAGAATTTGCATTGACTTTCGAAATCTTAATAAAGCCTTCCAAAAAGATAATTTTCCTTTGCCTCCCATGGAGAAAATATTACAGGCAGTTGCAGGATCAGAATTAATGTCTTTCTTAGATGGTTTCTCTGGCTATAACCAAGTGTTAGTCCATCCAGATGATCAATTGAAAACTACATATAGAACCAAATGGGGCACTTATGCATATCAAAAAATGCCTTTTGGTCTGATCAATGCTGGTGCCACATTCCAAAGAGCCATGGACATCGCTTTCAAAGGATTAGTTAACAAATCAGTGGTCATTTACTTGGATGATATAACTGTATATTCCAAAAAACGAAGCAATCATCTTAGAGATTTGAAGCAGATCTTCCAACGTTGTCAAAGGTATGGAATTTCACTTAACCCGAAAAAATCCTTTTTCGCATTAAGTGAAGGAAAACTTCTTGGATTCATAGTGTCAAAATATGGAATTCACATTGATCCTGATAGAATCAAGGAGATTTCTGAAATATCCTTACCTCACAACAAGAAAGCTATGCAATCTTTCCTCGGCCAAATTAATTTTGTAAAGATATTTGTACCAGACTTTTCAAGAATTATATCTCCTTTACAAACAATGATTAAAAAGAATTCAAACTTCAAGTGTGGCTAAGATGAATATGAGGCATTCAATCTGATTAAACAAGTTATCATTAATGCTCCCTCTTTAGCAACTCCAAATTTTTCCGATCCTTTGATTTTGTACACATTTGCCTCTGATAAATCTTACGCTGCGATTCTCACTCAAGCAAATCAAGACAAAGCAGAAGCCCCAATTGCTTTCTTCAATTCAAATTTACAGGGGGCTGAGTTGAATTACTCAGATGTGGAGAAACAAGCTTACGCTGTTTTCAAAGCAATTAAATATTTCAGACCTTTTTTTTTTAAAACCCATACAAAAATCATTGTACCGTTTCCAGCGGTAAGAAATCTTTTAGTCCAAAAATATGTGGGTGAGAAAAGAGCTAATTGGATTACTGCCTTACAAGAATATTATGTTGAGATCAAACCAATAAATATTGTTAGAGGTCAAGGCTTTTGCAAAATACTAGCTGGAGCATCACAGATTTCTGAGAAATAATCTGAAGAGATACAAACGTATGAGGTAAGCCTAAACGATGCTGAATCATTATATGCTGATATCACTTTTTATCTGAATAATGGATATGCTCCTCCAAATCTTGATCATACCAAGAAAAGAGCCTTGAGGTTGAAGGCTAAACAATATCAGCTTATAAATGATGTTCTTTTTAAAATGAATTACGATTCTATTCTTCTTAGATGTTTGGAGAAAACTAAAGCTGATAAAGTCTTGCAGGAACTTCACGATGGGCCAGCAGGTGGACATTATGCTGGAGATACTACTGCACATAAAATTCTTCGCACAGGCTATTACTGGCCCACTTTATTCAAAGATTCCCATAGCTATGTAAGAAGATGCCATGTTTTTCAAACCGCAGCTGGAAGAAAAAAAAAAACCATCATTGCCATTACAACCAGTAAACATTGAACAGCCTTTTGATCAATGGGTATTGGACATAATAGGTGAGATCGTTCCTCACTCTTCTAAGCAACATAGGTATATCATTACTGCAACTGATTATTTTACGAAATGGGTAGAAGCAGTCCCTCTCAAGACTGCCAATGCTGAACATATCATGGAATTCATAGATCAGTTCATAATCACCAGGTTTGGTTTACCTTCTGCTTTAGTATTTGACAATGCATCATATTTTTCTGGTAATGCCATGACTGAATTTGCACTCAAGAGAGGTTTTAAACTTAAATACTCTGCCAACTATTATCCACAGGGAAATGGGTTAGCTAAATCCACAAATAAAAACTTAATCAGAATCATTAAGCGAACCATTGATCAAAATCATAAAAATTGGCATAAGTCTTTAATATATGCTTATGGGCAGATCGAATAACACAGAAGGCTTCTATCGGTACTTCTCCCTTTAATTTAGTTTATGGGAAAGAAGTAGTTCTTCCAACTCATTTAGCAATTCCTTCTTTGGCCCTAGTTCAATATATTAATGAAGTACCAACTTCTTCCTTACAACTAAGACAAATGGAAATAATTAAGTTAGAAGAACAACGAGAAAAAGCCAAAATAACTCATGCTCATCATCAAGCATTAGTAAAATCTTCTTTTGATTCAAACATGATAACCAGAAAATACTTTCAGGTTGGAGATCTTGTTTTAAAATGGGACAAGGCTCATGAAGAAAAAGGAAAACATACAAAATTTCAACGAATGTGGCTTGGTCCTTTTCAAATTGCAGAAATCATAGGTCCGTCTACCTTTTTGTTACATGATTTAACAGACAAAAGAGAGTCTTTACCTGTTAATGGACAAATTCTCAAAAAATACTTTCCATAGGAGATCATTCTCCTATTTTGTATATTAGTTTTCTTTATTGTCAAAATAAAACGAGTTGTTAATGGTTACATTTGGAATTTACAAAGAATATAAATTCTCTGTTTAGATTATGTTTCTTTATTTTTATAAATAGAATTCTTGTCAGAATATTGATCATTATTATTCAAAGATACGATTAAAAAAAAAACTTTAGTCTTGAAATGATGCTAGTTTCAACTTTGAAGACTTTGATGAAAGGCAACTTTTAGTGAAAGATTGTTTTATATCAGTTCAATAAAAGGTATCAATAGCAAAAACAAAGTTTCTCTATAGAAAAGTTCCTTCCAAAAAACTCTACTATTTTCGTCCAGAGCTATCTTAAGGAAATAATGATATCCTCCCCGCTTAGAAAATTACAATGTTCAAAGAATTATCCAATGATACACTTTTAACTTAAAGAGTAAGAGGACTCATCACGAGCCGACTTATCATGATCATAGATGTTATATCTTGCTGACTTTGCCAATACTGCATACCATAACAGGGCAATGACTCAAGATTGTTGCAATCAAAAGACAAGGGGTCTCATCACGAGCCAACTTGTTCAACAAAGTTATAAATCAAGTGAATGGCATTGTCATGAGTTGGCTACCAAACCAAGACATTGTTCTTTAAGAATAAAAAGAAAAAGCAAAAACAACAAGTGTGGATATGGATTTCTCTTTGAAAATTTTATATTTCTCTAAGTTGGATACAGGATCATTGCTGGGTAACAGGTAACCCTGTCGAGGCTATAAATGCTTGCTGGCAGCAGTGGCTCTACCTACGACAAATGAGCATATTTAAAACTGATTTATAGAGAAGCCTTTGTTTTTATCTTTTTAAAACCAAGTAATGACTGATGTAAATACAAGGACTAGCTTGAGGAAGTAAATAATCAAAAGTTGAATAGAGAAGAAATAAAATATCATTTATATATTCAAGCATAATGAACTTTGTCTTTTTATAATAAAGCTTGATTTTCTGGAAAATTTTCTGTTTTGAAAAGTTTAGAAAATTCAAAAGAAAAACATAGATAACTGGTTCTTCCAAGTGAGTCGCCAATGTTGTGGCCAGCAACAACCCCCCTTCTTATTTAGTATTAGTAATAATACTAAATAAGTGGGGACCCTTAGTCAAAAAATCCAAAAAATTAATTACTGTTTGTTTCCTTTCTCAAATAAAACTTACTATTATAACTTAGGGAAATTCCTTTGAAAATATTTAACATAAACCTAAGTTTATGATAGATCGAAGTATTATCCTTCTTTGAATAGAAATACCGCATCCATCGCAAAAAGTGGATATCATTTATCAAAACATAATCTTTTAAAATTGCGATTCTGCGATATTGCGATAGCGCGATCCCAAAAAACTAGACATTAAAATATCTATCGCAAACCGCATATCGCAAAAAAGTTGTTTAATAAGTTACATTTTGTGAAATTACGATTTCACGATTTTGCGATATTGCGATTTCGCGATGATATTAGACTGCAATTTGTGATGATTGTGATTTGCGATGATTGCGATCCGCGATTTTGCAATTTTGCGACATTGCACGGCAATGTCCCAGATCGCATTATCGCAGATTCTTTTAGCGCGGTGTCCAAAGTAAATATTTTCATAACTAAATATACGTTATGTGCTTTGATGTCAAAATTAATGAATGGATTGTTAATCATTGATGGAAAGGATTTTGTTTTGATTGAAAGGTTGTTTCACGTTTTTATCCGCCTTCAGCATTTAAAACTATCCTGTCACCTTTCTCATCTCATTACTCTCACTTAATTCGTCACACCGCAGGCGCGAAGGAGCAGAAGACTATACAAAGCATTCACAGAGCATTATGGGTAAGAAAGAGAAGGTTGCAAGTGCTGAAAACAAAGAGATGGCTTCCCTGTATGTGGATACTGCTTGCAATAAGGACGCTGGTATCACTACCTGGGAGGGCATGCATAATCTGCTCGAGGAAGAGAATCCCAGGGTAATGGAAGTCGCGGCTACTGCTGAATCAAGTAATTCCTCTTAAGTGTCTCTTACGGAATTGGCTTGTTCATTCCTTCAGAGAATAGCAACAAGACCGTGAATTCTTCCGTATACGGATATGATAAAATGGGTGCTGGATAACACTGATATTTCGGACAGAAAATTTAGAACTCCAGGACAAGAACTCATCGGGTCATTCACTACAGAAGATTTAAGGCTTATGTATCACTTACTGGAACCTCAGGCAACCTAAAACAAACAATTTATGGAGAAATTCGCCAAAGAAAATGCAAATTTGGCGGAATGCACCAAGGAATGGACCAAGAGAGAGGAACCATTGAAGAAAAATAAACATGGTATGTACAGTACTGGTTCACTCACCTCTCCATATTTTTTTTCTGCTGCTATGTTATGCAGGCTTTTTGGAAAGCCTGACATAAATATGGTCTTGCCTGAATGACTCCCTTTGTTGAATGTTGCTGTTAACGCTACAATTGTAGACTGGGCCAAAATCTTGTCTGATAATTTAGCCACTGCTATTTTCAATTACCGGTCCAAACAGACTGCTTCTCAAAGGATTTATCCTCCTTTTTATTTATCTGCCTATGTTATGGATTCAATCTGTTTTGTTTCTAAATTCCCTTTGATGGGTTGGCAATGGACAATTCATGATCCTTTTCCCATTCATGTATATCACAAAGAACTATGGGAATCAAAGTTTGTTCCTCATTTTTACAAGATTTGCCATGGCATAATGTTGCCTCTGTACAGAATGTTGTATAATAAGAATGCTCCAAGGTTTTCCCCTGAGGCAGAAGTCGACATTCTCCCTGTCGCAAGATGGTTTGGAGAAGAATTGTTTACCTATGTGAGGGTTTTTGGAAGTTATGCTTCTCCTCATGTTTTACCCCTGTATGTTCTGGATAAACTTATAGCTCGGGAAATTGCATATCAAACCTGTGGCGAAGGAGGTTTGACAAAAGAATTAAAGGATAAGAAGAAGGCCATCTGGCCACAATTTCCTGTGGCCTATGGAACATTTTCATTGTTTGCTGTTGGTCATGCATTTAAAGAAGTAAGCAATATTACATGCTTACAATTATTCAAGTTTTCTAGAAGGCTATTCGATCCATATGATGTTGTTAAAAATTTCACCACTGCAATCAAAGTGAGAGTGTTTGTTGGAGAAGAAGATCCTTTTGATGATATATTTCAAAAAAAATGTTCATTTAAAGAATTTTTGCATTTAGCTCAAACACAGTTATCCCCAGAATATTTTCAAGAATTTAAAGTTGACAGAGAGAGAAGACTAACTACTATCCCTTTGGAAAATTTACGCTTGGAACCCACAAGGGAACCAACTCCTAGTGTTAGTCTTAGTGGCAACTCAAATACAGAAAAGTCTAAGTCGAAGTCTGACAAAGAGACTTCTAAGCATTCTAAAAAGATTGATAATGATGAAAGCTCAGTGAAGGATACAGCTCAATCAAAAGAGCTTTCACAACAATGACCCACATTTCCTCACGGATTGAATCTTCCATCTGATGAGCGACAACCAGGTGGGAATTTGAATTGGACAAATAATGGGAAAATTTTAATCAATTGATTAATGTAGAAGGACAGAATATACGGACCCCTGTACAGACAAAAAAAGTTTTGAGCATGGGAATAGGTGGTACCATCACAGAAACCGAGAATATACCTATCACTCCCTCTTCTGAAATTGTACTCAATATAGAGGACATTCCTCCTCTAGATGTATTCTACAACCCACAGTATAAAGCAGTAGTGAGAAAGCAGAGGAAAAAGATAAAGTTAGAGATCTCAATCTCTACTGAAGCAGAACAATTGGATGTCTTATGGAAGGATCCTACTACGGATCCGACTGACAATCTTGCCAAACTATCTCAGATTACAGGAGCTTATGCTTCAGCAACTATTGATAAAGCATCTGAGGTAAAGCTATTATTAAATGAAAAAGAAGATCAGATACAAGCTCTGCAACAAAAATTGCAAAAAGCTTGTGCTAACAATGAAGCACAAATAAAACTTGAAGAGTTACAGCAAGAGCTTCAAAAGATGCAAATTGATTATCAGAAAAGTTTGGCAGATAAAGAGAAACAAATACAGATTATCCAAGAAAAGCACAAAGACGATCCTAAGCTTCCAGAGTTTATTACAGAGTCTGTTTCCTTGAACAAACAACTACTACAGCAGCAAGACATACTATGCCAGAAAATCTCGCAATACAACTCTTTTTGTCAAGAAAGTGATAAAATCACTAATCATGTCGTAGAATTATGACATGATTATGATTTAACTAATGAAAGAGTTACCAATTATATAGCATCGCAAAAGAAATAGGAAGGAAGAAGAGCAGGAGCACCGATCATCAAGGATAGTCATAAAGAACTGCTTTTCAACAATTGGGATGTACAGCTCAGAGGAGCAGAAAAAGCAGCAGAGGAAGCAGCTACAGCAGCAGGAAATATTACTGATTGTGTGAATGAAAATTTACACAAAGTTAATTTGATTTCAGAGATTACTCCGGGACACCTTTCGCAAGCACAGAAATTACAAACAGAATGGAGGCAAAAGGCTGATGAAAAGGCAAAGTCAATTCAAGAACTGACAAGATTAAACTGGGATTCTTACTGGACATATCTAGTAAAACCCCACAGTCAACGTATTGTGCTTAATTGCATCATTAATTCTGCTGAGAAAATGGCTCCTACACTTGCCGATTCTGTCTTTTCAGGGCAGTTGAAATCTGAAGTTCGTCAACCGCCTCTTCTCAAAGCAATGCTGGATGCTTGCAAGATCAAAGATAAAATTCATAAGTAGATAGCTGATAGTCTTTATTTTTAGATTTAGTTTTAGTTTTACTATATTTTTGCCTAGGAAAAGGACGGTCATTTAAACCGAATCCTAAATTTTTGTAATAAACTATTTTTAGATTTTAGTTATTAGTATTTAAACCCTTCTCATGCATTTAGAGAGGGGTCCTGAAATTTGTCAAAAACTTATCCTCAGAACATGCACTTCTGCACCCTCAGAGGAGGTTTTGATGAATGAATGGAACGAGATTTATTGACATCTGTGTCTAATATCTGTTACTGATGTTGCATTTCTGTACTCTTGATAGATGTTGGATTAAGAAAGAGATAAATCATTATTGCTTCTAGCTCATGAGTAGAACTAGTTATAAATGGTATTTCTATCTCTTAACTGTTTCTGTTTCTGTGATAAAAGCAATATTTATGCTTAGTTGTTTATATGTTAATGTTTGAATATCTGAGTTATCATTTGGCATTTTTGTACTGTGATAATTAATTGTCTGTACTTGACATATGAATAGCTTAATATGCGATATGTTTTCCACAACTGTTTCATCTAACTTTTTATGTGAAATAGTTTATCTTTATTGAATTCTTTTCTCATAATAATTGAATGATCTTTATTATCAATTGTTATCTAAAATCCTTTTAGATCGCATATATTGAAAGATTACATCCCGGGTTAGTTTAGCATTAGATATTTCTTAGAATACGGTTTACATATGAATAGATTAGAAATAGATTAAAAGCATTTTACTTAGGAATTTTAGAAAAGAAATATCAAATCTCAAACACACACACATATTGGGAAACTGGTCCCATTATCCTCAGTCGGACCCACTACACCAACCGAAAAAGGAACTGCTAACCAAGGTCCGGACCGGGTGGGTATCCCCCTTGTTGTCGACCCGATTTTCGAGCCTTCAACATATTTGGTGCTAGAAGGAGGGCCTCAAACTATTAATGGCAAGTGAATCTAAATCTAAAAACCATTCTGAGAGTAAATCACCCTCACCATCTTCCCCGACTTCTCCATCTTACTCAGAAATTTTAAATCTAGAACCAGAAGTCGAAAGAAGAACAGACACTGCCACAAAACCTGGCTTTTCAGAAGAATCTGTTATTGAACCTCCTGAAGTCAAATTTTTGATTCATAAACTTTAGCGATTTTCAATATCACCTCAAAGATCTGATAAATCTCAAGGCAGTGTGACTTTGCAATATTATCCTGCTCATCCTCTCACTAGATCACAGAGTGAAAAGCTTGGCATTCAGCCAACTGAGTTACCTCTACCTACAAGAAAAAGAGCTAGGAAATCACCCAAAGAGTCTGAAAGTGAGACTCTTTCATCATCATCATCCATCTCAAACACTTCATCGCGAAGTCAACCACCCACTCCTCCACTTCAGATTACTGTCCATCAGTCCACTCAATCTTCCACATCTCCTTCTCAAAACATAATATCTTCATCTTCACAGTCACAAATATCATCATCTACACTTTCACTTGTTAGTAGTTTAGTGATGGCCCAAATGCCATGGAATAATCCAGGGGCAGTCTTAATGCCTGCACCCTTGAGTCAAATACCGGCCCATCCTGAAAAATGGCTGCCTAAGTTTAATCCTGAAGCAGGCATGCTAGCAGAAGAACATATCAATAACTTTATGTTATCCATAAATCTCAATGGAGTTGTTAATGAAGATGTTGTTGTCCGACTTTTTCCTTATACCCTACAAGGAGCAGCTGGATCATGGTATTTTTCATTACCATCTGGATCTATTACTAATTGGGATATCTTTCAAGATCAATTTTTGACTAAATTTGGTGATGACAGATCTACAGCAACATTAATCAATGATTTGTCTAATCTTAGAGCTGATTCAAAAGAACTTGTCAAGGATTTCAATTCTCGTTTCAATAAATTGTTAAACAAAATTCCTACTGCTTCCAAACCAAGCGAAGAAGTGCAAACTGAATGGTACATTTCTGCTTTGCCATCAAACATAGCAATCTTTGTTGATAGGGATAATAAAACAACTTTAGCAGACAATATGAAAGAAGCAATAGCAGTAGAGAAATGAATCATTGCTTTAGAAAAGAAAAATGCAATAGAAGAACGAAAATCCAAGAAGGTCACGTTCAAGGACGATCCCAAGAAAAAACAACCAAAAGATCCATTTGATTTAGAAGGATTGCAGAAAGTTTTGAAAACCATGTCCAATGAAATGGTTGATATCAAGAAACAAGTAGCAGAAACCTCTTCTAAAAAGTCTTTCAAGCCTTTTAGAAGGAATCCTTCAACTAATCAAAAGCCACCAAATGCTATTACAAATGCTGAATCGGAAGAAGAAGAAGAAGAGACTGTTACTGAAGAGACTACTGATGAAGAAGAGGTGGTATAAGTACAAGGCATGTGGGATTTCATCCTCCCGGATGAGGAAGACCAAGAAGAATCCCCGGTTAGCACTAGAAATAGAAATCAACTTGATCCTCCTCAAACTACTCCTAAACCAAAGAGTGCAAGCTCATTGGCTAAGGATAAAGTCGCACCCAAGAAAACAACATCCAAAGCAATTCAAACTAGCCCAGTCCAAATAGATTCATCAATTCCATCAAGAACATTGATTGTTCCGGATGAAATGGAATACAACATTATAGAAGATATGAAGAAGACTAGGGCAAACATCACTTTTTATGAATTAAGCAAGTTAAAGCATCAGCAAAAAGTACTTTTGAAAGAATTACAAGCTGTACCAGAAAAACCTTTGCCTGATCCTGTAATTTCTCAAGCTTCTAATGATATGGGAAGGCCTCCAACTAATTCAATCAGTAAATTTGATCTTGAAAATATCACTTTAATTGGAGGAAGGTCGAGATCTCATACTCCTCCATTTCTTCTTACTTACGAAGTTTTTAATAAAAATATGCATAAATGATTAGTGGATTCTGGAGCTTCATCTAATATTCTACCAAAATCAGTATGTACAAAACTGAACGTTCAACCATAAAAAATCTTCTTTGCGCATAGTGCAGTTAGATCGATCGCAAGTTGAAGTGATTGGCGAATTAAACCAGGTTACCATAAGGCTGTCATCAAATCCAAAGGTATGTCAAGTCATTGATATTTTAGTTGCAGATATTCCAGAATTTTATGGCTTAATCTTAGCAGAGATTGGTCAGAAAAACTTCATGGATACTTTGCAACCGATTGGTCGCACATGTGGCTTCCTTATAATGGTAAACCAAATCAGATAAAGGTTGAGCGAGAAAAAACATCAGAAATACATAGTAACAGAATTGGAAGGAGAGAATGAACTAGTTGCATACAGCAGTAATATCATTGGCAATTACTCAGTTGACTCTTTTTTAGGAAATTTCAATGCTCATACTTCACCTAATTTAGAACATTCTGTTTTATCTCAAATAGAAATTTTTTCTCAAACAGACAGTTCTAAATGTATTAATTTTGTAGATACTCCTGTAAATAAATCTTTATTTTGGAAATTATTTTTTGATGGTTCTAAGTCTAATGAAGGAGCAGGAGCAGGATCCATGTTGGTTAGTCCAAAGGGAAACAAGATTATGCTAACCTGCCGACTTGAGTTTGAATGTAACAATAATACCGCAGAATACGAGGCTTTAGTCCAAGGGTTATATAAAGCAATCGGATTGGATATCAAATATCTGCAAGTTTTCGGAGATTCAGAAATTGTAATTAAACAGGTACGCAATACTATACATTGTTTATCAGGTCATTTAAAACATTATCAATCTTTAGTTCAAGATCTGACTGAACATTTTATAGCATTCAATATTTCACCAATTCCTAGAATCCAGAATTCTAGTGCAGACCTATTAGCCAATGTAGCCTCTAAGCTTATTCCTGCAAAAGACTTTAGTCCTGATCGATTTTCAATTGAATTAATTTTTAGACCTTCGATTCCTAATAATGTTACCAATTGGAGAATTTTCAATGACGATCCTGATATTGTAAGCTTCCTCACATCTGAAGGATCTTATACCAATCAAATAATTGATGAAGACCAGCATGACAAACAATTACAACATGATAGCACTAATAATGCTATTCCAAAGTCAATAGTCAAGTTAGACGACCTTTATCATTTGAAAGACTGTTTTAAAATATCTACCAATTCAAAATTACAAAGTTCAAATTTGAATTATGAATTAGTAAATCTAGGAAATGATACCAAACCACATAATATTAACCTAGGCCTTGGTCTAACTCTTGAAGAAAAATCAGCATATGTGTGTCTTTTGAAACAATACAAAAGTGTCTTTTCTTGGAACTACGATGAACTCAAAACTTATGACACTTCTATCATCCAACATACTATCCCAATGATGAACGATGAAAAACATGTACAAAAAAAGCTCAGGAAAGTCCATCCCAATCTAGAAAATCAAATCAAATCTGAACTCAATAATTTATTGAAAGCCAAAATTATTTTTCCTGTTCGACATTCTAAATGGGTTTCCAATATGGTTCCTGTTAGAAATAAAAACGGAGATATTAGAATTTGCATTGACTTTCGAAATCTTAATAAAGCCTGCCAAAAAGATAATTTTCCTTTGCCTCCCATGGAGCAAATATTACAGGCGGTTGCAGGGTCAGAATTAATGTCTTTCTTAGATGGTTTCTCTGGCTACAACCAAGTGTTAGTTCATCCAGATGATCAATTGAAAACTACATTTAGAGCCAAATGGGGCACTTATGCATATCAAAAGATGCCTTTTGGTCTGATCAACGCTGGTGCCACATTTCAAAGAGCCATGGACATCGCTTTCAAGGGATTAGCTAACAAATCAGTAGTAATTTACTTGGATGATATAACTATATATTCCAAAAAACGAAGCAATCATCTTAGAGATTTGAAGCAGATCTTCCAACGTTGTCAAAGGTATGGAATTTCACTTAACTCGAAAAAATCCTTTTTCGCATTAAGTGAAGGAAAACTTCTTGGATTCATAGTGTCAAAATCTGGAATTCACATTGATCCTGATAGAATTAAGGAGATTTCTGAAATATCCTTACCTCACAACAAGAAAGCTATGCAATCTTTCCTCGGCCAAATTAATTTTGTAAAGAGATTTGTACCAGACTTTTCAAGAATTATATCTCCTTTACAAACAATGATTAAAAAGAATTCAAACTTCAAGTGGGGCCAAGATGAATATGAGGCATTCAATCTGATTAAAAAAGCTATCATTAATGCTCCCTCTTTAGCAACTCCAAATTTTTCCGATCCTTTTATTTTGTAGACATTTTCCTCTGATAAATCTTACGCTGCGATTCTCACTCAAGCAAATCAAGACAAAGAAGAAGCCCCAATTGCTTTCTTCAGTTCAAATTTACAGGGGGCTGAGTTGAATTACTCAGATGTGGAAAAACAAGCTTACGCTGTTTTCAAAGCAATTAAATATTTCAGACCTTTTTTGCTTAAAACCCATACAAAAATCATTGTGTCGTTTCCAGCGGTAAGAAATATTTTAGTCCAAAAAGATGTGGGTGAGAAAAGAGCTAATTGGATTACTACCTTACAAGAATATTATGTTGAGATCAAACCAGCAAATATTGTTAGAGGTCAAGGCTTTTGAAAAATACTAGCTGGAGCATCACAGATTTCTGAGAAATCATCTGAAGAGATACAAACGTAAGAGTTAAGCCTAAACGATGCTGAATCATTATATGCTGATATCACTTTTTATCTGAAGAATGGATATGCTCCTCCAAATCTTGATCATACCAAGAAAAGAGCCTTGAGGTTGAAGGCTAAACAATATCAGCTTATAAACGATGTTCTTTTTAAAATGAATTACGATTCTATTCTTCTTAGATGTTTGGAGAAAAATGAAGCTGATAAAGTCTTGCAGGAACTTCACGATGGGCCAGCAGGTGGACATTATGCTGGAGATACTACTGCACATAAAATTCTTCGCGCAGGCTATTACTGGCCCACTTTATTCAAAGATTCCCATAGCTATGTAAGAGGATGCCAAGTTTGTCAAACCGCAGCTGGAAGACAAAAAAAAAACCATCATTGCCATTACAACCAGTAAACATTGAACAACCTTTTGATCAATGGGGATTGGACATAATAGGTGAGATCGTTCCTCACTCTTCTAAGCAACATAGGTATATCATTACCGCAACTGATTATTTTACGAAATGGGTAGAAGCAGTCCCTCTCAAGACTGCCAATGCTGAACATATCATGGAATTCATAGATCAGTTCATAGTCACCAGGTTTGGTTTACCTTCTGCTTTATTATTTGACAATGCATCATATTTTTCTGGTAATGCCATGACTGAATTTTCACTCAAGAGAGGTTTTAAACTTGAATACTCTGCCAACTATTATCCACAGGGAAATGGGTTAGCTGAATCCACAAATAAAAAATTAATCAGAATCATTAAGCGAACCATTGATCAAAATCATAAAAATTGGCATAAGTCTTTAATATATGCTTATGGGCAGATCGAATAACACATAAGGCTTCTATCGGTACTTCTCCCTTTAATTTAGTTTATGGGAAAGAAGTAGTTCTTCCAACTCATTTAGCAATTCCTTCTTTGGCCCTAGTTCAATATATTGATGAAGTACCAACTTCTTCCTTACAACTAAGACAAATGGAAATAATTAAGTTAGAAGAACAACGAGAAAAAGCCAAAATAACTCATGCTCATCATCAAGCATTAGTAAAATATTCTTTTGATTCAAACATGATAACCAGAAAAGACTTTCGGGTTGGAGATCTTGTTTTAAAATGGGACAAGGCTCATGAAGAAAAAGGAAAACATACAAAATTTCAATGAATGTCGCTTGGTCCTTTTCAAATTGCAGAAATCATAGGTCCGTCTACCTTTTTCTTACAGGATTTAACAGGCAAAAGAGAGTCTTTACCTGTTAATGGACAAATTCTCAAAAAATACTTTCCATAGGAGATCATTCTTCTATTTTGTATATTAGTTTTCTTTATTGTCAAAATAAAACGAGTTGTTAATGGTTACATTTGGAATTTACAAAGAATATAAATTCTTTGTTTAGATTATGTTTCTTTATTTTTATAAATAGAATTCTTGTGAGAATATTGATCATTATTATTCAAAGATACAGTTAAAAAACTTTAGTCTTGAAATGATACTAGTTTCAACTTTGAAGACTTTGATGAAAGACAACTTTTAGTGAAAGATTGTTTTATATCAGTTCAATAAAAGGTATCAATAGCAAAACAAAGTTTCTCTATAGAAAAGTTCCTTCCAAAAAACTCTACTATTGTCGTCCAGAGCTATCTTAAGGAAACAATGACATCCTCCCCGCTTAGAAAATTACAATGTTCAAAGAATTATCCAATGATACACTTTTAACTTAAAGAGTAAGAGGTCTCATCACGAGCCGACTTATCATGATCATAGTTACTATATCTTGCTGACTTTGCCAATACTGCATACCATAACAGGGCAATGACTCAAGATTGTTGCAATCAAAAGACAAGGGGTCTCATCACGAGCCAGCTTGTTCAGCAAAGTTATAAATCAAGTGAATGGCATTGTCATGAGTTGGCTACCAAACCAAGACATTGTTCTTTAAGAATAAAAAAAAAAGAAAAAACAACAAGTGTGAATATGGATTTCTCTTTGAAAATTTTATATTTCTCTAAGTAGGATACAGGATCATTGCTGGGTAACAGGTAACCCTGTCGAGGCTATAAATTCTTGCTGGCAGCAGTGGCTCTACCTACGACAAATGAGCATATTTAAAATTGATTTATAGAGAAGCCTTTTTTTTAATCTTTTTAAACCAAGTAATGACTGATGTAAATACAAGGACTAGCTTGAGGAAGTAAATAATCAAAAGTTGAATATAGAAGAAATGAAATATCATCTATAGATTCAAGCATAATGTACTTTGTCTTTTTATAATAAAGCTTGATTTTCTGGAAAATTTTCTGTTTTTAAAAGTTTAGAAAATTCAAAAGAAAAGCAGAGATAACTGGTTCTTCCAAGTGAGTCGCCAATGTTGTGGCCAAAACAACCCCCCTTTTTATTTAGTATTAGTAATAATACTAAATAAGTGGGGACCCTTAGTCAAAAAATCCAAAAAAAAAAATAATTAGTGTTTGTTTCCTTTCTCAAATAAAACTTACTATCATAACTTAGGGAAATTCCTTTGAAAATATTTAACATAAACCTGAGTTTATGATAGATCGAATTATAAACCTTCTTTGAATAGAAATACCGCATCCATCGCAAAAAGTGGATATCATTTATCAAAGCATAATCTTTTAAAAATGTGATTCCGCGATATTGCGATAGCGCGATCCCAAAAAACTAGACATTAAAACATCTATCGCAAACTGCATATCGCAAAAAAGTTGTTTAATAAGTTACATTTTGTGAAATTGCGATTTCACGATTTTGCGATATTGCGATTTCGCAATAATGTTAGACTGAAATTTGTCGATTTTGCGATTTGCGATGATTGCGATCCGCGATATTACGATTTTGCGACATTGCACAGCAAATCGTAGATCGCATTATCGCAGATTCTTCTAGCGCGGTGTCCAAAGTAAATCTTTTCATAAATAAATATCCGTTATGCGCTTTGATGTCAAAATTAATGAATGGATTGTTAATCATTGATGGAAAGGATTTTGTTTTGATTGAAAGGTTGTTTCACGTTTTTAGCCGCCTTCAGCATTTAAAACTATCCCGTCACCTTTCTCATCTCATTACTCTCACTTAATTCGTAACACCGCAGGCGCGAAGGAGCAGAAGACTATACAAAGAATTCACAGAGCATTATGGGTAAGAAAGAGAAAGTTCTGAGTGCTGAAAACAAAGAGATGGCTTCCCTGTATGCAGATACTGCATGCAATAAGGACGCCGGTATCACTACCTGGAAGGGCATGCATAATCTGCTCGAAGAAGAAAATCCCAGGGTAATGGAAGTCGCGGCTACTGCTGGATCAAGTAATTCCTCTGAAGCGTCTCTTACGGAATTGGCTTGTTCATTTCTTCACAGAATAGCAGCAAGACCGAGAATTCTTCCGTATACGGATATGATAAAATGGGTGCTGGATAACACTAATATTTCGGACAGACAATTTAGAACTCCAGGACAAGAACTCATCGGGTCATTCACTACAGAAGATTTGAGGCTTATGTATCACTTACCGGAACCTCAGGCAACCTACAACAAACAATTTATGGAGAAATTCGCCAGAGAAAATGCAAATTTGGCGGAATGCACCAAGGAATGGACCAAGAGAGAGGAACCATTGAAGAAAAACAAACATGGTATGTACAGTACTGGTTCACTCACCTCTCCATATTGTTTTGCTGCCGCTATGTTATGCAGGCTTTTTGGAAAGCCTGACATAAATATGGTCTTACCTGAATGGCTCCCTTTGTTAAATGCTGCTGTTAACGCTACAATTGTAGACTGGGCCAAAATCTTGTCTGATAATTTGGCCACTTCCATTTTCAGTTACCGGTCCAAACGGACTATTTCCCAGAGGATTTATCCTCCTTTTTATCTATCTGCCTATGTTATGGATTCAATTTGTTTTGTTTCTAAATTCCCTTTGATGGGTTGGCAATGGACAATTCATGATCCCTTGCCTATTCATGTCTATCACAAAGAGTTGTGGGAATCAAAGTTTGTTCCTCATTTCTACAAAATTTTCCATGGCATAATGCTGCCTCTGTACAGAATATTGTATAATAAGGATGCTCCAAGGTTATCCCCGAAAGCAGAAGTAGACATTCTCCCTATCGCAAGATGGTTCGGAGAAGAGTTGTTTACCTATGTGAGGGTTTTTGGAAGCTCTGCTTCCCCCCATGTGTTACCCCTGTATGTTCCGGATAAACTTGTAGCTCGGGAGATTGCTTATCAAACCTGTGGTGAAGGAGGTTTGACAAAGGAATTAAAGGAAAAGAAGAAGGGAATTTGGCCACAATTTCCCGTAGCCTATGGAGCATTTTCATTGTTTGATGTTGGTCACGCATTCAAAGAGGTAAGCAATATTACATGCTTACAACTGTTCAATTTTTCGAGAAGGTTATTTGATCCAATGGATGTTGTTAAAAATTTCACCACTGCAATCAAAGTAAGAGTGTTTGTTGGAGAAGAAGATCCTTTTGATGATATGTTTCAAACAAAATGTTCATTTAAAGAAGTTTTGCATTTAGCTCAAACACAGTTATCCCTGGAAGATTTTCAGGAATTTAAAGTTTACAGAGAGAGAAGACTAACTACTGTCCCTTTGGAAAATTTACGCTTGGAACCCGCAAGGGAACCTACTCCTAGTGTCAGTCTTAGTGGCAGCTCAAATACAGAAAAGTCTAAGTCGAAGTCTGACAAAGAGACTTCTGAGCGTTCTAAAAAGATTGATAATGATGAAAGCTCAGTGAAGGATACAGCTCAATCTAAAGAGCTTTCACAACAACAGATTTTTACCACTCCACAGTTGAACCTTCCACCTCTCAATGTACAGCAACCGACAGTCAGGACTGAATTGGACAAAGAATGGGAAACTTTTAATCAATTGCTTAATGTAGAAGGACAGAATATACAGACCCCTGTACAGACAACAAAATTTTTTAGCAAGGGAATAGGTGGCACTATCACAGAAACTGAGCATATACCTATCACTCCCTCTTCTGAAATTGTACTCAATATAGAGGACATTCCTCCTCTAGACGTATTCTACAGCCCGCAGTATAAAGAAGTAGTGAGAAAGCAGAGGAAAAAGAGAAATTTAGAGAGCTCAATCTCTACTGAGGCAGAACAATTAGATGTCTTATGGAAGGATCCTACTACGGATCCAACTGACAATCTTGCCAAGCTATCTCAGATTACAGGAGCTTATGCCTCCGCAACTATTGATAAAGCATCTGAGGTAAAGCTATTATTAAATGAAAAAGAAGATCAGATACAATCTCTACAACAACAATTGCAACAAGCCCGTGCTAACAGTGAAGCACAAATAAAACTTGAAGAGTTACAGCAAGAGCTTCAAAAGATGCAAATTGGTTATCAGAAAAGTTTGGCAGATAAAGAGAAACAAATACATATTATCCAAGAAGAGCACAAAGACGACCCTAAGCTTCCAGAGTTTATTTCAGAGTTTGTTTCCTTGAACAAACAACTACTGTAGCAGCAAGACATATTATGCCAGAAAATCTCGCAATACAACTCTTTTTGTTAAGAAAATGATAAAATCACTAATCATGTCGTAGAATTACGACATGATTATGATTTAACTAATGAAAGAGTTACTAATTATATGGCATGGAAAAAGACAGAGGAAGGAAGAAGAGCAGGAGCACCGATCATCAAGGATAGTCATAAAGAACTGCTTTTCAACAATTGGGATGTACAGCTCAGAGAAGCAGAAAAAGCAGCAGAGGAAGCAGCTACAACAGCAGGAAATATTACTGATTGTGTGAATGAAAATTTACACAAAGTTAATTTGATTTCAGAGATTACTCCAGGACACCTTTCGCAAGCACAGCAATTACAAACAGAATGGAGGCAAAAGGCTGATGAAAAGGAAAAGTCAATTCAAGAACTGACAAGATTAAACTGGGATTCTTACTGGACATATCTAGTAAAACCCCACAGTCAACGTAGTGCGCTTAATTGCATCATTAATTCTGCTGAGAAAATGGCTCCTAAACTTGCCAATTATGTCTTTTCAGGGCAGTTGAAATCTGAAGTCCGTCAACCGCCTCTTCTAAAAGCAATGCTGGATGCTTGCAAGATCAAAGATCAAATTCATAAGTAGATAGCTGATAGTCTTTATTTTTAGATTTAGTTTTAGTTTTACTATATTTTTGCCTAGGAAAAGGACGGTCATTTAAACCGAATCCTAAATTTTTTTAATAAACTATTTTTAGATTTTAGTTATTAGTATTTAAACCCTTCTCATTCATTTAGAGAAGGGTCCTGAAATTTGTCAAAAACTTATCCTCAGAACATGCACTTCTGCACCCTCAGAGGAGGTTTTGATGAATGAATGGAACGAGATTTATTGACATCTATGTCTAATATCTGTTACTGATGTTGCATTTCTGTACTCTTGATATATGTTGGATTAAGAAAGAGATAAATCATTATTGCTTCTAGCTCATGAGTAGAACTAGTTATAAATGGTATTTCTATCTCTTAACTGTTTCTGTTTCTGTGATAAAAGCAATATTAATGCTTAGTTGTTTATATGTTAATGTTTGAATATCTGAGTTATCATTTGGCATTTTTGTACTGTGATAATTATTTTTTTATACTTGACATATGAATAGCTTAATATGCGATATGTTTTCCACAACTGTTTCATCTAAATTTTTATGTGAAATAGTTTATCTTTATTGAATTCTTTTCTCATAATAATTGAATGATCTTTATTATCAATTGTTATCTGAAATCCTTTTAGATCGCATATATTGAAAGATTACATCCCGGGTTAGTTTAGAATTAGATATTTCTTAGAATACGGTTTACATATGAATAGATTAGAAATAGATTAAAAGCATTTTACTTAGGAATTTTAGAAAAGAAATATCAAATCTCAAACACACACACACATATTGGGAAACTGGTCCCATTATCCCTAGTCGGACCCACTACACCAAACGGAAAAGGAACTGCTAACCAAGGTCCGAACCGGGTTGGTATCCCCCTTGTTTTCGACCCGATTTTCGGGGCTTCAACACACTGTTAAACACCCTTTAAGTCAAACAAGCAAGCAAGCAACCTTGTGCTCTGTCAAGCAAGCAACCTAGTGCTCTGTCAAGAAAGAAACCTAGTGCTTTGATACCAACCTGATCTGATATGGGTGGCTGACTCGTTTTGCTATGCAAGCACCTCCCACTCAATTAAAACAAATTAAGGATCTTGCTTATACATGCATGTGCAAAATTGAATTCTTGATTCAAAAGTGTATGTGTTTTAACTGGTTTAAGGCTTTATGTGTGAGCAATTAAAAATTTGTTTAATATGATTAAAAACATGTACAAAAACCATAAATTGCATCATATTAGCCCACAACAGATAACAAAAATCATAATAAAGGACTTCAACCTCAACACTTGGGCTATGTCTCCTTGAGCCTCCGTCAATGGACTTGGCTCTTTGGGATTAAGATGGTCAATTTATTTTACAAGCCGATGCTCAACTCCAATGGTTGTTTGGACTGCACCAATGGATTTAGAATACCAAAATACCCCTGGATTGTTTTCTCAATCTCTGGAAATGAACCTAGGCTCCCTTACGCTTGATCTCTTCATTCGATGTCCTTGAGCTTCCCTGAACTTCTCTATCGCACAAACTCTCCTATAATTCCTCTTTTGCTCCTGAAACCTGTTCTACTATCTCCATCACATATAAATCATCAAAAATAGGTCGTTCATTCGCTCAGAATGGCCTCTGGATGCTTTGGCTATGCCTCCAACACCTGGTGGCACCCTGTGGCTCTAGGCTCACTAAAAACTTCCCTGTAGCATATAAACCTTAAGAAGTCTCCAAATTCTTCTGAAAAACCCATCATTGGATTCAAAAGGTTCCATATAGTCATAAATGACTATTGGTTTCCTGAGAATGGCCTTTGGCTACCCTGGCTAGGCCTCATTCTCCTGCTAGCTCTTAGTGGCCCTAGTGGCCCTTGGAACTTCTATGAAGCAAAATCATGCTCGGAAGTTCTTAGCCAGATCTGAAAAACTCACCAATGGCTTTAGAATTCTCTAATTAGTCAAGAATGACTCTTTCGTCACCCATAATGGTCGAAAATTGAGCCTTGTACACTTTTTCCCAATATCTCCTAGGAAAACTCCACTAAATGTGGAGAGCTCCAGTTAACTGGAGTTAGATTAGGGCTGACCACCAAATTTGGCACCCCTTATCCACTCTACCAATAAATCCATTCATTTAAAAGTTATGCTTAGGTCGGTGGCCACATGTGCACCCCAAAACGTTAAATGGCTTATACGTTAGCGGAAACAGTGGAATACAATATCAGAGTTTCATTAAACATACATTTGTTCACGATCAAACAATGCTTACGTTTAAAACAAATCGTATATAGCCTTAAAAAACTTACATACACGCAGAACAGGGTTCTCGGGTCCCACAACACGCAACCAATCATGGGGCATCACAAATCTCTTTTCCGCAAGTTTAACTTGGTACTGATAACGTTGAAACCATAATTTATGCGATGTGCATTTGTGCGCAATGCCGACACATGGCTCCCCTCATCACATCGCATATTTCAACTTTTACTGCAACGCAACCAATTTAACATATCTTGCAAAATCTTAACTTCTAAATATTTGGATTTGCGAAATCACTTTTCCGAGTGCTGCAATCTCCGCCGTTGGTTTGTTTCTCGATCCGACGATCGACATTTTATCTCCACCTTCTCACTTCGCATCGCAGGTTAAAAAATTTAACTTTGTGAAAATATTTAACAGTAAAATATATTATGTGCGATGTGTGATGTTTATCCACTGCGATGAGATCATTCTTGTTGATCTCCCATTGCTGCTTCTCTGATCTAATCACCACCGTTCAACCCTACCTATTTACTGGATCACGACCGTCTGTTACACTTGCAACATTTTCGCGGCTATGCAATCCTTGATTCTATATGTAGAGTTCAAGAATCCATGACAACCACTAATTTGGATCACACTCTGTTGATCGATCCGGTTCTGAACCAATTTTCCCATTCAAAACCAATCCTGTAACTTTGAATTTTGAGCAAATCCTTAGGCCCTGATCCCAATTTGATCACTACATCCAACTCCTAGATTTTATACATGCATGCACAAAAAATAACCCTAGATATATGAGTGCTCACTTATATAACAAGCTAGCCTAGAGCTCATTCTCACACTCACCTTTGGAGCTCTGCACATTCATTGAGCACAAGGATATTTTGGTTGCAAGTGTGCCGCTATTTCGGGTGATTTTCGTAACTATTACTTATAGTTTCTTTTACTATCGCTTTTGTCATTTTTTTTATTTTGTAAGTGTCATTTTAGCTTTCTTTTTGCATTACATGTGTTGTTTTAGCTATTTTAAGTTGTTGCATGTGTCATTTATCTCTTGCATGCTTCTTTTCTATTGATGTTTCACATTCTAAGTCCTTTTGCATTCCAGTAATCATTGCATATCAATCTATATATGCATGCTGATCTTCTTACAATCCTCATCGCTTGTTGTTGATCCATACTTAGCTGAATTTTGACTTGATCTACCTCTTCATCACTGCAACTGCACAATTCTCATGCCTTGTTCTCTGTTGATTTGACATGCACAACTCCCAAGACCTCCCTCTCTGCAACTTTGAATTGAAAAATTATAGTCAGTAGTGGTGCCATCCTTGTTCACTGTGACTGTGCACCATGAAATCTATGGCCTCATCTGTGCGCTATGCACTTATAGCCAATATTTATTCACCCTCTGTCCACTTTTGATGTGAAATGCACAATTAAGCAACCCTCTCTCTCTCTCTCAGCAATTGCACATTTCATAGTCATAAGCCTCAAGCCTTCAAACTTACCTATGTTGATCAAACACGTGCAGTCTCTCATTTCCATCATTATGCAGTGCGAACTTCCAGTGACCAGTCTGGTCACTCTTGCCTCAATTTTTGCTTTTGAGCTCAAAGATTGCGTAATCCTTCCTCCAACTGACTGCCTTGTGTTTTTAATAACTTGATAGAGTAGGATATTATCTATCGAACTAAATATGTGTTTCCATGAGTGCATCTCCACTTCTAGGTGTTGCCACTTGAGAGATAATTAGTCTTACATCCTCCACTAACACAATGCCTCCAATTACAAGACAAGCACCAGCTAAGGAGGCCAGTAAAAATATTACTGAAGGTGTTGGAGAAAGTTCTAAATCAGGGGCACATATCTTGGCAGATATTGGCTATTTGTGGATAAGTACACCACTATATCATGGATGAACATGAAATATGTTTTCAAAAAGGAGTTCCCAGAGGATCTAGAATACATCAAAATTTACATCAATGTTAAGAGATCTAGATTCCAAAAAATTGCTTGCTGGTATCCGGTGCTATCATGTGCAAAAGAAATTGATTGTATCTTGTAGGGTATAGCCACCAAGAACATGATCATGCGCAATGTAAGTGGGCAAGTGCTTGCAACATATCATCCACATGATCTCCATGCATAATACAACTTGCCTAAGCCAAAATCTTATCTCAATTCGCAGTTGTTGTGTAACCAGCTCCAAAAAGAGAAGAAAAGAGATATCAACGCCTTAGAAATGAGCCACTTCGAGGGGGAAACCTCCAATACATTACATAAATGAACAATTCTTGGATGATACAAATGAACAAAACCTCCTTCTATATATAGGAGTCCATGGGGCCACAATATAATCCTAGTGGGGCCACAATTTAATCCTAGCCGACCTAACAATAATAATGTAAGGGCACAATAATAACAATATGGGGGTTACAGGGGTACAATAATAATAATAAGGGGGGCTACACTAACATAATAAGGGGCTACACTATTAATATAGGGACTTAACAACAGTATTATGTAGCTTGGGCTTATTTGAATACCAAGGATGTGATTAGATCATGGTGGAAGGAACCAACCAAGTTTCGCCAAAAGGAAAAGGGGATTTACATGATAAAATCATTAAATAAGGTTTGCGAGTACCTCATGGCAATGTGTTGTAGATTTTATGGATGAGAAAGCACCGAGTTTTGTGAATAAGGATGGATCTACATGCTTTACTCGATAGTCTCAGAAGGTAAGATCTTCAACTAGTCTAACGTACATTCCCAACAACTGAAGATCAATGTATCAAAGGTGAAGAAGGATTAAAACCATGGGAAAATTCAGTTCTTCATGTCTGCATACCTGCTTGATGGAATCTGTGCAAGAAACAAGTTTCCATGTCTGGAGTGGAAGTGGTCTCAACAACCTCTCTCTATCAACATATATTGCAAGCAAATCTCAAAATTTAGTTACAAAGGAGTTTATGACAAGTTAGTAGAGCACTTATTTGTTGTTATCTATCAAATGATATTTGAATAAGAGGCACCCTTCATGACATATCAAGCTAAAGAATCGGCTATTAAATTAACAATTTGGTTGCTTCTTCCCATGACACCTATATTAGATTCTTTGGTTTCCAAAAGTCACCACTCCTTTTATTGAAGTACATGAATAATAAGGTGGTCATACAGGAGATTGGATATCAAATTTTCTCAAGAATTTCATTGTTGTTACAAAATAAGAAGAAGTATCCAAAATATCTCCCTCCCTTGCAAGTGGGGTCTTATGAGCAAAGAAACTTGAAGGCAACGAAAATAGAAGTTGAAGAACTCATACACCTCAGGTTCAGTGAGATTATTTTTCATAGATATGACCCCAGGGGAGTATGAAAAAAACACTATGTTAAGATGCATTTTCCCTAGCCTTATGTTTCTATATCTCTGGAAGATGAGGAGAAAATGAAGAATCAGTACAATCATTCCAGAGCAACAAGGGAAAGTGATGAGGCAGACCCTTCTAATAAAACTAATGTATCAGACATTGTGCAAGAAGGGAACCAACAGGAAGTGCCTACTCAAGATAGCACTGTCAATACAAAGATGAAGATTTTGCATGATCCTATAGAAGAGAGGAGCATAAAGCTTAAATTTGATCCAAATACCAAAGGTACAATTGAATAAGCTCAAAGGAAGTGACGAAAGAAACGAATTTGACTGTGACGAGAATTGAATAAGCTCAAAGGAGAGGTAAAGAAACGAATTTGAATAAGCTCAAAGGAAGTGACGAGAAGAAGAGCATAAACAGGAAGCAGAGCATAAACAAGAAGAGGAACATAAGCAAGAGGAGGAAAATAAATAGAAAAGAGAACAATAAAGGAAGAAAGGGAAGATATGCAATGAAGGAAGGAAAATATGAAAAATAAAAAGGAAGAGGAGACTAGAAAGAAATAGGAGGAAGAAGCCCTAAAAAACAAAGAGAAAAAGAAGAAAGGAAAATTTTGTTAGAAGTAGAAGTAATCAACAAGAAATAGGAAGAGGATTTACAGGTCCAACAGGCGGATGATGACTAGGAGGCCAATGATCAAGAAGCAGATATTATGCTGATTGCAGAAAAAACAAGCTATCAACCCCCACCTCCTCTTTCTAGTGGCTTGTTGCACTCATTTTGTCAAAATTCCAAGGAATCAGTTGGAACACATTTTTCCAAAGGATCCAGATCATTGGTCATCAGTTTATTGAGTCATTGTTAAACCATTCTGCAAAATTTGTAATGTAAATGATGCTAGTTAGACCATGTATGTATGTAAAAAACTAGGTAAGCCTATTATTTTGGTGAGAATTTCATCCTAGGAGGTTTTTCGTCTCACTGATTTATTTGTGTTTCTAAACATGGATGGTCGACAAAGTTTTTCCCTTTAGCCTCACCCCAAATCTAGGGTGGAATTGTTTGTCAAAGTATTAGGTGAGTCCTAGTGTTTTAGTCGAGTCTTCTGTAAAAGTGATTTGAGAATAATTTAAGCTAATTGGATAAATTATTTTCTTACAAGTCACTTGGTCTACTAAATCATATTGTGTTGCAGAATTGGGTATGTAATTTAAGGGTCTATAACGGACGTGTGTTCCCCCTTTGAGGGTTGTATTTGTAAATATTATGTAAAAAATATTTTAGTGTATAGTCCCCCATACTTAGACACCATGGCTAAAATATTATAGGGTGGAAAAAATATTTAATCCCCTCAATTGTCAATTAATTATTTTTTTTGGCAAAAATAAAATTAATCCTAATCCAGAAAATTAATTAATTAGAGTCAAAATTAAATGTCCTAGAGAAATTAAATTCTCCAAGTGGAAAATTTCATGGGTATCAAAGAATTTAATTTTTGGAGGCCCCCCACCAAGGGAATATTGAAACTTTCAAGAAAAATTGGACCCTTGGGCCTTGGTGGTTAAGTCAAAGTCAATTTTTTTAGGAAATTAGCTCAAATAATTATTTTTGAGTTAATAAAAAATGGGTTAAATGAGAAATTAGAAAATTCCTCAAAAAATAATTATTTCAACAATAGAGATTAAAATATCATCGTGGATTTATCAACTACCAATATTATTTTGACACAGATCAAGCCAATTATCTGTTATTTTTCCACTTGGAGGATTTATCTATAAATTGAGATTCATTTGTGTCTCAAGCCATCTGGTTTTGGCTGATGTACCTTTGAAAAGATGATGTAAACCATTGTCCTGTTGGGAATGTTGGAATAATCATAATAAAGACTTTGGGGTGCATTTCATGATGTCTCTGATCTATTTATTTGTGGTATGTGTTGGGTACAAACATTCCTATATTGTGATTTATAATTGTTATTAATCGTTATTTCATTGAGGGTTATAGAAGCATTTTATTGGTAAGTTGTGGGCTTATATTAGGTGATATGATTCACTGTGTGTTTTAACTGTTACCTTTGAGAAGCATATAATGTTTACAGGTTCCTCGTCCTGTGGACTCCAAGTTCATAAACTATGGAAAAAGGTTGACCTTGTTTGGATCCTAATTATTTTTATGGTTTTCTAACATCTCTAAGGTTGTGGTTTCTACATTTATCTTTTGAAATACATTTAGCCATTATCAAATATTTATAAAATTTTAATCTCTCAAAATTCTTTCAAGCATTGTACATGTGTATTTTGTTAATATTATTTGTATAATATACCTGTAAATTATTTTTATCTTTCTAATCTTGGTTTTGTAGCTAGGGTTTTGGGATATTGTGAATTCATTTTTGCAGGTGATATCAAAATAAAATAGCTGGATTAGAGCTATATCTAGCCCCTTGAGGGTAAGTTCTAGCCTCAAAATTTTGTGTAGGGCCAGCTACTAAAGAATTTGCAGAAAATTTGACGATATGAAGCAAAATAATTTTTAGAGCAAGGGTTTTGAATTATTTTAGGGCCCTAAGGCTCAACATCCTCTTCCTTGGCCTTGTGTTAGCATTTTTTCCCCTCTGCATCATCCCTTTTAGGCCACTATAAGTTGGTCGTAAGCCCCTCAAGGTCTCAGTATTCATCGATCCCCTTGGCCATGGTGTTTTAGGGCATTTTTAGACCCAGTCATGAGCCATTTAGGCCCTAGCCCCCCCTCCTAGGGTAGTCAAAGGTCTTAAGGGTTTCATAGCCCTAGGTCATGGCCTCCTAAGGCCTTTCAACCTCCTCTTCAGGCTATAAAACAACCCTTAGGGCTTTTCGTGGGCCTATTTGAGCCCCTTACCCTCTTCCGTGGCCTTTTCTAGCCTCTTTCCCTTGGTCGCTGCCCTTTTTGGATTTTTTTTCCCTTGCCTTTTCCCCTTTTTCTAGCCCTAGTTTTCCCTCAATCCATATATGGAATTTTTGGACTGATGGTGGGTTTTACAAGAATAAATTGGCTCAATTTTAGTGTTTTCAGGTGCCAAGTCCATTGGATTTTTTTTTTTGAAACTCGGGAAAGTCATCTTCAAGGCCTTGGGCCTAGGGTTTGATCTATAAACCCTTTATTTCTAACTGTTTTTCTATAGCTATGATAAATTTTTCACAAAAATGCTAAAGTTCAATATTGAATGCTCTAAAATTTACTCATAAATTGCCTTAACACACTAAAAATTTGCATGGTAAATTTTTACTAGTTATTTGGAAATTTGGGCATTAATTATTGAGCATAGATCTAACTTGTTTAGTGATATGACGCTAAAAAATATGCTAAAAAATGAAATTTTTCATAATGGCTTGACACTTATGTGCTTGCGTAGATCTCGTCATTCTGAATTCGCCGCAACTCATTTCGTAGAAAACTGACACTGTATGCTCCCAGAAATGAGTTTTGTTTGTTTTCCCAAACAAGCAAAATTTTGGAAAAAGTTGTGCAGGCTGCCTAGTCAGTAGTCCGTACAGCTGACTAGGCCTACTGAATGTGCAATGTGTTTAGGCTTCAAAAGCTTGCAACAGTTCGTCACTTTTCAGTCTCTCATTGGTGCTGAGTTGGTTGATTTTGATTGGGTTGTTTAGTGGCCAACCACAAGCTACCACATGGCCCAACCATAGGCCACCACTTGGCATTATGGGGGCCACCAAAATTTATTTGAGGGTCAAGGTGAGGTCAGTGGGGTTCGAACTCGTGACCTCCGCCAAAAAATCCATCGGCATTACCACTAGACCATCGCACAAGTTTTTAACATATTATGGTTTCAACTTTATTATAAAGTTTAAAATTTGTGCATATGGCATGGGGGGTCGGGCTAAGGCATAGCCCCTGGCCAACCTAGTGCCACGAGACTGCGGGCGGAGGGTCGGGGTCTAGGCCCTAGCCTGACCCCATGGCACTAACCATAACTTTCGGCAATTGTCCATGTGAACACAAACTTCAGACTGCGGTCCATTAACAATTATTGCCAGTTGAGACTGCTGCCCAAACTACCAACATAACCGTCGATTGACACCGCTGCATGTGACGAAATATAGTGGAACCGCTGAGGTTTCTTAACCGTTGGAATCAAAGTGCTCAACCACGGGGGCCATCCCTAGGACATGTGGCAGTAATGTAACCGTGGGCCCATAACCCACATGACCCAGTTTTTTTAGACTTAAGGCGCCAATGAAAAAATTATCCGTTCCAAGATTTGCACCAATTTTTCACTTCGTTAGTGGAAATTGGGGTGAAATTGTAGGACAGGGGCCAGATTTTGGGGAAATTGTAGAGTGACTAGCATCAAAGCTAGGGAAGCTCATAAATTTCTCAGTTTTTGGTCTTTTTGGGAGTAGCAAGAGGCTAGACAAGCATTTTTGATAGCTATGAAGCTGTTCGAGTAGGTTTTGAAGCCATTAGAGCACTGTAACTTGCTGTAATAACCATTTTATGGGCATAATGAAAGAGGGTCAAACATTGGAAGCTGGACAAAGAGATGTAGCCCAGAAGGGGTGAAATCCTTCATCACTTGTTGTTTTCTGGTTACTGTTATGGCTTTGTTTATCTGTTATTTCTGTAATTTATGAGTTAAATTCATGTTTAAATGTGTTAAATAATTTAAATTAAGTACCTCAAAAACTGATTTAATTTAATTTCAATTTACACCATCCTCAAGAACATACATATTCAGATCACGTTTGGTATCAGAGCTTTGGTTTTCTTCGCTGCTGTGAGGATTTAATTATTTTCAAGTGTATGTGATGCTTACAAGGTTAAAGCTGAAGAGAAGAGAAGGAAAGCTTGTGGTTGCAAGTCTTCAAGCCTAGGTCAAGGACAAGGATAACAAGTTTGCCATAATCTCCACCAAAAATTCTACGTCAGATTGCAGTTGAAGCTTCAACACGTATGCCACATGAAAGGGAGCCTTATAATATGTCAAAGGATGAGAAAAAATTCAAAAAATCATTCTTTGACATGACTAAAATGGTGAAAGTTCTCTATGAAGAGGGAAATTCAAGATTGTAGGGTGAGAGTTATAAGCCTTCAAAAAGGAGAGAGTTATTTTGGAGGAAAATGAGGATATGATGAAAAGCCTCCAAAAGGAAATGGTGATAAACCACCCTCTTCTCCACCATCATCTTCACCTCCATCCTCACCTTCATCTTCATCCTCGTCCACCTCAACCTTTAGTCAAACAACTCCACATACCCCAAAGGGTCATGGTAAAACTTCCTTATTGAAACTTGATATTAAATTCGAATTTCCTATGTATAACGGTGAAGTTAATGCTGAAAAAATTGATAATTGGGTTCATCAACTTGAAGTATATTGCAAGATTCAAAACATCAAAGATGATGAAACAAATATTCAACTGGCTTTATTGAGGTTGGAAAGTGCCACTTTGATTTGGTGGGAAGCCAAAACACAAGAGGATATAAAAAAGCATGGTAAGGTCTTAACCTCTTGGATAGATTTTATTGCTACACTTAGAATACAATTTTATCCATTAGCTTATATGCATAAGGCTATTATGGATTGGCAGAATTTTAGATAGCTAAAAGGTCAAAGTGTGCAAAGTTACACTCAAAAGTTTAGAAGAAGATTTCTAATTTTAGGTGTAGATTTGTCATCACAAGACACCTCGTTGAAATATATTGGGGGTTTATACATTTATTTAAGACATACTATCCTTATGTTTAATCCTACAAGTTTAGATGAGGTTTGTGTTCAGGCAACACATCTTAAAGAAAGAGGGAAAAAAATTTCACAAGAGGGTAGTAAAAAGCCATTTCAAAGTGGAGACAAAGGAAAGAGTAAATTCAAAGGGAAAGGAAAGAAGAATGCACCCGTCAAGAAGGAAGGATAAAAATGAACATGCAAACATTGTTCCAAATAGGGTCACGATGAAGCTCATCGTTGGAAGCTTCATCCTAAGATGAAACCAAAGAAGTTTAACAACAAAGGGAAGCAAAATATAGTTGCAACTACACAACATGACTTAGGCTCTGATTCGGGAGATGGAAAAAAGATTGCAAAAATGGTAATGAAAGGTAAGGCAATAGCAAGAACTAGCTGTTCAAATTTTCCTAATGATACTCAATACGAGAAAACAAGAATTGAAATTTTCCATATTCGGGTTATTTCAAAGCATACCAAAATTGATATACTCTTTGATAGTGGTTCACAAGAAAATTTGATTTCTGAAGACTTAGTCAAGAAGTTAAATTTAGAGACTATTCATCATCCAAGGCCTTATCCTTTAGGTTGGATATGAAAGAATGTAGACTTACAAGTGACGAGGAAATGCATATTTAGATTTTCCATTACAAAAAACTTTCTTGATGAAGTTGAACTTGATGTAGTTCCACTTGATATTTATGATATTGTTTTGGGAGGCCCATATATTTATGATAGAAAATCCATTTTTCATCGACATGAAAAACAATATCGCTTTTTAAAAGATGATATTGAGTACATTGTTAGAGCACATCAACAAAAAAAAATCTTTCACTTGTGAATGACGGAAAAATGAAGAGACTTGTTAACTGTAGCAATAATTTTGTGCTTTTAATGCTCAAACAAGAGAATGATGTTGAGAATGAAGCTTTTCAAGGTTGTGACTCAAGATTGAAATCTGATTTGGTTGAGGTTATTAACCAATATCATGAGATGTTTCACAAGCCCAAAGGATTTCCTCCCAAGAGGGGAATCCAACATGAAATACAACTGCAACAATATTGTCCCCTTCCTAACATTGGCATGTACAGGATGTCAATGATGGAAAAATGCAGAAATTAAAAAGAAAATTCAAGATTTGTTGGACAAAGGGATCATCAGACCCAGTACTTTGCCATGCAGGCCACCTATTGTTTTGGTGCCAAAGAAGGATGGAACACCTCATATGTGTGTGGAATTTTGTGCATTGAACAAGATTATGGTAACTAACCATTACCCACTTCCAAGAATTGATGATTTACTTGATCAATTGAAATATGCTAATTATTTTAATAAGTTGGACTTAAGGAGTGGCTATCATCAAATTAGAATTGCTTAAGGAGACATATGGAAGACATCATTCAAAACAAAGCAAGGTTTGTTTGAATGGCTAGTTATGCCTTTTGGTATTTGCAATGCTCTTGCTACCTTCATGCATGTGATGAATGATGTATTGAGGTCATTTATAGATGATTTTGTGATAGTATACTTAGATGACATCATAATGTTTCAATAAATCTCATGAATACATGTCATGCATGTCAAAAAGTACTTTATGTCTTGAAGAAAGAATATTTGTTTTTAAAGATGTCAAAGTGTGAGTTTGGAAAAATTTGTTTAGTGTATTTGGGTCATATTGTTGGAGGAGATGAATTGAAAATAGATCTCTTCAAGGTTGATGTCATTTTGAATTGGCCAAGGCCTAAAACAGTTACGGAGGTAAGAATATTTTTGGGAGTAGCCCAATATTGGAGGAATATTATTGCTAACTTCTATTCTATAGCAACTCCATTGCATGCATTGAAAAGTGTGAAGTAGGTCTTCCAGTGGGGAGGTAAGCAGAAAAAAGAATTTGATGCATTGAAGGAAAAGATCAGTTCAGATCCTGTACTTTCACTTCCAGACTTGAGACATTCATTTGAGATACAAACTGATGCAAGTGACTATGCCATGGGTGCCGTCCTCATGCAACATGGTAAGCACATCCGTTTTCATTCATAAACTTTTAATGGTGTAGTGATTAATTATCCTACATATGACGAGGAATTGTATGCATTGGTGCAAAGTGTGAAAATGTGGAAACACTACTTGATCTTTAAGGAAAAAATCATTCACACTGATCATTAACCATTGAAATAATTGTAATCACAAAAAAATTACAAGAATCAAGGCACTTTAGATGGATGGGTTTTCTTCAACAATTTCACTTGGATGGGTATAAAAAATGTATCTATAACAAATTTTTTGATATGATTTCTAGGCCTATTGTTAGTGTTGCTACTATTCTTAAGCATAATTATTTTTTGCATGAAAGCTATGCTGAACAATATGCTTTAGATAGTGATTTTCAAGATGTATATGCAACTTTGAGTCAAGGGAATGAGGTAGAGGAATTGGATTATCACATGCATGATAATATTTTGTACCATCTTGGTAATCTTTGTATTCCACAAGGAGAAAGAGTCAACATCATAATAGATGCACATACTTCTCTTATTGATGGTCATTTTGGTGTAGGTAAGACGGTGGCACAACTACATAGGTATTGTTATTGGCATTGTATGCTTTAAAGTGTGTCACATTTTATTAAAGGTTGTTCATTATGTGCTATTAGTAAGCCTAGCAATAGAAAGTTAGTATTGTACACACCACTTCCAGTACCTTCTCGTCCAAGGGAGAGTGTTTCTATGGACTTTGTTGGAGGTCTTCCTATGTAAAAAAGGAATCATGATTATCTTTATGTAGTTGTGGATAGGTTCAAAAAATTGTGTATTTTAATGCCATGTAAAAAGAAAATTACTACTAAACAAAATTCTTAGTTATTCCTTCAGAATGTATGGATGCATTTTGGATTTCCCACATCCAATGTTAGTGATCGATATTCTCGCTTTTTTGGGAATTTTCGGTCAAGCTTGTGGGGATTCATGGACACCAAATTGAAAAAGAGTACAACATTTCCTCCACAAACATATGGTCAAATAGAGGTGGTGAATATGGCGGTGATACATCTTCTTCGTGGGTATTATAGAAAGCATCCCAAGTTGTGGGATGAACATTTGCACTATATTCAACATGCTTATAACCAGGCCAAGCACTCTTCAACTCTAACATCACCATTTGAGGCATGTTTGGGATACTTGCCTAAATATCCTTTGGATTTTATTTTTGGAAAAGATGTTGCTATTGATGGTCATAGTGACATACACAAAGCTAAAAATTTCATTGAATAAATCCAACTGTTACATCGAGCAGTTCAAGAACAACTAGAAAATATCCAAGTCAAGTACAAAACAAGGCACAACAAGCATCATGTAGATCAAAATTTCCAAGTCGGTGATGAATTTTTGCTTCACATTAGCAAAGAAAGGCTTCAAGGAGAAGGTAAAAAATTGAAACCAATTCGATATGGTCTGTTCAGAATTTTAGGAAAGATTGGTGATAATGCCTTCAAGTTGGATTTTCCTTCATATATGCAAATTTATGTTGTTGTTAATGTTGAAAAATTAAGGTTGTATGAGCCTCCTTTTATTGAAGATAAAAGAGAGAATGTTTATATTCCTTCTATTGAGGATTTCTCTCTTGAATACCTCGAAGAACTACAACAAGACATCATTCTTGACAAAAGAACAAGGTCTTCAAAACAATGGAATGTGGAGTACCTTCGAGTGGGGATCAAAGGAACAAATCCAAGAAAATCTAAATGGACCGAGATTGGAAAGGTGAGGGAACTATACCCTCATCTACTGAACAACTAAAAGTTAGCTTTTTGGGTCAAAAATATTTCAGTGGGGAGGAGTGATCTGATGCTAAAAAATGAAAGTTATCAGAATGGCTCGAAACATACTATCTTGTGTAGATCTTGTCGTTCTGAATTTTGCGCAACTTGTTTTGCAAAAAACTGACACCGTAGGCTCCCATAAATGAATTCTGTTCTTTTTCCCTAATAAGAAAAATTTTGGCAAAACTTGTGCAAGTTTCCAAGTTAGAAGTATGTACATCTGACTGGGCCTGTTTCCTGTGCAATGAGATTGGGCTTCAAGAGCCTGTGACAGTTTGCCACTTGTCAGTCTTTTATTGGATTTGAGTTGGTTTATTTTTATTAGGTTGTTTAGTGGCCCAACGAGAGGCTGCCACATGGCAACATGGGGGATGCCAAAATTTATTTGAGGGTCAAGGTGAGGTCAACGAGGGTCGAACTTGTGACCTACACCAAACAAACCACCGGTTTTATCACTGGACCACCGCACAATTTCTTAACATACTATGGTTTCAAATTTATTATTAAATTTATAATTAGCACATATGGCATGGTAGGTCAGGCTAAGGCCTAGCCCCTGGCCACCCCAGCGCTACGAGACCGCAAGCAGAGGGTTGGGGGCTAGGTCCTAGCCCAACCTCGTGGCACTAACCATAACCGTTGGCAACTATCCACGTGAACACAAATTTTAAAGTGTGTCCCGTTAACCATTATCGCTAGCTGCGACCGTTGCCCAAACCACCAACATAACCGTCGACCGACACGCTGCATGTGGTGAAATATAGTGGAACCGCCAGACTCAAAGCGCTAGTCGGAGGGCTAAGCCACGTGGGCTAGCCCCAGGACATGTGGCAGTAATGTAACCGTGGGACCATAACCCACATGACCCAATTTTTTAGACTTAAGATGTTATTGAGGCCTCAGAAATCTGTGGCCGCAACAACAAGAGGGATAACCACCCGGTCCGGACCTTAAAGCAGTTCCTTTTCCATTTGGGATAGTGGCTCCGACTAGGTGTAATGGGACCAATTTCCCAGATTTGGGTTTTTTTATGATTGTTGGGTTTCTCTCAAATGATTTGAGAGAAAAATCACTAAAAACTTAAAACAAATTTATTCTAGAATGAAAAACTTTGATTTAAGTCTAGTCTAATCTAACCCAGGATGATGCTAATTTTATGCGATCTAAAATGATATCTATTCAGTCTATGATGATTTAGATCAATCACAGACTTAATAGAATTAATACTTTTTAAGATGATTCTTTAAAAAAATTTTAATCAAAAGAAGATGTGAAACATATCGCATATATTCTGATGATCATATATAAAATAAATCAATCTCTATCCTTATTTCGTACAATAGTGCAACTGATATTTGAAACAGAAACAATTGATTTCATACATAATTCATAAAAGCTAGACTTATCACTAATGTTTAAAACCGAATTTAGCATACATGATAATAGTACTAGATGTATTCTGTCCTGTTCATCTGATCAGTAATAATAGGCCACAATCAATCCTTTTATCAATAAGTTTTTCAGAGAATACAAAAGTGCATCAACAGTGATCAACAAAATGATGTATAACTGAAAAGGTCGTGTTCCATTATTTTATCAAGGCATCCACAAACTTACAATAAAGCATTCTTTGTAAATGTTCTCAATAAAATTCTGGACCCTTCTCTAAATGCATGAGAATGGTTTAAATACTACATTAACTACCTACAAAAATAGATTATACAAAATATCCTATGAGGTGGTTTCAAACAATCTTCCTCATTCCTAGTGCCTATTTGCTAAAATTGAAATTATTAAAAACAAATTAACTTATAATCATGCTCGATGATATATTACTGCCAGCTCTACTTTTTTGCTCACAAATATCAGACATCAGTTGAACCTGTGGAGGCTTCCCGAACTACGCCTTCATTTTCCCAACAAATATAGCATCCGATAAAAGTGGTTGCATTTTCTGTATGGAATCCAGAGAGCAACTTAATGTCATTACTTGACTATGCGGTTTAACCAATAACTGCTAGTATGATTCCCAATCAGTCTTCTTAAGTTGTGCAAGCGTTTCTTCTCAGAGTTGACTTGTGTTTTTCCAACTTTGCTCTAAATTTCTGATATCAGGAATTGATTTGTGATTTCCTTCTTTAATCAAACCAGAATTATGCAACATGTGGTTAATCATTTTGACCATATTTTTTGATATACCTGCTGCACTGGTTATGGCCAACTCTGCCTGTTTTACCTGTGCATATCAGTCAATAAAAAGGATATCTTTAAAAGTTTCTTTGATCTTTGGGAGACTTGAATTTCTCCTTTGTAAAAAGTGATAAACCGATTTTAAAAGATTTCTTAAGTTTTCATCGCATTGCATGTTTTAAACCTCTGCGCTCTTTTCCTCCGATGTGATGAATCGCATATCGCAATCGAAATTCTCCATAAGTACCTTACCTCCGCTCCCCTTCCCCGCCGATTTGCGATTGCGATTGTCCCCGGTTCCACTAAAGTTTTCTACCATCACATCGCAAGTCTATAATCGCATCGCTCCATTATAAGATGTTCGCTCCCATTCCCGATTGCGATTACAATTTCCCATGGGTCCCACCTTAAAACCCTTCTGCATTTTCAATGAAAAAAGGGTTTTTCCTTTGTAAAGCGCAAAAATCATTTTTATTTGTTTTACAAGGACTTTTCCTCCATCGTAAAGTCTCCGCCCATTGCATTATCATTTGTCCCGCTATGTTCTATCCCCGCACATCGGTTTCCTCCAATGCGATTATCGCATCGCAAATATTTCATTTCGCACAACACTAAACCCGCTTCCTCCTCCCCACCGATGCGATTGATTGTACATCGCTAATCGCAATTGGCGATTTCCATAATGTTTAAACCCGCTCCCTTTCCCGATTGCGATTGCGATTCTCCCTGGCATCACCTCTCTTTTCCTTCACTCTTTTTCAATCAAAAAGGTATTTTTCTTCGTTAAAGGGGGAAATGTGATTTTTATTAGTTTCAAAAGGAATTTCTCGGCAAAAAGGGATTTTCGACAAAGAAAAAGAAACAGTCAAGGCCAAGAACTAAATATAAACCAGAGACATGACAACAACGATAAAAATGAGAAATGGTTCTAAATTTGTCTTTTTTCTCCTCTATTCGAGCAACTGCAAATCCTCTAGATGATCAAATGTATTGTTTCTCCTTCTTTTCAGGGGTAGATTGTTGGTTTTCTTCCTATGTTCAGATTTCATTTGATGGGCTGGTGAAACAACTCCTTTTTCTGTGGATCTACTCCCCTCAAATTCTATATATTTAATGTAATTCTTCATCATTTAAAAAAAAAGGGTGGAATAAGTTGGAAATCACTGAGGACACTCTGCGCTCCATTTGTAACAGTTTGGCAGGGAATTAATAAAGACATGCAGCTCTGATTTGTGGGATCCCTGTGGTAATGATTTTAGCATTGTTGTTTCCTTTGTGTTCATCTATTAATTGTTATGTTTACCATTAATTCATTCACATTTCCAGTTGAATGCTTTCAAGATAGATAGGTAGAATCCATTGTATAATGCTCTGCCTTGGGCAATTATTCAACACTCTATGTTTTCTGATGTTTGAAAAGGATCCATCTCCTATGCCCTTTTTAGCTCCTCACCAGTCTTAATCATCTCATCATTATTTGAACTAAGTTGTTAAAATCCATGCCTACCTTGCCCCATGAAACACCCTGTAGCTCTGATTTAATTCCCAAGTTTCAAACTGCCCCATTTGTTCCATTCAACCTTGAAATTTATAAAAAAATTTCCCATTATTATACCTAGCCTAAGATCAGTTTACAGTTATACTTCATTGAATAATTTTCACGGAGAGAGCCCTCTCCTGACCTTGTAGGGCTAGCTACAAGGCTGAGCGTGGTTTGAGGTTACCTTGATTTGCCTTCTTTCAGCCTAAGGTTTAAATTAGGTGCTAACAGGTTTGACTTTAACTGACTAAGTAAAATTGTTCGCAATCTTCTCTGGGTCGAACTACCTTGAGGGTAAAATGAGGAGCTTCAAAATCTCAATATTCTGACATTCTTTCAATGCATGGTTGAAATTACTGAGGGTGAATGTACCAAATTGAATTGGAAAACTTGGCCATAATGATTTTTTACTATCCTTCAAAGATTTGGTGAGTCCATTACCAACAATTTGGTAAGAAACTTCTCTCACCATTAATTTATCAGAAACATACAAAGGAAGAATATGTGGGGGAAAAGAGCTTCCGAATACTCTGATATATGAAAATGATTCTTCAATAAAACATCTCCCTATCATTTGAAGGTCTGAAAGGGCTTCTTTAGTGAATCAAGGGCTCACTCTGTCAAACATTAATTGATGTAACGGTAACACAACTCCATAACATAGTCTATGAAAATGCAGTGCATAATTATGCTCCCATATCTCTTTATGACTCAAATGAATAGGGGTGGGATCCATGGGAGTCCATTTCCAACCCATAACTGGAAAAATGGTAGAAAAACTGATAGCATCAAAAATATATGCACTCATGAAAAATTGGGGAACGGGTTTCGAGGAAGAAGCTCTTGTCTGGTGATATTTGTTAATTTCTTTAGCCAGATTTTCAGAAAGAATGGTTGCCCAATTCATAATGTGGGAATTAACACAAGAATGAATTAGGGGAAGCTAATCTATGGAGAACTTGGTATTATCAGGGAGACCATATAATCTGCATAGCATCGCGAATGCGAAATTTTAGGGATTTTCAAGTGAGGTGATAGGATACATACCTGATTTATCATGTTTGAACTTGTTATCCAATTTCCTCCAACCCTGAATTGTCTTGAAAGGGTGCTCATTGTTCTTTTCAAATTTCTCAACAAATCTATTATCATAGATGTCTTGTCGGTCAGGTAGCTTGTACATGACTTTCAAGTCTTCGGCTCTAAAAGAACCTAATATTTCATTCTTAGCGGTTCTTAATTGTCTGTCCTTGATTATTGAATTGTCAAGCACCGACCTAATCCTGTCGGTATATGGTAAAAGAGTAGCCTTTGCTGCTATCCTATGAAGGAAGGAACATGCAATATCTTTAAATTGTAAATTTGAGGGTCTTGCATCATCAACAGTTGCTTTGATCTCCACTACTTCAGGTTCTTCGTATTCGAGAATGTTATAGATAGCTTTCCACTTTGTGGCACCTCCATCAGCAGTGCAGACTGTATCTGAGACTAACGATGACATTTCTATTTATTCTTCTTTTGCAACAATCTGTTTGCTGTGCTTTTGCATTACCTTGTGGATGGACATATATTGAATAAAAATCCCTATTAAAATAGAGTAATGATCAAATGATGGAAGATATATTTGAAATGACCAATTCGAAAAGAGAAGATCCGGGAAGCAGCCGTTCCATTAATTATCTGTAACCAAACAATAATTATTTGCATTGGGATGATAAAACACACTTAATCATTTCTGACATGATTTATTTCACGTAAAACATTTATTTAAAACCTGCCAAATCTATCACATCACACCCTTTGAATCTACCTTTATGAAGCGCATTACATTTTACTTATGCGATATGTGATTTCGCGATATCGCGAAATCGCAAAATTGCAGTATCAGAATATCGCAAAATCGGAGTTGTCGCAATATCAGAACTTTGGTAAAGTTTTCTTAAAGTTTCAAAGATTTATTCTCGATGTGCTATTTATGTTGTCGCTTGCAAAACTCTGATCGCTGATCGCAAAATTGGGATTTCGCTGTTTTGTTACTTATCTTTTATTGAGAAAAGATTATGCGGGATGTGATTTGTGATAGGGTATTTTCAAGGATTTTTTATTAATTTCTTTTTGTTTTTATGTTTTTATTTAATAAAAGCAATAATGTTTTTTTTGGAGTTTGATTTTTTATCTAAAATGAAAAATACATTTTTAAGAAGGGTCCCTATTTCTATTTATCAAAGGTCAAGATTATTTTGAAAATAAAAATGGGGGGACGTTTTTGTATAGCACAACAATTGGAGATTCACTTTGGAGAACCAAATATCTCTAATTGGTTTATTTTGATATTTCTAAACTTTCAAAACGAGAAAAAGATATAAGAATAAAAATAGTATGATTCATGAATTAAAAAATGTTTTTTTTTAGAATATAATCTATTTACCTATCTCATTTATTCTTAATTAACCCCTTTAATGATAATACATAGGTATCTGTATCAGTCAGTACTTAAATATAAAAAGATAAAGTAGGTATTCTCTAAAATTGGTTTCATAGATTTTTACTCATTTATCACAGATAGAGCCACTGTTGCCAGCAGGCATTTATAGCTTCGACAGGGTTATCTTTTAACCAATAGTGATTCATAGTCCCATCTGAATTTGATTTCTTATTTCAAAATATAATTTTACATATAATTGAAATTTTTTTCTTTGATACATTTTCAAAATCATTGTCCAGGTTTGGTGGCCTGATAGTGACAATGTCATTCACTTATAGTAATTTAGACTGAACATGCTGGCTCGTAATGAGACCCCTTGGCTATTGATTTTTTTATAATCATTTAGCTATTACCCTATTGTGGTATGCAATATTGGTAATATCAGTCTGGATTATTTTTCTATGATCATGATAAACAAGCTCGTGATGAGACTTATTTTCTTTTGAATTTGTACATCGTATATTTTTCTTTTTCTTTTTGAATTATACATTGAAGAATAAATTTTATCATATGGGATGAATCATTGGCTCATTTAAGAATTATGGATGATAATTATAGAGTTGGTAGATACCTTTTGTAGAGAATCCTTGCTAAGTTAAAAGTTTCATTTTTTGACTGATACATAACAACTATATTTTATGATATCAAGAGTCTTTTCAGAAAGTAAATGCCTTTAGTAAATTTCAAATTATTTAAAAAAAAATAAAGTTTATTTAATTCTCATAGTTATAATCATCTTTTTACTTCACTTATTTATAGAAGCGAAAAATCAAAATAATTTATCACAAATTTTAAAAATTTGAGTCAACCAAACATGATGTTATTTTCAAATTTTTATTTTCCTAAAGCAAAAATAAAATTTAAAGCTTGCTCTAAGAGAAATATTTTTTAAGAATTTGACCATTCACAGGCAAGGAATATTTCTTACCTGATAAGTCTTGCAGCAAAAAGGTGGATAAGCTTACTTTCTCAATGATTTGAAATGGACCAAGCCATAATATTTGGAATTTGGTATGCTTACCTTTTTCCTAATGTGCCTTATCCCATTTCAAAACAATGTCTCCAATCTCAAAAGTTTTTGAGCTGGTGGATGCTGTGTCAAATGAGGCTTTCACTATTTTTTGATGATGAGCATGTATAGCTTTGGCTTTTTCTCTCTGTTCTTCCATTTTAAGAATTTGATCTTGTCTAAGTTGAAGGGAAGATGAAGGATGTTCATCAATAAATTGCACTAAAGCAAATGATGGTATTGTTATATTTGTGGGTAGAACTACTTCTTTCCCATAAACTAAAACAAATGGAGAAGTACCTATTGAGGCTTTCTAGGTGATTCTATCTACCCAAAGAGCAAATAATAATGCTTTGTGCCAATTTTTATGATTTTGTTCTATAGTTCGTTTGATGATTCTGATAAGGTTTTTATTTGTAGATTAAAATAATCCATTACCTTGTGGATAATAGTTAGCTGAGTATTTTAATTTAAAACCTCTTTTAAAAGAAAATTCTATCATGGTGTTTCTAGAAAAGTAAGATGCATTATCAAATATCAAAGCTGATGGGAGGCCAAAACTGGTGATTATGAACCGATCGTATTAACCACCTTTAATGGGATAGCTTCTACTCATTTTTTGAAATAATCTGTTGCAGTTAAAATATACTTATGTTGTTTAGAAGAGTTTGGAGTTATTTCACCTATGATATCTAAGCCCCATTGTTCGAATGGTTGTTGAATATTTACTGGTTGTAGAGGAAATGTTGCTTTCCTTTCTCTCCCTACTGCAGTTTGACACACTTTGCATTTTCTCGCGTATTCATGTGCATCTTTAAATAGAGTTGGCCAATAATAACCAACATGTAGTATTTTATGAGCTGTGGTGTTTCCTCCGAAATGACCTCCAACTGGTCCATCATGTAATTCCTGCATTACTTTTTCAACTTCAGTTCTCTCTAAACATCTCAATAATACAAAATCACAATTCTTTCTAAATAGCACATCATCTATGAGTTGATATTTATTTTCTTTAAGTCTCAGAGCACGCTTTGCCGTATAATTGAGATATAATGGAGCATATCCCTTTTTTAAGAAAAAATTTAGATCAGTATATTGTGATTGAGAATTGTTTAGGCTTACCTCGGACTGTTGTATTTCATTTGATTGATCTTCTTCTATTGGTAAATGAGAGGCTCCAGTTAACATCCTGCATAGACCTTGTCCTTTAATAATTTTAGCAGTGTGTATCTCTACATCATATTCTTGAAGTGCAGTGACCCAATTTGCTCTCTTCTCTCCTACTTCTCGAACTTGGATTAATAATTGTCTCACTGCTGAGTAAGGCACTATTATTCTAGTATGCGTTTTTAGGAGAAAAGGTATAAAATGTTTCAAAGCTTTAAATACAACATAAGCTTGTTTTTCCACAGCTGAATCATTTAACTCAGCACCTTGAAGGTTATAACTAAAAAATGAAATTGGTGCTTCAATGTTTTAATCATTTAGCTGTGTCAAAACTGTTGCGTATGATATATTAGAAGAAAATGTATATAATATAAATGGCTTAAGAAAATCAAGAGTTGTTAAATAAGGAGCTTCGATGATAGCCTTTTTAATCAGCTCGAAATAATTTCTCTCATCATTTCCCCATTTAAAAATTGAATTTTTCTTGATCATTGATTGCAGGGGTAAGATGATTTGGGAGAAATCAGGAACAAATCTTTTTACAAAATTAATTTGTCCTAAAAATGATTGCAACATTTTTTTATTGTGTGGTAGAGGGATGTTTTCGATTTCCTGAATCCTATCAGGGTCAATATGGATTCCTTTTTTAGAGACAATGAACCCTAATAATTTACCTTATGATAAGGAGAAATAACATTTTTTAGGATTCAAGGAAATGCCGAATTTTCTACATCTTTCAAAAATGTGTTTTAGGTGATTAAGATGATCGTTTCTATGCTTAGAGTAAACAATAATGTCATCTAAATATATAACAACTAAGCTATTGATTAGTCCTCTAAAATATATATCCATAGCACGTTGAAATGTAGCACCGGCATTAATCAACCCAAATGGCATTTTTTGATATGTGTATGTTCCCCACTTTGTCTTGAATGTTGTATTTAATCTATCATCTGGATGTACCATAATCTGATTATATCCTAAAAATCCATCGAGAAAAGACATCAATTTAGATCCTGCAACTGACTGTAGTATTTGTTCCATGGTAGGCAAGGGAAAATTATCCTTTTGGCAAGCTTTATTCAAATTTCTAAAGTCTATGCAAATCCTAATGTCTCCATTCTTCCTTCTAACTGGGACCATGTTTGACACCCATTTCGAATGTCTAACAGGAAATATAACTTTGGCTTTGAGCATTTTATTTAATTCAGATCTAATTTGAATTTCTAAATTTGGATGGATTTTTATAAGTTTTTGTTGAACAAGTTTATCATCTGAGATCATAGGTATGGTATGCTGAATTATGGAAGTATCATATGTCTTGAGATCTGAATAATCCCATGCAAATATATCTTTATATGTTTTCAGAAACTTAATGAATGATATCCTTTCTTCAGGTTTTAAACCAAGACCTAGGTTGATGTTTTGAGGTTTTTCCGGTGTACCAAGATTAATCAATTCAAATTTTAGAGTAGAACTCTGGGTTTTTGAATTGATCATATTCTTAAACCTATATTTCAAATCATAGAGATCTTCCATTTTGACTACAGATTTGGGAATTGGATTATTATTATTTTTATCTTCAATTTGTAAGTCATGTTCATGTTCATCTACAATTTGACCTTCATAAGCTCTGTCTGATGTAAGAAAGTCTACTATATCTGCATCATTGTTAAATACTCTCCAATTTGTTACATTGTCAGGAATGGAAGGCCTAAAAATCAACTCAATTGAAAATCTGTCTGGGCTAAATTCTTCGGATGGTATAAGCTTTGATGCTACACTAGCAAGTAAATCAACACTTGCATTTTGTAATTTAGGAACTGTGGAGATATTAAATGAAAAAAAATGGGATGTAAGGCTCTGAGCTAGAGTTTGATAGTCTTTCAAATGTCCATAAATACAATGAATTGTATTTTTGACTTGTCTAACAATTATTTCAGAATCTCCATATACCTGCAAATATTTAACATTTAAACTAATAGCTTTATATAGACCTTGTATCAATGCTTCATATTCAGCGGTATTATTCATGCATTAGAATTCGAGTCTGCAAGCTAGCATTGTTTTCTCTCTTTGTGGATTGATTAAAACACAACTTGCTCCTGCACCATCTTTTGATTTTGAACCATCAAAGTATAAAGTCCAAAGTAAAGAATTTTTCAAAATTTTATTGCTAAGATTAACACATCTAGAAGTGTCTATTTGAGAAAAGTTCTCAATTTGAGAAATAGCGGTGTTTATTGAAAAAGGTGAAATTTGGGCATTGAATGATCCAAGAAATGATTCAGCTGAGTAATTTCCAATAATATTATTGGAAAAAGATACAGGCTCATTTGTTTCTTCGAGTTCAATGACTGTATGTTTCATAAATTTTTTGCGATCAACTCTTATTTGATTTGGTTTACCATTGTATGGTAACCACATGTGTGACCAATCGGTAGCAAAATATACATGTAACTTTTCAGACCAATCCCTGCTTAAAATAAGACCATAAAATTCAAGGATTTCTGCGACCAAAATATCAATTACTTGCAGTACCTTTGGATTGGATGATAATCTAATGGAAATTGACAGCATTTCTCCAATGACTTCTACTTTTGTTCTATCTAATTGAACTATATGTACAACATATTTTTGAGGAGTGATATTCAATTTTGTACACACTGTTCTTGGCATGATGTTTGAAGAAGCTCCTAAATCAATAAGACAGTTATGAACATTTTTGTTGAAAACATCATAATTAAAAATTAAATGAGGAGTGTGAGAAATAGATCTATCACCAATTAAAACAAGATCATTGGGATTTAATTTGTTTGGATATGACGAGGGTTTTCCCATATCTTTAGAAGCTTGGGCTATAACTGGTGGTTGTATAGGATCTACAAGGATTGCCTTGAGTTCTCTAAGTAAAATTTTCTGCTTTTGTTTGAGTTTGGTCATTTCATGTAATGAAATATTTGATTTGGTATTTTTCATATCTTCAATTATATTGTATTCCACTATATCTGAAACTATCAAAGTTTTAGAAGTTATGATAGGATCAGGTGAAATAGGATCTGTATGGAAATTTTTAGATCTTTTGACTGTTGTTTTCTCCTTTGTGGGGAGATATTTCTGTTTCTGATTTGATATAGTTGATTCAGAAGAAGATTTGGTTCTTGTAGACACAAGCATAGCTTCTCTTTCTTCTTCTATGGGAAGAATGAAATCCCATAACCCATTCAGTTCAAATTCTTCCTCAGACTTTGGTTCTTGTTCAGATGGTGAGGGATCTTCAATATCTTGATCAGATTCAACATTTGAAATAACATTTGGAGGCTGGGAAGTTGAAGAAGGATTTTTCTTAAATGGGCAATATGATTTTTTAGATACTGATGATTCAAAAACTTGTTTCTTTATATCAATCATATCATTTGGCATATTCTTTAACACTTTTTGAAGACCTTCAAGATCGAATGGATCTTTCAAGACTTTGTTTTTGGAATCTTGACTAAATTTCACTTTCTTTGATTTCTTGTCTTCTATTTCTGATCGTTTTTCTAATGCTAAAATTCTTTTCTCTACAGCAAGAGCTTCTTTCATGTTTTCTAAAAGGGTAGCTTTACCAGCTCTATCTACAAAAATAGCTATATTAGAAGGTAAAGAAGAAATATACCACTCTATTTGTACATCAACAACAGGCTTGGAAGCGGTTGGGATTTTGTTTAATAACTTGTTAAATCTGGAGTTGAAATATTTGATCCTTTCACCTGAATTTGTTTTTAGATTGGAAAGGGAATTAATTAAAGATGCAACAGTTCTATTATCTCCAAATGTTGCAAGAAAAACTTGTCCAAAAGTTGCCCAATCGGCAATAGATCCTGTTGGAAGTGAAAAGTACCAGGATCCTGTAGATCCTTGTAAAGTATAAGGAAACAATCTGACTACAATTTATTCATGAAACTCCATTAAGATTCATAGCTAACATAAAATTATTGACATGTTCTTCAGCTGGAAGACCATCATCTGGATTATATTTGGGTAGCCATTTTTCAGGATGATCTGGAAGAGGATTTGGATTTGCAATCAATACAACACTAGGATTCGTCCAAGGCTGATTAGCCATAATTGGATTTGAAGCTTGCGAATATACAAAAGTAGATCCAGAAGTGGGGGGATGGATATGGAACTTACAACTGGAACAATACTACTTGTGATAGTACTGATTCTTTGAGTAGAAGAAATGGAAGAATAAGAAGATGTAGATTGAGTAAGAGGATGTGAAGAAGTATCTGAAGGAAAATTTGATGTGACCTCACTCATATCTGACTTAGATTTGGATATAGAAACTTTTTTGCGATGTGATTCTATTGGAAACTCAAAAGGAGGAATTCCAAGTCTTTCGCTTTTGGATCAGGTTAATATACTAGTTTCTTTAAATAGGGAAGTGACGCTTTCTTCAGAAGCTTTAGGATTAACAGGCTTTTCTGCAGAAATATATATTCCTTTTTATTTCTGAATTAAAGACTAAACTTCGGGGGATTGGAGAGTGAATTCTGAAGTAGATGACTGTTGAGATATTTGAGGAGATGAAGGGAAAGTTTCTACAATTTATGATTTCTAAGTTAGTGATTTAGAATTTGATCTGGAAGTTGTAGGATGCTTTTGGGGAGATCGACTCTCATGAGGGCTTCTAGTTTGAGTTTTATATTTATCTGCCATTCATAGTCAGGCTCTCCTTCTAGCGCCAAAAATGTTGAGGCCTCATAAATCTGTGGCAACAAGGGGGATAACCACTCGGTCCGAACCTTAAAACAATTCCTTTTCTGTTTGGGATAGTGGCTCCGACTGGGTGTAATGAGACCAGTTTCTCAGATTTGGGATTTTGTATGATTGTTGGGTTTCTCTCAAATGATTTGAGAGAAAAATCACTAAAAACTAAAAAAAAATATCCTAGAATGCAAAACTTTGAATTAAGTCTAATCTAATCTAACCTGGGATAATACCAATTTTATGTGATTTAGAATGATATATATCCAGTCTGTGATGATTTATATCAATCACAGACTTAATAGGATTAATACCTTGTAAGATGATTCTTTTGATAAATAGTTAATCAAAATACAACGTAAAACATATCACATATATTCTGATGATCATATATAAAACAAATCAATTTCTATCTTTATATCGTACAGTAGTGCAACTGATATTTCAAACAGAAACAATTTATTTCACATATAATTCATGAAAGCTGAACTTATTACTAATGTTTAAAACAGAATTTAGCATACATGATAATAGTACCAGATGTATATTGTCCTTTTCATTTGATCAGCAATAATAGGCCACAATCAATCGTTCTATCAATGAGTCTTTCAGAAAATACAAAAGTGCATCAATAGTGATAAAAAAAATGATGTATAACTGAAAAGGCCGTGTTCCATTATTTTATCAAGGCATCCACAAACTTACAATAAAGCATTCTTTGTAAATGTTCTCAATAAAATTCTGGACACTTCTCTAAATGCATGAGGAGGGTTTAAATACTACATTAACTACCTACAAAAATAGATTATACAAAATATCCTATGAGGTGGTTTCAAACAACCTTCCTCATTCCTAGTGCCTATTTTCTAAAATTGAAATTATTAAAAAAAAACTAAATTATAATCATGCCCGATGATAGATTACCGCTAGCTTTGCTTTTCTGCTCACAAATATCAGACATCGGCTGAACCTGTGGAGGCTTCTCGAACTGCGTCTTCATTTGCCCAGCGAATATAGCATTTTGTAAAAGTTGCTGCATTTTCTGTATGCAATCCAGAGAGCAACTCAATGTCATTACTTGACTATGCGGTTTAACCAGTAACTACTAGTATGATTCCCAATTAGTCTTCTTCAGCTGTGCAAGCGTTTCTTCTCGGAGTTGACCTGTGTTTTTCCAAATTTTCTCTAAATTTCTGATATTAGGAATTGATTTGTGATTTCCTTCTTTAATCAAACCAGAAGTATGCAACATGTGGTTAATAATTTTGACCATATTTTTTGATATAACTGCTATTCTGGCTATGGCCAACTCTGCCTGTTTTACCTGTGCATCTCAGTCAATAAAAAGGATATCTTTAAAAGTTTCTTTGATCTTTGGGGACTTGACTTTCTCCCTTCATCTGAATCTTTCCATTCAATATAATCAGAAATTTTAGTATTGAGTTAATTAAACTCAATTCTCTGGTCAATGAATGTATTGGTCAATTGTTCACTAATTTCCAAGTGTGGGATTATGTTTGACATCTGTAAGATAAATAAGTTTTGTTGTTTTGAGAGTAGGGAATTTAATGCCAATGCTTCTTTTAGGAATTCCCTCACAGTAGGAATACCTTCATATTTTGTAAGATCTTCTCTCAATTCTCTAATCAGTGTGTTTTTGCTAGATAAGTCATTTTCATGACTTATCTTAAGCACTTCCATATCTTGCTGAAATTTGAGGAGTTGCTGCTCTACCTTCTGATTCAGACTTCTCCTTTCTTCATCTAGTTTCTACTGTAGCTGCATGATATTATCATCCTTTTCTTGAACCAAAATGGATACTTCGGTTTCCTTATCCATCATTGCAGTAGTGTATGCTCCAACAAATTGTGATAGCCGAGTCAAATTTTCAATTGGATTTGAAGGAGTGTCTTTCCATACAACTTCCATAACTTCATTTCCTAGAAGTGTTTCAATCCTTCTCCTTTTTATTTGTTTCCTCACTACAACTTTATGGAGAAGGCTATAGAATACATCTAGTGGAGGGATATTAGTTACTTTCAGAACAATCTCATCAGTAGGAAGCACATGAATGATTTCTGTATCTTAGGAGGTTATCCCAAGACTTTCAATGATTTATTTTGCTGAAACTGTTTGTCCCTTTGCAGTCTAAAATTATGTATCTTTCTGTGAAGATGATACCTCTGGGGTATTTATCAATGTGTTGCTAACTGGAGTCCCGATTTATCTAGTTCACTCTAATTTTATGAATCTGTTTGTTCTGTCCTGATTTCTTTGCTTGCTTCAGTTGTATAACTAGTGACCAAGACATTTTGAGGGATACGTCTGAGTATTTGTTCTCTGTACTCATTGAATTTCTGAATTCTTCTAGATTCAGGTTCAATTTGACAACATTTTGGACTTCTTAAAAATTCCCAACAGATTGCAAAATATCTTCAAATCTATCATCAGTGTGTATGATAGGTTTGACTTTAACTGACTGAGTAAACTTGTTAGCAATCTTCTCTTGGGTCGAACTACCTTGAGGGTAAAACAAGGAGCTTCAAAAGCTCAATCTTCTAACATTATTTCAATGCATGATTAAAATTATTGAGGATGAATGTACCACATTGAATTGGAAAACTTGGCCATAAGGATTTTTTACTATCCTTCAAAGTTTTGGTGAGTCCATTACTAACAGTTTGGTAAGTGACTTCTCTCGCCATTAATTTATCAGAAACATACAAAGGAAGAATATGTGGGGGAGAAGAGCTTCCGAATACTCTGATATATGAAAATTATTCTTCAATAAAACATCTCCCTATCATTTGAAGGTCTGAAAGGGCTTCTTTAGTGAATCTAGGGCTCACTCCGTGAAACGTTAATTGATGTAATGGTAACACAACTCCATAACATAGTCTATGAAAATGCGGTACATAATTATGCTCCCATATCTCTTTATGTCTCAAATGAATAGGGATGGGATCCATGGGAGTCCATTTCCAACCCATAACTAGAAAACTGGTAGAAAAACGGATAACATCAAAAATATATGCACTCATGAAAAATTGGGGAATGGTTTTGGAGGAAGAAGCTCTTGTCTAGCGATATTCGTTAATTGTTTTAGCCAGATTTTCAGAAAGAATGGTTTCCCAATTCATAATGTAAGAATTAATACAGGAATCAACCAGGGGAAGCCAATTTATGGAGAAATTCGTATTATTAGGGAGACCATATAATCTGCATAGCATCGCGGCTGCGAAATTGTAGGGATTTGCAAGTGAGTTGATAGGATACATACCTGATTTCTCATGTTTGAACTTCTTATCCAGTTTCCTCCAACTCTGAATTGTCTTGAAAGGGTCCCCATTTTTCTTGGCAAATTTCTCAACAAATCTAATAGATGTCTTGTGGGTCAGGTAGCTTGTACATGACTTTCAAGTCTTCGGCTCTGAAAAAACCTAAGATTTTATTCTTAGCTTTTATTAATTTTCTGTCCTTGATTATTGAATTGTCAAGCACCCACCTAATCATGTTGGTATATGGTAAAAGAGTATCCCTTTCAGCTATCCTATGAAGGAAGGAACATGCAATATCTTTGAACTGTAAATTTGAGGGTCTTGCATCATCAACAGTTTCTTTGATCTCCACTACTTTAGGTTCTTCGTCTTTGAGAATGGTACAGATAGCTTGCCACTTTGTGGCACCTCCATCAGCAGTGCAGAATGTATCTGAGACTATCAGTGAAAATTTTGTGTATACTTCTTCTGCAACAGTCCCTTTACTGTGCTTTTGCATTACCTTGCGGATGGACATATCTTGAAGAAAAATCCCTATTAAAACAAAGTAATGATCAAATGATGGAAGATATATTTGAAATGACCAATTTGAAAAGAAAAGATCTGGGAGGTAGTTGTTCCATTAATTATCCATAACCAAGCAATTATTATTTGCATTAGGATGATAAAACACACTTAATCGTTTCTGACATGATTTATTTCATGTAAAACCTTTATTTAAAACCTGTCAAATCTATCGCATCACACCTTTGAATCTGCCTTTATGAAGCACATTAAATTTTTCTTATGCGATATCGCGAAATCGCAAAATCACAGTATCAGAATATCACAAAATCAGAGTTGTTGCAATATCGGAACTTTGGTAAAGTTTTCTTAAAGTTTCAAAGATTTATTCGCGATGTGCGATTTACACTGTCGCTTGCGAAACTCCGATTGTTGATCGCAAAATTGGGATTTCATTGTTTTGTTACTTATCTTTTATTGAGAAAAGATTATGGGGGATGCGATTTGTGATAGGGTATTTTCAAGGATTTTTTATTAATTTCTTTTTGTTTTTATGTTTTTATTTAATAAAAGCAATAATGTTTTTTTTGGAGTTTGACTTTTTATCTAAAATGAAAAATACATTTTTAAGAAGGGTCCCTATTTCTATTTATCAAAGGTTTAGATTATTTTGAAAATAAAAATGGGGGGAAATTGTTGCATAGCACAACAAATGTCAATGGAAAAATTATCCGTTCCACTATTTGCACCGATTTTTCCCCAATTTATTGCTCCGTTAGCATAAAATGGGGCGCAATTGTAGGACAAGTGTCAGATTTTGGGGAAATTGTAGAGCGATTAGCATCAAAGCTAGGGAAGCTCATAACTTTCTCAGTTTTTGTTCTTTTTGGGAGCAGAAAGAGGCTAAACAGGCATTTTTGATAGCTTTGAAGTTGTCAGAGTAGGTTTTGAAGCTATTAGAGCACTGTAATTTATTGTAGTCACCATTTTATGAGCATAATGAAAGAGGGTCAAGCATTGGAAGTTGGACGAGGAGTTGTAGCTCAGGAGGGGTGAAATCCTTCATCACTTGTTGTTTTGTGGTTATCATTATGGATTTGTTTCTCTGTTACTTTTTCAATTTATGAGTTAAATTCATTTTTAAATGTGTTAAAGAATTTAACTTAAGTACCTGAAAAACTCATTCAATTTACTTGCAATTTACATATCCTAAAGCACATACATTTTCAGATCATTTAGTGACTGAAACATCTTTGCATAACTAGTGGATCAGATCTGAACATTACATCTAAGAGGGATAATTAATCTAAAATTTTATATTGGCGAATTTGTTCTAACATTTGGAAATTATTGGACACAATTTGACACACACTTTCACATTGAAAGCTCACTGTTTACATATTTTTCTTATGGTTGTTATAAGTGTTTCCACATATGATATATCTTTGAATAATTCACCATAATAGGGTTGGTTATCTCAAGTAATAACTTGACAAGTGATTTAGTGTCTCATTGGTCATATCTGTTCTTTACATGCTTGTCATTTTTTATCTTGAGTGATTTACTTGATGTTGTCCTAAATGTTTCATAATTTCTCATTTAAATGCGACTTGGACATAAGTAAAATAAGATTGTTCCTTGCTCATGCTCTATAATTATTGTGTTTCATATTTTTATAGCAAAATTGGTCTTTTATTGTTTCAATATCACTAACATATGTGTTGTTGTGAGTTGATTAAAAATTCATAAGTTCACATCTAATATCAACACTCACTAAAGCACTCTAATCTCAAATCACTTGGTATTGAATAATTCAAGTTTCTTGGGGCATCTTGTCTTTCTTGATTGATATAAAATAAAATTGATATATGATAATTGATAGAATCATATTGTAAAATCATCATTGGAATATCTTGAGTAATTGTGATTGACATTATTGTGTTAAGAATTTAATTGTTTGAGTATTGTAGATAAAGTTAGATCTAAGACTTTTGTGATCCATAATGTAGATAAATGTCTTTCGGATTAATCACATCATTAGGATTAGGTCGACATTTTGAACCATCTAATGTGGTTCATCCTCAAGACAAGGTGGAGAGACTAATCGATCTCGATGAATAAATAATGGAGATGCATCATTGCGTGAAAATATCCGTTGAGAACTAGTTGTTAAGAAGTAGCCGTTAAGACTAGTTGTTAAGAACTAGCCGTTAGAGAGTTAGTTAATTAAGAATTAAAATTAAATAATAAATTAATAAATTAAATAAAATTGATTAAAAATGGGTTTATAAATTATTATGTAATTAAAATAAATATAATAGGTAATAGGGAAGGGTAATTTTTTTAATTAATTAATAAATAAATAAAATAAAGCAAAAATAAATAAATAAATAAAATAAAGTAAAAATAAATAAATAAATAAATAATTTATTTAGATAAAAATAAAATAAGTCAATAAATAAATAAATAAATTGTATATAAAAATATATAACTAAATAAAAATAAAAATAAAAATAAAAGATAAATAAATAAACCTAAGAAGGTACTAGGGAGGGAGGGGTAAAATTTTAATAAATAAATAAAATAAAGTAAAATAAAATTAATTAATTAGATAAAAATAAAAATAAATCAAGAAATTAATTAAAAAAATAAAAATAAATAAAAATAAAAATAAAAATAAAACATTTTTTTTTATTAAACTAAATTACCTCGTGAGGGTTGGGGTCCAACTCTTACTTAATTTCCAACCATCGTCACAGTTGATATTCTTAGCATGGCGTTCAATTTCGATCGCCTCCCTTAATTTCCTATGTTGGAAGTGATCTACCTTGGCAACAACTTTGGAGTCTTCAATACAAACATGGTGTCAGGATTTTTCCACATGTTCAACAAGAGCTGAGGTACGCGACCGATTGTGTTTAATATCCACAGCATGCTCCCGGATTCGTTGCCTAATGGATCGACCTATTTCTACTATATAGGGAGTTCCATAAGAACGAGGAATCATGTAAACCCCTTTCATGTCCTTAGGGTCGATAGGGTCCTTAACAGACCCAAGAGAGGTTTGAAAGAAGCAGAGATATTATTTCTCCTAAGGAAATGGATAATTTTGTCTGTTGTCCCCTGGATAAATGGGAGATGGACCTTGGAAATAGGATCCACCCAATTAGATTTTCCGCTCAACCCTTTATATGCCTTCCGAAAGGCTTTAAGACCTTGAGATCTATTGTAACCATTCTTTTCAAAAACGTCAAGAAGATGGGATTTATTTGATTCCAAGGAGCTGTATTGCTAAAAGTATTTTTAGATATTTGCTAAACACATTAATCCTAAGCATTGGAATTTTATTGGCTTATGATCATTGGAATTTACTTTGTCTAAATATCTTGAAGATCTTAATTTTTCATAAGTAATTTTCCTCACTAGTTAAGTGTTATAATGTTGCTATCATTGGAAGATTTTATCTTTGGATTAATAATTGGCACACTCTTGGTAATAAGTTTGTCTATTTCATTTATAAGTACTCATTGTCACAATTAAGGATTATTCGTAACTAAAGTACTTGAGTCACATAAGCAATATTAAATCAAGAATTCACTCACATATCTTTCATAATCATCCTAAGTCTAGTTGAATTGATAATTTACCTTCATGTATCAACTTGGTTGATAGACTTATAGGGCCACCCTTTCTCACCTAGCTTGAGGGATTCAACATATTTTTAGTGTTTAACACGGTCACCTTACAGTCGTCAGAGCCATAGCCTCTACAGTGCGGGAGGCACCAGGTGGTTGGAACACAGGGGATGTATCATTAATAGAGCCCCTGCTTTCTTCCCATTGGCTTCCATCCCAAAACCTACTCTAAAGACTGGTTCTAAAATAGTTAAGAGGAAGGTTTCACTTAGAATTGGCATATAACTTAAAATTAATCAAGATTATTGAATCACAACTAGGACCTAAGATTTGCATAGCATATAGGTTAGTGAAAAATATAAGCAATGGTTTTCCATCCATTTAATTTCTCTTGATTAATAATAAGAAAGAAATTGAATCCATAAGGAACTAGTATCAAATCCTTAAATCTTGCTTAAATTAAACAAGTAGCTAGGCCACACAATCATGTCTCTTGAACTCGTTGGTTTCCAACTTGTCCTCTGTATTCATATTTCCATAGGGACTACCCCCCATAGCATGTTGTTGGGAGACAACTAGAACAAGGAGCTCGAGGATTAGGGTGACAATCATCGACCTGATTCATTGTTGTAGTGCTTGTACAATCTGAGTGACAACATGGTCATATACTACTTAGTGAAATGTGAATAGTTCCTCCTCCAGATGATAGGGACATGCAAATTTCAAAATTTACCTTTGATTAGCTGAAGAGCATAATAGTGAAGGAGAGAAGAAGTAATTTTCCGAATTACCCTCAACACCATATTTCCATCAATACAAAAAGAGTGATTGTGCCAAATACCTGGAAGAATCCAAGAGCAGTTGCAACAGTGAATGAAACATTTGTCAGAGCCAATAAGGAGAAAAATGATTATCTGATGAAATAAAATGAAACATTTGTAAAGGAGTTGGCTTCGACAAGGAAAAATGTTGAGCATCTCGTGGCTAAGAATCAGAGGTTGTCTTCCACTAGTGCTAGTGGACTAGAATTGAAAGCAACAACACTTGAGGAGATTAAGACTTTGGAATACACTATGAAGAAATTATATGATGAGATGTACACTCTCCATGAGACAATGATGTTCCTACATGAAGTATAGAAAGGGTCACAGAAAATGGTGAAGGTCCTAAAAATAGCTTACACAACCATATATTTGATCCAGGACTATAGCACCAAATATTTGGATACACCTACGATGTTGGTCAGAAAGAGAAGATGAGATGAAAAATCAAATAGGGCAGAGATCAAGGTGTTTTTACAGATCTACGACCAGATCCACACTTCTATTACCAACACCATAACAGCATATTCACGATTGTATAATGGATTGGATTCCTTCGCTAAGATGCACAATATTATTTTTGTTGGTACATTTACAGAGCTAAAGAGCAGGAGCACTTTAAACAAGAAATATCATATTTCTTGGATAACATGAAACATGTGACAACTCAGGATGAGATCAAGGTGATAAAAAAAATTATTCTGCAAAATGTGACCATGCGAGAAAAGATACACATGAAGTTAATTATGTTGGTGAGCACCATTCAAACTAATTCCAAGACATATATCCAAAAGCATTGGAAGGAAAAATTGTTGAAATTTGCAACAAGAAATATTGAAAATGGCAATAAGAATAGGCTTCTAATTTAATTTTCCCTTAATTAAATTAGAAGGAAATTGTAATTCCACATCACATGATAGATTGTACGAGTTAACTAAGTCAGTAAGACTTAGTTAGCTTAGTCAATTCAAGTTGAGGGTCAAACTATAGGCATGTAGAGTTATCTCTAAGTTTTAGGGGGTCCAATTATAGTTTATTTTGAGTTGTAATTATTTAACTTAATTATTTGAGTTAAAATAAATTTAAATATTTCTAACCGATGGAGGAACTAGTGAGAGATCCAGTGAATTAAATATGATTTAATTCACATGCAATGATCAATTATAATTGCTAATTCGCTATAAATATATGATGCATGTCATTTCTCAGGAAGACCCATTTGAGATTGGAGTTAAAGGGAAGTGTATTATTAGTTGTATAGTTAGAAAATTTTACAGGTGTTGCATGGAGTCAGATGAAGAGCCTTGATGTACTGCACAACTATTATTAGGGAATTTCCTCATTAAATAGGGGCTTATTACTCATTAATCTACGCAAGAAAGCATGAGATTGGAAGGCTAGGAAATTGGCTAAGTATTGGCTAGAGTCATCCTAGGAAGCAGGGAGCCAGACAAAGATAGTGCAGACAACTCTCAAGCACGAGAGAAACATTGTATTGTTCTCATATTCTTTGAGTTATACAATATACAAATAGCAGGGTTTTTAGCTGAGTCTTTCCCCAGATAAATCTTTGTGTTATGTGATTGAAATTATTTCTCTTTCTTGTTCATGTGATTTTGCGATCGTAAGTGATTTCCACAATTTGTAGCGTAGATTCAAGTATTTTTTTTAGCATATTACAAACATCAGTTCGAATCTGCGTGGATTTTCTACAAAATCAGATACACTCCAGATGCACCAGTGAAGGTTGAGAACATAGCAACATAGTAAAAAGCTTGGAACCAATACCTTACTACAAAGCTACATGTTACCATCATCGAGTTACCATTTCCATAAGTTTATACATGATGTATTATTTTTTCTTATAGCTATAGACACATTTTGTCTTATTGTAATTTTTTGTTTCGAAAATAATAATGTGTAAAATGTGTAAAGTGTGAGTCCAAGAGTCAGAAAGGGAATATAAAGAGTCATTAGGTAGCTCAAAGGTTAAATAGAAGCTAAAATAAAAATGGAAGATCAAGAGTCATGAGGGAGCTCATGAGTCACAAGGGGAAGTGAAAGGTCACTTAAATTGTTATAAATAAACCCTCATAACTAAAGCAAAAGGCTTGGAATTTTGGAGATAGAACCTTGGCTTCTCTAGTTTAGCGTAAGAGTGAAGATCATTCTTTGGAGAAGCAAGTCATAGCTTCATGTTCCACTATTGGAGCTAGTGTTTCATCATTGTAATTGTGTACTTATAACTTTCACTTAATCATCAAAATCTCTTAGAGCCAACACACTTTCATGCATGTATCGTGAATGTTTTAAGATTGTTCTTTTAATGTTTTCAATATATGTTTATTTTCATACATATTAAAGGAAATGACTAATTCATTTATTTGGTATATATATTGTTGAATGTGCGTTGTTATTTGATTTCATGATCATTGTTATCTTGTGAAAGTTTTTTCAAGTTAACTAACAAGTATTTCGTTGCTCGCGCGTGTCTCTTTGATGATAGTACTATTACTTTTCTAATAGAGGCTCACTTTGATCCGAAAGGACCTTTGCACATGAAAGAATTTTTCACCACGTCAATTTGAAGTTGGTGACAAAGTGTTTAAGTGGGTGAAATTATTCTCATGCATTTAATTATGCATTTTATGAGCCCTTATTTTTTTTTCTAAATAAGACTAAATTCTATTACTGTGATAAAATATGGTACATACAGAGCTGCGTTTTCAGCAGTAGGACGAGTTTCAGAAAAATGACAGAAAAAGCGCTGCCCTCATAGGGAAACCAGCGCAAGGAGAGATTAGTTGCTGCCTCAAGAGAGGAAACCAGCATTACACAGTAAGTCTTAAAACTGTAGCAGTATGAACAATAACTATAACAGAGATTGGACAAGCCCGCAGGCCAAAAATTCAGAAGACTCCAACCATACAAGAACTCTAACCTGGAAAATGTAGTAAAACTGGAAAATTTAGAGACCATAATCATCAGAGGGGGATTCTTCCACGATTCGGCATCCATAGCCGCAGTCTTCATCATCCTGCATGGGAATTGCTGCCTCGCCTGCGTCGTTCTGCTTCGGGAGCACGCCTGAGAGATTGATGCTGCCACCTCCGAGCGCACCTCTCTCCGTGGGGCGTGGGCAGTTCAGCTGAACTGTGCGAAGATCCGGAACAGACTCGGGCGCTTGTGGACGAATCCCTGGAGGCACCGGAGGAGGGGGCCCCGAACTGAATTGAGGGAGCTCCTTGAATTGCACTAAGATGGTCGCCACTACCATGGGCTGGTTCATGACACAAGGGAAGTGGAAAAGAGCTGTGGACGGGTTGGCCAAAAGAGCAGACTCAGGATTGCGAGGTTCAGTAGGAGGCGGAAGGGGAGAGACGCCACGCGGAGAAGAGGGAGGGTGGTGGACCGGCGGAGCTCTACTTCTGTGCGAGGCTCGAGTGGAAGGGCGACGAAGGCATTCAGAATCCGGAGAGCTCGAGGGGCTAGAGGATGAGCGACGCCTGGAGGCAGGTCTGGCTCGGGTGATGCCTCTGCGGCATCTGAGCCTGTGCCGAAGCCGAGGCATGATCTTGCTAGGAGAGTGCAGGCGTCGAGGGAAGAAGAGAGACGAAGCAGGCTGAGGGGACGGCGACAGACCAGGAGAGAAAATCTGGGGCTGATCAGCAAGAAGCCAGGGGCGCAGATTGCCTTGACAGTGATGAAAACCGGGGTTGAATTCCACGCAGCAGTATAGGGTGCACCTCCGGCCAAGAGCCGTTCTGGAGCTGGCGAGCTTGGCTTCCGGTGGGCACACAGAGCCGAGAGGAACAATGAGCTGAGACATGGTGACCATCCAAATGATATGCAGAGTGTAGCGAGGAAGCATCGAGAAGGCGGGAGAGCAAATGCGAATGGAGGACGGCGTCAAGTTATGGCAATGGCCTCGTCCTCCCCACCGGCTTGAATGCCGAGTAGTGTGAAGGGCCAGAGAGTTAATGCGATCAAGGCGGAGTGAATGCAGTCGGCCGGCTGCCTTGTGGCCTTGCCACGCACCAACCAAGCCTCCGCGCATCCCTATGTCATCTGTGATCACCCGCATCCGGGGATTTTATGAGCCCTTATTAATCCCATGCATTATTATTTATTTTTGATATAAATGATTGATATTTGTGAGAGAAAATTTGTCTCACATATTATTCATTTAATGTAATTAGGGAAATTGGTTTTTATGTGAGAAACCGCCTCACAACAATTCTCTATTTTTCTCAATTGTAGGTTGAGAGAATCAAGGGCATGGTTGAAGAGTCTTTAGGTGGTTTTGAGAATTTTCCCAATTATGAGCCTGAGATAGTTGGAGATCCTACTTTCATGGATCTTGTTTTTCCTTCCTTGTAATTAGGCCCTACAATTGTGGGTCTTGTGATTAATGCTCTTTGTTGGAGAGTAGGTGAGGGAAAACTATATATATTCCTTATGTAATCCATGAGATGGAGGGATAAGAAATGAGATAATACTTAGCCATTGAGAGCCATAGTGCTTGGCTAATGCTCGGCCATAGAGATTGAATGTAAGAAAGCTTACTTTGAAGAAGGAATATAGAATATTTGCATTCCAATTGAAGCAGATCCGGAGAAATAGCCCCAGAGAGATGGAGTGGTGAACTCCATTACCAATTGATTGTCTCTCTCTTACTTATGTGTTTGCGCTTCTTGATATTTTAAGTTCATTTATTTATGTTTATGTGTTTATGCATTATAATTAATGGAATAAAATGCTCATTTAAACCTATATAAGCCATAGTCAATTGAAAGATCTTCATACTGTACATGATGGTTAGAGTAGTACTTGACCCGTGATCAGATCAAGTGGTGTCAGAGCAGGTGACTGCTTTATAGGATGGACAGAGGAGCGAAACACGCTGAAAGAATGCAAGAGTTGCAAGAGATAAATGACATCATTCAAGCCGACAATGCAGAATTGTGAAGACTATTGCATGTAGCCGAAAAGGATAAGAAGGAGCTTCAAGAGATGCTACGAGCCAAAGAGGAGTTATTGTCTAAGTTGCAGAAGGTTGAAATGATGGATGCTACATCTCAAACCAAGGTATTTGATGTTACTTCATGTTTTGTTCTCTCTCAATATGAAACTAATGTTGGCATGAATATCCTCACGAATATGGGGTATAGAGGAGGTGGACTTGGCATAAATGGCCAAGGAGTCACACAGCCATTGGAGGTTGTACCAAGACGACCATTTGCAGGCTTGGGTTATGGAAAAGAAGAGAAAGGAGGATGCTCGAAGGTAGCTGAAGAAAAAACCATCTCTTCGTTACCCGATTCCAAGAAGGGAATCAAGCCACCTAGTCCTCATCAGATCAAGGACAAGTCAGGAAGGTATGACAATCATTCAAATTATTCTTTTGCATATAAGAGAAATGATTTCTTCCATAGATAATTTAACCATGATATAGTTAAGCATCACACAAAGAATGTGTGGGTTAAGAAGACATATGTTTCCATAAGAAGTGATACCAAGAAGAATGAGAACCTTTTGAATCCTCCTATCATGAAGACACAATTAAACGAGAAATGACATAATTTCTGCAGTTTCTGCAAAATCAGTGGCCATTGGGAGAAGAAGTGCTAGAAGTTTCACCTCAAAATTTTCCACAAGTCAAACAAACATATGGTGAAAGAGCTCGTGAAAAAGGACGTTCCATCCATCATTCGAAAATCATGGTTACGAGAAGAAAGTGCTTGGTGCTAGTTTGATAAGCAGTTCATGATGTTTATGCAATTTTTATTTCTGCTCATTTGCAAAGTTTTGAGTTTTATGGGGGCATGTATTCCTCTGTTGATCGGAAACACTCAAAAATTTCCCGATACAAAATAAAAAAATAAGGGCACCGTCCCTTTAAGACACCCATCATGCCCCTAATTTGACCACAAATGATCTTCCAAAAAAGGAGGCCGTATCCATGGGTATGGAGGCCGCCATGAGGAAAGATTGCATTATCACGACCTACAGAGACCAATGCCTCTTTTATGGATGTGGAGGGACTCTACTTGAGGTTTTTGCAGAGCTGATAGGCAGAAAGGATGGGTGCTCTCACAGAAAAGGAGGATCCTTGCATTTATACAAGAAGGAGAATGGATTATATGGAGGGAATGGAATAGTGGGTGCCTAGGTTCCCCTTGGCTATGGCTTGGCCTTCGTGCAGAAGTATTCCAAGACATAAGCGGTTACCTTCGCTCTCTATGGAGATGGAGTTGCCAATCAGGGAAAACTCTTTGAGGCTCTCAACATCTTTTCTCTTTGGAATTTTCCTGCTGTGATCGTCTGCGAGAATAGCCACTATGGAATGGGAGCAGTAGAATGGTGAGCCACGAAAAGGCACCTTGGAAATATTTTTCTGGTTCGTTAGCACTCCTGGGGTGCTAGAGCTGGTAAACATAGTTTACACCGAAATGTTTTAGCTGGAAGCTGCCAGAAACTTCCAGCATTCTCTGTATTCAAAGGGAGCTGGCGAACATGCGTCTATTTTGGGGTCAGATGCCAGTACACTAGGATTAGGGTGCAAGTCAAGTGAAACAGAAGCAGCAAATAAATCAAAGAAAGAAGTTTTAAGATCCATAGATGTGCGGATCATGGCGTTACAACAAGAGTTAAGCGTGCCTTTGCTCGAGCTTCTGTTGCTAGTTTTGAAATAAAACATATGGCGGGTCTTATTGTATTTGCACATCACTTTGGAGCAACTTGTTTAAAAGATGTGTGTAGCATGTTTATCTCCCTATGTAAAAAACGACAGGATTTCTTCCCATGGAGAGATGATGCAGACACCCGATCATTAGGATTTGACATGTCCATTGAGAATGGTACAGATGGAGAGTTGGCATTTGACACTTCATCTGATACTTTATCCAATATAGGTGATAAACCTTCTGGCTATTAGTATTATGCCCAAGGTGAAGGTAGAGACATGGGTTATGGAAGTCAAATTTAAACTTCTATTGCAACACAGCCTCAAGAGGGTCTCCAAGGCATTAAAGCATCACATTCTCGAGCACAATCTATTGATAGTCATGAAAGCATTTCCTCTTCGACTGATGGGGCTAATGTCATCAACAACCATCGAGGAATGCATTGAGGGCGACCTATGCAAGATCAGTATCAACTAAATCATAGAGCGAAAAAACCACCATCCCCGTAGAAACCAATATTCCATTCACAACCTACCCGCATCATGGAAACCAACCCCGCAGAGCTCATGAAATTCTACGCAGACATGTTCATGATGAGGCGAATGGAGATTGCGGTGGATTCCCTCTACAAATCGAAGCTTATAAGGGGTTTCTATCACCTCTACGACGCGTAGGAGGCTGAGTAACCGTGGTAGCATGGCATGATGATGAACCTAACGTGAACCTTGGATTGGTATCACGTTGATTGCTGTGGATTCCTAGATGCGAGGTGCAAGGTACGAGGATGGTGAATGGACTGTGTTGTCTGTGGAAATTCTCAGCCGATGGAAATAGTCAAAAGAAATACCCCCTTCGTGGAAATGGTACTGAAGGGTTCTTCCGGGCCATGAATTCCATTACCAAAAATTCTTTCTCCCAGGGCCTCGCAGAAGCCGAGGACAGGAACGATATTCTAGTGATTGCGATATTTTGAGCAACCAATTTTATAGTTCTATCACTATACGTGACGTCCTCATAGGTCCTTCTCACCCCGTGGCCTCGAGCATGTCGAAGAAGATCCCACACTCAGTTTCCACTAGAATGACCGTGATGTTGCCTTCGTTGGGAATTCCAACGGACCCCGCCTTTAAAGGTATGTAGAGCCAGCTGGATAAGTTGTCCACTGACAATAAGGAATCGTTGCTCAAGTACTGTCAAGAAGACTTTGGTAAAAAAAAATTGGGTTTAAACTTTGGACACCCTATGTTATGGCGCGTGGCCTAGTTATGGCGAGATTTGTTTATTTAAGTTTTTATACTATTAAAATCCATGCCATATGCCCATTATTTTCCCTATGACTAGAAAATGAAGGGAGGGGGGGGGGGGGGCTTTATTATGCACACGTTTTATAATGGGGGATTTAATTTTTTTTCACCATCCAAGTGCACATATTATTGGGTACATAATATGTCCAAGGGTGGAATTTTTTATTTTTCCCACCATTAGTGCTCTTTGTTTATGTACACATTATGTAAAGGGGGGTTTGAAAACTTGGTACTTTTCCCTTTGTGCACATGTTTGGCACATTAAATTTCTTTGTAATTTCCATGCAGAAGGGCCCTAGTTTCCATCATATTTTGGCATCGAAAAATTGAGATGTAAATTGTTGAATGCCATGTAAAAGGCCATAGTTTCCATGAAAGTCATGATGTAAAAGATGATTATGAAGCATTGTAAAAGGCTTGTTTTATCCACTCTTATGTGAGGGAGAGTGAGAGGCGTATTTTTGCGTATCAGGCCTTGTTGGCTTCTTTGTAATCAGGTTGAAGGGGGCAATTTTACTAAGCCATTTTGTCATGTAAACTTGACCAATGAACTCTTGTAAAGTGTTGTAAACATGTATGATCAACTAAAGGTTGTAGATTTAGGCATATGTGGGCTTTTGAATTCCGATTCTAAAGGAACAAGGTGAAGGAATCTTGAAGGGATGTGCCTTTTCAGACATTTGCATTGCAGCTTTAGGCAGATGTGGGCGTTACATCCTGATTCCGAAGTACGTTGGGGGAAGGTGTCTTTAAGGGATGTGTATTTTTAGGCATTTGCATTGAACCAGTTGCAGGTGTTGGCTTTGCATCCTTATTTTGAAGTAAGTTGGGTGAAGGAGTCTTCAAGGGATGTTCCTTTCCAGACATTTGCGTTGCAGCAGTTGCAGGTGTTGGCATTGCGTTCTGATTCCAATGTACATCAAGTGAAGGAGTCATGTGTTAATTTTACTTTCAGAGGCATGTGCATAAAATTGATGATGGGTTGAAGCTAATACTTTTGGATACCAAAATTATTTGTGGGGAGGTGTGATTTGAAAAGACTTTCACACATGAAAGAATTTTGTGCCACGTCAATTTGAATTTGGTGACAAAGTGTTTAAGTGGGTGAAATTATGCTCATGCATTTTATGAGCCCTTATTAATCCAATGCTTTATTATTCACATTTGATATAAATTATTAATATATGTGAGAGAAAATTTGTCTCACATATTATTCATTTAATGTAATTAGGGAAATTGGTTTTTATGTGAGAAACCACCTCACATCAATTCTCTTATTTTCTCAATTGTAGGTTGAGAGAATCAAGGGCATGGTTGAAGAGTCTTTAGGTGGTTTTGATACTTTTCCCAATTATGAGCCTGAGATAGTTGGAGATCCTACTTTCATGGATCTTGTTTTTCCTTCCTTGTAATTAGGCCCTACAATTGTGGGTCTTGTAATTAATGCTCTTTGTTGGAGAGCGGGTGATAGAAAACTATATATATTCCTTATGTAAGCCATGAGATGGAGGGAGAAGAAATGAGAGAATACTTAGCCATTAAGAGCCATAATGCTTGGATAATGCTCGACCATAGAGCTTGAATGTAAAAAAGCTTACTTTGAAGAAGGAATATAGAAGATCTGCCTTCCAATTGAAGCAGATCCGGAGATGTATTCCTAGAGAGATGGAGGGGTGAACTCTGTTACCAATTGATTGTCTCTCTCTTACTTATGTGTTTGTGCTTTTTGATATGTTAAGTTCATTTATTTATGTTTATGTGTTTATGCACTATAATCGATGGACTAACATTCTCATTTAAACCTATATAAGCCATAGTCAATTAAAATATCTTCATACTGTACACGATGGTTAGATTAGTACTAGACTCGTGATCAGATCACACTCTTTCTTCCCTTCCCATGGAAGTCCCTTTTATACATTGCAATCTTACTCACTTGTTGTCCTCGAAGTTATGTGCATGATCTCTTGTGTTGTTTATTGCAGCCAAGGAAAATCCTTAAGATCAAGCGTCTGGGCCCATATTCTGGATGAGCCTCCTATCCCAAATGGTGTGAGGTATGATTGGGATTTCATACTGAGGATACCCCCTTACTATTTCCAGATTCCAACACTATCAACAAAACCTTATCTTCAATTCAATCAACACATTGATGCCCATCAGTATAATATTTTATTACACAACCAAAGTCCTGTGTGTGGCCATTTTGAACCACTCTTGCTGCATCATACAATATACATCACAAATTCAATTCCTAGATGAGTTTCTCCATACAATTCTCCATGCCAATGTTCCTCTAGAAAATATGAAATTATTGTCAATTGAATAAATCCTAATGCAATAAGGTGCAACCTTTGGAGGAAATATTGGTGGCATAAAGAATGAAATTTTCACAAATAAGGAAAATTGGGTACAAAATATTGCAGATTGGGTTAACAGGCATGATTATAAATGTTCCTTCCAATTTGGAAAAAATTCAAACAACCTTACTTAGGAATATCAATGTGTCCATGACAATTGAAATAATGCTAAAGAGTAAAATGGAATACAAAAATGCGTATCTGTCAAGAAACATTTGGCCAAAGAAAGTGATCACTGCTTTGCATGACTTATGCAACATGTTTCTATACAAAAATGAACACATAGTAATCAATAGTGACTAGAAAAAACACTTTGACCAAAAAAAAAACCATGACAATATTATTCTGTATATAAATCACCTAGAATCACCAAATGTTGATAGCGATTTAGAGACAAAATCTGAAACACTTGTGCCTGAATTCTTAGAGGCCCATTTAATCCATGATCTTAATACAAGTATTTCACAAACCTCACCTTCCGAAGGATTCTAGCATTTGGGTATTTTTCAAGACAAGTTCTCTAAAAAGCTTAACTTCCTGACCTTTTTTATGGCTAGGCATGATCTAGTGATGTCACTAATCACTTCTCCCATCAAAAAAATTCACAATGGAAACTAAGGCATGTGAATAAGGACTCCTCGAAAAATATTACAAATATACTCTTCAAAGCAATTCATATATTGATAAACTAGGTTTGCAACTCAACCTGGATTTCTATTCATAAATGAGAGCTAAAAGGACAACAACTACTTGCAAAATATGTCAAAAATCAACGTAATCTTCGAAGAATACTACAATCACCAATTACATATCCTTTTTTTTTTAAATAATTCACGCATATCCTGACTACTTTGAAACTATAAGAAAATATATCTTTCCAATGATACATCAACTTGGTCCACCAATTTTTTTTTGGCACATTCACTAGTGTTGAACACCTTTGGAATTAATTGATAGATGCATTGAAAAAAAGGAAAGAAAAAAGTTCTCTATAACAAATGAAAATAACATGTCCTCTAAAGAATCCATTAACCCATTTATTAGAAGTCATCTAGTGATCAGGAGCTCAAGTCCAAGCCATGGAAAAAGCTCAAAATTGAAAGTGTTCAAAATTGGTTGAAACCAATATGGTTACATAGGTCTCATCTTCCTGATTCCGGTGCCGCAAACGGTTCAAAAAATGGACACTGTATGAAGAAGTTATTGCACTTTGAATGCCGAGTGGGTTCGACGGAGCACGGAGGGGCCAACCCTCCTCCCATGGAACCTCATCATATGACCAGTGTGGGAGCTTAATGTTAAGAGCGCTTAAGGAGCCTAATCTCAAGTTTAATATTTAATTAAGCTTCAGTTAAGTGGAGTTTAATATGGCGGAGATTCTGGAGGCGCTCCCAAATTTAGGAGGACTTCCACTTTTAGTGGAGTTAACTCGCAGTTGCCCCACATTTAGTGGAGGAAATTGGAGAAAAGTTGTTTTGGTCATAAATTTCTCATTAATCAAACTTTTTGAGTGAATTTTTTTTGATTTCTTATGTTCTTAGAATTCTGAAGCCAATGGTACAGGTTTAGAGCCATTGGAGCTGATCTTCAACTTGTTTAGCTTAAGAGAAACTTTTTGAGCCACCAGGGCCATTTTGGAGTTGGAACTGTGTTGAGCTGTGGTTAACCATTTTAGGTGAAAAAAAAGTCATTTTTGAATATTTATATCATTTCAGAACCATTGGAATAGGTTTCAGTTCTGGTTGAAGACTTTCAGAGGCCGAAAAGCTACAGGAGAGTTTTCAGGGCCACTAGGGCCATTTTGGGGTTGGAGCTGTTTTGAGTTGTGGTTATTTGTTTAAGGTGAAAAAAAGATCTATTTCAGTTAATTTAAACCTTATGAAGCCATTGGAAGAGTTTTCAAACATGTTTGAGGAATTATACAGCCCGAAAAGTAGCAGAGAAGTTCAGAGAGCCAACAAGGGCTTATTGAAGAAATCACTGTTTATAGTAATTATTCATTGTTTTGTGAATTTGGAAAGACATTCTTAGCTTTTTCATACCTTATGAATCAGTATTTGCATTTATATTTGTCTATTGAGACACTCTTTAACTTTTATTAGCCTTTGAAGCATTTTAATACAAGAGGACAAGCTCATCTTGGGAGGCTTGATCCAACAGACGTAGCCCAGGGGGGGTGAACTGCTCATCAAACATCTATGTCATGCTATGCTGAAGTTATATTGCTAAAAAAATCTGATTTAATATGTTAAACAATAAATTAAAATAACTTTCCTTGACACATAAACTCTTATAGAGCTACCAAAAACACTCAGTTTCAATTGCAAGACATGTATAACAGTTTGCATATATATTTTATAGAAAATGACTATCTTGAACAACAAATATAAGTCATTTCATTTTCATATGATGAGTGTTAACTTATACAAGGTCTATAGACAGAGTCTATAAAGGGCCAGGTAGCCCCTGGATCTCATCCTTTCTTTAAAGGTGACATATCCAGTAAATGACCCTACAGTCAATCTCTGGAATAGTTCTAAGTAGTTGTTTATTTAGCCTGACTTGGAGTTTTTTGCACACATTTAATTAAATGGAAATGGATACCTTGCACACATTTTCAAGTACTTCCATTTTCAGATCATATGGTATCAAAGCTTTTGTTAAGCTTGGTTGTGCTCAGATTGAGCATTGGATGAGCATTTGTGTTTGTGTAAAAGGTGTTAAAACAGTTAGTCTCACTGTTTTATTGGTTACAAAATGGTTGCATGTATGAGTTTTCATGAGTTGAAAATATAGCTGTTGATAGCTAAGTATTGGAAAGGAAAAAATAGAGTTGTTGGCTATTTCCTTATCCCAAAGTACCTCAAGATTGTCTATGGAAAACAAACTCCAATAGTTTTTGTTTTATGTCTGCATGATTAAGAAGGGGTCTTTACTGACATTTGATTAAAAGCTTGTCATTTGATTGAAATCTTTGAGTACTTTCCTTCAGAATTTATTTTTGTTAAATTGACCATTTACATGATGTCAACTTCTTCTACAAGTGAATTTTCCTCCTTCACGAGATTCTTCAATGATGACATGAAGAATGAGTTCTTTAAGGTGAAGGACATGGTGCAGATTCTCATTGAGGATCAAAGAGAAAGTGCTAAGCTTCATGCACAATTTTTAGTCATGCAGGAAGAGAAGGAAGAAATTCTCCAAAGGTTGCATGACATGGAGAAACAACTCCTTCAAGATCAAGAAGCTTTTTCCAAGAACAAGCATGAGGAAGAGGTAAACCATTCTGAATTTTCTTCAATTTCCTCAATTGAAAAGTGTGTTGGTTCTTTTGAAAAAAATACAAGGGAAATCAGGTCCAAACTAATGTTTAAGATGGGCTATCAAGAAGACAAAGGTTTGGGAAAGCATGCACAAGGCATGGTTGACCATATTTCAGTTGTGGAGTGACCCAAGAATGTTGGTCTTGGATATGTGTAGTTTTATGGTAAAGACTTCAAATCCTTGAATGCATGTGATGCAAATTTAAAGAGAACCTTTATATCAAGTTCTTCTATGCATATATGTAAAAATTGTTTTAAGGATGATTGCCATTGTTTGAAGCCATCATTGCAGCAAGTAGAAGGTAAACATGTCGCTTATGGCGAGCATGCAAATGTAAGCATTTTTCAAGACAAGAACATTGATGAAAGTCTGAAAAGGAAAGCTGTTTCCTCTACTAGTTCATCGTCTTTCGAAGACAAAAAGGATGGACATTCCATGCAGAAAAAGAGGTATAATAATTCACATGATCAATTTGATTATGTTTCAGCAAAGAATGATCATTTTTATTGTTCAAATGAAAGAAAATTTTGTTGCACATTTTGTGGTGGAGTTAACCATGTTGCTTCAAGATGCTGGTTGAAAAAGAAAGCACACAGGAAGTAGAAGAGGCACAAAGAACTTTCTCAAAAAGTTCTTAAGAATTGCACATGTTATCAAAGGAAGGGACATGATGTCTCTCATTTTTGGACTTTGCATCCAACTCATATTCCAAAGCACATGAAGCACGATGACAAAAATTTTGGCGCAAGTGGATCTATGGATTCCGTTATCGATGTGGAAATGGAAGATTCACATGAAGAATTGCGGTTGCAAAAAAAGATGCCATGGAGTTGGCTTGGTAAGAAGTGGATTAAATTCTTATTGCAGTAAGTCATATTCATTTTGTACATGAAAATTTCAGATTGGTATGCATGTATTTCAGTTGAAAATATTGATGTCAGATCGCATGTAAAAGCAGTTTCAGTTGATGGAATTTCTTTGTTGTTGCAAAGTTTCGCCATGGAGGTGTAAAAGATGAGTATGATACTCACTTATGTTGCAGCAATGTCTTTTGGTTCAACTCTTAGTCACCCACATGTTTTTGGGATGATGTACTTGTTGGTATTTGAAAAGAAGAGTTGAAGTTGCACATGTACATAGAGCTTGTATGTGTAAATAGCAAACTGTATATAGTTCATTGTACATGATACATACACATGTGTTTGTCAAGATGTATCTTGTTGTGTTTCGAATTGTGTCGATTGTGTCATACATTTTTATCGACTTGTGTCGGTTGTGTGCACACTTGTTACAGATTTTGTGTGTCATTTGTATAGCACATTTCATTGTCAACTTGTTGTTGATGTCTTATGTTGCACAAGGTGCCTTTGGTGTTGTTTGGTGCAGAGAACGCAGTGTCAGTGCAAGATTCCATGAGTTGGAAGGGCATGCAAACAAAGAGGGCATAATTTTTAGCAAGTTTCATTGCTGGTTTCAGTATGGCAGATTGGTATGGCGAGAAAACTTGGTCGAGATTCGGCACAAGTACATGGCTCATTCAACAAAATTCACCATGTGAACAGTTGGAAATTCAGGATAATTTTTGGAAGCTGAAAGGAAGAGGATGTTGTTATTCTCTCATTTTCTGTACTAAAATTCAGTTTCATAATTTAAGTGAGATTTTGGGGTCCAAAAGCCTCTCATTTGGGAGGTGTGATCAGGAGCTCAAGTCCAAGCCATGGAAAAAGCTTAAAATTAAAGGTGTTCAAAATTGGTTGAAACCAATATTGTTGGATAGGTCTCATCTTCCTGATTCTGGCACCTCAAACGGTTCAAAAAATGGACACCGTATGAAGAAGTTATTGCACTTTGAATGTCGAGTGGGTCCGGCGGAGCACGGAGGGGCCAACCCTCCTCCCATGGAACCTCATCATATGACCAGTGTGGGAGATTAATGTTAAGAGCGCTTAAGGAGCCTAATATCAAGTTTAATATTTAATTAAGATTCATTTAAGTGGAGTTTAATATTGCGGAGATTCTGGAGGAACTTTCAAATTTAGGCGAACTTCCACTTTTAGTGGAGTTAATTGGTAGTTGCCCCACATTTAGTGGAGGAAATTGGGACAAAGTTGTTTTGGTCATAAATTTCTCATTACTCAACCTTTTTGAGCAAACTGGTTTTTGATTTTGTATTTTCTCAGCATTCTGAAGCCAATGGTACAGGTTTTAGAGCCATTGGAGCTGATCTTAAGCCTGTTTAGCTTCAGAGAAGCTTTTTGAGCCACTAGGGCCATTTTGGAGTTGGAGCTGTGTTGAGCTGTGGTTAACCATTTTAGGTGAAAAAAAAGTCATTTTTGAATATTTAAAACATTTAAAAACCATTGGAACAAGTTTTAGTTCTGTTTGAAGACTTTCAAAGGCTGAAAAGCTTCAGGAGAGTTTTCAGGGCCACTAGGGCCATTTTGGGGTTGGAGCTGTTTTGACTTGTGGTTATCTGCTTGAGGTGAACCAAAGATCTATTTCAGCTAATTTCGACCTTTTGAAGCCATTGGAAGAGGTTTTAGACCTGTTTGAGGACTTATACAACTCGAAAATTAGCAGAGAAGTTCAGAGAGCCAGCAGGGGCTTATTGAAGAAATCACTATTTATGGTAATTCTTCACTGTTTTGTGAATTTGGAAAGGAATTATTAGATTTTTCATACCTTCTGAATCAGTATTTGAATTCATATTTTCCTATTGAGACACTCTTTAACTTGTAATATCCTTTGAAGCATTTTAATACAAGAGGACAAGCTCATTTTGGGAGGCTTGATCCTGCAGACGTAGCCCAGGAGGGGTGAACTACTCATCAAACATCTGTGTCATGCTATGCTGAAGTTATATTGCTGAAAAAATCTGATTTAATATGTTAAACAACAAATTAAAATAACTTACCTTGACACATAAACTTTTATAGAGCTACCAAAAACACTCAGTTTCAATTGCAAGACATGTATAACAGTTTGCATATATATTTTATGGAAAATGACTATCTTGAACAACAAATATAAGTCATTTCATTTTAATATGATGAGTGTTAAATTATACAAGGTCTATAGACAGAGTCTATAAAGGGCCAGGTAGCCCCTGGATCTCATCCTTTCTTTAAAGGTGACATATCCAGTAAATGCCCCTACAGTCAATCTCTGGAATAGTTCTAAGTAGTTTTTTATTCAGCCAGACTTGGAGTTTTTTGCACACATTTAATTAAATGGAAATGGATACCTTGCACACATTTTCAAGTACTTCCATTTTCAGATCATCTGGTCATTTGAAACCGATACTATAGGAAAAAAATCACATCAATGCATACTCTAATCACAAAAAACAATGAGGTGTTTGGACCGATGCAATAATATTTTTTTCTATCATAGAGTTCCAAATCAGAGGATCATAACATGATCATGGATTTATTTGGATTAAAAATGCATCAATTTAGCAACAATCTCCTAATACCAATGTCATTGCATTCATTGATCATTATTTGATTTGTGATTCAACATTTATATTAAATGAGATGAATGAAATCCAAACACATCATCACACAAAACTTGTAAAAATCATAGGGATTTTGCGCGTATATTCAATTTTTCTTTCCCACCAATTCCTAAAACTTGTATCTTTCAAAATGTTTGTAATGAAACCAATGAAAAAAAAGAAATGAAAAAAAAACTTTCTTCTCTTCAACAACAAAAAACCTATTCAAAAAACACAACATTTGATAATTTCCTAGTTGATCTTGGAATTACAAAAATGAAATACATATTCATTCCTTTGATCCTGTATCAATTGACCTATTGTATTGCTCAAAAGAAATCCTTGTGATGTATGGGTAAATGCATTTTCAAAAAATACCCTTGATCCCACTGATTCGGATTTATGCAGGAACGCAACAGAATAAGCACATAACCATAAATACAGAGATGTAGCGGAAATAACACTTCATTTCATTAATATCAAAGAACTGAAATTTTCTTATAGATAGAATGGAAATAAAACTAGCTAGGGTGCTGGTAGCTATCTCTGAGAAGAGATGTGGCGGCTACAGGCCTCTGAATTGAGTTAAAATGAGGCTTGAGGGCCTATTTATTATTTAGAAACAATGGGAAATCCTAAACAGCCAAAACCCTAACCCTAGGAGATGAAGTGCCAAAACTATGGGCCCCGTTTGGGTAAATTGGTGTTTCAACTTCCCAGGGGTGTAACTTTGGCATACGATCTCCATTTGACGTGTACCATACCTCATTAGAAAGATCTGTCCGAAGAATAAAAATTTTGAATGAGCAACATCGGTCCATGGACCCATGTTGCTCTCCGTTTTCCCAAAAAAATGTCGTTTAGGGCCTCAAAACGGCTCCGGAAGTTTAGGACCCGAAAAACTGCTAAAAATAGTAAACTGTGCCGAAACTGAAAAACTGAAATAGACAATGGTGGAGCCCCAAGTGGAATAGGCGGGTGACCACCAATATCCACCTGGATCATTCCTCCCGCCTTAGGAAGCAATGGTCCCCATTGCGTTAAGTTCCTCCATGAGATGAGGAAATTTCTGCTGAACTTGGTCCCTGGTGAACCACTTTCCTTGGTGCAAGAGTTGGCCAGCTTTGACAACTCGATATAGTTGGATCTTCTGCTGGCGAGTGTTCTTGATTTGCATGTCCATGATGCAATCTGTGGTGGCCTGTTCCATGCAGTCTGGATTTAACTCAGTTGGTGTGAGTTGTTATGCAATGTCCGAGGTGTCCAGTAGAGGTGGGAAGTAAGGACGAAGGCGATCCACATTGAAGACTGGGTGCAGACCAAGGAATGGTGGAATACTGAGCTCGAAGGAATTGTTCCCTATAGCCTTGGTGATGGTGTACGGCCCGTATCGGAGCGGGCGAAGCTTGCGGTGGGGTCCAGTGAGGCGCTCCTTCTGCAAATGTAGCCATACTTTGTCGCCCACTTGGAAGTTGTGTGGCACCCGGTGTTGATCATGGCGCTGCTTGTACTTCGCATTGGCTCTGTCCAATATATCATGAACCTGTTGGCGGATGTGTTGAATGTGCTCGATGAAGCTACTTTCTTTGTCAACTTCAGACTGGACGTGCGCTGAATCGGCCTGAGCAGCTGCAAATGGCATGGCTACGTCAATGGGACATAGTGGCTGGAATCCCAAGCCCACCTAAAAGGGGCTATGGCCAATTGAACTGTGGAGAGCCCGGTTATAACTATGTTGTACATAGGGGAGGCTCTCGTCCCATGTGCGTGGATGCTTTGAATTGTACATGCGCAGAATGTGTACAATCATTTTGTTGATGACCTCTGTCTGGCCATCTGTTTGGGGATGGAAAGTTGTGGACTTGGTGAGCTTTGTGTCCAACATTGACCAGAGGCTGGACCAAAATGTGCTGAGGAACCTACTATCTCGATCTGATATGATAGACTATGGGATCCCAAAGTGCACCCACACTCGTTCAAAGAAGAGTTTAGCAATGGCTTCTGCTGTGATATTCTTCTTACAGGCCGCCATGATGGCCATCTTCGAGAATCTGTCAACGACCACGAAAACACAGTCATTTCCATTCTTAGTAGAAGGCAGGCCCGACATGTAATCCATGGAGATGGATTCCCACGGTCGACTAGGGGTAGGTAGTGGAGTATATAGGTCTTGCTTCTTGATGGTCGGTTTGGCAATGGCACAAGCAGTGCAGGATCTGATGTGCTTCTCGACATCCTTTCGAAGGTTCGGCCAATAGAAATACTTCTGTAGTATTGCTACTGTTTTCTCGACCCCGAAATGCCCAGCGACTCGACTGTAGTGTGCTTCCTATATCATCTTGGCACGCTCGCTTGAAGGAACACAAAGGTGTCCCATGTGACATAAAAGTGCATCTTGGAGGTGAAAATTTGGAACTTGCGTACCCCCCAAGAGTGCCTTGTAAGTTTGGCCGAATTCTGGGTCACTCTCATAGAGAAGCGGCCAATCGGAAGTCTCGTGCCCACAAGAGTTGAGCACGGTGGTGAGCGCCACGATCGGTGGTCGGCTGAGGCAGTCTGCAACATTATTGGTGCTACCCTTCTTGTACTTGATGTTCAAATGAAACTGTTGCAAATATGTGGACCACTTCTGATGGTGATCATTCTGCAACTTCCCTTGTGTCTGTATGAACTGCAGGGGCTGGTGGTCTGTGTGGATGATTGTTTCCTTCCCCAAAATGTAATGCTTCCATTGTCGACAAGCTTGCCCAATGGAATACATTTCTTTGTCATAAGTGGGATACTTGCGAACTGTGTCAGACAATGTCTCACTGTGAAATGCCACTGGATGTCCCTGTTGAGTAAGAACTGCCCCAATAGCATAGTCAGAGGCATCTGTCTCGATCTAAAATGGTTGTTGCAAGTCTGGTAAAGTGAGCACTGGGGCAGAACAGAGGCGGTTTTTCAGTTCTGTGAACGCCTTCTGTTGAGGTTCCGACCAAAAAAAATTTTCTCTCGCTCCTCCCTTGGTGACTTGACTCAAGGGCCAAGTGATATGAGAGAATCCCAGCACGAACCTCCGATAGAAATTAGCAAGACCCAGAAAGCTGCGAAGCTCTGTTATAGTGGTTGGGGCTGGCCAATCCCGAATGACTTGGATCTTGGCTGGATCCACATGCACCCCCCTTTCATCGATAATGTATCCCAGATATTGAACCTGGGTCATGCCAAAAGTGCACTTCTCCAAATTGGCACACAACTTGTGTTGCCGCAGTGTTTGGAGGACTTGTCGGATGTGGTGAAGGTGCTCTTCCCAAGTCTGGCTGAAGATCAGAATGTTATCCAAGTACACCACTACAAATGAGTTGGTGAATGGCCACAAGATGTCATCCATCATCCTCATGAAGGTGGCGGGAGCATTCGTCAACCCGAAAGGCATGACCAGCCATTCGAAAAGGCCTTCCTTGGCTTTGAAGGCAGTCTTCCACACATCGGAGGGTTCAATCGGTACTTGGTGATACCCAGACTTCAGGTCGATCTTGCTGAAATATTTTGCACCTTTGAGTTGGTCCAGAAGGTCATCAATCCGTGGGATTGGGTACCTATTCCGGATAGTGATCTTGTTCAGCGCCCGATAGTCAATACAGAGTCTCCACGTCCCATCCTTCTTTTGTACCAACACGATCGGGCTCCCACAGGGCGATGAACTTGGTCTGATGTGACCTTTCTACAACAGCTCCTGAATCTGCCTCTTGATTTCATCATTTTCCAGAACAGAGCGTCGATAGATCGGTCCATTGGGTAGCAGCGCACCTAGGGTCAGATCAATCGGGTGCTTGACCTGGCAGTGCAGAGGAACCCCTGTGGGTGAGGTGAAGATGTCCCCGTACTCCTCCACGACCTTATCAATTTGTTGTTGTCGTGCAGAGGGGCCCTGTCTGGAGGTCGTGGCCACAGTCTTCTTCTTGCCCTGGGGGCGGATCATCAGAAAAACGAATTTCCTGGTTTGGGAAATGAGCTTACTACATTGTTTTGCGGTAACCAAAGAGATAGTCGTAGGAGGTGGTACCTCTGGTATCCTGTACAACTTATTTCCCAAAGTAATAATAACAGCACGAGGTCGAGACTCATACACAGCATGACGCTTCCACAAGTATGGTTGTCCTAATAATACATCAGAAACCTCAATAGGAGCAACGTCACATAATACCTCATCCGTGAAGGGCTTGATGCTATAGGGAAGGCGGCACTGCTGGCTGACGCGGAGATCTCGTCCTTGGTGAAGCCACCCGATGGTGTATGGATGTGGGTGAGCTGTGGTTGGCAAGCCCAACCGCTTCACGGCGTCTGCTGAAATGAGGTTCTTTTGGCTCCCATTTTCGACAATGAACTGTACAGGGGAGCCCTTTACCCACATCTGGGAGTGGAAGAGACGTTCCTCCTCCTCTGGATCTTCTGGTTCCTCCTTCTGGACCTTTGTAGTGGCAACAGTGGCGTTGGGCTCCGCATCAATAATCTGTTTCCTTTTTTCATTCCCCTTTTCAGGTTCTGATTCGGAGTCGGAGCATGCATCTGACTCAGAAGCCCTCATCTCGGCCACTAGCGACTGCTTGGCCCGACACTCACTTGTGTTGTGAGTGGAGCTTTTATGGAACTCACACCACTTTCCCGTGTCCTTCTTTGGCTTTACGGTGTTGTTCTTTTCTTGTGGCTTTGACGGGTTGTCTTTAGCCGCCATGCTCTGTCCTTTGTTTTGCGGTTTGGAAGCACCTTTTCCTTGCTTTTGATTCATAGATCCAAAGTCTCGCTTCTTCTGTTTGAATTTCTGCTCAATCTTGGCAGCATACCGGTATGCCGTACCAAGCGAGGAGATGTCGAGGAACTCCATTTCCTCCTGAATGTATCTGTGCAGAAAGCTGCGATACTTTAGCACCAAATGTTTCTCTGAATCTTTGATACCCAACTTTGTGCGCAGGGTATGGAACAGATTCGTCAGCTCATGCACATCTTGATCCCTTTGTTGTCGCAGCGTGGTCCATTGTATGTACTTGTCCTCATAGCTCCCCACGGGATAGTACTGTTCCTTGACGGCGTCTCGGAAAGAATTCCAAGTTGGTACGGCTGAGAATAGAGAGGGTTCTGTCTGGTCCTTGTTCTCACAGTAGGTTTCCCACCAGTCCTTAACATGGGGGGTAGCTTTAAGGAGTGCAAAAATAATCTTCTCCCGGTCTGAAAAGTCATGAACAGAGAAATATCCTTCTAATAGATTCAACCATCTATCTACGGCATCTGCGTCTATTTCACCCTCAAATATGGGAATGTCAAAATTTACTTGTACCTTAAAGGGAGTCGCAACTCCAGAGTGGCTACTGGATGCAGATGCGCCGCCGATGGGCAGCCGTTGAAGGATCTGAGCAAAGCTATCCATCATCGCGTTCCTTTGTTTTTCGAGGGCCTCCTCGAGCAATATTTTGATAGGATCTCCTGCTTCCTCATCTTTCTTTTCGTCCCCCATGGGCGTCCGTCGAGGTTTGCGAGGCTGATCTTGCAAAGGTTCCACCAGATCAAGCCCTAGCTCCTTATACCCCGACCTCGTTGGGGACATGCAAAGAAGGATCGAGAAAAAGCAGACCGCTCTGATACCACTGATCCGGATTTATGCAGGAACGCAACAGAATAAACACATAACCATAAATATAGAGATGCAGCGGAAATAACACTTCATTTCATTAATATCAAAGAACTGAAATTTTCTTACAGACAGAATGGAAATAAAACTAGCTAGGGCACTGGTAGCTATCTCTGAGAAGAGATGTGGCGGCTACAAGCCTCTGAAATGAGTTACAATGAGGCTCGAGGGCCTATTTATTATTTAGAAAAAATGGGAAATCCTAAACAGCCAAAACCCTAACCCTAGGAGATGAAGCACCAAAACTATGGTCTCTGTTTGGGTAAATTGGTGTTTCAACTTCCCAGAAGCGTAACTTTGGCATACGATCTCTGTTTGACACGTACCATACCTCGTTAGAAAGATCTATCTGAGGACTACAAATTTTGTACGAGCAACATTATCCATGGACCCATGTTGCTCTCTGTTTTCCCAAAAAATGTCATTTAAGGCCTCAAAACGGCTCCGGAAGTTCAGGACCCGAAAAAATGCTAAAAATAGTAAGTTGTGCTGAAACTGAAAAACTGAAAGAGACAATGGTGGGGCCCCAAGTGGAATAGGTGGGTGACCACCAATATCCACCTGGATCAACCCTTGTGGAAAATAAACATGGACACTCAATTTATTTTGGATGCCTATGCTGTAAAAACATATTGCAGCTCCTATATGACAAAGATCGATTCCAATATGGCATCTGCATTCAAGAGAATTTGGTAAAATTTCCTATGCAATGAAGACGACAAAGTCAAAACCAATTTCAAACTTGAAAATGAATTGAAAAACATGAAACGAATTTCAAGCCAATAAGCAGTTCATATTATTCTCTCATTTCCTCTTTACTCATCATCAAGAAAAACAATTTTCATTAACATTGCTTCAGATAAAAAACAAACATATGTGCTAAAAATACTTGTTCTACTACAACAAGAACTTGAAAATTTTGAAGACATTGTGTGCATCACAATCATTGACAAAAATTCCGCACACCTTGCCAAACTTGAAAACATTTTCTTAAAAGAATATGTCTCCTGCTATTCAGCCACAAAAACAACAACCAGTAAAAAAAAGCGTCCACGTGTCATACAATTCATCCGGTATAGCAAACAAAAGGATCTAGAAAACCATTATAGATAAAAAATGATACTCTACATGCCATACAAAGAATTTGAATACACATTAAAAAATAATAATTAGACATGGAATGAGGCACACTTGTCCCAAAAACACATTATTTTTGCTACTGGAAAACAATTCTTCCACCCAATTTTATCACGGGGTGACATTGAACTTGCTTCTACCATAATTGCAGACAAAAATGATGAAATTGTTATGCTTCATTGGCCATTAGAACACGAGACAAGTGCTTGTGCTGTTGAAGAATATGATATTCAACATAACCTAATAGAAAAGATAAAATATAGAAAAAATCAAACAAGATATACAAAGACAGTTGAATCTGTTGAACATCCCTTTGTTTTGGAAACAATAAGATATCATGACATTAGAAGAAAATTGAACGAAGAGCAATAGTCAATAACAAAAAAAATAGTACTATGGAAAAAAAAATCCATTTAGGCCATTTTATTTGTTTATTACCGGAGGTGCAGGAGTGGGAAAAACAATTACTGCACAATCACTTTATCATACACTAATGCGATACTATAACAAAGACTTGAAAAGTGACCCATAACAAAAAAGGCCTCATAGTCGCATTTACTAGAAAAGTTGCATACATTGCAAACAGTGCCACAGTCCACTCAACTTGCATTTACCAATATCAACATGCAACATGATTCCATTGAATTCTAACACACTTGATATGTTGACCAAAGAGTATTAAAAACTTAGAATTTTTCTCATAGACGAAGCATCACTAATTGCCTTTTGGCTGCTATACAACATTGAAAAACGACTTTGTGAAATCATGCACACTCCAACATCACCATTTGGAAACCATGATGTAATATTCTGTAGTGACCTATGCCAAAAACAACTTGTGCATGACCACTGAATATTTGAACAACCATTCCTTAAGGGAGCTATTGATCCACATAGTTTCTGGAAAGACAATGCCAAAAGCTATGACCTAAAAAAAATTATGAAACAAGAAAATAAAGTATTTTTGTCCATCCTAAATAAACTTAGAACTTGTTCACATACTGATGATGATCCTGCATTTTTTAAAACACATTGTCACTAACTCCCACCAAATGATCCAACATTTCCACTTAAACAAAATGTACAACAACATAATGAATTTTTTTATTACTCATCGATATAGAAATAATCACACTAAATGCACATGATCAACAAATTGAATCAATAGATGCAAATTTCCACAGAAACATGAAAATGCAATTGACAACTACCATTGTGCTAAAAAAAATCTTGTTGAATTTATTGGTGGAAATTATAACATACAGGATGGCTTGGTTAATGGTGCTGAAATCATTTTCAAGGCATCCACAATACTTGAAAATGATGCCATCTGGATTGAATTTTCCAATAAAAAAATTGGCAATATACAATGAAAATATATGCAATACTTGTTCAAATATGGAATAACGCCTACCTAGACATCTATTACAAGAGTTTGCAGGCATGATGAGTCAAGCAACATTTTTTTTTCACAAGACATCAATTCCCTGTTCAATTTTCATATGCAAGAACCATACTCCGATCATAGGGCTTGACCATGGGTATATTGGATTTTGATCCAAAAGGAATCAAGAAACATGGACTTGTTTACAATGTGCTTTCCCATGTCAAGGATATGAAATATTTTTATCTATTAAACAAATTGAAACCAACAAAACTTTCTCTCTATGACAAAGTTTCCTTAGAAATACAAAGACTTAAACAAACTGTGTCTTATCAAATTGAATACAACCTAAATTCAACTCAAACAAATAACTTCTTGACAATATTCTCAATGAACACATGTAGCTTCTCATTTCGTTTTGAAGATATTGTTGCTGACTATGAATTGATGAAAGTTGACATCCTTTTTTTCCAGGAAACAAAAAAAACTCACCTCCATCGAATGAAATGTTTGCAAAGAGATATGACTATATAAAACTCTTTCATCTACATGGAATTATGAAATACTACACAAAAAATATCACAATTGACAACCAATTATGTTATACAACAAACCACATTGAATCGATAATTGAAACTTTCCATTTTGGAGAAAAAATGATTGCATTTTCAAATGTCTATTTTTCTCCAAATGTAAAAGTTGAAGAAATCATTGATTTCATCAAGTTCATTTTAAAACAAGGATGAGTGTTCATTCCTATTCATCGTTCTTCCATTAATTCCTTGCTTCAGTTCTCCAATCAGGTTGGATAATAGAAATTGCACAGAGCAATGCTTCCACATCCTCATCCCTTCTTAAGAGTGCATCTACAACAAAATTTCGCTTCCCTTTTTTGTAGATGACTTCAAAGTCATAACCCAACATATTTGTGACCCATTTTTGTTGCTCTTATAAAGATAATTTTTGTTCGAAAAGGTATTTAAGACTATCATGATATATTTTTACCTTGAAGTGTATTCCCATTAGGTAAGGGTTCCATTTCTTCAGTGCATGTAGTGTTGCCAACATCTCTTTCTCATAAACATGTTTCTGTAAATACCTTCCCTTAATTGGAAAAATTTAAAAAGCAATGGGTCTTCCTTATTACACTAAAACAAAACCAATGTTGTTTCCTGAGGCATCATATTCCACAATAAAGGTTTTTGTGAAGTATAGTGCAGCTAATACCGGAGATTGACACATTTCCTCTTTAATATTTTCAAAGGCATTAGTTGTTTTTACAAGCCAAAAAAATGCATCTTTCCTCAGTAATGTTTTTAGAGGTGATACTATCTTCACATAATTCTTAACAAACTTGTGATAATACATTGTCATCCCAAGAAATCCTTGAAGATTCATTAAGGTTGTGGGGATTTTCCATTCCTTGATGGCTTTAATTTTGTTGAGGTGCGCCTTAACAACATCATAGGATACAATATGACCAAAATATTCCACTTCATGTACTTCAAAGAAAAATTTGGAAGATTTTTCATATAATTTTTTCTCCTCTAATAGTTTGAACACCTTGTTAACATGTTGAACATGATGTTTCCAAGACTTGTTATAGATTAGTATATCATTAAAAAATACTAACACAAATTTCTAAGGAAGGGTTTGACACTGGAATTCATGAAACCTTGAAATGTGGAAGGTGCATTAGTAAGTCCAAAAGGCATTACCAAAAATTCATAATGACCTTCATGAGTTATAAATGTTGTTTTTGTAATATATTTTGTCTTCTTTCGAATTCGATCCATCTTGATGAAGTAAATTTCTCAATGTAGTTCATCCAAAAATTCATCAATGACATGAATGGGAAACATCTCTTTAATAGTGAGTCTGTTGCGTTCTCTATAATCCAGACACATATGCCATGATCCATCATTCTTGTGCACCAATAATATTGCAGAAGAGAAATAACTTTGGCTAGGTTGAATTATACCCGCCTCTAGAATTTCTGCAACCATACATTTAATTTCACTCTTCTGGACATAAGGATATATGTAAGCTCTAATTTTTGGAGGAACACTTCCTGGAATCAAGTGAATAACATGATAATGATCACTAATAGGTGGGATATCTTTGGGAGTCTCAAATACCTTGGCATGATTGTCAAGGACATTTTGGAGATCTGAAAAAATGGATGACTTATACGTTTGAACATTCGTGAACATAATCGTGCAATTTCCCCTTATTATTCCTTCTTCAAAATATTTGTCATTCTATAGGTACCTAGAGGATAATATAGGGTACAAAGGGAGGTATCCAAGGGAATAATATGATGTAATAATATAAGAATGATAAATAAATGGGCCATAGTTAATAAATAAAGTGGTTAACCCACATTATGTAAGGGACCACATGTAGCAAGGGAATAAAGTGATAAGCCTATTGTATTGGATGTATGGTATTGAGAGACCCATGGTATTGCATGTATGAAACCTATATAGAGGTTAGAGACTCTCCATTGAGATATGTCAAGGATTATTGTATGGGTAAGCATATGGCTTGTGGAGTGATCTCCTTCCTTAAGGAGTGAATGTATGGTGTTGCCCTACCTTAAGGGTTTTGATATTAATGAAGATCTGAAGTTTTATCTTCTATGGTGTTATTTCTTGGCCATATTTTCCATTTTTATACATTTTCTTATCAGTTCTACTACAAGTGGTATCAGAGCACTTTCTTGGGCAGAGTTTGGAGATTTGTTTTTTCATTTTTTTGCAGGAAATTTTTGGGCGGCGAGTTTGTAGAGCAGATCTGGAAAATTTGGTGAAAATTTTTCAGAAATAAATATCAGATCTGGATTCCTTACGGAAAAATACCCAATTTCAAAAAAAAAATCAGTCGAATCGGAGTCTGGATGAGGGAGTTATCACTGATTTAAAATCAGCCATTTTTTCAGAAATTTTGTGACGTCGGGGCAGTTGCAGCGCAAATTTGTGTTTCCAGAGTGCCTAGATCGGGATTTCAGCCATATGGTTAGATGCAGAATGGCTATTAAATTTTCGAAAACAGGTTATATTAAGAATTCTGATTTATATTGACTGAGTAATGTCCATTTTAAATTCTTGCCAAAGAAATTTTTGGGCAGCGAGTTTGTAGAGCAGATCTGGAAAATTTGGTGAAAATTTTTCAAAAATAAATATCATATCTGGATTCCTTACAGAAAAATACCCAATTTCAAAAAAAAAATCAGTCGAATCGGAGTCTGGATGAGGGAGTTATCACTGATTTAAAATCAGCCATTTTTTCAGAAATTTTGTGACGTCGGGGCAGTTGCAGCGCAAATCTGTGTTTCCAGAGTGCCTAGATCGAGATTTCAGAAATATGGTTAGATGCAGAATGGCTATTCCATTTTCAAAAACAGGTTATATTAAGGATTCTGAGTTATATTGACCGAGTAATGTCCATTTTAAATTTTTTCCAAAGTAAGTGATTTTCTTCAAAACCCTTACTTTATTTTATGGATTCTCGCAAGATGAAGTTTACAGGAAAAGATGATGGCCCTACTATTGAAAATTTTTTACAATATCTCAAGGCTCAATATGCAAGTTTTTGGATATGCTCCATAGGGCTTCATATGAAAGATGAGGCAAATAAATGGTGGACCTCACTTGACAGCTCAGTGAGGAAACTTCCCAAGAAAAAACTTGAAAAAGTCCTTTTGGACAAGTGGTCTCAAGCCGGAAAGAAGGATAGCAAGAGCCATAAAGACTTATTTTCTACTAATATTTCCATATTATGGGTTCATGGAAGTATTCAGAAAGAGAACATCGTTGTGTCTATCATTCCTAGTTGCAAGCATAATTGTATCAATGTGAATTTGGCTAAAAAATTGCAAGTTCCAGCAAAGCATATTGAAAACACACAAGTTGATAATGAAGATGTTCAAATTTATAAAGATTTGAAGATTTCTATGGATAAGTATGTGTTGCATTCTGATTTTTATGCTTCAGATATGGCTGTTGTGGATGTTGTTTTGGGACATCCTTGGATGGAATCCGTTGGTACTGTCAATTTTAATGTGCAAAAGAAATTCATGAAGCTCTGGTATAAAAAGAAGAAAATTACATTGCACGATATTTGCATTAGGAACCATGCAGAGACCGAGGAGGAAGAAGCAAAAATATCTAACGACACAGACACATCAAATGATGAGCCTTTGATGGTAGACAGCCAAACACAGACATCAAAGCAAGTACCAATAAAGGAACCAGACACCACTCCATCACCAATCATGGAGGAATTAAGGAAATATATTACATCAGTTAAAGCTTCAACATATCACCACCCGCATCACCCAGCAAGACAACAACCAGCAAGGTGGCAACGAATTAGCAACAAGGACAACAACCCCTGGACGACACATCGAGAGGTGCGACGATCCACTAACAACACATCAACAATGAAGAACCACCAGAACCCGCTTCCATCTCAAGCAAGCAAGGCACCGACTAGATCAAGTGTTCACCTTTCCCTTGGATGGCTAGATGCACATGAATGGTACCAATGGAATACTCTTTTGAGTAGATCTTATTATTTGTGTTCTTCTCATGTTTCGGGGACGAAACATGTTTAAGGGGGGTGTAATGTAGTGTACCTAGAGGGGATAATATAGGGTACAGAGGGAGGTACCCAAGGGAATAATATGATGTATTAATATAAGAATGATAAATAAATGGGCCATAGTTAATAAATAAAGTGGTTAACCCACATTATGTAAGGAACCACATGTAGCAAGGGAATAAAGTGATAAGCCCATTGTATTGGATGTATGGTATTGATAGACCCATGGTAACTACCCATGGTATTGCATGTATGAAACCTATATAGAGGTTAGAGACTCTCCATTGAGAGATGTCAAGGATTATTGTATGGGCAAGCATATGGCTTGTGGAGTGATCTCCTTCCTTAAGGAGTGAATGTATGGTGTTGCCCTACCTTAAGGGTTTTGATATTAATGAAGATCTGAAGTTTTGTCTTATATGGTGTTGTTTATTGGGCATATTTTCCATTTCTATACATTTTCTTATCAGATCCACTACACATTCCATTAGAGCTAATTATATTCCCAGGCTTCCATAGACACCCCTTAATTTAATTTAATTTTCTTCCGAGAAAAATTTCAAGAAAAGTTCTTGAAAATTAAAGGTTATCATCCCCAAATATTCTAACCATTGAACTCCTAATACAACATATACAGGACCCATTGGAATGGAAAGCATTGGATTGTTCAATATGTATTCCCCCATGGTTAGCTTCATATTATGGCACTTCCCTGAGCAATTTATAGTTCCTCCATTTGCAACCATCACTTGAAACTATGGTGTTAGGTATATAACACAATTTAAATCCTTTTCTATCTTACAATGATTAAAATTATGAGTACTACCTGAATCAATTAGCACTATTAATTTTTATTCTTGATATATCCTTCTATCTTGAGATTTTAAGGAGTGGTAATTCCCGCCAATGCATTACAAGATATGGTCAGATTCATTTCTTCTTTCTTAGCCACTGAGGTGGGTTATTGGTGTATATATTCTTCTGTTGATGTTTCTTGTTCCTTCTCTTCCTCCTCTTCCTCCTCTTAACAATCTATGTACAATAATTTCTTCTCGAAACACTTATGACATTTAGTGTAATTGTTATCACAACTATAACAAAACGCTTTTGATATTTTCTCATCTATTTTATGTGGTGTTAACCTTGTAGGTTGTGGGAAGCTAGGAGAAATAACACTTCTAGCTTAATGGTTGTGGGTGGTAGATTTCCTTGTTGCCATAATTTTTCTTTCCACCTTGAATACATTCTACAATGAATTAGGTTCCCAAAGGCTAACCTCATGTTGGATTTTATCCTTTAAAGTCCCTATGAAGACATCAATCATATGCTCCTTTGGAATATCAATTACCTTGATATTCAATCTCTATAAGTCCTCAAATTTCTCCCCAATTGAACCCTTTTGTTTGAGATTTATCATTTGGATAGAGAAGGTATTAATATTTATATAATCATAATGTGCTATCAATTCCTTCGTAAAAATCATCCAAGTTAATGATTCTTTACGACAACAAAGCCATCGATACCATAAAAATTGATTAGGTTCTACATATAAAGATTCAATGTGTACCTTTTGAGTGTGTTGCACATCGTGTAGATCAAAGAACTGGTCCATTTGTAGTATCAATGTTATCAAATCTTTGCCATCAAACTTCCTCATATCGATATTTGTAATGTGGTTAGTCTTGAATCGACTATTGGAGTCTCTAAAATCATAATTCACATTCCTTTTGTCCTCATCCTTATTTTCATGGAATACCTTGACACCACTATGAAGCCTTTCTTGCAACAACTTTTTCAAACCTTCCACCCTGAAATTCATCATCGCTTCCATGTATTATTTATAAACCATACTTTGAAACTCCCATGTACCATTCTAATTTTTCTTCTAAACCATCCATATTAACATTCATCACTGTTTCCAATTAATTTTTGGCTACTCTTTGCGAGAGCGAAATTTGTTACACTTGGTCTTGTAATTTTGATATATCATGTTGCATTTCTTCCTTTTATTCATGTGTCATACTAGAGAGTTTTTTTTGGCTTACTAGGTGTATCCATTTTTTTGTTTCAAGGCATTTTAGAACCAAATAATGGTATTTATGCTTCAATATTCCATTTAAATCACTTCAAACTTTTTTTTTAAAACAAAAGTTACACAAATTTAAAAAATGCACTCCTTTTTCTTTCTTTTAGGAACCTGATATTGATACTATTGTATCAATGTAATTTTAGCTTTCCAAGGTTTCAAACTTTGTCTAGTGGTATCCCTCCGAGTCTTCTTTCCAATTCCACAAGTCAAACCAATATTGGATTCTTCAAGGTAAATTTATGCCAAATATCTCACAATGACCTGATTATGGACTAGTTCCATAGAGTGAACTTGTACAGGATGCCATGTGTTAATTTTTCTACCTTCAACCCTGAAAATGATACACGAGAAACTAGAGTTTGTGCACTTTGAGCCACTTTTTTATGAAATTAAATTTTGTGTTGGAATTATAGCTATTGTTTTGTCCTTGATGGTAACCTACATGTCAAATATGTCCTTGATTTCAACCTAGTTATAATATGATGATTAAGGAAATAATTCAGATGACATGAATATTAGTACAAGTATTGCATAAATGAGGAAGTGAATTGACAGTTTTATCACAAGTTTACTTTGAGAAAAGATGAAAATGTGAAGTTTGAAAAGTATATTATATGCAACCCTTGTGAAGAATAGTCACATACATACGTAGGTTCTATGGACAAAATTTGTGTACAAAAATCCTACCCATGGAAAATAAAACCAAGAGCCTTTACGAGGGAATTCTCCCATAGTATTGTGATGACAATGCCTATATCATCCCTTCAACAATTACCAAAGGATTTTCCTGTGGTATTGAAAAGAAAAAAATATATATAAGGAGAAGGAGATCAAGGATTTATGTGAGCAATGGAATGAATTATTCATGTGTGATCTGATCTAGAACATGTGTGCACTAGGGAGAAAGGAGATGGCTCAGATCTTAGAGATATGAAAGTGTATTTAAAGTGTATGGATATGCTTGATTGATTTATTATATTTAAGTGGAAAACAGTGCAGGATCTATGAATGTGGTGGAACTATGATCTGAATATGTTTACTAAGATTTGTAGCTTTTGACAGTATGTGCACAAAGATATGGGTTTGACATGTGTTTTGTTTGCAGTGAATGTTTGATTTAGTAATTTAAGATGTGTACGCAAGTTTTCTTCTAGAATGATGAATAAATACGTGGATATGCATCATATTAGTCTTGTATACATTATAAGATAACATGTTTTGAATTTATACTCGATATGGGCTATAGATAGTTGTTTTGGTGTTGATTGGTGAATATGATGATTATAGATATGATCGACTTTGAACTGAATGGCCTGGTTTAGAAGTTTTGGTGATTTGAAATTTGTATGTAGTTAACATACATGAGAAGTGCATATATACGCACGTTTACTCTTTGATAGTCGCATATACATTCTGACGATTAGGGTTTGTAATGTTTGTTGATCATGACAATGGATTTATTATATATTATTTGTTGTTGATGGTGTTATTGATCAGATTTTTATTATTGGTTTATCAATGATTATTTTATGATTGATATATTGGTCTAAGCATATTGGTTTGGTCAGTGTTATGGTTGCAAAGATAGAATTGGAATTCATGTATTCAGTGACTGGTGGTTTAGTGGTCCAGTTTTTCAGTGATACATGAATTACTATCAAGATATGGTGAAATTTTTTTTTGAGATTTGTACACAGGTTTTATGCACAAAAATCATGTATATACACATATACCTTTTAGAAAATCTGTGTATATATTATGAAGTAAATCTTATTAGGGTTTTTAATAAAAGTATATTGGTTATGTAATATTTGTTGTTGCTTGTCAGTGATGTCTTGATCATGATGGTTAGTACCTGACTATAGTGATTCATAATTGGTTATTTATTTTGAGATTATTTAATGGATTGATTTTGTTGTGGCTTGGTATATTGGTTTACCAATGATTGGTTATGCAATGGTATGATCTGGTTGCAGTGATTCAATGTTGGTTTTCAACATTCAATGATTCAGTTTTCAATGTTTGGTTTTATGGTATTCAACAAAATGATGGGTGTGGGTCTAGTTTGAAAATATAATGAAAGGTGGTCTACATGGTTTTTGATGTGTATTTGAGACAAGTGGATCTAGTATGAAAAATTATGAAATGCGTTCTATGAGGTGTTGAGGGTCATAGCCTTCAATGAGGGAGTTGGAGCTTGCTTCGAGTGGTAGATGGTAAAATTCATGAGGGATTCAAAGCTTCATTTTGGTAGGAGATGATAGACTTATTCAGGGGGTTGTAGATCCCTTCCAATGGGTTTTGGAGAATGAGTGGAGGTTGTAGCCTACTGCAAGTAGGAGCCTAAGAGTCGTTAAATTTATTCATGGGGTTGTATCTCTCTTCTAGTGGGTGTTGGAGAATTAGTGGAGGTTGTAGTCTCCTACAGGTAGGAGCATGCATGTTGGTAAGAGTTTGCACCAGTAAAAAATTGTAAGAATATTTTCTTTATAATATAAGAAGAATATTGTTGAAGTCTAAAATTTTCCTTTTTTACTACCCTTTTTCCATCTCCTTCACCTTTTGGTCATCATTTTTGTAGCAATTTCAACATACTCTAGGCCAATTCAAGCTATGGAAATTTATTTATCATCCATGTTTAGAAACTATGTTTCTTTATGAATTATAATGAAAATATTCCTACAGTAACATAATTGTGAACATTCTGCAGCGAATGTTGGATTATGCAACTGTATCTATGGCTAGACAGGTTGCAATGCTTCAAAAAAAGGATGAAGTGTATCTGGAGATGAAAAATGTTAACCTCATGGATGACCACCTATCAACATTACTTGGCAGGCTATAAGTATTAAGATATCTAAGAGTCAAACTCAAAGTCAAAATCTGAGAATGATGATTCAACGGTCAAGTAAAGACAATAAGAGAATACAACAACATCAAGTGAGCGTGTTGAAGACCTGTTTAATCGTAGGATATGGTTCGAGAAAAATCTCTTATGACTTGCTCTTTCAGTAGAAAGTCATAAAGATATTGAGTTTTAAATTGAATCCATTTCTTATATGTTGAATTAGCTCATTTAGTATCGACATAGAAATATTGAATTTGTTTAATGAAATTTGTATAAAGGTCGTAAGGTGAGATCCAAAACACAGTTCGATTATTAAGTTTACATTGGTTTATTTTCAATACTAGTGATACTCTGTTCTGGATTAATAAAATTACTCTATTCTCAATACGTGCTTAAGAGATCATTTTATTTATAGTAGACTTGCACTCACGGGAGGGCCCCCTATCGAGTTGTGAGGTTATTTTGTTTTGTTTTTCATTTCCAATTTTCTTATAGCACTATAGTTTCTTTTGAGAATTTTCTTAATTAGTTTCATCACAATCATATTTTGAAAATTATTGTTTTGATTCCAGAGTACTTATAAAGAGGAAAATACCAAAAATATTTGATTCTTAAATGTATTTTCTTTCCAACACCTAAATATTTCATATCTCAAGTTAATTTCTTAGATGATAACCTAAGTATTCTTTAGGGTTAATTGCGCACACAAGTAATCATTTTAGAGTTACAAGTTTTCCATTTCATCTTTCTTCTGTAATTAGAAATTAGGTCTTTTTTATGCAATTTCCTTTTATTTAATTAGTATAGAAATTCCTTCTTGCAAATCAGTTTATAAGTTCCTTTATGCAAAATAGTGTTGTATTGTTTTCAATTATGTAAAGTAGTGTTAGAAAAAAAATTTGCAGTTTAATTTTTTAGCATTTCCTTTTATGCAAATAGAAGTAAGTTTGAATTCTGAAACTAAGATAGGTTTTCAAAGGAATGAAATTCAAATCAATTAAGTAATTAGGATTTGATGTAACTTTAAATTGAAAGAACATGTGCGTAATGACTCTCTAAATCTCATTAAAACATTTGTCAATACTTAGATCAATTTCATATTTAGAATCATTCAATCCATAGAGAGAATCCTAGCATATATGGTGCACATATGCTTCATAAGTAAATTAATCTTGGTTTAAAATTAATGAATTAATTTAAGAACAATTAAATTACAAAAAAATTTGGTGTCGTAACCGGGGAAGTGTATATAGGATTCCATTCTTGGTTTGCATATCATTTTAGGTTCATTGAATCTCGATAATTGAAAAATGATAAAAAAAACATTTATGCATAGAGAAAGGGATTCTAGGGGTATATTTCTAAGTAGAAGTGGAAGTTCAATTCCAAAATCACCACTCACTCCAGCCAGAACTCGTAGTGCCACACCATCTAGTGACACTTTCATCCCATCATTTTTAAGGTAGAAATAGACTCCCTGAAGTGCATAGATCTTAAATCCAACCTAGATATTCTCCAAATTCTTCTACTGAAGTTGTATTTGAATAAACTACATCCCCAACAAAAGGAGCAATATTTCTTTCTTCTACGAGATAACAACTTCTAGGGAAAGAAATATAATTTCCTAGTGAAGAAGAAGAAGAAACTTATTTTAATATTCTATTAGTAGAAGAAAGAGAAGAAGAGCCATACAATCCAATTATAGAGCCTTATATTAGCTATGAGGAATCTACAATGGAAGGGGAAGGAGAAGGATACGTATATAATGTAAATGGTGAACTTATATTTGGAGGTGGAAGAGGTTGAGGAGGAAATAGAGGAGGTGATGGAGTTATAGGTGGTAGATATGGTAGAGGAGAAACATATCCTTATGGATTTCCAATATTTGATGAAGACACCACAACCAAAATGAAAAAAAAATCTCACCCTCCATCCTCTCTAGTTTCCATGGCTTAAGACATGAGGAACCATAAACATTTATTTTTTAGTTCGAAGTTCTATGTAGATCTTATGACTACTTAATTGATCCTCAATTTTTTTTTTTTTTTCCAAATACTCTTAAATATGGAGCACTTAAATGGTTCATGGGATTAGGAACACACTATTAGAAAATGAGAAGAAATGAAAAATGTTTTCTTAGAAAAATATAAGGATTACTTTATGTCCCATAACCTTAAGGATGAAGTCTTTAAGATGATGAAAAAAGAGGATGGAAGTCTTGAATATCTAGTTGAAATATTTTCATACAAAATTAAAAGGGATAAAATGTATAATCTAGACGATGAAACACTAAAATATATTTTGCTAAAATCTATTAGAGATGAGTGGATTGAAATTCTCAATTTAATGGGCAAAGGAGATGTTTCTCAACTTTCATTTGGAGAGTCTATGATCCGTGTAAACATATTTCAAGGGGTAAGGATAGAACTAGTAAATATCCAAGAGATCTTGTTATGTACATAATTGATAAATATTCAATTGGAAAAATAAGTAGAGCTAAAATGTGCAATTTTCTTGAAAATTTTAAAACAAATATTCTTGGGAGTCTTAGTGAAAAACTAGATACTCTTAAGATACAAAACAAGAAAAAAGCCAAGAATGATGCATTATCTATTTTTTGTCCTAGATGTAGGAATAAACATGCCTTGAGATAATTTCCCCTTGATAGTATATAAATTTGTGTCATATGTGCTGAAAATCATAATACAAAGGAATGTCCTTTGATACCTCGTCTTAAAGTTGTTTTTCAAGATGAAGCGAGAACAAGCTAGATTGAAAATCTTTGTTTCATTGCTAAAAGACCATGGAAAAAACAATAACAAAAAATGACTCAAGGTTTCAATAATCAATCATATGCATAGCCATAGAACAATTGGACTGCACCCATGCCTTGGAAACAATGGCCCCCACAATCTAAAAATCCATCTTGGGCACAGGGTTGGAAAAATCCTTATGGAAAATATCCTTAATATCCTCAATTCCAAAAACCTTGTCCTTATTTTCCACCACAATATTATCCTCCTCAACCAACTCAACATTCTCAATTCCAAAATCCAAATAAACAACTTTCATTACCATTTCTTCAGAAAACAAATCAACTGCCCACTCAACCACTTAATCCAAATAATAAAAATAAACAATCTGTTTATAATGTTGAAGGAAAAAATGATAACCCCATTAGTTTTAAATGATGTTCAACTTAGATCTGGTATGGTGTTGCAAAAGAAGTCACCAATAATTTCCATTCAAAAATCTAAAGGGGATGCGGTTCATGAAAAAGATGCAAATATTGATCAAGAAAATATTCCTATAAAGGAAGGTGTTCCTATGCAATCAAAGGATGAGAAAATAAAACAAGCTCCTAGAATTCCTCTAGCAGAACAACCTTATATTTCTTTACATGATCCACCTTTTCTTGAAAGACTTAAAATTGATAAAGGAATAGAATGGAAAATTGTTTTAGTAAACTATGATATGCTAGATGAACTTAAGAATATTTGCACCAAAATTCCTCTACTCCAAGCATAAAGGAAATACCAATATTTGCAAAAACTATAAAGGAGCTATGTATTAGGAAACCATGAAGAAAAATAAAAGATATTAAAATGATCCAATTGGTAGGAAAAAATGCTAATATTATGATGGGGAAAACTGTTGTTCAAAAATATCTAGATCCAGGTATGCCCATTGTAAATATCCATATCAATGGTATTAAGATTCCAAACACTTTGATCGATCTAGGAGAAGCCATTAACATTATGAGTAAACACATAATGGAGCAATTAAAGCTTCCCAATATTCAATATACTCCAAAATTATTGCAATTAGCAGATATATTTGTTATCAAACCAATTGGTGTATTGGAAGATGTGTCTGTCTCTCTATATTCTTGGGAATATACTGTAGATTTTATGATTTTAGCTCCCAAGGAGAATTTAGGAGGCCATCCATTGATCCTTGGTAGACATTGACTAGCTACAATTGATGCATTCATAAGTTGTAGATATGGTGATATGTATATATTTGATGGAAATTCCAATAATACATTCACATTGTATCCTCCTGCAAGGACAATAACTAAAGTAGAAAGTAAAATCTGGATAGATGATGATGACGATGAAGACTTTGATATTATACAACCAATATATAATTTTTCACAATTGGATGAGGAATATCAATTGATAAAAATAATGAATAATAATGATTATTCTTCTTATTGTGAACAAGATCATTTTTTTCAAGAACAATGTAATATTGAATATCTACTATCTCATCAAATGGTTTCACATTCCATGGAAAAGTTCGGCAATTCTCAAGTAGAATTTTTTCTAGGCAAAACATTGAATATTAATAATAACTTGGAAGAATTTAAGAAGAGAAAATTAATAAATATGTTGCAAAAACATTCCTCTGAATACGCATGGGAATATACTGATATGAAATGGATTGACCCTAAAAATTGTATGCATTATATTTATGTGCAGGAAAATGTAAAACCAGTTAGACAACCTCAGAGGAGAATGAACCCAAATATGAGAGAAATTGTTAAAGAGGAATTACAAAAACTTTTGAATTTGAATTTCATTTATCCAATATCCGATAGTCAATTGATGTAACCTTTAGTGATTTTTCCAAAGAAAAATGGAAAATGGAGAGTATGTATTGACTATAGGGAATTAAACAAAGCCACCTTGAATGATCATTTTATACTACCCTTTATAGATCAAGTATTAGATACCTTGGCAAGGAATAAGTATTTTTCATTTTTATATAGTTTTAGTGGATATAAGCAAATCCAACTAGCACCAGAAAATCAAGACAAAACCAATTTTACATGTCCTTGGGGAACATATGCCTACAAGGTACTTCCCTTTAGATTATTTAATGCACTTGCCACATTTTAGAGAGCAGTTTCAGGTATATTTTCTGATCTAATTCATTATTGTGTGGAAGTATACATGGATGGATTTACTATGTATGGAGATACTTTTGAGGAAACTATGGAAAATTTAGAAAAATTTATTATTATATGTAAGGAAGCAAACATTTCATTAAGCTATGAGAAATGTTTTATGATGTTCATTGAAAGGATTGTTTTAGGCCACCATATTTCAAGCGATTGAATTAAAGTGGATACATCTAAAGTAGAAGTTATTTCTAAAATTTCAATTATTGTTTGTCAAAGAGATGTTAGAATTTTTCTCAGATTTACTGGCTATTATAGGTGATTCATAGAAAATTTCACAAAAATAGCCTCTCCACTTTTCAAATTTCTTACAAAAGATTTTGAATTTGCATGGAACTATGAGTGTCAAAAAGAATTCGAAACATTGAAATAAAGAATTACTGAAGCACCAATTCTAAGAGGACCTAATTGGTTTCTCCCTTTTCATATTTCTATTGGTGCTTCAGATATAAATTTAGGAGTTGTATTGGTAAAACAATATTTAACTCCTTATGTAATATATTATACGAGTAAAAATTTGACTCTAGCAGAGTTAAACTATACTGTAACTGAAAAGAAGTTTTTAGTTGTTGTAAAATCCATTAATAAGTTTCGTCATTACATCGTTGGATATGAAACTTGTATTCATACAGATCATTCTACCATTATATATTTAATGGAAAAACCAATTACTAATAGAAGAATTACAAGATGGATACTATTATTACAACAATTCAACATTACTATTCTTGATAGAACAGGAAAAGAAAATAGAGTTGCTGATTTTATTTCTAGAATGAAAAATAATAATGATGATGTTTTTGTAAAATGTAGTTTTCCTGATGAGTATCTTTTTGCAGTATCTACTAAATTACCTTGGTTTGCATATATTTCCAATTATTTAGCTACAGGAAAATTACCACCACAATTTTTAGCCAAAGAAAATAAAATAAACTAGTGAACCTTATTCTTATATAGATGGAGAATTATACAAAACTAGACCTGATATGATCATTCAAAGATGTGTTAGAGAATATGAAGTATTAGAAATTCTAAAAGCTTGTCATGTTAAGCCACATGGAGGACATTTTTATGACAAAAGAACTACTTACAAAATCCTTCTTTTGGGATATTATTGGCCATCTATTTTCAAAGATGCCAAAGAATATGTCAAAAGATGTGATAGTTGTCAAAGAATGGGAAAACCTGTGCCATCAGATGAAATGCCTCTTCAACCATGGGTACTTGTGGATCCTTTTGAAAAATAGGCTTTAGATTTTGTTGGAACAATATTAAATCCTCCATCTAAACAGAAAAGGTACATACTTCTTTGCACATATTATGTCACAAAATGGGTAGAAGCTAAACCTATTTTATTTGCAACTGAAAAATTTTGTAGTTACATTTATTTTTGAGGATATATTTACTAGTTTTGGTGTTCAAAGAGAAATTGTAACAGATGAAGGTACTTAATTCACACCCAAGTTGGTGAAAAATATCATGGAGCAATATAAAATAAAGCAACAGAAGTATACTCCATATCATCCACAAGTCAATGGACACGTGGAATCCACCAAAAATGTACTTGAATAAATTCTTACCAAGACTGTGAAATTGCATAGAAAGGATTGGGAAGAAAAGATTATAGAAGCACTATGGGCATATCGAACCACATGAAGAAACAAAACTGGACATACTCCTTATGAGCTTGTTTATGGGAAAATTGAGTTCCAAGTGGAGACTTACATAACAACCGCTAAATTGGGCCTTGAGCTATCAGAATCTCAAAAGAAAAGACTAGCACAATCAAATGAGCTAGATGAAATTCGACAAGATGAAATTCAAAGAACTAGCATAGTGCAACAACAAAGATCAAAGTGGCATGATAAATTTATCAAAGTAAAAAATTTCAAGCAAGGAGATTGGGCTCTTCTTTTTTATTCCAAATTCAAATATTTTCAAGGAAAATTTCAAACTCATTGCTTGGTCCTTATGAGATTGATACTATCTTTTTATAATAGAGCATTCAAAATCAAAACTATTGATGATGAAAAAATTCCTTTCCTTTTTAATGGTCATAGATGAAGATAATGTCATAAACCACTAACAAGGGAAGAATTTGTCAAATAATTACAAGTAGATAATTCTGAATTCAAGTTGGTCAAGAAAGGAGATTCTTCTCCTCACTCTCCAACTTCATTGTAATTTTTCCTGATAAAGTAAGGAAAGTTCAAGAAATGATAAGAATCAAACATAATTTATATAATTATGCAGTCGGTCTTCAATTCTGCAACCAAGTATGAATTATAAATCAATATTAGAAAATCCACAGCAAAATAATATCAAGGAATTCAAAAAATAAAGGTATGTAGAAAGTTTTTTTTTCTTCTTTTCATATAAGAACTTAGGTTTAAATTCATGGATGAATTTATTAAATAAAAGGGTTGAAGACCTTATAAAACTACTATTACACTCATTACCGTTATATCCTACTCCCTCATCATTACTCTCACAGCCACATCAGTTCAATCGAGATCTAATGCATTCCATCGATCCTCTGAAATTGGATCTAGGAATTGTGGGAAGGTACAATCCGATCATAATACAACTTATTCCATTAGGAATACTATTTCGATACCATTTAACTCCATTTCATATTCATTCCACTCAATTATAAAACCTCTATCATTCACACTTTTCTCACTCCCTTTCTCAAACTTCCAATATCCCTGTCAAAAGGAAACAATTAAAGATAAAAAATTCCTCTTACCATGGGAATTATTGTCTGCACTGAACCAAATGGAATTAATTTTATTTGGGCATATTCGAGGGTTAAAGATAAATTGTAGCAAGCAGGATGGCTTCAGTTCTTTGAAAAATTTGACGAGCATGAGAAAAAGGTTACCAAAGCTTTTGCTCGAGCTTTCGATGGGGTATAAGTGGAGATAGTAGATATGAAGCTTATCCTTTAAGAGTCTATCATGGAAGAAGCTATAAGATTTCATAGAAATGGGGAGATATGGTTCAAGAACAGGAAAACCAAAGTGAATGACTAGGTAAATTTCCTCAGAGAGCCAGGTATGGATTTATCCATCTTCAAAAAGGGAATTCCAGTTATTGCATTAAAAGTGAAATGGAGAAATTTTTTTGTTAGTTATCCAAAAAAAACTAACTTGAGGGTAGATTTAAAACTATGTTTTTCTACCATGCCCAACTCCTGATGCATTTTGTTGACGAGAATGAAATTAATTTTCCTTACTTTTTGCTTCAAAGTCTTAGAAACATGGCATCCAACATACAAAGAGAGTCCAGATCCATTGATAATTCCCTGTACCATCACAGGCTCATCAAAATCCTTATAGAACACATCTAAAAACAAAGGGAGACATTTGAAAAAATTTCTTAGTCCAAAATAATTTTGTAGAAGTCCAAGAGGAAGAAACAAGCAATAGGGTTAGAGAAAGTTGATGAAAGTCAAACCCTAACCCAAAAAAAGAGAAAATTGAAGAATAAATTCAAGAACAGAATGAGCCAAAGGAACTAGAATAAAAATTTGAATATGATACCCCACTTTTATAGTATTTTGAAAATTTTGAACAGAGAAATGAAAAATAGAGTCTTAGAAGAAAGAAATCCAACTCAAGCTCTAAGTTACCTGAAGAAAGTGGGAAAATCAAGAAAAGAAAACAAGAGGTTAGTATAAAAAAAAGACAAGACACTTAAGGATCAAGAGTAAAATTGAGAAGAAGAAAAATAATGTCAAAAATTTTAGGTACAAAATCTCCAGAAATAATTGATCTTGAAGAAAAAGGGTATAGAACAACACCTCACATTGTCATCCTGACAAGAAAAACTCCAGAGATTGACCCAGTCCAGTAGGAAATTTATGATTATGTCGAATCTCTTGAACAAAGAGCAGAACAGAAGGAAAAATTCTCTCAACATGAAATTGGTGAAACTTCCACAACAAAAAAAATTCCAGAATAGGAACAAATTTTTGAAGAAGATATGAAACAAGAAATATATGAGCTAGAGGTTCTTAACAAACACCTGACATAAGAAAGGGAAGCAACAAAAGTACAAAATGAGATATTAAGAACCCAGAATGATAGCATACTCCTACATATCTGTTTTTGGTATAAGAAAAATAAGAAACTTAAGGTTCACAACAAGTTTCTTAAGAGCAAAATCCAGGGATTACAAAGCAAAATTTTGGTGAAAATACCAAGGGCCACCTTCAACATTAAGAATAAAAGGGAAAGGACTAGTCTGGATATTCTTTTACTGGCTTCAAAAATCATACATTAAAGGAGAAAAGAAGAACCAATTTTGAATTTTGGTGCATGAGGATATGCATGACCTTTGGTGTGGGGTAATGTTGAAGTCTGAAATTGTTTCCTTTTTTACTTCCCATTTTCCATCTCCTTCACATTTTTGTCGTCATTTTTGTAGAAATTTCAACATACTCCAGGTCAATTCAACCTATAGATAGGTATTTATCATCCATGTTTAGAATATACATTTCTTTATGAATTATAATGAAAATATTCCTACAATAACAAAATTGTGAACATTTAGTAGCTAATGTCGGATTATGTAGATGTATCCATGGTTAGACAGGTTACAGTGCTCCAATAAAACGATGAAGGGTATATGGAGATGAAAAATGTTCACCACATGGTTGACCACCTATTAGCATGACTTGGAAGGCTATAAGGACTAATAGATCTAAGATTCAAACTCAAATTCAAACTCTGAGAATGAAAGTGCAACGGTCAAGTAAAGGCAACATGAGAATATAACGAATCAAGTGAGCGTGTTGAAGACCTGTTCAATCGGTAGGATATGGTTCAAGAAGAATCTATTATGAATTTCTCTTTCAGTAGCAAGTCATAAAGAGGTTGAGTTTTAAATTGAATCCATTTCATAGATGTCAAATTAGATCATTTCGTATCGACATAGAAATATTGAAGTTGTTTAATGAAATTTGTATAAATGTCGTAAGGTGAGACTCGAAATACAGTTCGATTATTAAGTTTACATTGGTTTATTTTCAAGACTATTGATACTCTTTTCTGGATTAATAAAATTACTCTGTTCTCAATACGTGCTTAATAGATCATTTGATTGATAGCAGACCTTTGCTCTCGGGAGGCCCCCTTGTCAAGTTGTGAGGTTATTTTGTTTTATTTTGCATTTTCAATTTTCTTATATCATTGTAGTTTCTTTTGAAAATTTTCTTAATTAGTTTCATCACAGTCATATTTTAACAATTATTGTTTTGATTTCGGAGTACTCATAAAGAGGAAAATACCAAAAAGATATGATTCTTAAATGAATTTTCTTTCTAGCACTTAAATATTTAATATCTCAAGTTAATTTCTTAGATGAAAACAAAAGTATTATTTTGGGTTAATTGCGCACAAAAGTAATCATTTTTGAGTTACCATTTTTCGATTTGATCTTTCTTCTGCAATTAGAAATTAGGTCCTTTTTATGCAATTTCCTTTTATGTAATTAGTATAGAATTCCTTCTTGCAAATCAAAGTAGAAGTTCCTTTCTGCAAAATAGTGTTTTAATGTTTTCAATTATGTAAAGTAGCACTAGATCATCTTTTTTGCAATTTATTTTTTTAGCATTTCCCTGTATGCAAATAGAAGTAAGTTTGAATTATGCAACTAAGATAGGTTTTCAAAGAAATCAATTTCAAATCCATTATTATGATTTGATGTAACTTTAAATTGAAATAACGTGTTCGTAATTATTCTCTAAATCTCATTAAAACATTTGTCCATACTTAAGATCAATTTCATCTTTAGAATCACTCAATCCATAGAGATAATCCTAGCATATATGGTGCACATACGCTTCATAAGTACAAAAACATTAACTTCATTGAACCATATATTTGAGAATATAATGAACCAAGATTTGAAATTCGTACAAAATATTCAACAAAATTTATCCTCCCAGTGGTCAAAATTTCAAATTCTGAAGCCTTGCAGCAAAAAAAAAAAAAAAAGTTATAGCAAAAATTCCAAGATGACCTGTTTGAAGCAACGAAACCGTAGGACCCAAAGCTCTGATACCAAATGTTATGTAACCCTATTAGAAAACAAAAGAAAATATAGATCAACAACTTGAAAATAAACATCTTTGAGGGAGAAGCCTACTTTACATCACATAAATGAACAATTCTTAGATGATAAAAATGTCAAGGCCTCCTTTGTATATATAGGAGTCTAAAGGGTCACAATATAATTAGGCCTTACATAACAATAATAATGTAAGGTCACAATAATAACAATAGTGGGCTTCTATGGGGTGCAATAATAATAATATGGGTACAATATGGGGTGCAACAGTAACAATATGGGGGTTACACTAGTATTATAGGGACCTAAGAAAGGCATCGAGACACATTGGCACGAGAGCTAGAAAGACACATAATCTTGACATCATAGTGATTGGTTAGAATGCGCTCCCACATAACACACAACCCCGACAAAATGACCTTGGGAGTTATCAAGAGTGTTCCAATGGTAATTTTAGGGGAAATAAGGATGGGGGGCCAACGAATTGGTCAAAAAATCAGTCCTGTGGATATAATGTGATTAAGGGCATGGGCCTAACCATGAATGGGTCGACAAATTGGAAGTTTGAGATATATTTGGTGGCATATTTGATGACTCAGCCAAAACTGACGGAACACATGAATTATTTGGCATCTTGGTTAGAAACATGGGAAAATTGGTAGTTTGGCCAAATTTGGAAGATAGCCAAATGTAGAACTAAAGCCAAACATAAAGCTAAAGCCTAATATTTTCTAGAATTGTAAATTTGGGTAGTTTAACTCATATTTTATCACAAATAGGAGATTAGAGATTGAAGACTTCAAGAACACACATAGAAGACCTAAAAATAGTGTTACATAAGAAAAAATAAGGATTTATGAATCATAAAGACATGAAGTTAACTAAATTCTAAAAACTAAAAATATTAGTCCTTATTATTTATAAGAATAATTGAATTTACAAGAGTGTTGTTGATGTTGTTGGTTTTTCTGGTGTGTGATGGTTAATTGATGATATATTAGAGAATAATAAAGGTTATTTTGTGGTGACTGGGATATGTGATTGAGTTTAAATTCATTTATTTTATGAAAGTAAGTGGCCTTCATGATTTGAGTTTGAAAATGGAATGAAAGATGTATAAAGGAGGTCAAGCAAGTGGCAACATGGAGATCAGGGGCTGTAGCTCCTTCCAGTAGTGGTTGGTAAACAATTAGGGGTTGAAACTCCTTTTAGTAGTAGCTAATAAATCAGAGGTTGTAGCTTATTTCGTTGGTAGCTGATAAAATAGGGGTAGTTTCTCCTTTCAATAGTAGTTGATAAATTAGGACGTAGTAGCTTCCCTCTAGTTCGAGTGCGAGAACTTTATAAAATAAATTTGAAGCTTTCCTTTGTGAAATTAATTAAATAAAGGATTGAAGAATCTATGTGTCAATTATGTGCTTCTTGTTTTGATTCTTGTGATGCTTATATGAATGGTTTCCTAGTATTGTTTACTTGTTAAAGAAAATTGTTAAAATTTTCACAATATTAATTCACCCCCCTATTAGTATTGTCCTGGTTTCTAACAACCTCTACGTTGTCTCAGTGAAATAATGGAAAATACATGGAAAAATACATGGCAATATCTCACATCTGGGGATGACCCAAAAATCTGCTGCTTGGATCCCAAGTCTAACTACACCAGTGGATTCCTTCCAAAATTTTGAGAAAAATGAGAATAAACTTCATAAGGTTTTGGATTTGTCACCTCCTCAAATTTCATGCCACATAAAATTATAATATGATGTGAATATTCCCTCAAAATATTCCTTGGAATATGCTCTAAAATATCCCCAGAATCAACCCTGGGGTCTGTGCCTGCCTGGGTGTGGGTCCCCTCTCATCTTGTGCCTGGAGTTTTGTGGAAATTTGTTCTGTCATCTTCTCATTGGTCACCATCCAAATGAAAATGTATGGTCTATATACATATGGTAGACAAATATTACAAAGGCCCCAATTGGGGTGCACTGGTATATTATTTTAATTATATTATTTGTTAAATGGTTTGTTGGATGGTTATAACCATATGCAATTAGGGATTCGCGGGGCTACCAAAATGGTTGCCTGCCAACCCATTTAACCAATTCTAATAAAATTTCGCCAATAACATGTGAACCAAAATTCCTTTAATGACATGTGACCATGGGTTGACTAAGCCTCTTTGGCTGTCCACTGGATGCAACGTGGCACCCCTTGATTGGGCCAAGTGGCCCCATCCCGTTGTCCCACGTATGTGCTCAGTCAGTCCCTTCCTTGCCACATCAACTACCATCGGGATACCATGTGGAATTTCTGGTGGGTGGCACATGGAACTCACTAGGTGGTGCCATGTGGTGCCTTTTGGTGATGCCACATGGCACTATTAATGGAAAAAAAATTTACTATTTTCTAAAAAAATTATATCAGCATAACTTTGTCATATGGACTCGGTTTGAGGTGTCGTTCACACCATTGGAATTGTCTTGATGATATCTATGGCTTCATGCCAATTTTGTTGATATTTGAGGACTTCAAATTTTGAGCCTTTTTGGATCATCCTAGATCAATCCAGTGGTGAAATTATTAAGTATCCTATATGATGCGTCAAATAAGATCATCATCATGGGTCCTCGGGGTGCTCTATGACATGTATCATCTAATCAAGTCATCATAAGGCTCAACACTCTGATGCAAATGGGAAACACTACATATTCTAATCCATCAACCTCTTTGAAAGGCCTTGGTACCTGTGGAGTGGGCTTCCTCAAGGCCTGGGCTTTTGTGGACCACCTGAAAAGACCAATATGAACTCAAGTGAAAGAGACCATCCATTAGAAACTAAGATCATATGAACATGTAGGTGGACCAAACTTAGATGTTAGGGTCATACTAATACTTCAAACTAGGATCATCTTCTGATATCTAACTATAAAAATTCCTGTAAAGGTGTTCTTTACCTTGATAAAGGTGGATAATGGTAAAACCTATTAGGTTCTTCATGATCCCCCAAGGGTAGGTGGAATTTCCAAGTTCAAAACCCTCAATCAATTGCTAGTATAAACGCATGAAAATGGAGGGGAAAAGGCCTCATGGCCAAGTGTCATGGTCAAGGGGACTAGCTAAGATAGATTCCACATCCCGAGTGTATAGATGTAAAGGGGGGAGAAACCATAGAGACATGACTTACCCTACTTGACTTTCATTTTCCACCCCTCTAGTGTGAATTTTCCTTTTTCTTGATAATACTTTGTATTATTGTTCATAGCTAAAGGGTTAGGGATTTATATTTATGATGTAGCATTTAATATACCCCTTAATATGATATAGTTCATTTATCATTAGGGTTGAAACATGCAAGTGTTCCTTTTGATTTAGTGGAGCATCTTTTGCTGAGGAGCTAGGTGATGGCCAAATGAACAGGGTAGAGATCATGTTAGGATTTTCCCCATGCACTGCATTATGTCTCAAACATATTTTGTATTTTTATTTTCCTTTTTATTTTATTGTGCCCATGATATGTTTTTCTATTCTTTTATCTATGTCAACCTCCAGGTAAATATTTTTGGTCCTACTCACGGAGTGTAGACACGAGGGTGCTAAATTCCAACAAACCAAGGACAAGTTGGACTAGAAGAATGGAGGTTTTATAAGGGACTTATAACGTGGCATGGAAAGTGTCAAGTGTTATATCGAATTAATTGCTAATGCAAACAAAAGCAATCTCCCTAGCTTTCCAACAAAACCAAGTAACAAGTAGACAATCAAGCTAATATTTTCCTCTATCTATCTATACTTGAATCATAAAATAGAAAGGAAAGAAATGAAATCTATACCTTTCACAACATGGTTGACGAAGATCCTTTCAATGCAAGTTGATGTAGCTCCTCAATGCTTGAAACAAACCTGTAAACATAGAAACATCAAAGGATCAAAGGAATATGCAGCGTAAATGATTCAATAACTCAAACTAGTGATCAAGGAGACTAGTAACTAACATCATTTAAATGGAAAAATAGAAATAACATAAACCATTTACCAATTCCATTAAACAATGTAGTGGGAAAAAGAGCTCATTTGTATTAATCTCAGAAATATAGAAGTGTTTCAAAAACTTTTCCTTGACGAAGTGAAGCTCCTTCTAATGATATACAATCCTTTCCTTGGATGATAAGCTTTCTAACCTAATTTGAACAACATAATTCTACCTTCAACCCTCTCTCCAAACCCTCTAGTCTATTGTTGAATTATAGGCCAAGAGGAGGAAGCTTTAGATCCTTACCTCAAGGATGAGATACACTAAAGTTTGGATTAGGGTCCCTTGAAGAATGGGAATTAACTCCATGATCAGAGAGGTTAGGCTCAAATAAGCATGACCTTGAAGCTTTCTGTTGGGATATATTCACCCAACAAAGCTTCTATATTTCACATTTTATTTTACTTTTGGTTGAGTGACATGCGCAGTCTATAGTGGAAGACAAAGCAAAATTCCATGCAGACATCAATGGTAAGAACTACGAATGCGCAGTAACTAGCTACAAAATCACACAGGTAACTAAAAGTAGGTTTTTGGACCTTATTACCCAGAATTCTCATCTTATTCAAGGTGCATAAATTGTTGACTTGAAAGGGAGTGCTTTGGAACACATTGATGGATAATGAAAGATCCATTTTAACGGTTAGTTGTCATGGTGACAAAATGATGTGTAACATATTGCTCCCTAAAGTGCGAAGTTAGAAAGGATATTTAAGGACTGAAGTGCTTTATCATGCCAAATATTGGATCGAAGACCATGGTTAGAGACCTGCAACAATCAATTAAGGGCTACAATGAAATATATAATAATCACTGAGGTAGGAATTCCTATACTCAGAATAAACATAACTCGATGAAGTAGTAGGGAAATACACTTAGAATCATGTTAACAGTAAAAAAAATATGGACGCAACCATCAAATATGACTCTATCTGTACAATAATGAATACATATCACCACGTAGCGTGGATGGATGAAACTAGGTCAAGGGTCTTGATCTCCATATTTGGATCTAAAGTACGAATATAAGCATGCGAGTGAATGTCTCAAAGTCGAACATGGTATAAAACACTTGATTACCGGTCAATGATGTGAACCATTAACAAGTGCGAGAGAAACCACCATTAATGAAAATGGTCCTCAAGGTACTCCTAGTACAATCTATGGAGTGTCAAAATATGTTATGAAGTCGAACACTTATAGAATCGTTTGATCAAAGTTCAATAGTGATAACCCATTGTTGAAGGTGAGAAACCTGCCACTAAGGCATGCATGCCTCAAGGTATTGAATAAATTTCCTAGATCAACTTATTAGATAGTGATTTGTATTCGATTGGAAGTGATCCATCGTAGGAGGGCCTACGAAACGAAACTCATGTCAAATTTTGAAGAACAATTTTGAGTGATTTAGGACTGACTCAGGGATGGTCGATGTGATTGAAGACTGCGAATTGCAAGGTAATTTTGACTGAGGTTGGACTTCTCTTAAGAAATCAATGACACGACACTTTTACTTGGAAGAATTTGACTCAACAATAATACCCAAAACCAATTGAAGAATTTCAATGAGGTTTGTTTAAATTTGAAACAAATGGATTTCCTAACTCGGACACAAATGTGACGAAGTGTCATGTTCAAGAGAGACATACTGACATTATTGAGATAAAAAAATGAGTGATTCTTCCCAATTTTCCTCCGCCATACTGGCAAGTACCTCTTTATATTTGTCAAGATTGAGGAGGATAACATTTTCTTGTCATATAAGCTCATCCTTCGGATGAGTCCTTTGAAGTATTTTTAACGAACCCTAAGAAGGAGTGGTTTGGTCTCGTCATGATTGACGAGTCCTACAAGTTTTAGTTTTTACGAGTCTAGTGAAGGGAAAACTCGATGTCATTTTCATTTTTAATGAGTTTGAAAAGACATTAAAAGAAAACCTGTTGATAACTTATAGCAAAAACTTAAAAAAATTGAATTTGGAGAAGGCCTTAACTTATAGCAAAAACTCGATGTCATTTTCATTTTTAACTGTTGATAACTTATAGCAAAAACATAAAAAAAATTGAATATTTTTAAAGTTCAAAGGCATAAAAATAATGTTTTAATGGCCTAAAATGGCTATAAAATTTCAAAAAGTAAAATCATTTTTAACATTTGAGTTTTTAACCAATTGAGAGAAAAAAAGAGGGTTTTTTACCACAAAATTCAGAGGTTGATTCTGAGCAAACCAGTGGAGTAAATCACGAACCGCCTTCTCCAGGTAAGAGAATTCTTCATTATCTTCATTTTCATATTATTTATTTTTCATATGAATGTTTATTTTGGTTTTTTGGGAGTGTTTTTTTATTTTAAAATGCGCCCTCAGGGGTGCACAGTTACCCTTCATCGGGACCGTGCACCCCAAATTTTTTTGACATACAGAAAGCTGCAATTTGCATGGTTTTTCTCCTCAAAAATTGCGAAAAATCACTTTGTTTACCAAAATTGGTCGTGCAAGCGCTGATAGTTTTTGAAAAAATAAGAAATACACCTCATTTTTTTGCAAAACCTCCCATATTTTTTTCTAATCCTCTCCATTTGTTGTTTTCAAGATTTTTGACCTGTTAAAATGAATTGGAGGGAGAGAGAGCATGAGAACCAAGATGCTGAAGCCTTTAATGATCCAGCGACATTGCAGGACCTAAGAGATTGTGGCCTATACAAATTTTGGATAATCCCAGGGATGAAAGCTCAACTAGATCTTATGAATTGGACGGTGAAGGCATGGGATGTCCAATATCAATGTTTTGTGATAGGATATCAATGCCTCACTATATATGCAGATGAAATCTGATTTTTGACTGTGCTTTCCCATAGAGCGATGGACATATCTTTATATAGACACAGGCCAGGTGGAGAAACCACTATCATGTATTTGAGGCAACATTGAGTCCAAGGGTATCAAGTCAAGGATGGAAGAATTGACATAAAAACCATTGAGCCACTTCCCTTGAGAAACATTTCCTTTACAGTTTCCAGATTTTGTGGAAGTACAGTGCTTCACTTTGATACTAAGGCTCAGATGCAGATCGTTGTGGGGTGTTCACAACTGATGCAACAACGCTGAAAGTTAGCCCTGAGGAGAGATGATCAACCGTCGTCGTGGCTCTGTCAAAATTCCCTTTGAAACCTTGTTCTTTACTCCACGTGGTCTATTTTCTTTTTATTTTTATTTATCAATTTCAAAGAAATTGACAAATAAACATATTCACAACTTTCGAATGTTATATTATATTCCCGGCATATATATATTATCCCCGCACCTTATAACCAATGGTTATACCTTCAGACCTTATATTAATACTCCACGCTTTGTAAACAAAACTTTATAATAGAGCCTTTGAGCCGGCCCCACCTATATATATGTAGCAACAACCAATCAATGCATGCACCGTCCCTCATTTATCGTCCGCGCACCTTGGTTATCGTTCGTGCATCTACGGCAAGCGACCACCGTCTGATGGCCCCTTCCCAGATCAACGGATCTCGTCAATATCGCTCGGATTCCAATGCTAGACTTTAACGTGCGATGGCGCTATTTAAACAATGGTTTTCGTGGGTCCACCCTTGCCACGCGTCGACGGTTCTATGGAATCGCTCCAATTCAGGGAATACCGCTCAACCCGCAAAAGCAGTGTGATATGGGAAATCCACCTTTGCAAATCTGCTTATGGTTTTGGTACAGTGATTAACCAGAGGTTGAGTCGGGGTTGGGATGCCCTTCATATGCCTTAACCCCGGTTTATGGCTCGGTTCATTTCAATTAAATTCGTTACGATTATACAGTGGGGAATTCCATAATAAAGATACAGACAGAGGACTACGGTGGAATTTAACTCACAGGGTTTATCCAACCAATTCGCGGGAACAATAGATAGATAATGCGGAATTATACAATCACCATTCTCAACGATTTCACGCCGAACCAGTGTACAATCGTTTCTCAATCAAGCAAATTCTTCATTAATAAGAATTCGAGACAATTCGATGGCCAATGAGCATTGAAATCATTTAGCTGGAAACAATTGTTAACACACAGAGTTTTATTGCAGAATTTCTCTTCCTCTTCTCTCTCTCTCTATACATCCGAGGGATTACATTTATATACATCAACATATGTCCTTTCGGTTCCTCTGTGAGGACCGTTATGGTAACTCAAGAGCCTAATTACAATTATTCGAAAACTAAAACATGACAGATGGACTAACCATTCGACTTCTACATTCTAACTAATCTAATAATACAATCAGCTAAGGCATTGACACCTAGCTGTAACGGTTCAAATTTTTTCAAACCCTCCTAGCCACAACATGTGGAAAAAACTCCTACATTTCTGGCTAGTGTCTAATGCCCCTGCATCAGACTCCTGAGGGTAATTTTCTTCATGGGCTCTTGTCCATGAGCTCTTCCACTGATTTGCCTATCTTCTGCAACATTTCTTCAGTCATCCAAGTGGCATCTTCCTCTAGTTTATCCTTCCATTTGATCAAGTACTGAAAGTAATCTCATCCTCTTGTCCTTCTGAACACTCTTTTGTCCAATATCGTCTCTGGTTGCAATGGCTGTGCTGGGGGTAGCTATTCTTCCAATCAATATATTCCTTGTCTACTACTCTTTCTTCTGCACCATCATCTTCATACTTGTACAAATATGCAACATTAAAAATGGGAGATATTCCAACTTCAGGAGGTAATTCAATCTCATAAGCATTTGCAGAAAGCTTCCTAAGTGTGTGTACGGCCCAATCTTTTGAACTTCAATTTGTTGTACCGCTTCTTTGGGAATCTCTCCCTTCTCAAGTGTGCCAAAACCTCGATCTCCTACTTCAAAATGAACTTTCTTTTTCTCGCTCAAGTCCGCTCTATTTTTGTATTTGATGTTGCTGCCTTGTAGTTGCTGTTTCACTTGTTCATGAATGGCCTGGATCTCTGAAGCAAATTCCTCACCATCTGCACTCCTTAACTTTGCTCTTCCCAGATTTCTTAACTTTCATATTCCTCTGAGGTGCATTCCATAAACAATATGAAATGGAATCTGCCGTGTGCTTCTGTTTGGTGAATCATTATATGCATATTCGTCCCGGGGAAAAATATGATCCCAATGTTTGGGATGTTCTCCTGCAAGACATCTCAAAAAATTTCCCAGACTCCTATTCACTACCTCAGTTTTCCCATCAATTTGAGGATGATAAGCTGAGATGAAACTCAATTTGGTACCAAGTTTCTTCCACAGTGTCCTCCAAAAGTGCCCCACAAATCTGGTGTCTCTGTTCGAAACAATACTCCTGGGCAGCCCATGCAATCTAACAACTTCCTTGAAGAACAAGTTAGCAACATGGGTGGCATCACTAGTTTTATAACATGGAATAAAATGTGCCATTTTGGAGAATCTATCCACCACAGCAAAGACTGCATCATTCCCTCTCCGAGTCTTGGGAAATCCTAGAACAAAATCCATGCTCACCATGTCCCAAGGCCTATCTGGAATAGGCAAGGGAGTGTACAATCCTGCATTCTAGCTCCTTCCTTTAGCATATTGACAAATTTTTGCAGTTCTTCACAAACTTATCCACTTCTGTCCTCATCTTGGGCCAGAAATAAAAGTGACTCAGCTGCTCATAAGTCTTATCAGTACCAAAGTGTCCAGCAAGTCCACCACTATGCTTCTCTTTGATCAAATTTTTCTCATGGAACATTTTGGTACACACAGCTGGCTTCTTCCTCGAATAACAAGTCCTCCTACAGAAATAATCTAGCCACGGCTTCTATCCGTTAAAACAGTAATAGCTACATGCCTGAAATGCTTCAAAACTGGACTATGCTATACAATTCTTTGAGAAAATCAAATCCTACAACTTCAAAATTTGCTTCGAACAAGCATGTGCCTCCACTCAAAGCATCAGCACTTTTTTGCTTCGTCACTTATATGTTTCAAAACAAAAATTTAAAATTTGGAGATACCTCAATATCTCAACCATTTAGCATGCTTATGTTTCAACTTGGGCTGCTGTACAATATACTGCAAAGCATGATTGTCAGAATACAATACAAATTCCCTGGACATCAAATAATGTCTCCACTTCTTCAGCGCCTGAACAATTGCATAGAATTCCTTCTCATAAGAGGAATACTTTCTTCTGGTGTCATTCAAATTTTCACTGAAATATGCCACAGGCCTATCATCCTGACTCAACACAGCTCCAATGGCCTCTCCACTGGCATCACATTTTACTTGAAATGGTTTAGTAAAATCAGGCAGAATCAAAACAGGCTTCTCCGTTATCTTTTGCTTCAAAACTTTAAAGTTTCTTTCTGCTTCAGCAGTCCACTTAAATGGTTGTTTGCTCTTCTTTATTGTCTCAATTATGGGTGCATTGATCTTACTGAAGTTTCTTATAAAATTTCTGTAAAAACTAGAAAGTCCATGGAAACTTCTTACCTCAAAGACATTCCTGGGTGAAGGCCATTCCACAATTGCCTTAACCTTTTCTGGGTCCATCTTCAATCCTTCTGCAGAAACAACAAACCCCAAATACACCAACTCCTCTTTCATGAATGAGCATTTCTTCAAATTTATCAGCAGTTTCTCTTGGTGCAGCTTCTTCAAGACATGATTAAGATGCCTTAAATGTTCTTCTTTAGTTCTGCTGAAAACTAATATATCATCCAAATACACTATCACAAATTTACCAATGAATTCTTTCAACACTTCATTCATAAGTCTCATAAAAGTGCTAGGTGCATTTGACAACCCAAAAGGCATTACCATCCATTCATACAGTCCTTCATTTGTTTTAAAAGCAGTTTTCCACTCATCACCCTCTCTTATTCTAATCTGATGGTATCCACTCTTCAAATCTATCTTTGAGAAATATTTAGCACCACTCAAACAATCCATTAAGTCCTCAACTCTGGGCAAAGGGAATCTGTACCTGATTGTGATCTTATTGATTGCTCTGGAATCAGTACACATCCTCCAGCCTCCATCTTTCTTTGGGCTCAATACTGCTGGTACTGCACATGGACTCAAACTTTCTCTGATCAGCCCCTTGTCCACCAACTCTTGTACTTGTCTCCTGATTTCCTCATTTTCCTTGGGAGTCATTCTGTAGGCTGCCTTATTTGGCAGATTTGAACCAGGGATAAAATCTATCTGATGGCTGATCTTTCTCACAGGTGGCAACTCATTAGGTAAATCATCCACAACAATGTCACAATAATTGTCTAACATCTCTTGGATTTCTATTGGCAAATCAGAAATCTTTGTAGAAGTAAGAACTACCTTAGGTTTGCAAACTAAAGCAAAACTTACCTCTTCTTCTTCTATCTGCTGCAGATATTCCTTCCCGCTCAGCAACAAGGTCTTTGGATCAATCACTCTGCCGGATGGCTCTCCTTCTTCCATGGGTATCAATGTATGGTGTACCCCATCCTTGAAGAACTTGTAGGTGTTCTCTCGCCATCATGCACTGCTGCTCTGTCAAACTGCCAAGGTCTACCCAGCAGTATATGATACACATCCATGGGAATTACATCACACAGGACCTTATCTTTATATTTTCCCATTTGCAGCTCTATCTCACACTGCTCTTTTACAACCAGCTGGTGCCCTTTGTGCAGCCAGGACACCCTGTAGGGAGTTGGATGCTCCCTTGTCTTCAACTTCAATTTTTCTATTACCTCAGTGGAAACCAGATTGTCTGTGCTGCCACTATCAATGACTAGCTGGCAGCATTTCCCTTGGACTTTGCATATGCTCCTAAACAAAGTCTTCCTTTGTGCAGGCTCAGTGACCTCTTTAGCTTGCTTCAACAAGACCTTATTTACCACCAAGGACTCTCCCCTCTCTGGAAGAATTTCTTCTTCAATTTCTGCCTCTTCTCCAGCCTGGGCAACAACAACATTTCTTGGACCAGCACCCACATTCTCTGGACACTCATAGTGCTTATGTCCCACTTGCTGACATCTATAGCACCTCAATTCTCTACCTCTGCCTCTGTCTCTGCCTCCTCTTCCTTTTCCTCTATAAGAACCCCTTCTGCCCCTTGCATCATCCTCTATAGATGCATTCTGAGGTGAGCTACTGTTAGCTCCATCCCTGGGTGTAGTAGGCTTTCCTCTACCACCCTGACTTCCCTTTCCACGGAAAGTACCTCTCTTCTTGGCAGACTGCTTCCTCGGGAGTTTATCCTCTGCTTTCAAGGCCATCTGATAGGCCTCTTCCACTGTCTTAGGATACAGAAGACCAATCTCATCTTGGTTCTCCATCTTGAGACCATTCACATATCTGGCAGTCTTCTTTGGTGTGTCTTGGAATTTCCCAACCCTTATGCTTACTCTGTAGAATTCCTATGTGTATTCCTTTACTGTTAGCAACCTCTGTCTCAGGTTCTGCATTTGCTTATACAATGTCAGCTGGTAATCACTAGGCAAGAATTTACCTTTTAATTTAGCCATCATTCTGGTCCAGCTCTTGATAGGTTGCTTGCCAATAATCCCTCTCCTCTCTCGCTTCCACTCCGTCTCAATTGGGGGCAAGATGTCCTTTCAAACTTTAATACTCTCCGTGCTTGACCTTCTTATCTTCACTTATTTCTTCATAATCAAAGCAATTTTTTGTTCATTTCATTTATCCAAATTAATTAGTTTTCTAGATTCATCCCGTATAATCCTCGACACTTCAATTCTCGGGGGTTTGACCGGACAAATTCTTGTAACAGCTTCTAAGGAGCCTCATGTCGAGGAAAATCAATGTGTTTTCTTCAAATTTTTCTTTGAGCTTGCTCACGATGTCTTCAGATCTACAAAGCCGTTCTCGTCTCCATGGCATCCATTTTGGCCTCACCTTCGCAACATCCCCAACACAGGTTACCTTGGCAACAGCCTCCCATCGATAGACTCCTACCAACTCGGATTGCCAAGTCAGCTCTTTTGTAAAAACAACTCAAAACCTGGCTCTGATACCACAAATGACGCAACAACGCTGAAAGTCAGCCTTGAGGAGAGATGATCAACTGTCGTCATGGCTTTGTCAAACTTCCCTTTGAAACCTCGTTCTTTACTCCACGTGGTCTATTTTATTTTTATTTTTATTTATCAATTTCAAAGAAATTGACAAATAAACGTATTCACAACTTTTGAATGTTATATTATATTCCCGGCATATATATATTATCCCCGCACCTTATAACCAATGGTTATACCTTCGGACCTTATATTAATACTCCACGCTTTGTAAACAAAATTTTATAATAGAGCCTTCGAGCCAGCCCCACCTATATATATGTAGCAACAACCAATCAACGCATGCACCGTCCCTCATTTATCGTCCGCGCACCTTGGTTATCATTCGTGCATCTACGGGAAGCGACCACCGTCCGATGGCCCCTTCCCAAATCAACGGCTCTCGTCAATATCGCTCGGCTTCCAGTGCCGGAATTTAACACGCGATGGTGCTCTTTAAACAGTGGTTTTCGTGGGTCCACCCTTGCCACGCGTCGACGGTTCTATGGAATCGCTCCAATTCAGGGAATACCGCTCAACCCACAAAAGTAGTGCGATATGGGCAATCCACCTTTGCAAATCCGCTTGTGGTTTTGGTACAGTGATTAACCAAGGCCGCGTCGGGGTTTTGCTATTTCTACTTATTCAATTAACTCGGTCAATCCTCAGCAGGGTTTCAATTTACAATAACGTAATTCTCTTTCGACGGCTTTTCTATATAGACCACGCCTGCGACGAGGTTAATTCACAGGGTTTTCTCGAATAAATTAAGGGAAACACCAGAGAGAGATATGTGAAATTCATACAATCACCATTCTCAACGATGTTGCACCGAACCAGTGTACAATCGTTTCTCAATCGAACAATTTCTTCATTAATAAGAATTCAAGACAATTCGATGGCCAATGAACATTGAAATATTTTAACTGGAAACAATTGTTAACACATAGAGTTTTATTGTAGAAATCTCTCCTCTTCCTCTCGCTCTCCTCCATACATCCGAGGGATTACATTTATATACATCAACATATGTCCTTTCGATTCCTCTGTGAGGACCGTTATGGTAACTCAAGGGCCTAATTACAGTTTTCGAAACTAAGACATGACAGATGGACTAACCATTTGACTTCTACAACTCTAACTAATCTAATAATACAATCAGCTAAGGTATTGACACCTAGTTGTAACAATTCAAATGTTTTCAAACCCTCCTAGCCACAACATGTGGACAAAACCTCCTACATTGTTGGCTAGTGTCTAATTCCGCTGCATCATCATGATATATCATTGGAAATATATGGATGTTTAGTTATCATTTCACTCATCAAGAAATTCATTTGGACATTCCATCAAGGAGAAAAGTTGATTTTCCAAAGACTACTCTAGAAGTGCGACAACTCTCCTATAGCAACTATTATTTATAATTCCTCACAAACCATAAAACCTATGTAAGATCTGAAGGAGTGCATTATTCCTTTCTCCATTATCAATAAAAACCTCTTTCATTATTGTGAAATTCATCTCCATTTAGTTAGAAACATACTTTGAAGAAAAACGGGCCTTATGTGTAGCAAATGATTTCTCCCTTGGAATGACCCCTTGAAAATTAATCGAGACATGATTTTTATGAGATGGAATAGCCTCATACTTGCTTATATGACCTCCCTTATGCCTCCTCTACTCAGATGTCTATGATTCCATATAAAACCCTAGTTCAATGGGAGAGGAAATTAGGGTTTAGTGTAGACAAAATAAGGGATTTGGGAAATTTATAAGAATTAAGGGAAATAAAGGGGATAGGGGGCTTCTAAATTCTTAGGAAAATTTTTGGAGATAGGGAGGGATATTAGGAAGTAGGGGAAAGTGTAATTTCAAGGATTTAGTGAGGGGAACGGGTCCAAAACAGAAAAACACATGCCTAGTCTAGAAAAGGTCAAATTATAGCAATACACTAGGGATTGTGGAAAAATGATGATTTTGAGGGATAGGAGTGATGGGAAGTGTTTAGGAAGGTATATTAAGGATGGGGGAGGGTGTAAGCACATCAGGATACAATTTCTTTTTATGATTTAACCATGGAAGTCATCAAACCAAGAAAAAGTCCCTCAAAACCCTCAGAGAGGGAAATGAGCTTCCCAAGAACAAATGAGAGACAAATATGGTAAAAAGAAAGCCACTTAATTTGGAATGATAGTTTGAAACCTGAAATTGTTGAACAAACTTCTGAAAATGATCATTTGGGTACCCTTGGGAAAACACCACTCCCTTTGGGAAAAGTGCAATAGAAGAGGAAAACTTGTGTTTTGATGGAATAAAATGGAATTTGTGAGAGTGGGAGTGATTTTATTGGTAGAGAGATGTCTCTTGAATGTGGAATGAGAAAATGAAATTGAGTTTTAGTTTCTTTGTAGCTTTGAAAATCAATTTTCTCCTTTGGTGGTGTAGTGGACCCACCATGTACTTTCACATTATGATTTTAACTGTAGCCTTAGAACTTAGTTGCATATAATCCATCATAATTAAGATAAAAACATTATTTTAAAACCTTTGTTGAAAACCTTTGACTATTACTACTCCCTAAAAAGATGAATTTGATGGTGAAATGACCAATTTTCATGATTTTCTCCCTATGAGCTAACAATGACACAACATGGAAGAATGAGCTGAATGATGACTATGGGACTCTTTCAAAAATGAATGACTTGACCATGATGATGTCCATTGACCATGGAGGCGAAATGAGTAGTAATGATCTAAATACCCTAATCAGTGACCAAGTATTTGCATGATGACCTAATGGAATGAAAAAAAATTCAGAATGGAACTCTAATATGATATGAAAAGAGATTTTTTGATCACTGGTTGCAGGATGAAAATTATGGAATTAACATTGGTTCCATCTAAGCGATGATGGCTCCTTGAAGGTGTCAATAATACCGTAGACTAAGTATCTTATCCATTGGGCATGGAGTCAAAATCTGAAAAGCAAAATGAATACTGAAACCTTGATATAACAAACTAACTCAAGAATAACTCAAAAATTACTGAAATTTATTGAAAACAACAGAAAACCAATGAAACTTTATGGCCTTCACCTCGGGCTCCAAGCCTCGGTGATTCTCCACTTCATAATTTCTAGAAAACAGAAATTGAAATAAACTTGCTACTGAAAACGAAATAAAATCAAACTAAAATGAAACCAACCTACTCTAATCTGCTGCACAATTGTTGATTAGGTGAAATGATCCTTCCTGTGTAACCAATCCAACAGATGGCTACTTATCGAAATTATTTTCTCACTTTCCTCGAGCAGGAAAAATGATGTATGTGTAGGAAACTCATAATAAAAACTGAAACCAAGACTTATGCTGAAAAATAAGACAACATTCATCTTCTCCAATGCTTGCAAAAGACTGCCCAAGGGATCTTGAAAATCATGAAGCATTACCTTTTGTGGATCAAAAAAATGATATGAGCAAGCATTATTACCATATGGATGTAACAAATTAGCGAAAGGATCCTCCGTAATACTTTTAACAACATAAGTGTCCACATCTATGGGATCTGAGACAAAATCCTTTTCATCAGCACACTTTTCATTTTCTGAATGTTGAGAAATATTTGTATCTGTAAGGGGCTCTAAACAACTTCTTCTTTATCATTGCTCTCCTCTTCATAATCACCTATAAACTGGAAAGATTGTATAATAAAATAATCATTCTTAATGGATGGAATTTGGATTTTCAAATTTAGAATCTGATTTATTTCTTCTTCAGTCAAAGGAGAAAGTACTCTTTGTTTTCTTTGGATGAAACAACAATTATCTTATTTCCCTCCTAAAGATTCACAAGGATGTTGAATATCTTCTTTAATATAAAGAAAAGGAGCATATAAATTTTTATCAAACTACTGATTTATTTCATGTGGTTTCATTCGACTATCAATATGAAAAATTCTTTCATCTTCAAGGAAAGAGGAAGATATTGTATGCTGAATATGATCTTGTGTATCAAAGTGACCATCTTCCTAAGATTTTTTTTGAAGGGAGAAATCATATAAGGCTTCAATGATCTCTCCACCATTCATGCATTCAATATCATCAATACCCTCAAGATATCCAATAAAACCATCACTATAATCAAAACAGCTTTGTAAGAGAGATAAATAAATATTAGACTTCACGTAATGTTTGGAAAACATATTATGGAAATATTTAAGATAACATAAGCTTCCTTCTGGTAACTCTTCATGCCATACCCTAGGTTTATCTTCATGAGTAGCCATAAACACTTTCATGAGATATTCTTCAGGAAAATCAACTCTCAGTCTACATACATGTACATGAAAATTTATTAAATCCATATCAACATCATCTTTCTTTTTATCTCTAAATATGGGAAGATGTGTAAACCCGTCAACATAAGGCATAGGATTTGGAATTCCATGGATTTGAGATTGATCCATAGGATTATACCTAGGATTTTTTCTTCTAGTAGAACTCATATCAACAACAATGAAGTCACCACGAAGTCTATTCAAATTACTGGTTCTTGAAAATTGGAGTCGGCATGAAAATTATGAAGCTTGGATTCTTTGACATTGGATTTGTTAGCTAAATGATTCAACCTTTATATGCATCTGACTGCTGTCCACCATCAACAACCAGATCTAAACTTTGATGATTGTCATCCTAGGAAATATATGTCACTTTATTTCCCAGTATGCTCACCAAGATGTTATCATTCCACCGGATCTCCGAGACTGAGAAGAGACCAACAAAGGTAACCAAAAACCAATATTGTGGAAAGTAGCTAGCCCTACTAGGTAGGAGGGGGCTCTCTCCAATGAATCTTAGTCAATATTGTTGGATCAATGAGATATTAGGCTAGGTATAGTAGCACGGGGGTTTTATTGATTGAATTTTGAGATGCTAGATGGTGAATAGGTCAATGAAGGAACTAGGCCAGAGAAAACAAGGATCAAAATTGCAGGGATCTGATGGAGAAAGGTAGGTAAGAAGTTCAACAAAAAATAGTATCTTGATGAAGTGGTCTAGACTACTAGGGTTTGATAAAATATCATAAGAAATATGAATTCTTTTCTACTAGAAGAATATGAAATAAACTGTAACTATTCCTCCAAAACAGAGCATAAGATTAATGAATTCTGTCTTTTTGACTTATGAAACAATTACATAAAAATATGGCATGAATATGAAATAAAAATATATTCACACATTTGTAAAACATAAGAAAAAAAAATCAAATCAATTTACCACAAGAATTCAATCAAAATCGTTGCAACTCAGTGTGTTATTACTTGCCAAAAATCTGATTACAACAGTGTTTAGTGATCAATCCAACAACATCAAACCATTGCAATGTAAAAAGGAGTGAAATATATAGGCTGAAAACTAATTCTTCCACTCTCAGGGGTCGAATCCATAACTTGTGGACCTGATCCCCAAAGTGCTCAACTGGAAACCCAAAGACTAGGGAGGTCAACAAACTCATCCCTAACTTTGGTGAAACTGATTCATTTATCCAAAAATACACTTTTACCGAATGTATCTACCTCTAGTAAACTTTAGTAACATAATTTAATTTACATTCATCAATTACAATAGTAAAAATGAATTCAATCCATTAACCAACTAAGAAAAATTCAAAACCTTAAAAATATTAGTGAACTAGAAAAAGCGCAGCGCCCTTGAGAAAATCTCAATGCCCTTGGGAAAAAGCACAATGCCATCTTCTAGCTCACTTTTGGATGACTTACCGAACTCTAAATCGAGCTCATGATATATTTTTGGAAATATCTCTCTGTCTTCTACACAATGGACCTATCAAGCACTGAAAATGACCAATTATAGCACCTCAAAAATAAAATTTCCCAAGCCTAGTCCAAACGTGCAAAATGGGGGTGCAAAAATCGCAACGTGCTCTTGCAGGCCACTTATATAGGCCTTCCTGAACTCCAAATTGAGCTCGTGGTATCTCATTGGAAATATCGGTATGTCTAGTTATCAATTGACTCATCAAGCACGTCATTTGGACATTCCATCAAGGAGAAAAGTTGATTTTCCCAAGACTACCCCAGAAGTGCAACAACTTCCCTATATCAACTATATTTTTAGCATTCCTCCCAAACCATAACACATGTGTAAAAACTGTAGGAGGTTTTACTTGGTCGACGAATAACAAAAAATCTTTAATTTTTGTGAAATTCATCTCCATTTGGTCATAAACATACTTTGAAGCAAAACTGGCCCTATGTGTAGCAAATGATTTGTCCCTTGGAATGACCTCTTGAAAAATGATGGAGACATGATTTTTATGAGCTGGAATGGCCTCATAATTGCTGATATGACCTCCCTTATTCATCCTCTTCTCATATGTCTCTGATTCCATAGAAAACCCTAGCTCAATGGGAGAGGAAATTAGGGTTTAGTGTAGGCAAAACAAGGGATTTGGGCAATTTATAAGAATGAAGGGAAATAAATGGGATAGGAGGCTTCTAAATTCTTAGGAAATTTTTAGAGGTAGGTAGGGATGTTAGGAAGTAGGGGAGAGTGGAATTTCAAGGATTGAGTGAGGGGAATAGTTCCAAAAGGGAAAAACACTGGCCTAGTCTCGAAAAGGTCAAATTGTAGCGATACGGTAGGGTTTATGGAAAAATTATGATTTTGAGGAAAAGGAGTGATGGGAAGTGTTTATGAAGGTATATTAAGGATAGGGGAAGGTGGAATAGAATCAGGGTACAAGTTTTGTTGATGATTTAACCATGGAAGTCCTGAAACCAAGAAAAACTCCCATAAAACCCTACGAGAGGGAAATGAGCTTTCCAAGCACAACTGAGAGACAAATATGGTAAACACAAAGCCATTTACTTGGAAATCATAGTTTTGAACCTTAAAATTTTGAAGCAACCTTCTGCAATGATGATTTGGGTAACCTTGGGGAAACACAACTCCCTTTGGAAAAAGTGCAACACAAGAGGAAAACTTGTCTTTTGATGACATAAAATGGCCTTTGTGAGAGTGGGAGTGAGTTTTATTGGTATAGAGATTTCTCTTGAATGTGGAATGATAAAATGAACTTGAATTTTAGTTTCTTTGTAGCTTTGAAAATCAATTTTCTCCTTTGGTGGTGTAGTGGACCCACCATGTACTTTCACATTCTGATTTGAACTGGAGCCTTAGAACTTAGTTGCATATAATCCATCACAATTAAGATAAAAACATTCTTTTAAAAAAAAATTTGAAAACCTTTGACTATTACTACTCCTTCAAAAAATGATTTTGATGGTGAAATGACCAATTTTTTTATTTTGAGCCTATGACCTAATTATGACACAACATGGAAGAATGAGTTGAATGATGATCATGATGACTATGGGACTATTTCAACAATGAATGACTTGACCATGATGATGTACATTGACCATGGATGTGAAAGGAGTATTAATGATCTAAATACCCTAGATAGTGAGAAAAGTTAAGCACGATGACCTAATGGAATGACACATTTTTTAGAATGGAACCCTAATATGATATGAAAAGAGATTTTTTTATCACTGGTCGCAGGATGCAAATGCTGACATTAACATAACATAGGTTCCTTATTGGTAAATCCACCTTCATAGTTTGCCATGGTCCTTAATATTTCTTCTTGTTGTTATAATGTTCAGAACTAACCCGCTCTAATACCAATCATTGGAAACAAGGACAATACTGAGAGGGGGGGTGAATTAGTATTGTAAATTTTTTTTACCAATTTAATTTTTTTTTTACTTAGTGCACACCATTTAATAATTTAAAAATAACTTAAATAAAAATAACAGAGATGAATACCATCAATCACCATGGGACACACAAGAAAAAGTAACTCTCAGAACTAATCTTCAATTCATTCATAGGGAAATATACAACTTGAAGTTACAAAGTATTGGCTATAACCAACAGGAAACTACAATTTCCTAGTTTATCAACTATAACATAATGGAGCTACAAGCCTAACTATTCTCTAGCACCCTCTGAAAGATGCATCAACCCCTAATCAACAAGTTATAACATTCTAGACACTCATTGTTTCAATATTTCATCCATTTTCATACTCAGGAAAATGAATGTCTTCTCTGCCTTCAAAATAATTAAATCACACAACCACTAACATCTTCATCAATCCTTAATAATGGAAAAAACCATACCAAAACCTCCCCGCAACAGAAGCTCTATCTTTTTCACAACATACCAATTCTGATTTTGCTTAGGCCTTGTTTTATAGTTTCTTTGATTGATTGCATTCTTCTTTATTGTTTCCTTTGTCCTATCCATATCATTCTTTCTGGACTTTGTTTGTTGTTTTGGGTTCATCTCCAAGTTAAACTAACCTTCACTTCATTTTTTTCCACTTAAACTGAGTTTTTCTTCTATTTTTATGCATTTTGGCCCTTACATAATTTAGCATTTTTCTTGCTAATTTGATCTATAGTTAATTATGGCTTAGCTGCCAAAATTATATTTAAAATGGAAGTTCAACTATTTTCTCCCTTAAGCCTTTCATCTCAGTCATTTTTCTAATTTTCTGCCATATGACCGATATCCAAAACCACTTCCTAAGCTATTCGACACTTAGCCCTTTTGAACCCTACGTGAGATCTTTTTCTTTCATTAACAGCTCCATGTCGTTGCTCACACCACTATCCGAGGAAAACAAGGAAAAATGCTTAGCTACTTCCAAGAGCCTTTGAAACTCTTTTCAACAACTATTCCCATGGTCATTCCTTGTGGCATACAGCCTAGTTTGGGTGCTTAGCCCTTAGCTCATTGTCCCAACCCTTCTATTGAATTCAAATATTTAAATGTTTCGGGATCCCAGGATCCATTGTTGGACCCACTTTATATTGATACTACACCCCTAATCCTCCACTGATGCATGTAACATGTGTCTAGTGCTAAGGCCTGTTGGGTCGTGATTACGACCACTTTTTA